>CM060441.1:124558472-125227235 GCA_030545235.1 Helianthus tuberosus | reverse complement strand
TAAGTTGGACGACTTGATTTGGAAACCATGAACTTAGGGTCATCGAAGCACGGGGAACAAAGGTGTTGATGGGATTAAACATGCCAACTAAACATAAAGATGTTTAACCGATCCCATATGGCTAAAAGTTGCAAAGGGTTGCAATCATCAAACGTTGACTACCTTGTTAATTTAAATAATGGGATAAAGGTCACCTAACCAATATTTAAATGTAACGTTGGATTCTAGATTTTAATTATTAATTGTCTATGAGACATAAAAGGGTATTAATGATTAAAATATAATAATATCGAAAATACTAAAATTGAACCTTGTTAAATTTTGTAGATGGCCGCTAACAATATTACCCAAACCGTCCGTAACCTATCACTAAAAACAATCGTTGAGAAAGGATCGTCTCAATCATAACACTTCATGGATTAATATCGAATCTTAAGAATCGTTCTCAAGTAAGAGAAGATATCCTATGTGTTGAACGATCCTATTCCCGATGAACATCTTATGGAAGACGAGGATGCCTATAACGATTGGACTAAGTATATCGAGGATACTATGCAAGCCTCTTGCCTCATGTTAGGAATTATGATTCCCGAGATTCAAAAGGATTTTGAACATCATGAGCATACGACATGATTACCCAATTGTAGGAAATGTTCCTAAGGATAGAACGCTTCGAAACGGCTCAAGCGCTTCATGCATGTCAAATAGAGGAAACCCAATCGGTCTCATCTTACATCCTTAAGATGAAAAGCCACATTGATCACCTCGAAAGGCTCAATATGGGTAAAAGGGCTTTATCCATTATGACGATCAATGAGGATGGCAACAAGAAAGGGCATCACCCCGACTTCAAGGCAAAGTGTTGCAAATGAAATGGGCAATTCAAAGGGAAAAGAAAAGAAAGACAAAAGCGCAACCACTGAAACTAAAAGAAAAGAAGGCAAAGGTTGCCACGAACGATCCATACTTTGAATGTGGTGAGATAGGGCATTGGAAAAGGGATTGCCCAACCTATCTCAAGGAGTTGAGAAACAAGAGGAATACGGGGCAAACCTCAGGTACAATCTTTATGAAACATATTGACCATAATGTTATTTCTTATAACACATGGGTATTAGATACTAGATGTGGAACTCATATTTGCAATTTGTTGCAAGAGTTCAAAACAAATAAGCATTACAAGAAAGGAGACATTAGTCTCTTCATGGGCAATGGAGTGAAAGTTCAAGTTGAAGCCTGAGGAGACTATGTTTTGAAACTTCCAAATGGTTTGGAAATTGTTTTAAAAATGTATTATGTGCTCCTATTTTGACTAGGAACATTATTCAAGTTTCCCTTTTAAGACAATATGGTTTTGATTAAAAGTTTGTAAACAATGACATTTATATTTCGATAAATGACATGTTTTACTTTAAAGCTATGCTTTCAAATGGTATTTATGAATTGGTTCATAATAATACATCATTTGATAGTTCAATGTACCAAGCAATCACCAAGAAACTCAAAATGGATTTGAGTGAGACCTATCTTTGGCATTATCGCCTTGGTCATATAAACAGAAGTCGCATGTAAACACTTCGAAAGAATGGTCTTTTGGAGACAAATGAAGTCGGTTTATTTGATACATGTGAATCTTGTTTACAAGGTAAAATGACTAAGAAACCCTTTAGTGGAAAAGGGCAAAAGATTTATTAGGTATCATACATTCGGATGTATGTGGTCCTTTTAAACCAATGACTAGGAATGGTGAAAAATACTTCATTACTTTTACCAACAACTATAGTAGTTATAGTCATGTGTACTTACTAAGACACAAAGTTAAAGTTTTGAAATGTTCAAAGCCTTCAAAAGTGAAGTAGAAAGTCAACTAATCAACTCAATCAAAGTTCTTCGTTCTGATAGAGGGAAATCGAACTCTATTGGACATTGTTCAATCTATGATGGCTAGGAACGCATTATCTCTATCATTTTGAGGTAACGCTTTGCTCTCCATGGCCAGTATATTAAATATGGCCCCAACCAAGAAAGTGGATAAGACACCTTTTGAAATATGGTATGGAAGGGCTCCATCATTATCATATTTGAAGGTATGGGGACGTGAAGCTTACGTGAAGCAACACACCCCAAATAAATTGGAAATACGATCCACTAAGTGTATCTTTGTAGGATATCCTAAAGATGGTATAGGATATTATTTCTACGATCCAACAGAGCAAAAGGTATTTTTTGCTCGAAAGGTTGAGTTCTTGGAAACTAAGTTCCTTATGGAAGGAATTAGTAGAACAGTGGAACTTGATGAGGATCAAGAATCACAAGTTGATACACGTTTGGTTGATACTAGCACTCAACAAGAGGTTGTTGAAAACGATCAAGTGGTTGATCAATACACATAAAACGTTCGCAGATCTGGTAGAATTAGTAGTCCGCCTGAAAGATATGGATTTTTCATGGATGGATGCTACGTGGTAGATTCGGGTGAACCTACCACATACCATGATCCAATGTCAAAATCTGATTGTGACAAATGGCTTGAAGCCATGAACTTAGAGATGCAATCCATGTATGACAACCAAGTATGGGAATTGGTTGTGCCGTCTCTTAACTCCAAAATAGTTGGAAGTAAGTGGGTTTTCAAGAAGAAAACTAATATGCATGGTAACTTGGATACTTATAAAGCGAGACTTGTAGCAAAAGGTTTCAATCAAACTCAAGGGGTTGATTGTGATGAGACCTTCTCGCCCGTGGCGATGCTAAAGTCGATTAGGATATTATTTGCCATAGCTGCATATTATGACTATGAGATTTAGCAAATGGATGTCAAAACGGCATTCCTTAATGGATATCTTGATGAAGATGTCTATATGGTTCAGCCTGAAGGTTTTGTCGATCCAAAACATCCTAACAAAGTATGCAAGTTAAAGAAATCAATCTATGGATTGAAACAAGCATCTAGAAGTTGGAATTACCGTTTTGATGAAGAAATTAGGGAATATGGATTCTTCAAGAACGCTGATGAAGCTTGTGTATATAAGAAGGCTAGTGGGAGCATCGTCACTTTCTTAGTATTGTATGTCGATGACATTCTACTATTTGGAAATGATATTCCAACCATGGAAGGTGTAAAACCTGGCTTGGAAGTTGTTTTTCATTAAGGATCTTGGTGAAGCCGCCTATATTTTGGGAATAAAGATATATAGGGATAGATCAAGATGCTTGATAGGTTTAAACTAAAGTGCATACATTGACAAAGTCTTGAAAAGGTTCAAGATGGAGAACTCTAAGAAAGGTTTGGTACCTGTTCAAGAGAGGACAATATTGAGTGCGTCTCAATGTCCAAGCTCAAAGGATGAGCAAGAAAGAATGAAAGGAATCCCATATACGTCTGCTATAGGATCCATTATGTATGTAATGATATCCACTAGACCGGAAATATCATGCGCTTTAAGCATGAAGAGGATATACCAGCGAAATCCAAGTAACGGTCATTGGATGACGGTTAAGAGCATATTGAATTACCTTAGGAGGACTAAGGATATGTTTCTAATATATGGATCTGGTCAAGAAGAACTCGTTGTAAAGGGTTACAGGGATGCGAGTTTCGGAATTCGTTGTAAAGGGTTACATGGATACGAGTTTCCAAACTGATCGAGATGATTCTCGATCACAATCAGGGTAGCATTGTCCACTACAGAATCATAATACATCGCCGCTTCATTGATCGAGATGATTCATGTGGATCTGCCACTTGAATTATTGCCAATCTAGGGGTAGTCCCTACCATTTAGGACCCCTAGAGATCTTGGTGATAACGATGGTGCGATTGCTTAAATCAAGGAACCTCGTGTACATCGAAAGACTAGGCACATTGAGCGGAGTTTCAACTACATAAGGGATGAAGTTGAAAAAGGGAAAAATATGTATTCGCAAAGTTTACACTAATCAAAATATTGCGGATCCACTCACGAAGCTCCTTGAACGGGAAAAACATGAAGGGTCATACTTGTGCCTTAGGACTTCGATATTCTAGTGATTGGATTTGATCTATTTTGTATTTGGATATTGGAACAATTATTATTATGACTCTTTTATGGTATGTAGAGTTATGTTCCAATTTTAGCATGTTTAAATCCATGAATAAGTTACTTATTCTAAATGTCCGTAGTCGATCATACTTGTGGGAAAAAATATGAATGTAAGACTATTATGAACTTGGATTGGTGGATATTCATTTGGTATGAATATAGAGCAAAGTGTTGCTGCCAAAATTCATAGATATTTGTGGGATACAAATATTGGACTGACTCGCTCTCAAATATTACTACATCGAATCATTTGTGATTGATCATAAGTAAACTTGAGTAAAGGAGAATATCATAGTATCCTCTGACCTGAGATACATATTGGGTCTTGATATTCACCGAATATTATACTTTGACCTAGTTCTTCACTGTCTGAAATAAGACAGTACATAAGGCTAGGCTCATGTGTGGTACAAGGTGATTGTGAGAGACGTATGTAGTCAAGAAGGGATTTGTTCCTCTTATTCATTAAGAGTAAGATGTCTAAGGCTTGCTAAAGTTAAATCAACAGAGATTGATCACACTATGTCTCTGGATTTGACATGACATCTGTAACAAAAGGATAAATGATAGATTCACCTAAATCATGTTCAAGTAAGGGACTTGAAGGGGATGATGTTATTGAATGGCACATATAGTCATACGTATTAGGGGTAGTTAACCGTAGTTAGGCGTCATTTACTACTTACATCAATCTTCTATGTATCTTGTGCAAGTGGGAGATTGTTGGATTCTGTATGCCCAAGACACATATTAAATTGATGTGGCTAGTACGTTATGATCCAAGTCGAGTCATACCCAATAACAAGCTAGACAAACACTTATAATATTTATTTATGATATGATCAAACAAATAAATATTAACACTTAGAATATTTAGAAATTGGTTTTCTAAATAATTGCACTTGATAAACAAATAAATTATATGGATAATTTATTTTGAGAGAATGTTTTATTTTGTTATTTAATAGGTTAAATAACATTATAAAAGCTTGTGAGATATTATATAAGTCTTATAACATATTTTATAAAAGTTATAGAATATAAAACAAGACTTAAATTAAAAGAAAATTTCGAATTCTTTTTATTAAACACATGTGGGCCCCACCCCAACATGGTTTTCCCAAGACCAATTTTGGTCCAATAAGAGGACATGCAATTTGCATGGTTAGAGGCTCCATGATTGGGCAAGAATGATGGCTACATTCTCTCACATCCCTTTATTATTTTGTATGACAAAAAAAAAAAGATGATGAACTTGAAAAATGCTAGAGAATGCTCTCTAGAAAATCAGCCAAGGTGTGCCATCTAAAGGGGTTTTTCCAGGTTAAAAATCAAGTGCAAGAACTCTAGAAGAAGCTCCAAATTTTCAGCCATATGTGGTTGTCTTGATGGAATTTTTCAAGTGAGTTTATGAGTGTAAAATCCTAGCTAAACTTAAGTGTTTGTTGGAAGGCTTGGGGTATACAAGCTTGAGGTATTCTACACTTGAAGACTACCATTCAAGAAGCATCATCTTCTTCATATCTTTCACTCCTTGGAAGGTAGTATTCTTGAAACACTCTATGGTTGTGTTTTATTTTTGATAGCATGCATGTTCGTATATGGATCCGGGTATTGGGGTTTACATATAAAATGGGTTTTATATCTTGTAAATAACATGTTTCAAATAAATCTTCCGCTGCGTTTTTATTTTATAAGGATGAAATAACTTTGATAAACATGTGAAAAAACCCAACAATAAAATGACTGGAATAGACTGCAAAGGTTACACTACCATATTCTTTGAATATGCTAGAATAGTGCCAACCTTAGCCTCACCAGAGCCAGTATTAATTTCCCATTACATTTGGGGATTAATTAGTGAGATCAGACATGTAGTCAAGGCAGCTAGGCCACAAACCATAGAAGAAGCAGTAGAACTAGCCAACACCTTGACTGATGAACTGGTATGCACAAAAGAGGAAAACCAGAGAAAGAACCTAGCTAAAAGGCTTACCTAGGAATTTCGCTACAGTAATTCCAACCGTGGGAAAAGTACAGGTTCTTCCTCTGCACCTTATTGCAGATATTGCAAAAGGAAGCACTCTGGAAGGTGCTCCATATACTGCAACTTTTGCAAAATGTCTGGACACAAGGAAGAAGATTGTAGGAGGAAACCTAGCAATAGGCTATGCTTCAATTATGGAGAAACTGGGCACATCAGACCGAACTGTCCGAAACTAGCTCTAGCAACAACCAGCAAAGCTAAGACAACTGAAGGACCTAAGAAGAATGCCAGAGCATTCGTCTTGACAGCTGAGGAAGCTAAGATGATCCCAGATGTGATAGCTGGTACGTTCTTAGTTAATAATATATTTGCCAAAGTATTATTTGACTCTGGTGCAAACCAAAGTTTTATCAATACTTCTTTCTACAAACTTCTCAATCAACCATTAACCAAACTTCAACAAGATTGTCTGGTAGAAATGGCAAACAGAGAATCCATTAAGATTAGTGAAATCTTGCAGGGAGCAAGAATAGAAATCCTGAACCATCATTTCTTTGCTAACCTTTACCCAATGAATCTAGCTGGATTCGATATTGTATTAGGAATGGATTGGTTGGTAGCCAATCGTGCCAGTATTTTATGTGATCAAAAATCAGTACAAGTAAGTACACCAACAGGTGAAAAGATCACAATTAAAGGAGATATGCCAACCAGATCGACAAAATTCATCTCTGTTATGAAAGCTGCAAGTTATGCAAGGAAAGGAGGAATAGTATATATGATTTCTATAAACATTAATACTAAAGGAAAAGAATTGAAAGATATTCATGTAATATCTAAATTCTCAAATATTTTTCCAGAAGAGTTACCTGGATTACCACATGATAGAGAAGTTGAATTTAGAATTCAC
The DNA here is from genome assembly GCA_030545235.1 of Helianthus tuberosus. Taxonomy (NCBI): domain Eukaryota; kingdom Viridiplantae; phylum Streptophyta; class Magnoliopsida; order Asterales; family Asteraceae; genus Helianthus; species Helianthus tuberosus. Next base: position 125,220,256 of record CM060441.1, on the reverse strand, counting down.
CTAATACCAGGGACGGCACCGATTGCCAAAGCACCATATCGATTAGCACCAACGGAGATGCAGGAACTGAAGAAACAATTGGACGAACTTCTTAACAAAGGTTTTATACAACCTAGTTCATCGCCATGGGGAGCGCCGGTGTTGTTTGTTAAGTAGAAGGGCGGATCGATGCGTATGTGCATTGATTACCGAGAATTGAACAAGGACACGATTATGAATCGGTACCCACTACCAAGAATCGATGATCTATTCGATCAACTTCAAGGAGATCGATTCTTTTCTAAGATCGATTTATGCTCAGGATATCATCAACTGAAAGTACAGGAAGAGGACATTCCTAAAACTGCTTTCAGAACAAGGTACGGTCATTATGAATTTACCGTTATGCCATTTGGTTTAACCAATGCCTCAGCTGCATTTATGGACATGATGAACAGGATATGTAAACCATACCTGGATGAATTCATAATTGTCTTTATAGATGATATTCTAATTTACTCAAAGAGTAAAGAGGAACATGCAGAGCATCTGCATACACTTCTAACATTATTGTGAAAAGAAAAACTTTATGCTAAATTCTCAAAATGTGAATTATGGTTACAAGAAGTGCAATTCCTTGGACCTCTGGTTAATCATGAAGGAATTCATGTGGATCCCACAAAGATCGAGGCAATTACTAATTGGAAAGTCCCTGAATCACCAACAGAAGTAAGAAGTTTTCTTGCACTGGTAGGATATTATAGACGATTTATCCAAGATTTCTCTAGAATAGCCATTCCATTAACCAAACGGACTTGCAAAATAGTTAAGTTTGAATGGGGACCAAAACAGGAAGAAGCCTTTAGAATTCTTAAGCAAAAGTTAACCAACGCACCCATACTCGCATTACCAGAAGGAACTGAAGACTTTATAGTCTATTGTGATGCGTCTAAGTTAGGATATGGATGTATGTTGATGCAACGTCAAAAGGTTATAGCTTATGCCTCTAGACAACTTAAGAAACATGAAGAGAATTACACAACCCATGACCTAGAACTTGGAGCCATAGTTTTTGCCCTTAAGATTTGGAGACACTATTTATATGGAAGTAAATTTGTTGTCTTCACAGAGCATAAGATTTTAAGGTATATATTTAGGCAAAAGGAACTAAATATGAAACAGAGACGCTGGATGGAAATTCTTAGTGATTATGATTGTGATATCCAGTATCATGCTGGGAAAGCTAATGTAGTAGCTGATGCTTTAAGTCGAAAGTATCATGAATGGCCGAAACGAGTACGCTCTGTTAAATTAAATCTGCAGATAGATTTATATGAGCAAATTAGAGAGGTACAGGAAACAGCATTCAAGGAGGATGCTGAAGGTTCAAAAGGAATGATTAAGGAATTAGAACAAGGATCAGATGGAATTTGGAAGTTCCATAAGGAAAGAATCTAGATACCTAAACAAGGAAACCTACGCCACCAAATTCTAGAAGAAGCCCATAAGTCTAAATATACGATACATCCCGGAAGTGATAAGATGTATCAAGATCTAAGAGAGAATTTCTGGTGGATAGGAATGAAAAAAGGATATAGCAAACTATGTTGCTAAATGTCTAACATGTTCACAGATTAAAGCTGAACATCAGAAACCCTCAGGGTTACTAAAGCAACTAGAAATGCCAGTATGGAAATGGGAATTGATAACAATGGACTTTGTTACCAAATTACCCAAGACACGGAAAGGAAATGATACAATCTGGGTGATTGTTGACAGATTAACCGAATCTGCTCATTTCTTACGAATGAAGGAAACTTTTATTATGGAACAATTAGCCAAGCTATATGTAAATGAAATAGTTTCATTACATGGAATTCCTTTATCTATTGTATCTGATAGAGATAGCCGTTTTACTTCTCATTTTTGGACAAGTTTCCAAAAAGCAATGGGAACCAGGTTAAATCTAAGTACAACTTATTATCCACAAACGGACGGACAAAGCGAAAGGACAATTCAGACCATGAAAGATATGCTTAGAGCCTGTGTAATTGATTTTGGAGGAAATTGGGACGATCATTTACCATTAATAGAGTTTTCCTACAATAACAGCTATCATACAAGCATTAATGTTGCACCTTTTGACGCACTTTATGGACGAAAGTGCCGAACTCCAGTCTGTTGGGCAGAAATTGGAGAAAAGCAATTATCTGGACCAGAGATAGTGCAAGAAACAACGGACAAGATAATTCAAGTCAAGGGAAGACTAAAAGCAGCACGAGATCGTCAAAAGAGTCATGCAGATAATAGACGAAAACCTTTGGAATTTCAAGTTGGATATAAGGTATTATTAAAAGTTTCTCCATGAAAAGGAATAGTCAGTTTCGTTAAAAGATGAAAGCTAAGCCCCAGGTATGTTGGACCTTTTGAGATTATTAGAAGAATAGGACCTGTAGTGTTGGGATTGAACCCTACCAAAGGAACAGTTGATTAAAGCTAAAACTGGATCGGAGCAGTGGATCCAGAATAAGCAGATGTTGTATTCAATCTTTCCCCTTGAAAGTGGCTCTAACAACTGATGACCTCCATCCACTGTCCGCTTACAACAACTGTTGTCCTACAACAACTGTTCAAGTATAAAGACTGTTGAAGACTAACACTGATGCTCAATCTACCTATATGGGTCAAGCACTGCTGAAGACATAAAGTACTGCTGGAGTCACAACAGTGGAATGGGAAGCAGTAGTTTAGTTTACTTATCTGTATTGTATTGTAATCAGTTGTTTGATAACAGTGCTTGTATTAGGTCAGTAGTTACAGGTTGTTAGGAAGTTAGATGTCACTTTCATGGTGACGTCAGCCAAGATGCTTCAGTGGTTTGCTCGTGCCTATAAATATAACAGTACCCTGACTGTTCTATTAGCTTTTTCATCACTTGTCTTCCTGTACAAACAAATATTGTGAGCTCAGGCTGAGGGGGAGTTTGTAATACATGCATGCAGTTGTAATTGAAGATTGAAATAAATTTAATCATTCGGTTCAATGTTAAACATGTGTATTGAAAGCAATTCTCCTGTTTGATTGTGTGTGAAAGTTTGTTTTCATTTAGTTTCTGCTGCAATTACTTATTCATCTTCTTAATTCTCAAACAAAAACACAATTGTTGGTGCATATTTGTGACAACAGCTTAGATTTGGTCTTTGGATATCTTGTAATTAGTTAAACGATAAACAGTTAGCGGGTTTAGCTTTGTAATAGTTAGTTGTTATGTTTGGGCTAACCAAACTCAACGAATCGGGTGTATGGGGGAGAATTGGGCTTGTCCAATTCGCAGTCCATGAGGTTTAATCTAAGTCCAAGTAGCAAACCTTGTGTTATATAAACAAGGTTAGGCTTTAGGGTTTAGGTTAATCAGCCAAAACAGTTTTCAGAGAGTTTTCGTGAGAGACTAGTGTCTTGGACGAATTTGGAGTGGTTAGGGTTTTGATTGATTGTAATACTTTGGTTTGATAATCAATAGGAAACCCGGTTTGAAAGTGAATTGCTGATTTCTGTTCCTACACGTTTTCTGCTATATTCTGATCAAGAGGATTCCGCACTCTTGATTAGATTGACAATTCTGTGAAAGATCCATACATCTAGGGGACCTACAATTGGTATCAGAGCTTTAGGCTCTTGAAGGCTCGGTTCAGAATTGTTGGCTGCTGAAACAGGAAGTTTTTTTTTCGAAATTTTTGAAACCTGAAAAATTAGGGTTTCGAAATTTTTTGTGTGTTTGATAAAATTTTCAAAATTTGTTGGCTGTTTTGATCTTCTGCTTTGATTGATTGCTGTTTTGCAGGATTTCTGGAAAGAATTTGTTGATTCTGGAAAAGTTTTCGGCTGATAGACTTGAAGATTCGAAGATTGTTCTTCGTGTTCTTCACGTTCTTCATACTGTTCTTCATTGATTTTCGAAATTTACTGACATTTTGCTGTTTTGATTTTGCAGAAACTGTTAAGGAATCCGGAAGAATCTTCAGAATTTCGAACAGATCTAGTTTCCAAGTTTAACTGGCGAAATAGAGTAATTTCGCAGTCTGAACCTGCGAAATTAACTGACCTACGAAATTACCGGCGACGTTAAAATCCAAAGGCGACTTTGGTAACCGTATAATTTTCCTCAGCGAAATTATTACGGTTTTCGGCTTTGACATTATATATCATTGGATTCGTCTTTTCGAGACGATTCTAAAGGTGTAATTTGGTAACCACTGTTTTCGGAGATATTTTGTACGGTTTTCCAGTCTGAACGTTTAAAATGTCAAACATGACGAATTTGAATGCACCTAAGATGATGAAGGTGGAGAATTATCTTACATGGAAGGACAACTTCAAATCCTTCATTGAATCTCAGGATGCACGCATGTGGATCTGTATTGAAGATGGGTACACAAACCCAACACACAACTTTGAGGGCAGACCACGTCGAACAGACTATGTGAACATGCAAGAGGATGATAAAAAGATGTATGAGGCTGAAAAGAGAGCCTTGGCTGCAATAAAGACATCCTTACCTGATAGCATCAAGCATACCTTTAAAAGGTACACAAATTCAAAGGATATATGGGATGCATTAGAAAAGAGGTATCAAGGAAATGAAGATGTTAAAAGGAATAAAGCTGCGATCTCTACAGTACGAGAAGGTTCAAATGATTGTAGTGTTCATCTGGAAAATAATGAGAATGCCACTCAGGCATTCATGGCAGAGATAATGCCAGTTGATGAGGTTGAAACTACTGTGAATGATGCTGAAGCTAAAGTGGAGAATGCTGAAGCAAAAGTGGATGCTGAAGTAGAGAAAGAGAGTGAAGCTGAACAGGTTGTTGCTGATGAAACCTCAGAAGTTCATGAGAAAGAGGTACAATCTAATTCTGTATGTTTAAGATGTCGTGAACTACAGGATGAGGTTGACAGGTTGTCAACACAAAACCAAAGTTTGATAAGCGAGATGTCTAACATTAAAGAGTCAAACTTTTTTGCTAAAAGAAATGAATCGTCATACTTGAAGAACATAAAAGGTTATGAAGCTGAAATTGAAGCTTTACCTTGCAAATTAAATGAAAAACTTCAAGTAATAGATTTAGCTCATGACATGATGGCTGAGAAAACAAAAGAGATTTCTGAAAAATGCAATGAGTTGTCAGATGCACAACTTAAAATTGTTGAACTTGAAAAGAAATTGAGTCAATTCAGAGATTCGTCTTTTGTAATGAAACACATGATGGGTGGGTTAAAGAAGAGTAATGACAAGACCAGTGTTGGCTTCCAGGGCTTTAATGAAGTTCCACCTCCTCTTAGTCATGACTATTCATTCCTGCCTAGTGAAGATGAGCTAGCAGACTTTATGGCATCTGCACCAAGTAGTTTCGCATCCACATCAAGTCAAGGTGATGGATCTGAGAGTGATGATGCTAAGAAGAACAATAACAGGGAACTTTTGAAAAGGAAAAATTCACCGCCTAAGAATAAAAATCAAGCTTTTGTTAAAAAGATTAATTTTGTTCAAGGTAGTGATATGAAAAATGAAACAACTATTATTGAAAATGAATCAAATGTAGAGTTTGCTAAAAATAAAAACAAAGAAAAATCTGAATCCAAGCAAACTAAACAAGGTTCATCCAAGGGATCATCACCATCTGATAAGGGATCTACCTCAGAGACTCCAGCTAAGAAGTCTTTGAAAAGGAGATCGTGCTTCAAGTGTCACATCAAAGGACATGTAGCTAGCTGCTGTCCTAACAAAAAGAGTGAAGCACAAGTGAGTGAGAGGAAGAGAGAGAAGTCACCTGAGAAGAAAGGTGAAAATGAGGAGAAAGTTGCGAATTCTCTAAAGAAATCTGCTCCCAAGCAACCAGAGGGTGTTGCTGTTAGTGTAGATAAGGCTGAAAAAGGAACTCCACAAGTTCCTCGTTTTCAAAGAAATCAACCAAGATTTCAGCCTAGATCTCCACCAGGCAGATATGAGAGACCTAGAAGCAGTTCACCAAGAATGAACAATCATAATACAAATAATTTCAGAAGTCAAGGTTAATATCAAAATCGATACCAAAATGATGGTGGTCGAACTTTTTATAATAATGGCTTTAGAAATTACAACAATAATGCTTCTTGGAATCAAAATTCAAGGTACCAAAATCAAAATTTCCAAAGGTCAAATAGTCCAAACACATTTAGGAACCCTCAGGACCATAGACCTTATGGAAATCAAAACCCATTTCCATCAACAGATCTGAGATCCAAGACTCCAGTTAGGAGTAATGGATATTGGATGGATGTTCAAGTGGTTGGTGAATTTGGACGACCCAAGACCATTAAGGCTTGGGTCCCCCAATCTAACTAATTTCTTAGTTGGTGTGTGCAGGAGCTGCAAAGGAGGATTATCAACTTATGTTGATAATGGCTACTCTAGGCATATGACGGGGGATGTGAGATTGTTGATATGTGAATATTAATTGATTTAAAATGAAGTTCAAAGTGCTGAGTCGACACACTAGATAACCTGGCAGATCTTTATACTAAAGCATTTGACAGGGCTCGCTTTGAACATTTAGTCGAACTCAACGGGATGAGGAATCCTGAATAACTGGTTTTTCATAAGAATTTTTGTAAATAGTTTACTGCTTTTCTTAAAAATCAAAAATACAAAAACATTGAAAAAATAAAAAACTTAAAAAAAATAGAAAATAAAAAATGAGTTGTCACTGTGTGAAAAAGAAGAAATGATAGTACATCGGCAAGTTAGACTGTCACACTGAAATTGAACCTAAAATTGCTTAATTGTGATAGCAGCTTCATCATATGATGTACCAGTAGGCAAAAAGCATGAAATAATCAACTTACCAATGTGATATAAACCTAAACGAACTGTGTATGAGTGGGGAACACATCAGTGGTGTATGGTTTAATGACCTTAAATCTTGCGTTGATGGATTGCCAAAATCTGAAGTTTTGGGTCTTTATACTGTTATTTCATCTGGGGATATCAGGGTTGTCCTTCTGCTGCATCCAGATACATGCTGACCTAGGCACAACCAGGATATCTTAAAAGAGAAAAAATTGCCAAATCCCATAAATGAAGAAGCTCTCCTAGAGAGTCATTCAAATGTGCAAAAAGCATAAATCGTACCAAAAATGGTATTTGTCTTAGCCCTCGTTAGATATTTTGGTCTCTTTGCTGTACGGAAGTACTGACCTGATCACCAATTATCTAAACGTTGAAAAACAAAACGGATGAATTCAGTATACTCACCTACTACGATGAATCTTTGTGCATACCTTGATCGCGGGGGTATATCCTGAAGTGGGACACACTAGTATTTCAGTATAATAAAATTACCTTAACATATCATACGGTAATGGTACTTGAAATATTCATGCATTTTGTTTAAGTGGACAAACATACTGGTAATCGTCTTGGACTGCTTTTCATGAAAATTTACATAAAGAATTAACTAATGGTGTGAAACAATTTGAGTTTGTTGATATGATCTTCTTACCAGTGATTCTCACAAAAATAGAGTGTTTATTGCTTTTGTTATTTACTTGCTTTCAGAAAATACAAAAATCCAAAAATAATGTCTTTTTCTGTTTAAAATTCTTAACGTACGGAAAACTGTTATTCTTGGAGGAATTGTTACTGATAGGGGGAGACGGTGTTGGAAAGTGAGTTCGAAATTTTAAATCATGCGGGTTATAGGGTGTGTGATTAAAAAGTTTTGCGTGTTGGTGATAAGTTGAAAATGCTTAATCTATGATACGGTTTAACTATCTCTTGAAAAATAATAATTTATTTAACTTTGTTGAAAAATTCTTATGGTTTCTCGAGATGTTTGTTTTATAGTATACAGATTGAAGCAGTGTGTTGCTGAGAAGTTGCTGTGAAGATGAGAGTTTGATTGGATGCATGGTAGAACCTCCTTTCTATATTGCAGTCAAAGTTGCAGAGTTTGAAGATTGCTATACATATGCTGAACTGGAGTTTACTCAAGTGCTAACATGTTGAAGATTTGGTGATTGGATGCATCAGCTTAGGGGGAGTCTGTTACTGACAGAAGTTGTTGAAGCTGAAGCTATCCAAAGACCAAAGACAGTGCAAGACTACATGAAGATTGCAAGAAGACTAAAGACAAAGTTATTTTATGAAGCTATTGTCAAGGGGGAGTTTGTTGGTGCATATTTGTGACAACAGCTTAGATTTGGTCTTTGGATATCTTGTAATTAGTTAAACGATAAACAGTTAGCGGGTTTAGCTTTGTAATAGTTAGTTGTTATGTTTGGACTAACCAAACTCAACGAATTGGGTGTATGGGGGCGAATTGGGCTTGTCCAATTCGCAGTCCATGAGGTTTAATCTAAGTCCAAGTAGCAAACCTTGTGTTATATAAACAAGGTTAGGCTTTAGGGTTTAGGTTAATCAGCCAAAACAGTTTGTGTGAGGAATTTCGTGAGAGTCTCTAGGCTTGGACGAATTTAGGTTGTTTAGGATCTTCATTGATTGTAATCAGTTTGATAGATAATCAATAAAGATCCGGTTTGAAAGTGAATTGCTGATTTCTGTTCCTACTGCTTTTTGCTATATTCTGATCAAGAGGATTCCGCACTCTTGATTAGATTGACAATTCTGTGAAAGATCCATACGAACAAGGGGACCTGCAATTGGTATCAATTGTAGGTCCCCTTGATACCAATTGTATGGATCTTTCACAGAATTGTCAACAAGATCCTGTTGCTTCAACAGCTTCTGTTGCTTCAACAGCTTCTGTCAGCAAGATCCTAAACAATCTTGATTCTATCAATCAAGATCCTAAACAACACAATTTTCGAAATTCTGTTGGCATCAAGATCCTGTTGCTTGATAAGTGTTGGATTGATACAATTGGCATCAAGATCCTGTTGCTTCAACAGCTTCTGTCAGCAACAGAATTTTGAAAATTCGTATGGATCTTTCACAGAATTGTCAATTGTATGGATCTTTCACAGAATAATCAATCAAGGGTGTGGAATCCCCTTGATCAATCGAACAATGATAAACAGTTAGCGGGTTTAGCTTTGTAATAGTTAGTTGTTATGTTTAGGCTAACCAAACTCAACGAATTGGGTGTATGGGGGCGAATTGGGCTTGTCTAATTCGCAGTCCATAAGGTTTAATCTAAGTCCAAGTAGCAAACCTTGTGTTATATAAACAAGGTTAGGCTTTAGGGTTTAGGTTAATCAGCCAAAACAGAGTGTGTGAGAATTTCGTGAGAGCATTACTAGCTTGGACGAAATTGTGGTGGTTAGGGTTTAGATTGGTTGTAATTCTTGAGTGATTGATAATCAATAGAAACCCTGTTTGAAAGTGATTTCTGTTTCTACTCATTCTGCTATATTCTGATCAAGAGGATTCCGCACTCTTGATTAGATTGACAATTCTGTGAAAGATCCATACATCAAGGGGACCTACAATTGGTACCAATTGTAGGTCCCCTTGTTCGTATGGATCTTTCACAGAATTGTCAATCTAATCAAGAGTGCGGAATCCTGTTGCTGACAATTCTATGGACCAATTCTGTGCCAACGATAAACAGTTAGCGGGTTTAGCTTTGTCAATTGACAATTCTGTGAAAGATCCATACAATTGACAATTTTGTGAAAGATCCATACGAATTTTCGAAATTCTGTTGCTGACAGAAGCTTGATTGATAGAATTGGTCGAATTTAGGTTGTTTAGGATCTTGATTGATTGTAATCAGTTTGATAGATAATCAATAAAGATCCAGTTTGAAAGTGAATTGCTGATTTCTGTTCCTACTGCTTTCTGCTATATTCTGATCAAGAGGATTCCGCACTCTTGATTAGATTGACAATTCTATGAAAGATCCATGCGAACAAGGGGACCTACAACAATCATAAGAAACTCAGATCCTAACAATTGGTATCAGAGCTCGGACAGTCAAATTTGATCTAACAGTCATTTTGACATAAATAGTTCAGCTCATAATCGTTGATACTGTTAAATTGTTCGTTTTGTTGAAAAACATAGTAAGGGTTAATTACGATCAAAGTTGATTAACCAGTGCCTGTAAAACAACCAGGATGACGTCACAATCACAAGATATGAACAATAACATCGGTTCTCTTTTCAAACCACCCATGTTGAAGCAAAATGAGTACAACATCTGGCAGAGAAGGATGGGTCACATCCTTGCTCAATAGAATACCGGATGTTGGAAGTCGATTATCTTTGGACCAGATGTTCCAATGGTGCCAAGTGCTGAGGATCCAAAGAAGTATGAACCTAAGAAAGTTGAGAACTATACTGAAGTAGATTATCAAAAATTTGAAATGGATGCCAAGGCATTTAGCATTGTTGCATCTGCATTACCCAATGAAATTTATGCTGGACTGTTACATTGTAACAGTGCCAAGGAATTATGGGATGCACTGAAGAAACAGTTTGGGGGAACTGAAGAAGTTATTGAAAACAACAGGGAAATTTTGAACCAACAGTATGAAACCTTTTGCCACATGAAGGGTGAAACATTAACACAGCAGTTTGAGTGATTTAGTTGTCTCATAAGTGAACTTAAACTTATTAATACTGAATTTCCAAAATCAACTGTTAACAGCAGGTTTTTATGATCACTTCCTGAAAAATGGGACACCATTGCTTTTGTGACCAGAAACTCTGTTGAGTTCAAAGATCTGACCCTGACCCAACTTCATGGTAGACTCCTGACCTATGAAAGGGAGTTAAACCAGAAAAAGAAGTTGCAAGAGTCTGGCAAAGTTGCAGATGACTATTCATTTGGAAACACAGCTCTTCTGGATCAGGAAGAGTCTGGCAGCAGTAAGGATCAGAGTTATGATCATTTTATTGACATAACTGCTGGTGCAAACTTCAACTCTGATCATCACTCATCCAATTTTGCTTTCACAGCAAATGGAGAAAGCCAGAACTTTGATAATTTGTGCTTTGAACTTAATGACTTACAGCATTTTGATCCAACTGACCTTGAAGAAATGGACATTTTGCATCAATTGGCATTGCTAAGTGTAAGAACTAGCAAGTTTTACAAAAGGACAGGGAGAAAATTCCCAGGGTTACATGGGAATCTAAAAGTGGGGTTGGATAAGTCCAAGATCAAGTGCTATAAGTGCAATAGGCTAGGTCATTTTGCTAGGGAATGCAGGAGTCAAACCACTAGTCCAATTATTACTCATCCCAGCTCAAACCCTAGACCACAAAACAACCAAAGCACTGTGCACTATGCCCAATATACCCCTGCAGCCCATGTTAACATTGCTTACTATGCACATGCTGCAACCCCTGTTCCTGTGCATTATGTTCAAACCACTGTTCCCCAAATTCAGTATGTCCAAGCCCCTGCTCCCCAGGTTCAGGTGCAACAAGTTGCACCTCAACAAACTGCACCAACAGTGGTTCAACCAGACCAACAAAGCTTTTTCACACAAGGGCTGGTTGACTGGAGCAGTTTACCTGAGGAGTTAGGAGATGAAAATTTTGCACTCTATGCACAAAGAACTGCTTCTGGTAATGATATCTATTTTGTAGCATTGGAAACCATACAGGTGGGACTGGAAGCTGAAGAAGAACAGTCAAGTGTTGAAACAGTGGACAAAATAGCTGAAGCAGTGGTTACTGTTGTTGCTGATGAAGTACAGTTGGGAGAAAGTTCAAAACCCCTATTGGAACCACTGTTCGACTCCTGGTCCAAAGAAGAAGAAGAAGAGAAGAAAGAAGGTGAAAAGGAAGAGAGATCTGAAGAGGAAAGTGATCATACATGTGATTGTGCCATGATGGCTGCATCCAAGGTATCACCTCAGGCTCTTAAAAATCTGTGTTCAGACAAATGCATCATAGCATTTGCTAACATTAAAGAGGTGAATGAAAACCTTAGGGATAGGTTATTAACTTCTGAAGTTCAATTTGAAAAGTCATTAAAAGAACTGAAAAATAAGTTGAATGAAAAAGAAAGTGAAATTTGCAGCATCAAATAAGAGCATAGCATAACTAATGACCAACTCCAAACAATGATAGAAAAATATCTAGTTTGCAAAAAGGAGTTGGAATCCACCCAAATCACTTGTGAAAATGGGTGGAATCCTTTAAAGGTTATGAGATCATGCTTGAAAACAGCCTGAAAGTAATGTAAAATTTGGCATTGGGTTTAGAAAAAATGACCAAGTTGAAAACAATACTGCAAATCAAGATGGTTCTGTTGAAATCATACCAACCAACAAGAATGGCCAAGAAGTTAAAATAACTGACAAACTTGGTAACAAAATCACTTTGGAAAGATCTGTAGGGTCCTTAACTTTTGAGGAAATTGAGAAATACCAATTTAAACCCACATGGTCTGATGAGTGTGAAATTCTTGAAAACGTCAAGCCCATGGACTTCACAACCACTGATGGTGTAAAAGATCCCAAGGCAAAAGTCATTCCTCTAAAAGACATCCCAACAGTAGTTCAAAACTCTGTTGCAAAGAAGTCTGAGAAGAAGAAAAGAAAAGAAAAGGTTAAAAACTTATTTTGTGATTTCTGTGAAAAGAATAATCATCTAACAAAAGATTGTTTTCATCAAAAAGCATATGATATCAACAAAACAAGTGTCATTGAGCCTGCTAAGAGCTGCACCATCTGTGGTAAATCAAACCACAAAACTCGGGAATGTGTGTATCTCAAATCCTTTGATGTAAAAGAGAATGAGTACACTGCAAAAACAACCTTGAGTTCATCAACACCATCAATCAAGTTTCAAAAGAATCAACCACTGTTTGTGCCAGTTCAAACAGTTGTTACCAAATAGTTGAACCAAACCTCTGTTAAAAGAGATGTTCAGGTGACTGATGCACCCCCTGCTAACCAATACCAAAGAGGTAATGGTCAACCACCATACCCAAGGGTCCCACATGTTTATGAAGCCTACAAAAGGCCTTCTAAACCAAGAGTGAACAGGCATCCCTTTCGGTATCAACAGCTGATAGGGCAAGACCCCCAACAGTGGTTAGAGAAAAACAGTTCCAAAACTGTCCAAACCCCTGAGCTAACCACTGTCCATCCATCTGAACTTAACCTAGACACTGTTGAGACCCCATCCAGAGCCTTACTGGCTTTGGAGACCCTAATGAACTAATCTTTTACTTGATGTGCAGGGAGCTTCTGCATGCTTAGATAGTCTTCGGTATGTAGATAGTGGAGGATCCAGGCACATGACAGAATGTAGAGCCCTACTCAAAGATTTCAAAACTCATGGAGGGGGTGATATATCCTTTGGTAATAATAGTAAAGGGAAGGTTATGGGGTCTGGTACAGTTCAGTCTGGTAATGTTAAGTTTGAAAATGTCAATCTGATAGAAAATCTAAAATTCAACCTCCTAAGTGTCACACAAATGAGTGATAAGGGCTATGGCTCATTCTTTACCAAGGAGTGTTGTAGGATTGTTGGACCAGAAATGGTTGAAAAGATTGAAGAAATAATAAAAAGTGGAAAAACCGAACTTGTTGCTCAAAGGAGTGGCAATGTTTATGTAGTTGATATGTTAAAAGAGGGCCCCAGGACTGATGTCTGTCTGTTCTCAGCTGCTTCTAACAAAGAGACAGAACTTTGGCACAGTAGATTGGGGTACACAAATCTCAAGACAATCACTGCTTTGTCAAAATAGGGGTTAGTAAAAGGTTTACCTCAAAAACTGTTCACCTGTTCTGAGCATTGTGTTTCCTGCCTAAAAGGGAAACAACATAAAAGCTCTTTTAAGTCCATTGAAGAGTCCAAAACAACCAAGTGCTTGAAAATGCTTCAGATGGATCTGTTTGGCTCAGTTAAAGTCATGAGTCTTCGAAAGAAAAGATATTGTTTGGTTATTGTAGATGACTTTTCTAGGTTTACATGGACTTACTTTTTACACTCCAAAGATGAGACTGTAGGCATTCTGCAAGACTTTGTTACACAGGTTGAAAAGCAGTTTGACAGCAATCCGTTCGACCTTCAAAACTTGAAAAGTTGGAATAATAATTTTAAGTGAGTAACCAAGTGCAAGCCGATCGGACGGCTGTTCGATCGGGTGGAAATCCGATCGGATGGCAATCCGTTCCAACTGCTTTGATCGTCTTGACACTAGTAACCAAGTGCAAGCCGATCGGATGGCTGTGCGATCGGGTGGCAATCCGATCGGGTGGCAATCCGATCGGACGGCAATCCGTTCCAACTGCTCTGATCGTCTTGACTCTTGATTTTTTTGAAAGTTTGCGGTTTTGATCGAGATAACGTGATAACGTGCTAAACAACAGAAACTCGTCAAGACACAAGTGACCCATTCGGACAGGAACCACCCTAGTTCGATCAGTCAGCTGTTCGAGACGGTGTTTCATGTTTAACCCGAAATCAGTAATCTCTTGGATGGATTCTAGATCTTGAACCAACACATCTCTAAGAATGAGTAGAAGATCAGAACAAGCTCCGATTCTACCGGTTTTGAGTGCATTGAGTGTAAAAGAGGTGAAAGAAAGTTGAAAAGGTTTCTTTCAGTCATTTTATCCTTGAAGGTGTTTAGATCTATGCGAAATCGTTGTGAAATCATGTGGAAATCCTTTAGATCCGAGTTATTCTTGGTGGAATGAGGCCAATACTTGAAGTTCATAAGAACTCCATGATGACATCACCCTAGAACACCTCAAATATGTTGATTTTATGGTTGAAAGTTGAGATTTAAAGGTGAAAAAGATGAAGAAGTGTGTGTAGATCAAAGAAGTATAAGATTTGAGTTGAAAACTTACAAGAATCACGAGAAATCGAGAGAAAATAGCCCCAAAGCGTGCTGGTCGAGTGAGAGTTGTCACATCACTGTTCAAGTGATGTGACAAGTGCTATTTATAGGTGAAGTGGTGTGAAGGAGATGAAGTGCAACGGATCGGATGGCAATCCGATCGGGTGGCTGTCCGATCGGGTGGCAATCCGATCGGGTGGTAATCCGATCGGGTGGCCACTTGATAGATCAGTCACTCGATCGGTGGTCTCCGGCGTGTTGCGTTTCGATGTTTCGTTTTGTTCTTTAAACTTTTCGATAGTTTGATTACACATTTTCATACCCACATTCAAATATCTATTATAATAAGTCACAAAGGGTCGTATAAATATCCACATTTCAAACTCTGCGTTGCGATAATCGAGTTGCCCGTTTCGAATATGCGTTGCGCTGCGACACATCATGACTATCGAGGAGGGTAGAATAGGTCCTCACTCAACATCATCGTGAGTGTTAGTATGTGCGATGTGATGTGTTATAGCGATAAAGTATGAGTAATATGCGAAAATACTGCGAAATAGCGATGTATGCGATATAACTACATTATGATCCGAATCTCTGGTGCTAGGCGTAACGAGTATAACGAATAGTAACAACGCACGAACGTGCGGGCTGTTACAGTCTCCCCTACTTTAGGAAATTTTGTCCCGAAATTAATCCACAAGAAGGGTTGCGAGGATCGAAGCGAGTGAGAGTATCTGTTAGAAGCTTCAAAATAAACGAGCGTTCAATTGAAATTCGACAAGCGAGAGCGTTGCGATGACTGACGAAGGCAGCGAGTAAGACGATTCGTATAACAAAAGTTGACAACACACGAAAAGCGATTCAAAAGTGTTTTGTATACTTGAAAAGTTGATTAATTTGAAAAGGTTTGGAGAAAACTTGTTTACGCAAAATCTTCCCATAGTGCGGCGTTAAACTGTTTCGGTGTTCATGCCAGTGCTATGAGAGAAGTTTTATTAGGTTACTAAAAGATTTTAGGGTGATTAGAACTCGTTTTACGACATTCCCTCGTCACGCGGCAGTAACTTGAGTCGATTGTCACACCATCGTTACAAGATAATCTCGTTTTGTACAAAGGTTTTGATCGAATTTTAGAAAGAGTTTTGTAAGAAAAGGTCTGTTTAAAATTTGTGTAAACAAAGCCTTTTTAATAACACCAAAATTTAAATTTAAGGTCGGCCCCGCATGGCACTTTTCCACGAAAGTTCGACAATACGGTTAAAACATTTATATATAGCAAGTACCAGCGGCATATCCACCATGCTTTAGCCATATGGCTTCCGTCCCGTGAGGCAGTGTCATACGTGTCGACATAGTACAGACAGATTTGTGATGACTTGATCCAAATGGGAAAGGGTTGGATCATGTCTTGGGAAGCGAACTGAGTGATGAGGTCGTTTTCGAACTCAGTTTAGTGTCACGGGCGAGTGCGATAAGCAGTATGCGATAATTGATAGCACAAAACAAACGTAATAAGCGAAGACGTCGGCGACAAGCAAAAAGCGATGAGCGATAGCGACAACCGTTGAGCGATAGGCGACGATCAATGCGTTGCAAGCGATGGGAATATGCGGTTTGATTAAGTTAAACGACACCACAAGTTTTTAACTAACATTAGACCCCACATGGCCTTTTCCACGAAAATCTGCTGATATAGCTAAAACACTTATATATAGGAAGTGCCAGCGGCGTATCCACCATGTTTTAACCCTATCAGTTTCGTCTCGTGAAGCGAGGTCATGTGTGCTAACATAACATAGATAACATAAATAACGGTAACCGATAGCAATGGCGATAAGCGTTAAGCAATACCCGATGAGCGATAGTGCAATACACAGGTGATAGAGCGACACACAAGCGATAGAGCGATACACACGATAAGCGATAGCGCGATACACATAATAAGCGATTGAGCGAACACACTATAAGCGATTGAGATTGCGAGATAGATTCCAGCGTTAATGCGATTACGAGCGTGTTGACTTACGAAAAGTCTAGCGATTACACGCTTTGAGTTGCGATTGAGATTGTTACGCCTTGCGTTGTAGTGTAGTGTGTCGAAAATAGCTTTAATAGTATACTTGGTCTAATAACGTTCAACTTGCATGGCACTTTCTTCACAAGACATTGGTTGGAATGGCGAAGCACTTATATATAGGAAGTACCAGCGGCGTATCCACCATGCTTCAACCACACGCCTCTGCCCCGTGAATAGGTGTCTCACTGTGTCGACATGGTCAAGACGCTTATATATAGGAAGTACCAGTGACGTATCCACTACGCTTGACCATGCTTTTAATGTTATGGCATCATTGAAACTCATTACGATTTCCGTGCACTGATCACAGTAATCCCGTGTGCACCCGTGATTAATTTGATCCTTGCACGTTCATCGTACTTTATCTCAAGAACGCATAGTAGGGGGGAAACACATTATATAGTACATAGTGCTAGCATTTAGTTCGTGCACGAATGCGAGGGAGAGCGAGAGATAAATAGAGTCCACATTGCGTCGAGAAATAGAACAAGTTCAACATATAAAGGAAATTAACGACGAAAATTGTATCATTACAACAACATTGTAAGCATAATTAATGTTGTTGTGGAGGGCTTCTGCGAAGACTGCGATTGTTGCTGAAATTCCTCAAGTCTACGGCCCCGTGCGACAGTGCTGGGTAAGATGACCATACCAGTTGCAATTTGCGCAATAGCGACAGTTAGCATCTGGCGGGTGATCATACGTACATGTGAGACACAGGGGATGAGTTCCATTGTAGTCACGCTTTGAGTGAACTGGAATTGCTTGGAGAGGTTCTGGTTGCGATAGCTCAGTTGTTGAAGAGTTTGGGCTCATGGTCTTTCGTTTGTGGCTGGACTGAGCTTCCTGAGGCGATGCGTTGTCATCAGATGATTCATCTGAGGACTCACTTGAAGAATCGTCGGTAGAATCGTCGGAGGAATCATCGGAAGAATCGATGACGATTGCTTGATGAGCTTGTTTGACAGGATTCTTGGAGAAAAATCCGTCCAAGACTCGTTTGTCGTTGATTTCTGCGGCTAAGCGGTAGGTTTCTTCGATAGTAGCAGGTCTTGCAGCTTCGACAAAATCGCCCACACATTCAGGCAAGCCACGAATGTACTTCATGATGGCTTTTTCTGAAGTGTTGACTTGACTTGGGCAGATTATGCTAAGTTGTTTGAACCTTGCGGTGTAGCCAGTATTGTCACCTTCGACTTGCTTGATTTCCCAAAATTCGTCTTCTAGCTTTTGGACTTCGTGGGGAGGGCAGTACTCTTTCTTCATGAGTTCTTTCAACTCATCCCAAGAGAGAGCATAAGCTGCGGAGATCCCACGTTTGTTACGTTCGGCAGTCCACCAGTCGAGTGCTCGCGATTGAAATACTCCGGCTGCGCAAGAAGTACGGAAACTATCAGGACACCCACTCTGACGAAGGGTAACGTCGATAGAATCGAACCACTGGAGTAGCTGGGACACACCTCCTTCACTCGTGAACTCCATCGGGTCACAGGCTTTGAAGTGTTTGTAGAGGAAAGCAGGTTGCGGCGCTTCCGTCTTAGAGTCTTCCGAGGTTCAAGAGTTGCTGAGAGAGTGCACTTGAGCGGCAATTTGAGGAATGACCTTGGCCACTTCCTTGGTTACAAGCGAGGCAATCCTCTTCTCGGCGCTTGTTTGGCTCTTCTCCTAGCTGTTTGCCTCGAGGTAGAGTCGTTGGAAGACATCTAAACAGAGAGAGATTTGGAGTGAGATTCGATCATAATGATTTTTGAGTTTTGCGATGCGATTGAGCGCGATCAAAGCTTGTTGCGAGTAATATAATATATTTCACATAAGAGCCACATAGGAGACACGAGATTCCTAAGTTCTCACACAATTGATTCGTTTTGGTACTTATAAATATTTGTAGCTTATACTTACACACCTACATGTCAGTGTAGATTGCGCGATGACGAAATGAAGGGGGAGAGCGAGAGCGAAAGCGAGTAATTAGACATTAGTTCTGTTGCGAACATTCGGTGTTCATTTTAGATTGCGATGGATGTGCGTGTTGTGCGTTTACAAAGTAGGGAGCAAAAATCGATAAATCGAGAATTCGATAAAGCGTAAAGTCTTAAATCGTAGCCACATAAGCGTAAATAAGTTCAGTAAAGCGTAAAAATTGGCAAGTTATAAGCGAGAAACATAGATAGAGTGCCTCGGGTGTTTAGGCATCGACTACCCAAGGTAACCCAACTATACCCCATAAATTCATGCACGCGCATTGCCCTAGAAGACTTATGCTTCTACTGGGATGCAGCTCATGGCATTCATCTTCCTATGCATCACGTGGCTCGAGTTATCGTTATAATCGAGTCCTTGGTGAGAGCTTTTGAAGACCATTTTTATAGAGAGGGGAGCGGTTTATTAAGTTACGGGTTTCACCCCTGGCTTAACAACTTCGTTCCTAGCTGTGGTTATGCTCACCAAGTGAACTCGGGAGTTCCACTAGATTTCAAAATGGAGACTTTCGCTGAGATGTGGATGTCACTCCTAGCTCAACGGGAAGTTCTCGTGATAGAAAATGCGCTGAGTGAGCGATCTTATCGAGAGTTCTTAGTTTTCACGCCTGATCTCGACTGGACCACTCGGCTGTGTTATGCGAGTATTTTCGAAAACGTGTGTATTGTGTTAGCCTTAGGAAAGGCAAAGTAACTTTCCAGCCTTAGGAAAGGCGCTTCGCGTGAAATTGTTGTATGCGGTGTTCACACGAAGTAGTAGCTTTTAGCGAATTCGAACGAGAGTATCAAGTAGGCCCGTACAATTCCTACTAGGTTCGTACGAGTCGGCCTGTTGGTACTTAAACTATAGACTAGGTCGTTTCTAAGACATCGACCTGGACTAGGTCAAGTCTGGCCTAATTCCCTATAGTTATGGCTCTGATACCAATCTGTCACACCCCAACCGATGGCGGAATGATCGGGGCGCGGCACTAGGCGAATCAGATTGCTAAAGAGAATCGATAACAACTAAATTGTGACAGTATTTAAAGCATTCATTATCCCATACTAATAAACAATTACAATCATATAAGCTATCACGAATTTCATGTCCTCTCAAACAATTCAAATTCGACAACCTAGATTTTAGGTGAGTTTCTAGACTTCCTAGCTTGATTTGATGTAGACTGCAACTAAACCTGCAACATACGTTAAAACAACATCAATACAAAAGTATTGGCGAGTATACAAGTTTTGATAGAGTAGCATAAATTGTTAAAAATGCTACGAATTACCAAATACATAAACGAGATACCTTAACATACATGCATACAAGACTGATACTACCAACTAAGTCACTCGAGCTACGATTGCGATTGCTATTCATCCTAACTAGACCCCGTCGGGTGCTATAGTACTATACTAGTTAAGGCGGGACCTTGCGAGTATAAGTCCTAACACATATGTAACTAGCATCACGTGTAAATATGCATAACAGTTATTCGCAAGTGATAAACAGTTTGATTGAATAATTCGTTTGATAAGTTTGATTTGATAGAAACATATGTTACACCCAAAATGCGATAAAAAGGGTTCGAGTATACTCACAGTCGGTGTTCGGCAAGCAAACACAACTTGGTTGGATTGGAGGGAGCGCGTCTGTGGTTAGCCTGATTACAGATTGATAGCGTAAGCATGGAATAGCGCGTCAAATGGTGGCGGTGAACCAAGTGTCGGATGGTAATCCGATTGGATGGCAATCCGATCGGATGGCCAGTCGACCGGGTGGCAATCCGTTCGGATGGCCATCCGATCGGATGGCCATCCGATCGGATGGCCATTCGATTGGATTGTCACCTCGTTTGGCAAGGATGTGTTTCTGTATGATGGCTTTGAAGTTTTTGTTATAGCATTTTGAAAACAGAGAAGTATTTCTACCTTTCAGGTCGATCGATCGAACAGTCGTTCGATCGGGTGACGATCCGATTAGTAAGACACTTTGGTGAGGACAAGTTCACAGCAGTTTGTCACTCGATCGGATTGCAATCCAATCAGGTGGCAATCCGTTTGGAACTGACTAAGTGTTGAACATGTTGAAAATTGTTTAAGTGTTGAAGTTCAAAACATCACATGGTCGGATGGTCGATCGATCGGATGGCAATCCGATCGGACGGCAATCCGTTCGACGTTCAAAACTTGAAAAGTTGGAATAATAATTTTAAGTGAGTAACCAAGTGCAAGCCGATCGGACGGCAGTTCGATCAGGTGGCAATCCGATTGGGTGGCAATCCGATCAGACGACAATCCGTTCCAACTGCTTTGATCGTCTTGAAACTAGTAACCAAGTGCAAGCCGATCAGACGGCTGTTCGATCGGGTGGTAATCCGATCGGGCGGCAATCCGATCGGATGGCAATCCGTTCCAACTGCTCTGATCGTCTTGACACTTGATTGTTTTGAAAGTTTTCGGTTTTGATCGAGATAACGTGATAACGTGCTAAACAACAGAAACTCGTCAAGACACAAGTGACCCGTTCGGACAGGAACCACCCTAGTTCGATCAATCAGCTGTTCGAGACGGTGTTTCATGTTTAACCTGAAATCAGTAATCTCTTGGATGGATTCTAGATCTTGAACCAACTCATCTCTAAGAATGAGTAGAAGATCAGAACAAGCTCTGATTCTATCGGTTTTGAGTGCATTGAGTGTAAAAGAGTTGAAAGAAAGTTGAAAAAGTTTCTTTCAATCCTTTTATCCTTGAAGGTGTTTAGATCTATGCGAAATCGTTATGAAATCATGTGGAAATCCTTTATATCCGAGTTATTCTTGGTGGAATGAGGCCAATACTTGAAGTTCATAAGAACTCCATGATGACATCACCCTAGAACACCTCAAATATGTTGATTTTACGGTTAAAAGTTGAGATTTAAAGGTGAAAAAGATGAAGAAGTGTGTGTAGATCAAAGAAGTACAAGATTTGAGTTGAAAACTTACAAGAATCGCGAGAAATTGAGAGAAAATAGCCCCAAAGCGTGCTGGTCGAGTGAGAGTTGTCACATCACTGTTCAAGTGATGTGACAAGTGCTATTTATAGGTGAAGTGGTGTGAAGGAGATGAAGTGCAACGGATCGGATGGCAATCCGATCGGGTGGCTGTCCGATCGGGTGGCAATCCGATCGGGTGGTAATCCGATCGGGTGGCCACTTGATAGATCAGTCACTCGATCGGTGGTCTCCGGCGTGTTGCGTTTCGATGTTTCGTTTTGTTCTTCAAACTTTTCGATAGTTTGATTACACATTTTCATACCCACATTCAAATATCTATTATAATAAGTCACAAAGGGTCGTATAAATATCCACATTTCAAACTCTGCGTTGCGATAATCGAGTTGTGCGTTTCGAATATGCGTTGCGCTGCAACACATCACGGCTATCGAGGAGGGTAGAATAGGTCCTCACTCAACGTCATCGTGAGTGTTAGTATGTGCGATGTGATGTGTTATAGCGATAAAGTTTGCGTAATATGCGGAAATACTACGAAATAGCAATGTATGCGATATAGCTACATTATGATCCGAATCTCTGGTGCTAGGCGTAATGAGTATAACGAGTAGTAACAACGCACGAACGTGCGGGTTGTTACAATTGGTACATTCCTAGTTAATGGTATTTATGCTTCGTGTTTATTTGATACTGGAGCCGATAACTATTTTGTGTCGTTTGAATTCGAAAAGATCCTAAAACGTAAACGCGCTAACCTCCACACGACCTTCGACGTAGAAATTGCCACCGAAAAAAGTGTCACTGTCAGTTCCGTTCTCCGTGATTGTACCCTCGAACTCAACAATCACGTTTTCCCGACCGATCTCATCCCAATGCAGCTTGGTAGTTTCGATGTCATAGTAGGCATGGACTTTCTTCGTGAAAATCGTGCCGAATTCGTTTGTTTTGAAAAGATGATATGTTTCTCTCTTTCAAACGGGGATCAATTATATGATTATCGCAAAGTATCCTCGAAAGAATTTAAACTTATGTCGTGTATTCAGGCAAGCAAGTATCTCCGCAAGGAATACTTGGCTTTCTTAGCCCACATTGTAGTAGCAGAGGAGGAAAAGAAGCCGATGGAAAAGGTACTTATGGTTCGTGATTTTCCTAATGTATTTCCTGACGATTTACCCGGTCTACCCCAACTTCAGGAATTACTTAATAAAGGCTTTATATGCCCTAGCACATCTCCTTGGGGAGCACCTGTCCTTTTCATGAAAAAAGAGTGTCGCAACCCCCGCCCCCTATCTGTCCCGGGAACAGGCGGTCGCGAGACCAGTTGTGGTGGTATCACTTTGTCTATCATTATTATTATTTTGGCAGCGAAAATTTCATCAGGACCGTAGTTAGGAAATGTTTATCAGAGTAAGACCACCGTATTTTATATTAATAAACACATGGGTAAAACCCAAGTTTCTTATTACAACATGTTTATAGGGATAAACCCTATTTTATGGAAATTAAAACATCGTCTTTTAGGTAACTTTTATAGCCACATTTTTCCAAGCCGTCAGTGCTCTCCGGCTGGCTTTCTTCTAATTGGCTTTTACATTTTGTTACCTGAAACGCGTTTTAAAAACATTTGTCAGTGGGAAATACTGGTGAGTGAATCCCAGTTTAATCAAGAAACATCTTATCTTTAACACTATTGAGAGCAATCACATTGTCTATTTCTACATAATTACTCATTCAGTATTGTCAATCCTGACTGGTGGGTCATATTACACATTGGCTAACTCGTTGTCCAATGGTAACGTGTTCCACATTTTGTATACAAAACCCCAACATACCGGCAGTAATTGAAGAACTACAAAGACTCAATCACTGCTTAATAGCATTGTAAAACATTTAAGGTTTTGTAAAACAATTTACAAAAAGGAGATTACTCACATTGCTGACTTAGGTTTCTTCTAAGCTTTCCTGAAGATTATCTATAGTTACACAATGTACATGTGTTAGTATGATAACCCTTTATATTTACATTAGTTATACCCTCCCCGAGACAGCATTCCAACGACTACGTCGGGCAGAACCTCTACAGCTGTTACGGAACCCTGGATCAATCGGGCAGCGTATCTAATACGTAACAGGGGTTATAATAGTTACATTGGGGCAGAACTTCGTTAATTAGGGGGATATTATACCCAACTATAGCTTATACTATCAGAAATTCGAGATAAAGAAAAGGAAATGAGCGAACTGACTGAAGGCCCGATGCCTCCTTTATATAGGGCCTGATTTTCGTTTTATCGCGGCCCGCGTAAGATTAAACTTCGGGCTACGCGGCCCGCGTAGTAGGGTTATAGGGCTTAGCCCTGATTGGTCATCACCACTTGACCCGCCACGATGATAACACGTGGCAACACCGGAGGTCGCTTGATCGCCTTGCTTTCGCGGCCCGCGTAAGCTTATGCTTACTTCTACGCGGCCCGCGAGCGATGCCAGATTTTTGTTTTTATTTAATTTTTAATGATATTTCATATTTTGGGCTCGGTTTTCACATACGGGGTATATTTTAAGACATATAGGGGTATTTTAAAATATATTAGAGTGTAAAAAAAGTATTCAGGAGGGTTGTTATATCCTCCCCACCTTGTTTTAGAGCTCGTCCTCGAGGTCTACTGGAATAGGTGTGGGTATTTCCTTTGCATTTTTGATTCAAGGTCCCATGTGTATTCTGGTCCTCTTTTGGAGTCCCACTTCACTTTGACTAGAACTAGTCTCTTGTGTTTGAGATTCTTAACTTTCCTGTCTTCAATCTGTAGAGGCCTTTCTACAAATTTTAACTGTTCATTTACCTCTATATCCTTAAGAGGTACTACGAGTGATTCATCAGCTAAACACTTTTTGAGATTAGATACATGAAATACATCATGTATTCCTGCCATTTCCTCTGGCAGTTGTAGCTTATAAGCTACATGTCCTATTCTTCTAATAATCTCAAAAGGTCCAACATACCTGGGGCTTAGCTTTCCCATTTTGATGAATCTTACCACTCCTTTCCAGGGAGAGACTTTCAATAACACCTTATCTCCTACTTGAAATTCCAATGGCTTTCGTCTGTTATCAGCATAGCTCTTTTGTCGATCACGTGCTGCTTTCAGTCGTTCCTTGACTTGAATGATTTTGTCTGTTGTTTCTTGTACTATCTCAGGTCCAGATAGTTTCTTTTCTCCAATTTCTGCCCAACAGACTGGCGTTCGGCACTTTCGTCCATAAAGTGCTTCGAATGGTGCAGCATTGATACTTGTGTGATAACTGTTATTAGAAGAAAATTCTATCAATGATAAATGATCGTCCCAATTACCTCCGAAATAAATTACACAAGCTCTAAGCATATCTTCCATTGTCTGAATCGTCCTTTCGCTTTGTCCGTCCGTTTGTGGATGATAAGCGGTGCTCAGATTCAACTTGGTTCCCATTGCTTTTTGGAAACTTGTCCAAAAATGAGAGGTAAAACGACTATCTCTGTCAAAAACAATTGATAGAGGAATTCCATGTAATGAAACTATTTCATTTACATATAGTTTAGCTAGCTGTTCCATACTAAAAGTTTCTTTCATTGGTAGAAAATGAGCTGACTTGGTTAGCCTGTCTACAATCACCCAGATTGTATCATTACATTTCCTTGTTTTGGGTAATTTAGTAACAAAATCCATTGTTATTAATTCCCATTTCTATACAGGCATTTCTAGCTATTGTAATAAACCTGAGGGTTTCTAATGTTCAGCTTTGACTTGTGAACAGGTTAAACATTTAGAAACATAAGCTGCTATATCCTTTTTCATTCCTATCCACCAAAAATTCTTTCTTAAATCCTGATACATTTTATCACTTCCAAGATGCATCGTATATTTGGACTTATGGGCTTCTTCTAATATACGATGACGTAGGTTTCCTAATTTAGGTATCCACATTTTCTTCTTATGGAATCTCCAAATTCCATCTGTTCCTTGTTCTAATTCCTTATTCATTCCTTTTAATTTTTCAGTATCATCCTTGATTAATGATTCTTGTGCCTTTCTAATTTGATCATTTAAATCTACTTGTAAAATTAATTTAAGAGAACGTACCCTTTTTGGCTTCTCATGATACTTTTGACTTAAAGCATCAGCCACTACATTTGCTTTTCCAGCATGATACTGGATATCACAATCATAATCACTAAGTATCTCCATCCAGCATCTTTGTCTCATATTTAATTCCTTTTGCCCGAAAACATACCTTAAACTCTTATGATCAGTGAAAATGGTAAACTTACTACCATAAAGGTAATGTCACCAAATCTTAAGGGCAAAAATTATAGCTCCTAATTCAAGATCATGGGTTGAATAATTCTTTTCATGATTCTTAAGTTGTCTAGAATCGTAAGCTATAACCTTTTGGCGTTGCATTAACACACATCCATAACCTAACTTAGAAGCGTCACAATAGATTACAAAATCTTCAGTTCCTTCTGGTAACGCTAGTATGGGTGCATTAGTTAATCTTTGCTTAAGAATTCTAAATGCTTCTTCTTGTTTTGGTCCCCATTCAAACTTAATGGATTTACAGGTTAGCTTAGTTAAGGAAATGGCTATTCTAGAAAAATCTCGAATAAATCTTCTATAATAACCGGCCAATCCTAAGAAACTTCTAACCTCAGTTGGTGACTCTGGGGTTTTCCACTTGGTTATCGCCTCGATCTTGGTGGGATCTACATGAATTCCTTCATGATTAACTAAATGTCCAAGAAATTGTGCCTGTTCTAACCAAAACTCACACTTCGAAAACTTAGCATAAAGCTTTTCTTTTCTCAATAAGCTTAGAAGTGCATGCAGATGCGCAGCATGTTCCTCTTTGCTTTTGGAATAGATAAGAATATCATCTATAAAGACAATTATGAATTTATCCAAATATGGCTTACATATTCGGTTCATCATGTCCATGAATGCAGCTGGGGCATTGGTTAAACCAAATGGCATGACAGTAAATTCATAATGTCCATACCTTGTTCTGAAAGCGGTCTTAGGAATGTCCTCTTCCTGTACCTTTAATTGATGATATCCTGACCTTAAATCGATTTTAGAGAAAAATCGTGCTCCTTGCAATTGATCAAACAGATCATCTATTCTTGGTAATGGATACCGATTCTTAATCGTGACTTTGTTCAATTCACGGTAGTCAATGCACATACGCATTGATCCGTCCTTCTTCTTAACGAATAAAATTGGTGCTCCCCAGGGTGATGAACTTGGTTGTATGAATCCTTTCTCCAACAATTCATCTAATTATTTATTTAGTTCTTGCATTTATGCGGGTGCCAAACGGTAAGGTGCTTTGGCAATTGGTGCGGTTCCTGGTATCAAATGGATTCTGAATTCAACTTCTCTGTCTGGAGGTTGTCCTGGTAGCTCTTCTGGAAATACATCTGAAAATTGGGATACTACTGGAATATCCTTTAATTCTTTTCCTTTAGCGTTAGTGATTATAGAAATCAAATACACTAATGATCCTTTCCTTATATAACTTGCAGTTTTCATCACAGAGATGAATTTTGTGGATTTAGAGGACTTATTTCCTTTAATTGTGATCTTTTCACCCCTTGGTGAATTTACTTGAATTGACTTTTGATCACATAAAATACTGGCTTTATTGGCTATTAACCAATCCATTCCTAATACAACATCAAATCCAGCCAGATTCATGGGGTAAAGGTTTGCAATAAATTTCTGATTTAAAATTTCTATTCTTGCTCCCTGCAAGATTTTAGAAATCTTAATGGTTTCCCCATTTGATGTCTCTACTAGACATTCTTGTGGAAGTTTAGTTAATAATTGATTAAGAATTTTGCAAAATGAAGTATTAATAAAACTTTGGTTCGCACCAGAGTCGAATAATACTTTAGCAAAAATATCATTAACTAAAAACATACCAGTGATCACATCCGGGATCATCTTTGCTTCTTCTGCGGTCAGAGCAAATGCTCTAGCATTTTTAGTATTCTTAGGGTTTGCAGCTGGAGCTAATTTTGGACAGTTAGGCTTGATATGACCTTGTTCTCCGCAGTTGTAGCATATTATATTGTTAGGCTTTTTCCTGCAGTCTTCCTCCTTGTGTCCAGATATTTTGCAAAAGTTACAGTAGATGGAGCATCTTCCTAAATGCTTCCTTTTGAAATACTTACATTAGGGTGCAGAGGTAGAACCTACATTTCTCCCACGGTTAGAATTTCCAGAACGAAATTCTTGAGTCAGCTTCTGGGTTAGGTTCCTCCTTTGATCCTCTTCTCGCGTACGGACTAATTCATCTGTCAAGGTGTTAGCTAGTTCTACAGCTTCTTCTATGGTTTGAGGTCTAGCTGCCTTGACTACATGTCTAATCTCCCCAATTAATCCCCAAATGTAACGGGAGATTAATACTGGTTCGGGTGAAGCAAGGGTTGGTACTATTCGGGCATATTCAAAGAATAAAGTAGTATAACCCTTACTATCTACCCCAATCATCCTAAGGTTTAGGAATTTGTTTGCTATCTGTTCTTTTTCATTAGGAGGGCAGAATTTCCTTTCTACCATGTTTTTAAATTCTTCCCATCCCATATTGTAAGTTTTATCACTTCCTCTAGACTGGAGGATAGTGTTCCACCATTCTAGTGCAAAATTCTTAAACATATTTGAAGCAAACATTATCCTATCCTCTTCTGCACATTTACTTATTCTTAAGACTGCCTCAGTCTTTTCTATCCAGCGTAGAGATGCAACAGCCCCTTCATTGCCCGAGAATTCCATTGGTTTTCAAGACCAGAATTCTTTATAAGAACAACCGTAAGACACGGTTCTCCTTCTTTTGGGAATGGGCACTTGAAGTTCGGGTCCATTGTTCACGATGTTTTCAGGTTCAGAGGGTCGCTTACTATCATGTTTACTTGTATTTTCGGCTTCCCTAACTGTTTTGATAATATATGGCATCGCATCTATTATCCCTTGTGCCACTATATGTTGCATGGCACTGTTATCCACTTGGTTTCCATTATTGTTGTTGTTGTTCGGGTTCTCATTAACCAAGTTAATGTTACTCTGATTATCGTTATTCTGATTTTCCTGGTTTACTTCGTCGTCCATCTGGATTTTAAACATTTACCAATTATTAATATCACAAAATAATTAATAATTTAGGCAACAACCACACAACACACATATTAACCAAAAGCGTCGAGCATTGCGACTTTACTCTTTTCTATTATAGTATGCGCCAAATACACACCAATACTAGAAATTTAAAAATTACAATACAATACTACTATGCATCGCTAACCACAAGGTGGTCTATACTACAACATTTATTATTATTATTAGACATATATATTATATATTTTTTTTCATTATTATATATATATATATATATTATTACCAACTCCACCATCACATTACTGGTCTGGATTCATCCAGTAATCCATGTTGCGCTCGTCGTACTTCCAGACGAGTCGCTCTCCTACCTGCCTCATCTTCTCACTACTCTCCAAGATTTCTTCTCCGAAGGTTCGGAGTTCATGCACATTATCTGCACTCATTGGGGGTGCAGGTGTTGGTACTGGGTCCGGGTACTGGGGTATGGGATTCTCCTAAGGGTAAGGATTCTCTAATATCTCCCTAATGTATTCATCGTTGTTGTAGTAGGGATCTAGAGGGTCCAGACTTAGATAGGCTGCTAAGTTCGGCATAGGTTCATCGTTTAAGTGGTAGCGCGGCACATAATCCCTATGATCATCGAACCATGGATCATAATCCGGGTCTAAGGGATTAGGGGCTTGTATCCTAGGTATCTCCTCAGGGTTGAAATCATGCATTTCTATTTGATTTCCAGGGTTTTCTTCTATCTCCATCGGCTGAGTTGGGAATAAAGGTAAGGGTTGTGGGGCTACTAGTTGCTCCAGGTTTGGGTCAGCAGCAGTTGTTGCTAGGATATGGAAATTAGCTAGGCTTCTATTAAGCATATCCTATGTATGGGCATCTGACTCTCGCTTAGCGGCTGCTAAGACTCTTTGCTGTTGCAACTTTCGCATTCTTTTCCTACACTCAAATGCTCCCTTACTGAACCATCCTCTCTTTTTCTGAGGGAATGGCTCTTCAGACTGAGCCTTAAAGATAAACATCCCTTCTTCATTATCAGCAGCATACCCAGCGAGGGCTGGCTGTGAAGAGGTACCTTCACTCCTAGGTGAATCGGACAATTGACGAAACACGTCTGAGGGTCCTTGATCACTCATACTGAAAACTAACAAATAGTCAAATAACACACAACAATAAAATACAGATATGCACGTATTTCCATAATTAATTTCCTAACAATTTTGAATAATATATTGATGTCAGCAGAACACCTCTGCGGCTGAATCAGTGGCTTAGCTCTGATACCACCTTCTGTCGCAACCCCCGCCCCCTATCTGTCCCGGGAACGGGCGGTCACGAGACCAGTTGTGGTGGTATCACTTTGTCTATCATTATTATTATTTTGGCAGCGGAAATTTCATCAGGACCGTAGTTAGGAAATGTTTATCAGATTAAAACCACCGTATTTTATATTAATAAACACATGGGTAAAACCCAAGCTTCTTATTACAACATGTTTATAGGGATAAACCCTATTTTATTGAATTTAAAACATCGTCTTTTAGGTAACTTTTATAGCCACATTTTTCCAAGCCGTCAGTGCTCTCCAGCTGGCTTTCTTCTAATTGGCTTTTACATTTTGTTACCTGAAACGCGTTTTAAAAACATTTGTCAGTGGGAAATACTGGTGAGTGAGTCCCAGTTTAATCAAGAAACATCTTATCTTTAACAGTATTGAGAGCAATCACATTGTTTATTTCTACACAATTACTCATTCAGTATTGTCAATCCTGACTGGTGGGTCATATTACACATTGGCTAACTCGTTGTCCAATGGTAACGTGTTCCACATTTTGTATACAAAACCCCAACATACCGGCAGTAATTGAAGAACTACAAAGACTCAATCACTGCTTAATAGCATTGTAAAACATTTAAGGTTTTGTAAAACAATTTACAAAAAGGAGATTACTCACATTGCTGACTTAGGTTTCTTCTAAGGTTTCCTGAAGATTATCTATAGTTACACAATGTACATGTGTTAGTATGATAACCTTTATATTTACATTAGTTATACCCTCCCCGAGACGGCATTCCAATGACTACGTCGGGCAGAACCTCGACAGCCGTTACGGAACCCTGGATCAATCGGGCAGCGTATCTAATACGTAACCGGGGTTATAATACTTACATTGGGCAGAACTTCGTTAATTAGGGGGATATTATACCCGATTATAGCTTATACTATCATAAATTAGAGATAAAGAAAAGGAAATGAGCGAACTGACTGAAGGCCCGATGCCTCCTTTATATAGGGCCTGATTTTCGTTTTGTCGTGGCCCGCGTAAGATTAAACTTCGGGCTACGCGGCCTGCGTAGTAGGGTTATAGGGCTTAGCCCTGATTAGTCATCACCACTAGACCCACCACGATGATGACACGTGGCAACACCGGAGGTCGCCTGTTCGCCTTGCTGTCGCGGCCCGCGAGCGATGCTAGATTTTTGTTTTTATTTAATTTTTAATGATATTTCATATTTTGGGCTCGGTTTTCACATACGGGGTATATTTTAAGACATATAGGGGTATTTTAAAATATATTAGAGTGTCGAAAAAATATTCAGGAGGGTTGTTATAAAGAGGATGGATCGTTCCGAATGTGCATCGATTATAGGGAACTCAACAAGCTTACTATCAAGAATCGCTACCCTCTACCTCGAATCAACGACTTATTTGATCAACTCCAAGGCGCTACATGCTTCTCGAAGAACGATCTACGTTCTGGTTATCATCAGTTGCGTATTCAAAAGCAAGACATTCTGAAAACTTTATTTCGTACCCGTTATGGTCATTACGAATTCGTGGTCATGCCTTTTGGTCTCACAAATGCACCCGCGGTCTTCATGGATTTGATGAACCGTGTGTGTAAACCCTTCTTGGATCATTTCGTTATTGTGTTTATCGATGATATCCTTATCTACTCGAAGTCGAGAGCTGAACACACACAACATCTTTGTTTAGTTCTCGAGCTTCTTCAAGGAAATCTCTCTATGCTAAGTTCTCCAAGTGTGAATTTTTGGCTCGAGGAGGTTCAATATCTTGGTCACAATGTCAACAGTCAAGGAATACACATCGATCTCGCGAAGATAAAAGCCGTCAAGATTTGGATTACACCGAAAACCCCGTCCGAAGTTCATTCTTTTTCTTGGATTGGCGGGTTATTACCGGTGATTTATCGCTGATTTCTCTAAAATTGTCGTTCCTCTCACCTCCCTAACGCATAAAGACAAGCCTTTTGTTTGGCGAACCGAACAAGAGGATGCCTTTCATACCCTCAAGCGTATGCTTTGCAACGCTCCCGTACTCGCGCTCCCCGATGGAAACGAAGACTTTGTTGTTTATTGCGATGCCTCTAACCTAGGTCTTGGTTGTGTTCTTATGCAATGAGACAAGGTTATCGTGTACGCATCTCGCCAACTCAAGGTCCACGAGAAGAACTACACAACCCACGAGATCTCAAACTCGGTGCAGTTATTTTTGCATTGAGGATATGGCGACACTACCTGTACGGTACCAAGTGTACGGTCTTCACCGACCATAAGAGCCTACTACACATCTTGAACCAGAAAGAACTAAACATGCGCCAACACAGATGGGTTGAACTTCTCAACGACTACGACTGTGAGATATGCTACCACCCAGGCAAAGCAAACGTCGTTGCTAATGCTCTTAGCCAACGAAGCTATTTACTTAGTGTTCAAAATGTTCAAGCCCAACACAACCTCGAAGCTCTCATTCGCGATGCTCAACACGCATGTTTTCTTGAGAACATTTTGAAGGAAGAAAGAATCTGTGGAACCGAAAACCAGTTAGTGAATAAACCGAATGGTATTTTTCACTATCTCACCCGTATTTGGATCCCTAGTCACAATAATCTCTGAGAGATTTTGCTGACTGAAGCCCACAAATCCCGATACTCCATTCACCCTAGTGCCGACAAGATGTACCAGGACCTCTATTCTAGGTATTGGTGGCCAGGAATGAAGAAGGATATCGCTTTATACGTTTCAAAGTGCCTAACTTGCTCTAAAGTTAAAGCCGAACATCAACGACCCTCTGGCCTACTCGAACAACCCGAAATCCCGATGTGGAAATGGGAGAGTATTGTCGTAGACTTCATTATGAAACTCCCTCGTACGCCATTAGGTCACGATAGCATTTGGGTTATCGTTGATCGTCTTACGAAATCCGCTCACTTCTTACTGATACGAGAAGACTTCAAGGTAGAACGATTAGCACGAATCTATACCGACGAAGTCATTTGTCGACACGGGACGCCTCGTGACATCATCTCTGACCATGATGGTCGTTTTACCTCACGTCTCTGGGAGACATTCCAAGCCTCTCTCGGTACGACCCTCAATCGCAGTACCGCATTTCATCCCTAGACCGACGGTCAGACTGAGCGCACGATCCGCACCCTTGAAGACATGCTTCGTTCGTGCGTTATAGATTTTGGTGGTAATTGGGATTCGCATTTACCATTAGTAGAATTCTCGTACAATAACAGTTATCACGCTAGTATTCAAATGGCACCCTTTGAGGCATTATATGGTAGTAAATGCCATTCGATCGATATTTTATCGTTTTATCGCTTTATTGCTAATTGCATCGCTATCGCATTCGCAACTCGACTGATGCGTTTTGGATATTGTTTTACGTGTGTGTGCTATTTATGTGTTACTTGCGCATGTTTACTTTATGTTGTGGTGACTAATCGAAATGCAATCGCAACTCTATCGCAATCGCACTTTAATCGCAAATGCTAAACGAAATTTACTTAGGATGATTGTATGTTAGATATAGTATTTGTGTGTTTATTATTAATCTATCGCATCGCTTAATCAAAACTCACTCAAATGCATCGCAACACTCAACACGCGAAACGAAACGCCAAAACTCAACTCGCCGGACACCTCGATCGAATGGCCACTCGATCGAATGGTCATCCGATCGGATGGCTATCCGAGCGAAGTGCCATCCTATCCGACACTTGTGCACTTTCCTCTTTTGGCAACCTATAAATACCCCCTGTCACATCACAAGTGATGTGACAGCTCCTTCATTCGACCAGCAGCATTCCAGACCTTCTTTCTCTCAATTTCTCGCGATTCTTGTAAGTTTCCAACCTAAATCTTGTACTTATATGATCTATACGCACTTCTTCATCATTTCCACCTTTGAATCGTAACTTTTAACCGTGAAATCAGTGGATTTGAAGTGTTCTAGGATGATGTCATCATGGAGTTCTTATGAACTTCAAGTTTTGGCCTCATTCCACCAAGAACAACTTAGATCCGTAGGATTTCCACATGATTAAACAAATATTTTCCAATAGATCTAAACATTTTCAAAGTTAAAAGGATTGAAAGATGGTTTTCTAACTTTCTTTCAACTCTTTTACACTCAATGCACTCAAAACCAATAGAATCGGACCTCATTCAGGCTTTCTACTCTTCTCCAGTGATGTGTCAGTTTGAGATCTGAATTCTATCAAGGAGACAACCGATTTCGGGTTAAACATGAAACCACCTGTCATGAACAGTTAACTGATTCAGATTGGGGTGATTCCCGTTCGATCGGATAACCTGGGTCTGATGGAGTTTTCCGTTGTTTAACACGTTGTCATACCGTCTCGAATCAAACCGCAAAACTTTCAAAATAATCAAGTGCAAAACGATCAAATTCGAGGGACGGATTGACGTCCGATCGGATTGCACTTGGACCTCAACACTTCAACTTTTTACAATTTTCAAAGATCATCAGTTTCAAACGGATTGCCATCCGATTGGAAGACCATCCGATCGAATGACAATCCTGCTGTGAACTTGTTCTCCAAAGAAATGTCTCGCCGGACGGATCGCCATCCGATCGAACTGTCGTTTGATCGAGCAACCTGAAAGGAAGAGATACTTCTCTGATTATAAAATGCTAAAATGAAAACTTCAAAGCCATTATACACAAACACATCCTTACCAAACGAATGTCAATCCGACCAAATGGCCATCCGATCGGATGACCATCCGAACGGATTGACATCCGATCGAATGATCATCCGATCAGATTGCCATCTGATCGGATTAACGTTTGACACTTGGTACTCTTCGCACCATTTATCGCACCATTCAATCGCTTATTCTATCGTTAACTGTTCTGTCTAATCTCTCAGCGCACCCTTCAATCCAAGAGAGTGTTTATTTACTTAAACACAATCTGTAAGTATACTCGATCCCTTTTTTCTTTACGCACTTTTGGGTGTTACATACGTTACTTATTCAAATCACAATCGACACACAACGCAAACACTATTTATATGCCGTCCGTTATTGCATGTTACGTGTTATTCGATGGATGCTTGTATGTTATCTTAACACAGTGATTGTGCCTAACACCTTAGCAACGATAGTACTATAGTTTGGACTCAGCACCTGTCGTGGAAAGGGGTTGTTAAGGGCTTTACTTCACATGTCCCAGTGGGGATATGTGTTGCGCATTCTACAACACGCAGTCACGTTTGTGCATATTTAATTATCGATAACCTACTAGCCTTCACTTTGCTACATGTTACATGCTGGTTATGCATAAACGATTTCGAACTCTGTTATATTATCAAACTTGTATGCTCACCTTTACACTATGTGTATTGACCTCTATTTTAACGTATGTGACAGGTGTTTGAATGTCACACCCCGACCACGTAAAACAACAAAACGTGGCGGAAACGTCGGGGAGTGTTGTAACAGAATCATTGTTTCATAACACATGGAAATTGAAATATTGTTTTATTCAATAAAAGAGTTACAATGTCTTGACAATCAAAGAAATATAACATAAATAACTAGTCTTGCATCTTTTATTGTCACTAAGGCCCAAGTCCGCCTAAGTGTATCTTGATAAATCCTATGCATCATATCCTGAAACACATGTGAAAATAGGTACGTCAGCATAAAAATTCCTGTGAGATACATAGGTTTTGTGAAAATCGAATTCATGACTTATGTTTAAGAAAATGTTTAGTCATGAACCTTGTAATTTGCTTTGTCTTATAAATCATTTGAAAAAGTGATAAATAAACCAAATGATATATATGTATAAAAGAATGATACAAGGTTAAGTAAATAACCAAGTAAAATGAGTTTGTATTAGATAAGTTGTTTGTAAAACAATGTATTGTGAAAAGTATGTTATTTGTATAAAATGGTATATGTCTAAATTGAAATGATTCAAATAACGCTACGATATGTAATACCATACAAGCCCTTATATATAGGAAGTACCAGCGGCGTATCCACCATGCTTGTATCATATTACACACGCCTCGTTACTTAAATCACTTACTCAAACCAAACCACCAAAGTAAAATGTTTATGTATAATCAAATGTCAAAATGTTTGTGTGAAAACCATGTCTAATGTTTATGTCTAATGTAAATCATGAATTGTGTATAACAATGTCAAAATGTTTATGTCTAATGTAAATCATGAATTGTGTATATAAATGTCAAAATATTTATGTCTAATGTAAATCATGAATTGTGTATATCAATGTCAAAATGTTTATGTCTAATGTAAATCATGAATTGTGTATATCAATGTCAAAATGTTTATGTCTAATGTAAATCATGTAATGTGTATCCAAAATATCATGTATGGTAAGTGAAATATATCAACTAAACCATATGTAAAATGCACGAAAACAAGGTATTGAAGTTAAACATGGTTTAAATGAAAGTTATGTTTTGTGGAACAAATGCATGCTATACTGATAAAAACATATATGCGGTATTGTGAAAATGCATACATCCAAGCCTTGTGACTGTGGCGATAAACCCCTAAACGAATTTAAAGGTCTATCTGTGTTATGTTTATTGAATTCGGTCATTCCTTCCACCCAAACAAACCTAGGGTTCAGGAATGGGAGTTGTCAAGTCCTATGGTACCATTACCTACTAACGAACGGCGTAGCTAATGTTAATGAATGTATATTATCCCATTTGAACAACCCAAATGTCATACCAAAATGTAAGCATGTGATGAATAACAAATGTACTAAGTATGCAACAAATGAACATACATAGCATGTGATGTGATGTAAAACAATGTACTAAGTATGCACACAATGGGCATACATAGCATAAAATGTAATGTAAAACAATGTGCTAAATATGCACAAAATGGACATACATAGCATAAAATGTAATGTAAAACGATGTACTAAGTATGCACACAATGGACATACATAGCATAAAATGTAATGTAAAACGATGTACTAAGTATGCACACAATGGACATACATAGCATAAACACAATGAAATCATGTACTATGGTGTACTAATGAACATAGCACGTATATGATATGAAAACACAGAAAGCACGAAAGTAACAAGTAGGCACATGTGTTCCACCCCAAAACAGTTTGAAAACAGTAAAAGCGGGGTCTATGTACTCACTTGAGATTGCTTAGTTGTCCTTGAGTAACAACCAAACAATGCTAGAGATCACGGATATCAAACGGCACCTATAGGTAACTATGTTAATATACCGGACCTAAATCGGAGGATTGGATAGAATGAGGGTTCGTAAACCAAACGAGTATGGAGACTCGTGTAATATGGTTTAACAAAGCCTACATACTAAATGAAACCTAACCTAAGTGCTTATAACCCATTACGACCCGTTTAGGTAGCTTATGCTACTTTAACGCGCCGTTCGCGTAAAACGCGTTCTGAATGCCTAACTAGTCCTATGATAAGTAAAATATGCCTTAACATGTCTAATATTGTTACCAAATCAGTTTAGATACCAAAAGTTATGTTACATATGCTTAAAATGAATTTTGGCGTTCAAAAGGGCATTTTGGTAATTTACCTAAGGCATATATACTACCTATCATACAACTAACTAAACGTCGTGACCATAAGGTATAACCTCGGAAGGTTATTCCATATACAACTATGGTCACCTAATGTATTTGGTCGGATCCTAATGATCGACCAAATGGGTCGGGTTCGAAAGTATAAGCGATTGTTTAGATCGCTTACCCTTACGACCCTAGACAAGCACAAAACTAAAAGTGACGAGCTAAGCATGTTAAAACATGCTTAACTAAGTTTAGGAAAGAGGTTTGGTATCAAAACAAACGGTTTTGATACCTAAGAGTAGTTTGGTTACAAAATACGCAATAACACGCATTTTGGCCGAAACTACGACTCGTCACTGAGCCTAGATAACGTGGTAATCAGTAGGTATAGTCACTAGGGACTATAACCATCGTGATTACGCTCACGTTATGAAGTTCAAACGAACTTCGCATTGACCATAAACTGGTCAACGCAGAAAGTCAAACAAAGTTTGACTTTTAACGCTAAAAGTATAAAAAGAACGAAGGAACACTTACAAAGGGTCCCCGAAAGCTAAACTTGATCCAAGTAGCTCAGGTATGAAGCAATGGCTTCAACTTAGAGCTTTTAGATCAGATTTTGTGGGTTTTGAGTTGTGATGGGTTGGGTATTTATAGTAAATGGACAACCGTTAAGATCGTTTATCGAATAACGTGCTTTGATCTTGTCCATACACTTGTTGCAACCTTATAGTAACTCAAAATGGCCCCTCATGAGCAGGAAAGGGCAAGTGGAATTGAGTTTTGGGTGCATAACAGTTGTTAAAACATGTTTATCTGATCTGGGAAGCTGACACGGGCCACGTAAGGGGACTCACTAAACTCACGCGGGCCGCCTGGCCCTTCTGGTTAGAAACAAGTTTTCAAAAATGACAGTTTTGGTCCCTGTTATGAATTAAAGCCATTTCCGACATGTTTAAGGCCCGTTAAGCCAACGTTAAGGCCCTAAAATGATGCCTAAACATTGTGGACACAAAACATGCTCAAAAATATGCCGGATGTTGGTTCGTTTGGTCGTACGATCGCGATGTTCGCTTAATTACGACGGAATGCGCATAAGCGCGAAAAACGATCCAAATTGCGTAACGAATGGATTTTTCTCATGCCAAACACTGAAATAAAATATTTTAGTGCTTACATAAATTTTTGGATGTCCGGATGTATTCAGAACGTAAGTTATGCGCGAAAATGCAAACTTGTGCACTTGTTGACGCTTTTAGTCCCTGGATGACCCAAAAGTTTATTTTAGCACACCGAACCCCTCAAAGCCTATTTCTAAGCTATGTAAAGGATATTTATGGTATGTTTAACTTATGGTCATGTTCCGGAATGTCTGTTACAGTTCAAATTGGCATACTTTCACAGTTTGTCAAATTTAGTCCCTGTAAGCGATTAAACTTGATTTTGTCATACCAAAGCCTTCAAAACTTATTTCTAAGTTATGTAAAGGTTATTTAAGGTATGTGAAGCC
The DNA here is from genome assembly GCA_030545235.1 of Helianthus tuberosus. Taxonomy (NCBI): domain Eukaryota; kingdom Viridiplantae; phylum Streptophyta; class Magnoliopsida; order Asterales; family Asteraceae; genus Helianthus; species Helianthus tuberosus. The sequence continues at coordinate 125,180,871 of CM060441.1, read as the reverse complement.
TCTTTCACTATTCCGGAGTGTTCGTTGCATTAAACTGGTTATTTTTACGCATCAGTGCGCGTATAACCTTCCAGAAAGCGATTTAGAGCCCGAAATCGAACAAGAATTGATATGTGCAAATGATACACATATTTGTACAAATCCCATGTATGAAATACAATATTTCATTGGTTTGGTATTTGTTTGATGGTCGCAGTGACCTAGGTGTCACAGTCTCCCCTACTTTAGGAAATTTCGTCCCGAAATTTATTCAGAGGAAACTTGTGAGGGCTTGAAACATGAAATTGAAAAGATCAAACAACACTGGTTAGAGTCCTGAACTTCTAGTAACTTTACAATAATATCATGCTTGCAATGTGAGAGGGACACTTATATACAAGTATATAAAGCGTCATTGGTGCGTCCACTGTACCTCTATTACATTGTTCACATTTCGTTATGGTTGTCACTATCGGTTCTTACACATAATAAGTCTTACCGAGGTTTCCGTGCACTGAACTTCGCAATTATGTATGCATCCATAATTACGTAATTCATTGCATAGTCACGTAGTGCATCTTATAATGTGTAGGGGAAGAAAGCAATGAACGAGCTTGTGATGATTGTGACTAGACCACCATAGGGTCCTTTTAATTAAATCAATAAATGATTTTAATAGACAACCAAGGAGTCTTTTCAGCTTATATCATCACATGTCATTCTTAACCAGATTTTTGAATCAATCTTTTTGACTAGACCACTAAAAGGGTCTCTTATGAATCATGGAGTGGTACTATATAATCCAAGGGTCTTCACTAACACGTAGAAGCCCAATAAGGATTTAGGGTAGTACCTTTTTAAATATCCTTCTACGAATCCCTCATATGAAGATACGAAAGGTTCTACGAGGATTTGGATAACGAATATCCAGAGTATACAAAAACACAAAAAAAATGCATAAAAGGAAACACAAAATGCATAAACACAAAGTCACATAACCACAAAATTGTTTAACTTGATTTGTTATCATTTTGTTAATTTGTTCTGCTAACTGTGCACATGTATTCAAAGCACACCAGGTATCCAATCAGTGGATTTTGATTGGTGCTTTAAATATTTCTAAGAATCTAACTATAAAGATAGAAAGATCTTTAAAAAGAAAATTCAATTTCGATTATAGGGAATCGAAATGTTCGAATTAGGGTATACAAGGAATCCAATTAAGGACTCGGATTTGAATGGAAATCATTCACAAGGGTCTAATTGTGAAGATAAAAAGATCCCATATGGAATTTAGAAGTTGAAGATGTTTCGAAACCTTGCACTGGACGTGTTTAAGTCAAAACATGAAGTAAATTGCTTATGAGGTTGAGATGCTCAATATGCCAAGGCGACATATGAAGCGGAATTTGAAAGTTAAGTCAATGTATGAGGATAAATATTTTTGAAAACTATGCATGGGGTTCTTAAAAAAATTATGTTCAATGTTTCTGAAACCTTATGTATAATACTTTTGAAATCATAAAGTAGGTGTACTAGGTAGGTATATTTATAAAATGTTTTAAAATCATGAGTTGAATTTTGAAAGTATGTATAAGGTTTTTGGAGAACATAAATGATGCTTTTGAAATCATGCACTGGATAAGAAAATATATTGTATTAATATTGTTTTCAGGCTATATGAGACATTTTGAAATCATGAAGGTTGTTTTGAAAACTTATGTTATGCATGTTGAAAAATCAAAACGTAATGGGTATGAGATTTGAAAATACCCTTAGTTATCTAACCAAGGATTACTCATAATGTCACTTTATTTTCTGTACTTCGTATCTTAGAATGAAACGAGTACTTAGAAATTTTCTATGGGTATCATGAGTAAACACTAGAATGGGAAATATTCACAAGAGTAGTTTGTAAGGAACATAGTTCCTTAATGTAGGTATTATAGGGAAATGCCATACACACATGTAACTACACTTGTATATCAGAATTTGTGATCAACGATTTATTTATAAACAAAACAGATGGTTTCACATTACAAGAAAATAGAAGAAACAAAAGCATAAGACAACAACATCTTCTAATCAGTCAACTGCTCATCCGTGGGTTGGATTTGCCTTAGCAAGCTTCGGCCATTTATTCACAAAATGACCCATCTTGCCACAGTTGTAGCACGATCCAGGCGGGAAGCGAGCTTGAGCAGGATTGGCTCGTGGTTGATTTGGACCACCTTGGTTCGGGTTACATCGACAAGCACTTGCCAGGTGACCAACTCACCCACATGATACACACAGACGACACTGTAAGTGAGCTTGGTGATGCCCATTACATTTGTCGCATATTGGTGCCGTTCCCTTGTATTGCTTCTTAGCCGGTGGTGTTGCCACCCGGATGGGTCCTGCTTGATTTGGTACAGCTGCAGTTGAGCAAACCCTTGCTGTATGACCTATAAGTCCATAAATCTGGCATTTGCGGCACTTCACACTAGCATGATGATGAAGGTTACATTGGTTGCACAAGGGTGCAGTTCCATTGTATGGCTTCCTAGCAGGGGGTTGAGCTGGTTGGTTGGGGACGGCTTGGCCATTGTGAGCGACCACGGCGAAGTTCTGAGAAGCCTTTCGCTTCTTTGACCTCTTAGGGGATCCAGTCTGTTCATCCATGGTCTTTGATTCCTTGATTGGTTTCTTGGCTGGTGGTGCAGGCTTGACTTCTGCTTCCTTTGGTGGCCCTTGAGTGGCTTCATTGTTGAGACGAGACATGGCAATGCCTAATTCAACAGTCTTCAGAATTACTTCGCCTATTCGCTGGGCAAATTTGGCAGTCTGCTCGGATATCTGCGCATCGTTGCGATGAAGAGACATTCTGGAGGAAATGAAGGATATAGGAGGAAACAAATGAAATGTTATCAGCAAATAAAACAAAATGACAACGCATGGAAATTGTGATCATTTGTTTGTTACCTAAGGCAAACAAATGAGACGGTGACTAATCAAAGTAAGCGGGTCATATTAATGTATCGCGAAGACATGCTTTAGCCTATAAGTGGACACTCACCCTAAGAGTTCCCAGGTAAGAGTGACTGGTCCGATTATGTGGATTTGTACGAACACTCTAGCCTTAGATAGAAAACTCAGAGTACAGGCATCCTGTAGGATCGTTGTTGGACCCGAACGAGTCAATCAGAAGAGTCTTTTCTCTGTATCAAAGGCGGAATCAAAGATACAGACGCTCAAACTAATTATAATGCTTCTTTGATTGATTTAACAACGTTTACAACCTGAAAGCAATCTGGCAGCACTTCGTTACAATTTCCGGAACCGTTGCCAAATGAACAACAAGTGCACTATATATAGTAGAAGTGATTCCACTTATATGGACATGCCATATAAGCGAAATCAGAAGCTTATGATTTCGCTTTTATGACCAAGTGTCCATATAAGCGAAATCACACACTTAACTTCTAAACTTCGATTCTCGAACCTCGTGCACTGGTTATTCTAACCTATACTATAACATAACATAACATGATACAAGACGAAGTCAATAGACGTAATGCACCAACAGACACCCCCTCGGACATTGACGAAGTCTTCAGTGACTAATCTCTGTTATGACACCTTCTTCAGTCTTGATCATTCTGCATCCTCACTCAGATTGTAACATTGTAAGCATCCATCACTCTCTTGATCAGCTTCACACTTTGACTCTTACACAAGGTTCTCATCACTGTCTCTATCATCAACAGCTTTATCATCAGCAGGCTCCCCCTTTCGTCAAACTTCCGTGCTTTTAGGGATCGACACCTAGCTTTCCAGCTTGTCTTCAGACTCCCCCTTAAATTCTGCTCTCGGGATCGTTGTCTGAACTTTTCCTGCAATCACTCATACAACTATAAGTAACAACATTTTAATCTTCCAGATATCGTAATCTGACAATTCAATCTCATCAAAATCACTTCTCATAAATTTGGCAGTTTCATCGAATCGTATCGGAAACTAACTCTTATAACAATAAAAGCATCCAAATCCCCCACAGTTAATCATCCAAGTCCAAATTAATGACCTTGGAGATATCACAAACTGTTTTTGAATTTTTTTTATAAAAAAATTTCAAGTTTCAAATTAATGAACTTGTTTTATTTTCAGAAACACAATTAGCTTACTTAGATTTTGAAACTCAGCATCTCAGACATCGGTTGTCGAAAATAAAGCAAAAATCAAAATCTTTTTGTATTTTCTGAAAACATAAAGCAGTAAAGAAATATGTACAAACATATTTACAGACAATATTTTTTGTTTGAGTATGCGTCAGAGGATCATATCAGTTTGTGACAAATCACAAGTACCGTTGAGCTTAGTTACACAGTAAGTATTAAACAATTCACTTAGATTGTCGATATACTGGTCCACTTAAATTTTCATACAAATTTCAACTGATTCAGGATACTGATTAGATGTATTAAGAACTTAAACTCATTCATGTGTCCCACCTCTTGAATATACTCCCGTATCCAGATCCCAATATTCAGTCTTACAGGTGAGTATACCTAGATGATATCTGTCAGGGGTTAAACGCGAGGGCCGTGAAAGCTCAGGTCGATCTTTCGATACGCAGAGAGATGACGGCTTCGACTTTTCGGTGTGTCCCCTTTAGAGGATCTTTTAGTTTCAACAGCACACGATTAGCATTTTGCAATGTTTCATCGTTTTTTATGCTGAGGGTGGTGCTATATTTCAAGCAATGCAGAAAGTATTCTCCGGGGACTAGGCCATTGCTTCCGCAAAATCAGAAGTCCCGGGATAATACCCCAGATATCACTAAGCATAAAGACCTAGTATCTCAGAAAGAGGGGTCCTTCAAACGAGATTTCAGGGGTTACCTATATATCCAAGTAGTGTTCCCCACAAAATAAGCAAGTTTGAATTTATGTTTATATCCCGAAAACGTTTACTAAATGTATAAAAACCTACCGACACATCCACGGTGAGATCGTTTAACACATTTTAACTTTCCAATTCTTTAGCATACTGTAACTGTCTACTGATGTACTATCATTTCCTCTTTTTACGCAAAAACTCAATTTTTAAATTTTATCATGTTTTTGACTTTTTCAAATTTTCAAATGTTTTTGGATTTTCTAACAACAATATATCTCCCCCTAAAATGCAAAACCATTTAAAGAAAATTTGACAACCAATACTGATAGCTTTGTCTCGCCATCCATTTTCTGCTTCTCATGCACTGATTTGCAGAAAATATAACATACCCCCATGATTTATAACACATTGATATCTTACAGTTTGAAAACCGTTTTTCAATCTGATGAAAGTAATCATGTTTGTTCAGCCGTGAGGGTTTCGGCATATTCAATCAACATTTATTCAAACAAAAATTAAAAACAAACATATTTTTGGTTTTTAATTTTTCAAGGTTTTTTTTTTAGAGTTTTGAAAATATTGTTTATTTATATAAAGAAAACAATCAAACTAAACTCCCTGTTCAACCAAACCAGGGTCCTGCAACCTCTTCCTGTGCCAGGCTGCCCCAACTACCATTCTCACAATCTTCAGCTTCGTTGAGCACCTGCACATTCAAACTTTATCAATCATTTGAACAATTTAGCCCAGGTCTGTTGGACCTTAGGCATTTCAACACAATAATTTTCATTCAATTTTGGAAACTCTTTGTCATTTAAAACTTTTTCAGCATTGACTTCAATTTTCTTATCTTTTTCCAACGTCACTTGTTTCTTAGCACTCCACATTTGACCTTCCGGAGTACCTCTTTTGTAAAAGTTTGTCTCTTTTTGAACCTTTTGATTTTGAATAACATTTTTAGGTTTCCAAAACTCTTGAGGTTTTATCATATCAACAGATGTTCTCCAACTCTGTGTTGTTCTCAATCTGGGTGTGTGAGAATTCCAGGTCTGTCTTGAATCGAACCTGTTCGGGTTTGATTTCCAATTTTGATTTGAAGCAAACTTGTTTGTATTGAACCTCCAAGTTTGTTTCGAATCAAATCTGGTTGACCTCGGTTTCACATCCTCAGATTTATGTTTTTCAACATCAACAGGCTTTGGATTTGGACACTTTCGTGCAACATGTCCAATTTGATCACATTTAAAACACACTTTCTTTGAAACATCCTTGGCCTGTTGTTGTTTCTTTTTCATAGCATCAAACTCCTCATTAGACTGTTGTCCAAATCTGAGTTTTTCCTCTTCTTTCAAACTTTTTCCTTGAACAAAATTCAATTTTTGTTGCAAATCCTGTTTTTCATTTTGTTTTCGATTTTGTTTCTTTTTATAACCCAAACCAGCCTTCATGTTTTTCTTCTTAAAACCAGGTTTGTTATAAGAACCTTTGTGACCTTTACCAGCAAACTTTGAAATTTCCGACTTCTCAATCTCAACCATTTTGAAAACTTTATCGACCTTCTCTGAAATCACATTCTGAATCGGGAATACAACATCTAAGAATAGTTTGTCCAATCCAATCATGGTATAAACCAATCCTTTTGAATCATCATCCAAATTTTTCTCGGATTTTGTGTTTTTCAGATAACCATCATGAAAATTTCCTTCATCTTCATCCTGTGATCCAGACTTACCTTTTGTAGACTCATCTTTCAAAACGCTTTCAACAACCTTACTTACCACCTCTAAATCATTAGCATCATCAGATTTGGAGTAAGTCACATCGATACTTTCAGGTAACTGGTCAGCTATGTTCAAACCCTTTGCCACCTTTTCCTCATCATAAAAAGTATAATTGTTTCTCAATGGTGGTGGTACCTGATGAAATTCTGAACCAATACCCTTTTTGCAATTTTCAGTATCTTTGTCATCTGGTGTGATGTTGAAAATGCGTTCGAGAATGTACGAAGAATTATGATAACTTTGAAGTTTTGTAACAATCTTTTCTTTTTCAGCCAAGACTTGTTTAAGATTAGCAATTTCATCAACACACTTGTTCAATTCAATTTGCTTTTCTTTAATCTTTCTTTCATACATTTCTTTAGTGACTAAAGTTTCAGATAATCTTTGATCAAAACTTTTGACTTGGCTCTTCAAAGTATCATACGCTTCTTGTACTCTTTGACTCGACCACTTTAAAGAATCATATTGTTTTTGTAAATCCTGAAATTTAGATTCTTTTTCAACACAATCAACACATTTTGTAGAACACAATTTTCTATAAACATCATTATCCTTTTCAAGACCTTGACATTTCTGTGTCAAATTTTCAACTTTTAGTTTCAAAATTTCTTCTTTTTCAATCATTTCTTTACATTTTATTGTGAAAACATTTTCAAGTTTAACTATGTCATTGTCTTTTGTTTTTATGATATCATCTTTTTCAGTACAGGCTTTGCACATTTCTATGCAATTCCTGCACTTGTTTTCTTTTTCATCAACCAATTCAACATTTGATAGATCAGAAGATTTTCTAACCTCAGTCTCATTCAGCACCGATTCTTCTGACTCAACTTTCTGAACTTCCTCCTTTTCTTCTTTCTGAGCTTCTTCATTCTTCTGCGCTTCTTCATTCTTCTGCGCTTCTTCAGCTCTCTGTTCCTCTCCAGCAAGCTTTGCAACAGTCTTCACTTCTTCAATCATCTTCTTCAATTCTTCTTCTTTTCTTTTCTTCAGTTCTACCACCTTCGGTAAACTTGCTTCAAAAACTTCTTTTAACTTGTTCATCAAATTTGGCAAATAGCTTTTATCAGAAAGCCTTCTTGTGTTGAACGTGCCCTCACTTGGAAACAAATTAGTTACAGCATCAAAATCCACTTTTGATGGATCAACTACTGGATTACCCTGTGGATCCATGTAACATTCTAGTTCTTCATTCCATCTCTTGGCTCTTTGTGCTTCCTTAAATGGTTCATACAATTTTCCAATCTCCCATCTCGCACTGTCTCTTCTCCACCAAGTATCATAATCATCATTTGCAACAAATGCATATCCAACTGCATCTTCTTCAGGGCAAACTTGACTCCAGTCGTAACCTTCATCATCATATATAACTGCAAGAGCCCTTGATCTTTCTTCTGGTTGCTTTAATCTTGGTGGTTCAGACTTGTTCTGATGGTAAATCGCTTTCTTGTAATAATCTTCGTTGAACGGGTTTGCAGAATCATCATCAGCATACGCATTTTTGCACTCGCGCTTAAAGTGACCTCTTTGCTTGCATTTGAAGCATGTCACCTTAGATTTATCAAATCCCAGTTTGGTAGATGGTCCACCAATTGACTTTCTCCCCGTGATCTCCATGAACCTCTGTGCCCGACGAACAGCACTGGCCATGCACCATCTTATATCCATTAGTTCCATCTCCTCGGGGTCTAATTGATCATAATCTTCTTTTGTCAAGTTGGTGTTGTCGATCTTCCCTGCAACGAGGCTTTCATATGATTCAAGTACAGATGCCAAGAAAACCATCTGTTGTTTTGCCGGCTCTTCGCTGAAATTCTGCCCATTCTTCAGATCCACTGCAATATTACACTGGAATAAATTCTTTGAAGCAGATTGATCAGAAGTTGTTGAAGAAGATCCACTGTGAAAACCACTGTGAAAACTTTCATTGTTCACTGAGCTTGAGCTTTCTGCAGAAAACGATGTTCTTGGAGACCCAGCCTGCGGTACATTTCCTCTGTAGTAAAGCTCTACATTCTGCTGATAAGCTGTATTGTTGACTTTAGATCTCTTTATCTCCAACTCATGACTTTCAAGCCTTTCAATCAGCAAATCCACTTTTAAATCTTCAGGCTTGATTGTACTTTTCAACATTAGAGCGAAATATTGTCAGTCTTGATCATTTGGCAATGAATCAAACAATTTATCCACCAGCTCCTCTTCAGAAGGTAAAATTTCATGTCTGGTCAGCTCCATTTTCAGATATCCGAATCTCTCAATCATTTTACAAACAGACTCATTTTTCATACAATTGAATAAATCAAACTCTTTACGCAACAATTTCTTTTTGTTTTTAACAATTTCATTACTTCCTACACATTTTCTCTCTAACGCTTCCCACAAACTCTTTGAAGTCTTTTCTTGTTCGAGCAATGAAATAATATCCTCTCTTACTGACTGTTTGATCAATGTTATCATTCTATATTCAGCCACAACATTTTTTATATCTTTTTCTGTAAAATCTTTTGCATCTATTAACTCTCCTCCCTCTTTTACTGGTTCAACGTATTCATGTGTCAGTTTTAACCAGCTTTCAGGAGCGAAAGCTTTTACCCAACCCTCAAATCTGTTTTTCCACCAGTTATAATCTTCAACTTTCATTAGCTTCGGTGGTTTTTGTTGACTTCCATACATGTTCTCGAATTTCAAATTCTCCGAAATCTCCTTCGAATATTCTCTCATCTCGGATCTTCTATCTGTCGATTCGGAAGTGAATGCGTTGTAGAATGTGTTGTAGAACTCTTCACCGTTACTTGACATCTTCAATTACCTGAAAGCAAACAAAACAAACACAATCAGTTTAATCAATATCAAACAAATGAATCGGACGGATATCACAAGTCAACTTGTTGTTCGATCGTGTAGTACTTAAAATATGGCACTACTCGACAAATTTGCTGTTATATCACTAAAAACAAAATGTTTGTAATGATTAAACTCTCATGCAATCTTGATTTACACAATTGAACTTGGCCGACAAACAGATTACTTCATATGCAAACAATCAGTGTATCACATGCAATATTAATGATCAGACACAACTCACAAAACTTCACATGCAACGTATGAATCAATGGCCGACAAAACTCAGCTATATCTATATGCTTATTTGACCGAAAATATGAATTCTATCTTTTCTTGATAATCACGTGACAGCAATTAATGAGAATGATACAACTGTAATGAAGATCACATGCAAAATGATTTCAATGATTATCCATGTGATGACAAATAAGTGAAATCCTTTTGTGACAAATAAGCGAAATATCTATAATGTTCCTTTGAGCGAAACCCTTGTTGACGGATAAGCGAAATACCACCCTAGAACCTTATAAGCGAAATCCCTAAGATGTGAATGACACAAGAGCGAAATCAGAATGATCAAATAAGCGAAACCATCTTGGACTAATGAGCGAAATCACAATGTTGACAATGGAGCGAAATCACATGTATCTATGAGCGAAATCCCAATTTAATATGTCACAGGAGCGAAATTAAACTTGACACAAAAGCGAAATCAGAGAATGTCTGAATAAGCGAAATCACTTCGGAAGATGATTTGGTCCATTTTTAGTCCGAATTTTGTCTTGTAACTTTCAAGGCTTTGTTAATATCCACTAATACACATTCTGTGAAAAATTTGGCCGATTTTAACCGTGGAAACTTGTTTAGATTGAAAAAGAAGGTGTAGAAGACAGAAAACAAATCCAATTGAGCTAAACTCTTCCTCCTGTGCTCTGATACCACTTGTAGGATCGTTGTTGGACCCGAACGAGTCAATCAGAAGAGTCTTTTCTCTGTATCAAAGGCGGAATCAAAGATACAGACGCTCAAACTAATTATAATGCTTCTTTGATTGATTTAACAACGTTTACAACCTGAAATCAATCTGGCAGCACTTCGTTACAATTTCCGGAACCGTTGCCAAATGAACAACAAGAGCACTATATATAGTAGAAGTGATTCCACTTATATGGACATGCCATATAAGCGAAATCAGAAGCTTATGATTTCGCTTTTATGACCAAGTGTCCATATAAGCGAAATCACACACTTAACTTCTAAACTTCGATTCTCGGACCTCGTGCACTGGTTATTCTAACCTATACTATAACATAACATGATACAAGACGAAGTCAATAGACGTAATGCACCAACACATCCACTCTTCCAGATTGCACATGTTCACACTATAAGACCCAAACTTTGACGAGGTTTTGAAAATTCAAAGGGGTTCAAAACCTTATATCTGAGGGTTCAAAACCTAGTAATCAATCATCCTAGAACAGATGATTATTTTTCAAAGCGGTTTTGAAATTTGTGTTCTTGTTGAGGTCGTCGCCTAAGGATAGGTGACGGTATTGTTTTATGACTAAACGCAAGTAAACTCGCGTTAGGTGTAACACCTGTGCCTCCACGGCCATCAAACAAATACCAAACCAATGAAATATTATATTTCATACTTGGGATTTGTAAAAATATGTGTATCATTTGCACATATCAATTCTTGTTCAATTTCAAACTCTAAATCGCTTTCTGGAAGGTTATACGCGCACCAATGCGTAAATATAACCAGTTTAATGCAACAAACACTCCGGAATAGTGACATAGGCTTAACATACCTTAGATAACCTTTACATAACTTAGAAATAAGTTTTGAAGGCTTTGGTATGGCAAAATCAAGTTAAATCGCTTACAGGGACTAAATTTGACAAACTGCGAAAGTATGCCAATTTGAACTGTAACAGACATTCCGGAACATGACCATAAGTTAAACATACCATAAATATCCTTTACATAGCTTAGAAATAGGCTTTGAGGGGTTCGGTGTGCTAAAATAAACTTTTGGGTCATCCAGGGACTAAAAGTGTCAGAAAGTGCACAAGTTTGCATTTTCGCGCATAACTTACGTTCTGAATACATCTGGACATCCAAAAATTTATGAAAGCATGACTATATTATATTTTAGTGTTCGCCATAAGAAAAATCCATTCGTCGCGTCATTTGGATCGTTTTTCGCGCTTATGCGCATTCCGTCGTAATTAAGCGAACATCGCGTTCGTACGACCAAACGAACCATCATCCGGCATATTTTTGAACATGTTTCATGTCCACAATGTTTAGGCAACATTTTAGGGCCTTAAAGTTGGCTTTACGGGCCTTGGAAGTGTCGGAAATGGCCTTAAACACGTGCAGGGACTGAAACTGTCAATTCTGCAAGAAGTTTGCTGATCAGACAGCCAGGCGGCCCGCCTCAGTTTCTGTATATCCTTAGGCGGCCCGCGTCAGTCTTCTAGACCAGATTAACTGCATTAACAGCTGTTTGCAGCTGTTTTAACCACAACCACACACTCACCACTTGCCTAATCAGTTGATAAGGATGGTTTTTAACCACCATGAGTTTCCAACACTTGTACGGCTTGGATTAAGGCACGATATTCAACAAACGATCTTAACGGTTACCCGAAAACTATAAATACCCCACCCCCCTTTGTTCATAATCACTAGAAACTTGATTTGAGAAACTCTAAGTTGAAACATTTGTTTCATACCTGAGATTTTTGAATCGAGTTTAGCATTCGGGGACCCTTCGTAAGTATTCTTTCGTTCTTTTCCTTATTTTACTGCTTTTCGAGTCAGAAAGTCAAACTTTGTTTGACTTTCAGCGTTGACCAGTAATGGTCAATGCGAAGTTCATTAGAACTTCGCAACGTGATTGTAATCACGATGGTCATAGTCCCTTGGGACTATGCCTACTGATTACCACGTTGTCTAGGGTCGTAGAGTAAGCGATCTGATAAATCGCTTATACCTTCGAACCCGACCCAGTTTGGTCGATCATTAGGATCCGACCAAACACATTAGGTGACCATAGTAGGTAGGGAATAACCTTCTGAGGTTATACCCTATGGTCACATCGTTTAAGTAGTTGTATGATAGGTAGTTTATATGCCTTAGGTAAATTACCAGAATACCCTTTTCATGTATAATTGGTAATTAAGCATATGTAACCTAAACTTTTGTCACATAACTGATTATGTAACATGTTTAGGCATATAACACTTGTCATAGGACTAGTTAGGCGGTCCGAACGCGTTTCACGCGAACGACGCGTTAAAATAGCATAAGCTACCTAAACGGGTCGTAATGGGTCGTAAGCAGTTAGGTTAAGTTTCATTTAGTATGTAGGCTTTGTTAAACCATATCACACGAGTCTCCACACTCGTTTGGTTTACAAACCCTAATGCTACCCAGTCTTCCGATTTAGGTCCGGTTATTTAACATAGTTACCTATATTAGGTGCCGTTTGATTCCGAGATCTCTAGCACTGTTTGGTGGTTATCTTTAGACAACTGAGCAATCTCAAGTGAGTACATAGACCCCTCTTTTACTGTTTTCCAAACATTTTGGGGTGGAACACATGTGCCTACTTGTTACTTTCATGCTTTCCATGTTTTCATATCATATGCTTGTTATGTTCATTAGTACACTTATAGTACATGATTTCATTGTATTTTATGCTATGTATGCCCATTGCGTGCCTACTTAGTACATCGTTTTACATCACATTTTATGCTATGTATGCCATTGTGTGCCTACTTAGTACATTGTTTTACATCACATCACAACACATCACATGCTATGTATGTTCATTTGTTGCATACTTAGTACATATTCATTTCATCACATGCTTACATTTTGGTATGACATTTGGTTCGTTTAAATGGGACAATACATTCATTAACATTAGCTACGCCGTTCGTTAGTAGGTAGTGGTACCATAGGAATTGACAACTCCCGTTCCGGACGTCCCAGGGAAAGGGGATGAAAGGAATGACCGAATTCGTTGATATAAGACAGATAGACCTTTAATTTGTTTAAAGGGTTTATCACCACAGTCGCCAGGCTTGGATGTATGCATTTTCACAATACCGCATAAATGTTCATATTAAATATTTGCATGCATTTACACAAAACATAGCTTTGATTTAAACCAAGTTTTACTTCAATACTTTGTTTTTGTGCATATGGTTTAGTTGAGACCTTTCACTTGCCATACATGACATTTTGACATAGACATTTGACATAGACATTTCGGCATAGACATTTTAACATGATTGACATTTAATCATGCATTTACACAAAACATAGCTTTGATTTAAACCAAGATTTACTTCAATACTTTGTTTTTGTGCATATGGTTTAGTTGAGACATTTCACTTACCATACATGACATTTTGACATAGACATTTGACAGGGATATTTGACATAGACATTTGACATGGATATTTGACATAGACATTTGACATGGATATTTGACATAGACATTTTGACATGATTTACATCTTGACATGAACTTCTTACATTGGTTGGTTTGGTTTGATTAAGTGATTAAGTAACGATGCGTGTGTAATATGATACAAGCATGGTGGATACGCCGCTGGTACTTCCTATATATAAGTGTTTGTATGGTATTACATGTCGTAACGTTATTTGAATCATTTCAGTTTGAGACATAGAACATTTCATACAAATAACATACTTTTCACAAGACATTGATTTATAAACAACTTATCTTATGCAAACACATTTTACTTGGTTATTCATTTAACCTTACATTTATTTATACTTATCATCTGATCTTATCGTTTTTCAAATGATTTAAAAGACAAAGCAAATAACAAGGTTCATGACTAAACATTTTCTCAAATATAAGTCATGAATCTTATTTTCACAAAACCTATGTATCTCACAGGCATTTTTATGCTGACGTACCTATTTTCACATGTGTTTTTCAGGAGCTGTTGCATAAGATGTTCAAGATACACATAGACAGACTTGGGCTTTAGTGACAATAAAAGATGCAAGACTAGTTAATTATGTTGTATTTCTTTGTTTGTTAAGGCATAGTAACACTTTTAATCAATAAAACGAAACTTCAATATCCATGGTTGTGAAACATTAATTCTGTTACAACACTCCCCGATGTTTCCGCCACGTTTTGTGTGTTCTACGTGGTCGGGGTGTGACAGAAAAGATGGTATCAGAGCCAATGGTTATAGGGAATTAGGTTATTAGTAATGCTTTGACCTAGTCTATAACCTTCTTAGGACCCTAACGCGAGTTTACTTGCGTTTAGTCATAAAACAATACTGTCACCTATCCTTAGGTGACAACCACAACAAGAACATGAATTTCAAAACCGCTTTGAAAACTAATCATCTGTTCTAGGATGATTGATTACTAGGTTTTGAACCCTTTTGAGTTTTCAAAATCTCGTCAAGGTTTTGGGTTTTAAATAATGTGAACACGTGCAAACTGGAAGGGTGAATGCCTGTATTCTGGGTTTTCTGTCTAGGCAAGCACTTCGTATACATCTCATCAGACGCGAGACCAGTTGTGCTTACCTGGGAATTCTTGGGATGAGTGTTCACTTATAGGCGAGCATGTCTTCGCGATACATTATTTTTGACCCATTTACTTTGATCAGTCACCGTCTCATTTGTTTGCCTTAGGTAACAAACAAATGATCGCAATCTTCATGCGTTATCATTCTGTTTTGATTGTCCAATAATCTTTCACCTGTTTCTCCCTATGCCTTTCTTTTTCTTCAAGAATGTCTCTTCATCACAATGACGCCCAGATATCTGAGCAAGCAGCCAAATTCGCTCAGCGAATAGGCGAAGTAGTCCTGAAGACTGTTGAATTAGCTACTGCCATGTATCATCTCCAGGATGAAGCCACTCAAGAGTCACCAAGACAGGCAGGACCTAGTCAGGCGACAACACTATCAGCCAAGAAACCAATCGAGGAATCAAAGACCATGGATGAACGATCCCCTAAGAAGTCAAAGAAGCGAAAGGCTTCTCAGAACTTCGCCGTGGTCGCTCACAATGGTCAAGCCTTCCCCAACCAACCAGCTCAACCCCCTGCTAGGAAGCCATACAATGGAACTGCACCCTTGTGCAACCAATGTAACCTTCATCATCACCCTAATGTGAAGTGCCGCAAATGTCAGATTTGTGGACTTATAGGTCATACAGCAAGGGTTTGCCCAACTGCAGCTGTACCAAATCAAGCTGGCGACACTCCTGCTCAAGCTCGTTTCTCACTAGGGCCTTGCTATAACTCTGGCGAGATGGGCCATTTCCTAAGGGATTGCCCAAAGCTTGCTAATGCAAATTTGACCCACGGATGAGCAGTTGGCTGACTAGAAGATGTTGCTGTCTTATGCTTTTGTTCTTTTGTTTCCTTGTAATGTGAAACAATCTGTTTTGTTTATAAATAAATAGTTGTTCACAAATTCTGATATACAAGTATAATTACATGTGTGTAGGTTTTTCCTATGATACCTGCATTAAGGAACTATGTTCCTTACAAACTACTCTTGTGATTCTCTCTTTCAAGTGATCGCTCATAATTTCCTCGAAAGTTCTAAGTACTCGTTTCATTCTAAGAAACGAAGTACAAGAAATAAAGTGAAATTATGAGTAATCGTGCTTTTTGCACATCTGTACTTTGAATCCTTGGTTAGATAACTAAGGGTATTTTCAAATCTCATACCCATTACGTTATGATTTTTCGCCATACACAGTACAAGTATTTCAAAACAATCTTCATGATCTCAAAACATTTCATATAGTTTGAAAACAATTTTTTTAGATGCATTGTCTATGTTATTTCAAAAACATTGGCCATGTATTCAAAACCAACCTTCTTAATTTCAAAATATTTCATATAGTCTGAAAACAATATTAACACAGTACATTTTCTCATCAAGTGCATGATTTCGAAAAGCATCATTCATGTCTTTCAAAAACCTTATACATAATTTCAAAAAAAAATTCATCTCTCATGATTTTAAAACATTTGTAAATATATCTACCTAATACACCTACTTTATGATTTCAAAAAGTATTATATATAAGGTTTCAAAAACGTTAAACACATTTTTCTTAAAAGAACCCCATGCATAGTTTTTCAAAAATATTTTCCTCATACATTGACTTAACCTTCAAAATCCTGCTTCATATGTCGCCTTGGCATATCTAGCATCTCAATTTCATAAGCATTTTTACTTCATGTTTTGACATAAGCACGTCCAGTGCAAGGTATCAAAACATCTTCAACTTCTAAAATCCATAAGGGATCTTTTTATCTTCACAATTAGATCCTTGTGGATGATCATCATTCAAATCTGAGTCCTTAATTGGATTCCTTATTTACCTAAATTCGAACATTTCGGTTCCTTATAATCGAAATCGAATTTTTTCTTTTAAAGATCTTTCTATCTTTATAGTTAGATTCTTGATAATGTTTAAAGTACCAAATGAAATCCACGAGATGGATTCCTATTGTGCTTTAAATACATGTACTCTGTTAGCAGAACAAACTTCTAGTTAAACAATTTTGTGGTTATGTGATTATGTGTTTATTCATCTCATGTTTTCTTTTATGCATTTTTGTGTTTTTAATACTCTGGATATTCGTTATCCAAATCCTCGCAGGATCTTTCATATCTTCATATGAGAGATTCGTAGCAGGATATTCAAAAGGTACTACCTTAAATCCTTAATGGGCTTCTATGTAATAGTTAAGACCCTTGGATTATATAGTACTGCTCCATGATTCATTAGAGACCCTTTAGTGGTCTAATCAAAAAGATTGATTCACAATTTGGTTAAAGAACGACATCTAGTGATGTAGTTGGACAGACTCCTTGATAGTCTATTTAAATCATTTATTGGTTTAGTCTAAAGGACTCTATGGCGGTCTAAGTCACGCTCATCACAGGATTGTTCATTTGGTTTTACCCTACACATTATAAAATAGACTGTGTGAACTGTGCAAGGAATTCTCTAATTATGTATGCGCACATAATTATGAAATTTAGTGCACAGAAATCCAGTAAGGTTTATTATGTGAAAGAACCGATAGCGACAACAATAACAAAATGAGGACGATGTAATGGAGGTACGGTGGACGCACCAATGATGCTTTATATACTTGTATATATAGGTATCCCTCTTACGTTGCAATCATGATGATTATTAAAGTTACTAGAAGTTCATAAATCTAGCCAATATTGTTCGATCTTTTCAACTTCATGTTTTAAACTCTTACAAGTTTCCTCTAAATAAATTTCGGGACGAAATTTCCTAAAGTAGGGGAGACTGTAACACCTGTGCCTCCACGGCCATCAAACAAATACCAAACCAATGAAATATTATATTTCATACTTGGGATTTGTAAAAATATGTGTATCATTTGCACATATCAATTCTTGTTCAATTTCAAACTCTAAATCGCTTTCTGGAAGGTTATACGCGCACTAATGCGTAAATATAACCAGTTCAATGCAACAAACACTCCGGAATAGTGACATAGGCTTAACATACCTTAGATAACCTTTACATAACTTAGAAATAAGTTTTGAAGGCTTTGGTATGGCAAAATCAAGTTAAATCGCTTACAGGGACTAAATTTGACAAACTGCGAAAGTATGCCAATTTGAACTGTAACAGACATTCCGGAACATGACCATAAGTTAAACATACCATAAATATCCTTTACATAGCTTAGAAATAGGCTTTGAGGGGTTCGGTGTGCTAAAATAAACTTTTGGGTCATCCAGGGACTAAAAGTGTCAGAAAGTGCACAAGTTTGCATTTTCGCGCATAACTTACGTTTTGAATACATCTGGACATCCAAAAATTTATGAAAGCATGACTATATTATATTTTAGTGTTCGCCATAAGAAAAATCCATTCGTCGCGTCATTTGGATCGTTTTTCGCGCTTATGCGCATTCCGTCGTAATTAAGCGAACATCGCGTTCGTACGACCAAACGAACCATCATCCGGCATATTTTTGAACATGTTTCATGTCCACAATGTTTAGGCAACATTTTAGGGCCTTAAAGTTGGCTTTACGGGCCTTGGAAGTGTCGGAAATGGCCTTAAACACGTGCAGGGACTGAAACTGTCAATTCTGCAAGAAGTTTGCTGATCAGACAGCCAGGCGGCCCGCCTCAGTTTCTGTATATCCTTAGGCGGCCCGCGTCAGTCTTCTGGACCAGATTAACTGCATTAACAGCTGTTTGCAGCTGTTTTAACCACAACCACACACTCACCACTTGCCTAATCAGTTGATAAGGATGGTTTTTAACCACCATGAGTTTCCAACACTTGTACGGCTTGGATTAAGGCACGATATTCAACAAACGATCTTAACGGTTACCCGAAAACTATAAATACCCCACCCCCCTTTGTTCATAATCACTAGAAACTTGATTTGAGAAACTCTAAGTTGAAACATTTGTTTCATACCTGAGATTTTTGAATCGAGTTTAGCATTCGGGGACCCTTCGTAAGTATTCTTTCGTTCTTTTCCTTATTTTACTGCTTTTCGAGTCAGAAAGTCAAACTTTGTTTGACTTTCAGCGTTGACCAGTAATGGTCAATGCGAAGTTCATTAGAACTTCGCAACGTGATTGTAATCACGATGGTCATAGTCCCTTGGGACTATGCCTACTGATTACCACGTTGTCTAGGGTCGTAGAGTAAGCGATCTGATAAATCGCTTATACCTTCGAACCCGACCCAGTTTGGTCGATCATTAGGATCCGACCAAACACATTAGGTGACCATAGTAGGTAGGGAATAACCTTCCGAGGTTATACCCTATGGTCACATCGTTTAAGTAGTTGTATGATAGGTAGTTTATATGCCTTAGGTAAATTACCAGAATACCCTTTTCATGTATAATTGGTAATTAAGCATATGTAACCTAAACTTTTGTCACATAACTGATTATGTAACATGTTTAGGCATATAACACTTGTCATAGGACTAGTTAGGCGGTCCGAACGCGTTTCACGCGAACGACGCGTTAAAATAGCATAAGCTACCTAAACGGGTCGTAATGGGTCGTAAGCAGTTAGGTTAAGTTTCATTTAGTATGTAGGCTTTGTTAAACCATATCACACGAGTCTCCACACTCGTTTGGTTTACAAACCCTAATGCTACCCAGTCTTCCGATTTAGGTCCGGTTATTTAACATAGTTACCTATATTAGGTGCCGTTTGATTCCGAGATCTCTAGCACTGTTTGGTGGTTATCTTTAGACAACTGAGCAATCTCAAGTGAGTACATAGACCCCTCTTTTACTGTTTTCCAAACGTTTTGGGGTGGAACACATGTGCCTACTTGTTACTTTCATGCTTTCCATGTTTTCATATCATATGCTTGTTATGTTCATTAGTACACTTATAGTACATGATTTCATTGTATTTTATGCTATGTATGCCCATTGCGTGCCTACTTAGTACATCGTTTTACATCACATTTTATGCTATGTATGCCATTGTGTGCCTACTTAGTACATTGTTTTACATCACATCACAACACATCACATGCTATGTATGTTCATTTGTTGCATACTTAGTACATATTCATTTCATCACATGCTTACATTTTGGTATGACATTTGGTTCGTTTAAATGGGACAATACATTCATTAACATTAGCTACGCCGTTCGTTAGTAGGTAGTGGTACCATAGGAATTGACAACTCCCGTTCCGGACGTCCCAGGGAAAGGGGATGAAAGGAATGACCGAATTCGTTGATATAAGACAGATAGACCTTTAATTTGTTTAAAGGGTTTATCACCACAGTCGCCAGGCTTGGATGTATGCATTTTCACAATACCGCATAAATGTTCATATTAAATATTTGCATGCATTTACACAAAACATAGCTTTGATTTAAACCAAGTTTTACTTCAATACTTTGTTTTTGTGCATATGGTTTAGTTGAGACCTTTCACTTGCCATACATGACATTTTGACATAGACATTTGACATAGACATTTCGGCATAGACATTTTAACATGATTGACATTTAATCATGCATTTACACAAAACATAGCTTTGATTTAAACCAAGATTTACTTCAATACTTTGTTTTTGTGCATATGGTTTAGTTGAGACATTTCACTTACCATACATGACATTTTGACATAGACATTTGACAGGGATATTTGACATAGACATTTGACATGGATATTTGACATAGACATTTGACATGGATATTTGACATAGACATTTTGACATGATTTACATCTTGACATGAACTTCTTACATTGGTTGGTTTGGTTTGATTAAGTGATTAAGTAACGATGCGTGTGTAATATGATACAAGCATGGTGGATACGCCGCTGGTACTTCCTATATATAAGTGTTTGTATGGTATTACATGTCGTAACGTTATTTGAATCATTTCAGTTTGAGACATAGAACATTTCATACAAATAACATACTTTTCACAAGACATTAATTTATAAACAACTTATCTTATGCAAACACATTTTACTTGGTTATTCATTTAACCTTACATTTATTTATACTTATCATCTGATCTTATCGTTTTTCAAATGATTTAAAAGACAAAGCAAATAACAAGGTTCATGACTAAACATTTTCTCAAATATAAGTCATGAATCTTATTTTCACAAAACCTATGTATCTCACAGGCATTTTTATGCTGACGTACCTATTTTCACATGTGTTTTTCAGGAGCTGTTGCATAAGATGTTCAAGATACACATAGACAGACTTGGGCTTTAGTGACAATAAAAGATGCAAGACTAGTTAATTATGTTGTATTTCTTTGTTTGTTAAGGCATAGTAACACTTTTAATCAATAAAACGAAACTTCAATATCCATGGTTGTGAAACATTAATTCTGTTACAACACTCCCCGATGTTTCCGCCACGTTTTGTATGTTCTGCGTGGTCGGGGTGTGACATTAGGGTCCTAGGAAGGTTATAGATTAGGTCAAAGCATTACTAATAACCAAATTCCCTATAACCATGAGCTCTGATACCAACTTTTCTGTCACACATCGACCACGTAAAACAACAAAACATGGCGGAAACGTCGGGGAGTGTTGTAACAGAATCATTGTTTCATAACACATGGAAATTGAAATATTGTTTTATTGAATAAAAGAGTTACAATGTCTTGACAATCAAAGAAATATAACATAAATAACTAGTCTTGCATCTTTTATTGTCACTAAGGCCCAAGTCCGCCTAAGTATATCTTGATAAATCCTATGCATCATATCCTGAAACACATGTGAAAATAGGTACGTCAGCATAAAAATGCCTGTGAGATACATAGGTTTTGTGAAAATAGAATTCATGACTTATGTTTAAGAAAATGTTTAGTCATGAACCTTGTAATTTGCTTTGTCTTGTAAATCATTTGAAAAAGTGATAAATAAACCAAATGATATATATGTATAAAAGAATGATACATGGTTAAGTAAATAACCAAGTAAAATGAGTTTGTATTAGATAAGTTGTTTGTAAAACAATGTATTGTGAAAAGTATGTTATTTGTATAAAATGGTATATGTCTAAATTGAAATGATTCAAATAACGCTACGATATGTAATACCATACAAGCACTTATATATAGGAAGTACCAGCGGCGTATCCACCATGCTTGTATCATATTACACATGCCTCGTTACTTAAATCACTTACTCAAACCAAACCACCAAAGTAAAATGTTTATGTATAATCAAATGTCAGAATGTTTGTGTGAAAACCATGTCTAATGTCTATGTCTAATGTAAATCATGAATTATGTATATAAATGTCAAAATGTTTATGTCTAATGTAAATCATGAATTGTGTATATCAATGTCAAAATGTTTATGTCTAATGTAAATCATGAATTGTGTATATCAATGTCAAAATGTTTATGTCTAATGTAAATCATGTAATGTGTATCCAAAATATCATGTATGGTAAGTGAAATATATCAACTAAACCATATGTAAAATGCACGAAAATAAGGTATTGAAGTAAAACATGGTTTAAATCAAAGTTATGTTTTGTGGAACAAATGCATGCTATACAGGTATAAACATCTATGCGGTATTGTGAAAATGCATACATCCAAGCCTTGTGACTGTGGCGATAAACCCCTAAACGAATTTAAAGGTCTCTCTGTGTTATGTTTATCGAATTCAGTCATTCCTTCCACCCAAACAAACCTAGGGTTCAGGAATGGGAGTTGTCAAGTCCTATGGTACCATTACATACTAACGAACGGCGTAGCTAATGTTAATCAATGTATATTGTCCCATTTGAACAACCCAAATGTCATACCAAAATGTAAGCATGTGATGAATAACAAATGTACTAAGTATGCAACAAATGAACATACATAGCATGTGATGTGATGTAAAACAATGTACTAAGTATGCACACAATGGACATACATAGCATAAAATGTAATGTAAAACAATGTACTAAGTATGCACACAATGGACATACATAGCATAAAATGTAATGTAAAACGATGTACTAAGTATGCACACAATGGACATACATAGCATAAACACAATGAAATCATGTACTATAGTGTACTAATGAACATAGCACGTATATGATATGAAAACACGGAAAGCACGAAAGTAATAAGTAGGCACATGTGTTCCACCCCAAAACAGTTTGAAAACAGTAAAAGAGGGGTCTATGTACTCACTTGAGATTGCTTAGTAGTCCTTGAGTAACAACCAAACAATGCTAGAGATCACGGATATCAAACGGCACCTAATATAGGTAACTATGTTAATATACCGGACCTAAATCGGAGGATTGGATAGAATGAGGGTTCATAAACCAAACGAGTATGGAGACTCGTGTAATATGGTTTAACAAAGCCTACATACTAAATGAAACCTAACCTAAGTGCTTACGACCCGTTTAGGTAGCTTATGCTACTTTAACGCGTCGTTCGCGTAAAACGCGTTCTGAATGCCTAACTAGTCCTATGATAAGTAAAATATGCCTTAACATGTCTAATATTGTTACCAAATCAGTTTAGATACCAAAAGTTATGTTACATATGCTTAAAATGAATTTTGGCATTCAAAAGGGCATTTTGGTAATTTACCTAAGGCATATATACTACCTATCATACAACTAACTAAACGTCGTGACCATAAGGTATAACCTCGGAAGGTTATTCCCTATACAACTATGGTCACCTAATGTATTTGGTCGGATCCTAATGATTGACCAAATGGGTCGGGTTCGAAAGTATAAGCGATTGTTTAGATCGCTTACCCTTACGACCCTAGACAAGCACAAAACTAAAAGTGACGAGCTAAGCATGTTAAAACATGCTTAACTAAGTTTAGGAAACAGGTTTGGTATCAAAACAAACGGTTTTGATACCTAAGAGTAGTTTGGTTACAAAATACGCAATAACACGCATTTTGGCCGAAACTACGACTCGTCACTGAGCCTAGATAACGTGGTAATCAGTAGGTATAGTCACTAGGCACTATAACCATCGTGATTACGCTCACGTTATGAAGTTCAAACGAACTTCGCATTGACCATAAACTGGTCAACGCAGAAAGTCAAACAAAGTTTGACTTTTAACGCTAAAAGTATAAAAGAATGAAGGAACACTTACAAAGGGTCCCCGAAAGCTAAACTTGATCCAAGTAGCTCAGGTATGAAGCAATGGCTTCAACTTAGAGCTTTTAGATCAGATTTTGTGGGTTTTGAGTTGTGATGGGTTGGGTATTTATAGTAAATGGACAACCGTTAAGATCGTTTATCGAATAATGTGCTTTGATCTTGTCCATACACTTGTTGCAACCTTATGGTAACTCAAAATGGCCCCTCATGAGCAGGAAAGGGCAAGTGGAATTGAGTTTTGGGTGCATAACAGCTATTAACAGCTGTTAAAACATGTTTATCTGATCTGGGAAGCTGACACAGGCCGCGTAAGGGGACTCACTAAACTCATGCGGGCCGCCTGGCCCTTCTGGTCAGAAACAAGTTTTCAAAAATGACAGTTTTGGTCCCTGTATGCATTAAAGACATTTCCGACACGTTTAAGGCCCGTTAAGCCAACGTTAAAGCCCTAAAATGATGCCTAAACATTGTGGACACAAAACATGCTCAAAAATATGCCAGATGTTGGTTCGTTTGGTCGTACGATCGCGATGTTCGCTTAATTACGACGGAATGCGCATAAGCGCGAAAAACGATCCAAATTGCGTAACGAATGGATTTTTCTCATGCCAAACACTGAAATAAAATATTTTAGTGCTTACATAAATTTTTGGATGTCCGGATGTATTCAGAACGTAAGTTATGCGCGAAAATGCAAACTTGTGCACTTTTTGACGCTTTTAGTCCCTGGATGACCCAAAAGTTTATTTTAGCACACCGAACCCCTCAAAGCCTATTTCTAAGCTATGTAAAGGATATTTATGGTATGTTTAACTTATGTTCATGTTCCGGAATGTCTGTTACAGTTCAAATTGGCATACTTTCGCAGTTTGTCAAATTTAGTTCCTGTAAGCGATTAAACTTGATTTTGTCATACCAAAGCCTTCAAAACTTATTTCTAAGTTATGTAAAGGTTATTTAAGGTATGTGAAGCCTCTTTCACTATTCCGGAGTGTTCGTTGCATTAAACTAGTTATATTTACGCATCAGTGCGCGTATAACCTTCCAGAAAGCGATTTAGAGCCCGAAATCGAACAAGAATTGATATGTGCAAATGATACACATATTTGTACAAATCCCAAGTATGAAATACAATATTTCATTGGTTTGGTATTTGTTTGATGGTCCCAGTGACCTAGGTGTCACATTGAATGCTTAGGATGCTTGCTTGCTTTCATGGAATCAAGCTTAGGAGAGTCTAGAAACAAACAATTTAAATCTGAGTTGTCGGAACATGTTATTTGTCTTTGAGATATCGATGTCTATAATAATTGTTTTACTTGATGGGTTATGGTATGGGACATAATATTAACTATCTGGTAATTTTAGTTGTTGTGGATTTCTCTTGGACAATCTGTTTCGCTCAGTGCCCCCCCCCCCCCCGATGTTTCCATCATCGGTTGGGGTGTGACAGATTGGTATCAGAGCCATAACTATAGGGAATTAGGCAAGACTCGACCTAGTCCGGGTCGATGTCTTAGAAACGACCTAGTCTATAGTCTAAGTACCAACAGACCGACTTGTACATACCCGCTTAGGGTTTTGTACGAGCTTACTTGCTATTTCTCGATCGACACGCAATCATGTTATAATATCACACTGCCTTTCCTAAGGCAGTCGCACTGTGCAATTTTCGAAAATGAACGAGTGATTAGGTCGAGATTAGATGTGAAAACCGCAAACTCTTGACTAAATTGCTTGTTCGACCCACATTTTTTACTATAAAAAAGAGAATTTGCGTTGAATCAGGAGTGAAATTCGCACTTCGACGCAAATTTTCTCTCAAACCTCGTGATTCTATCACACAAACAGGAATGCAGTCGTTAAGTTAGCGGTGAAACCCGAACCTTGATGACTTGTTCCGTTCTCTATTTTGGTTTTACAAAACTCTCACCAAAGTCTCGACGGACTCCAACGACTTGGGTCACGTGGTGACTGGAAGGATGCGTGCCGATCGCCCAAAATCGAGGCGAGAGCAGAGTCAAGAAGGCCAAAGCGTGTACTCGAAGTCCTTGTGAATAGTCGAATCACTTTAGGTAGTCAATGTCTCGCACCCAGACAATCTATACTCGATTTTATGTGTTTCGATTCTGGATTCCGTCGTTGCTGACTCTGATATTTGTCAATTTATGTGAATTTTACGTGTTTTTATGTGGTTTTATATGTTTATGTGTTTCGATTTTTGGTGATTTATACGCTTTCGCTATTCGCTTTAATCGACACACATGACTCGCACTGCACATCTATCCCAAAACGCTAACAAATCGCTACTACTTGTGGAAAATCGCATGCTATGTTGCTCGCTTATGTTATGCTACTCATTGTGTACTCGCTATTCGCAATCACTATTCTCGAACTCGCGGACTTTGAATGATAGGTAAATTATGTGCGACCAGTGTAGGTGAATACGAGGCAAAATATAGTAAACTATGTGCTTATGTGTAACTGTGCTTATGTGATTCTTTGGTTTATGTGCTTACGTGAATACGTGTTTGTATGATTGATTGTGTTCCTGAGCTTTAGTATTAAGTGTGTTGTGAGGAGAGAATCGATTATATAGTGTCTGAGTCCGATGGCGATGTCTGTTGTAGACAATGTCGTCATTTGGATCATTTCACTCCCGCTCAGCTCATCGTAATCATGAGGACAAATGCATTGTTGCTCTCGTCGCCAAGCAAATTGCGAAAGTTATCCCGCAAATCATTAGTGAGCTGAATGAAAATGGTAGCAAGTCCTCTGAAGAGTCCAGGACTGATTCGCCAAAAGCTACTTTTAGCTTCAAGCAGTTCAAAGCCTGCGACCTGAAGGAATTTACCGGAGAAGATGGACCTACAACCATGTTTCAATGGTTTGATTCTATCGAAGTCACCCTGCGTCAGAGCAACTGTCCTGATAATCTCTGCAGTGTTAACGCCAGCGGCGTTTTTCCAGTCCAGGGCTCTGGACTGGTGGACTGCCGAAAGAAACAAGCGCGGAAATGATGCAGCTTACGGGCTAACATGGGACGAGTTGAAGGACATCATGATGAAAGATTTATGCCCTCCCCACGAGCTCCAAAAGTTGGAGGACGAGTTCTGGCATATCAAACAAAAGGATGGCGACAACGCTGGTTTAACTGCTCGCTTCAAGCAGTTAAGTATAATCTGTCCAGGCCAAGTTACTACTCCCGAAATCACCATCAAGAAGTATATTCGTGCTCTACCGGATTGCGTGGCTGATTTCGTTCAAGCTGCGAAGACGACAACTATTGAGGAAACCTTCTTACTCGCTGCTGAGATCAACGACAAGCGAGTCAAGGCTGGTTACTTTGATAAGGCCTCTAAGAATCTACACCAAGCTACCGCTGCTCCCATCGCTGAAACCGCCACCGCACCGCAGTCTTCAAAGTCCTCCCGCCGCAAGAGAAAGAACAACAACAACAACAGTAGCAAGAATTGCGCTATCAACGTAGCCGTTCCACTTCAAGCTGTACCCGCTCAACCGCAGCCTCAACACCGCCAAGTAGTGGCACTGGTCACCAACGCACCGCCGGCTAAGCGTGCGTATACTGGTCCTCACCCGGCTTGCCCTACCTGTACTTATCATCATCCCGTGGGGATTGCTTGCAGACACTGTGTGCACTGCAACATGTACGTCTACTTCACTGCTAACTGCCGTACTGGTCCACGTCAAGCTCCAGCTCCAGCTTAAGGTCAAGCTCCTGCTCTACAAGCTCTACTTCCTGCTCCTAAAGGCCAACAAGCGGCTCCTGCACCCGCGATCCATGCTAGAGCTTTCTTTGCATGTGGTAATCCCAACCATTTCGCAAACATGTGCCCCAATCGAGTGGTGAAGCAAGAGCCACAACAGCAGCCAGCAGCCCGCGGATGTGCTTTCAACATCAATGCCCACCAGGCTCAAGCAGACAACAATGTGGTTAATGGTACGTTCCTTGTGAATGGTATATATGCTTCGTGCTTATTTGATACTGGAGTAGATAACTGTTTTGTATCGTTTGAATTCAAAAAGCTCCTCAATCATAAGCGCGCCCATCTCCCCTCGACGTTCGATGTTAATGGTATTTATGCTTCGTGCGGGTTGTTACAATTGGTACATTCCTTGTTAATGGTATTTATGCTTCGTGTTTATTTGATACTGGAGCCGATAACTATTTTGTGTCGTTTGAATTCGAAAAGATCCTAAAACGTAAACGCGCTAACCTCCACATGACCTTCGACGTAGAAATTGCCACCGAAAAAACCGTCACTGTCAGTTCCGTTCTCCGTGATTGTACCCTCGAACTCAACAATCACGTTTTCCCGACCGATCTCATCCCAATGCAGCTTGGTAGTTTCGATGTCATAGTAGGCATGGACTTCGTGAAAATCGTGCCGAATTCGTTTGTTTTGAAAAGATGATATGTTTCTCTCTTTCAAACGGTGATCAATTATATGTTTATCGCAAAGTATACTCGAAAGAATTTAAACTTATGTCGTGTATTTAGGCAAGCAAGTATCTCCGCAAGGAATACTTGGCTTTCTTAGCCCACATTGTAGTAGCAGAGGAGGAAAAGAAGCCGATGGAAAAGGTACTTATGGTTCGTGATTTTCCTAATGTCTTTCCTGACGATTTACCCGGTCTACCCCAACTCCAGGAATTACTTGATAAAGGCTTTATATGCCCTAGCACATCTCCTTGGGGCGCACCTGTCCTTTTCATGAAAAAAGAGTGTCGCAACCCCCGCCCCCTATCTGTCCGGGGAACGGGCGGTCGCGAGACCAGTTGTGGTGGTATCACTTTGTCTATCATTATTATTATTTTGGCAGCGGAAATTTCATCAGGACCGTAGTTAGGAAATGTTTATCAGAGTAAAACCACCGTATTTTATATTAATAAACACATGGGTAAAACCCAAGTTTCTTATTACAACATGTTTATAGGGATAAACCCTATTTTATTGAATTTAAAACATCGTCTTTTAGGTAACTTTTATAGCCACATTTTTCCAAGCCGTCAGTGCTCTCCAGCTGGCTTTCTTCTAATTGGCTTTTACATTTTGTTACCTGAAACGCGTTTTAAAAACATTTGTCAGTGGGAAATACTGGTGAGTGAATCCCAGTTTAATCAAGAAACATCTTATCTTTAACAGTATTGAGAGCAATCACATTGTCTATTTCTACACAATTACTCATGCAGTATTGTCAATCCTGACTGGTGGGTCATATTACACATTGGCTAACTCGTTGTCCAGTGGTAACGTGTTCCACATTTTGTATACAAAACCCCAACATACCGGCAGTAATTGAAGAACTACAAAGACTCAATCACTGCTTAATAGCATTGTAAAACATTTAAGGTTTTGTAAAACAATTTACAAAAAGGAGATTACTCACATTGCTGACTTAGGTTTCTTCTAAGGTTTCCTGAAGATTATCTATAATTACACAATGTACATGTGTTAGTATGATAACCCTTTATATTTACATTAGTTATACCCTCCCCGAGACGGCATTCCAATGACTACGTCGGGCAGAACCTCTACAGCCGTTACGGAACCCTGGATCAATCGGGCAGCGTATCTAATACGTAACAGGGGTTATAATACTTACATTAGGGTAGAACTTCGTTAATTAGGGGGATATTATACCCGATTATAGCTTATACTATCAGAAATTCGAGATAAAGAAAAGGAAATGAGCGAACTGACTGAAGGCCCGATGCCTCCTTTATATAGGGCCTGATTTTCGTTTTGTCGCGGCCCGCGTAAGATTAAACTTCGGGCTACGTGGCCCGCGTAGTAGGGTTATAGGGCTTAGCCCTGATTGGTCATCACCACTTGACCCGCCACGATGATAACACGTGGCAACACCGGAGGTCGCCTGATCGCCTTGCTGTCGCGGCCCGCGTAAGCTTATGCTTACTTCTACGCGACCCGCGAGCGATCCCAGATTTTTGTTTTTATTTAATTTTTAATGATATTTCATATTTTGGGCTCGGTTTTCACATACGGGGTATATTTTAAGACATATAGAGGTATTTTAAAATATATTAGAGTGTAAAAAAAATATTCAGGAGGGTTGTTATATCCTCCCCACCTTGTTTTAGAGCTCGTCCTCGAGGTCTACTGGAATAGGTGTGGGTATTTCCTTTGCATTTCTGATTCAAGGTCCCATGTGTATTCTGGTCCTCTTTTGGAGTCCCACTTCACTTTGACTAGAACTAGTCTCTTGTGTTTGAGATTCTTAACTTTCCTGTCTTCAATCTGTAGAGGCCTTTCTACAAATTTTAACTGTTCATTTACCTCTATATCCTTAAGAGGTACTACGAGTGATTCATCAGCTAAACACTTTTTGAGATTAGATACATGAAATACATCATGTATTCCTGCCATTTCCTCTGGCAGTTGTAGCTGATAAGCTACAGGTCCTATTCTTCTAATAATCTCAAAAGGTCCAACATACCTGGGGCTTAGCTTTCCCCTTTTGATGAATCTTACCACTCCTTTCCAGGGAGAGACTTTCAATAACACCTTATCTCCTACTTGAAATTCCAATGGCTTTCGTCTGTTATCAGCATAGCTCTTTTGTCGATCACGTGCTGCTTTCAGTCGTTCCTTGACTTGAATGATTTTGTCTGTTGTTTCTTGTACTATCTCAGGTCCAGATAGTTTCCTTTCTCCAATTTCTGCCCAACAGACTGGCGTTCGGCACTTTCGTCCATAAAGTGCTTCGAATGGTGCAGCATTGATACTTGTGTGATAACTGTTATTATAAGAAAATTCTATCAATGGTAAATGATTGTTGGTGCATTCATCTGTCGACTTCGTCTTATATCGAGTTTTGGTTTCGTTGCGGATCTGAACAAGAATGTGACATCATCAAAATGACATCATATGACATCAATGATGACATCACAATATGGCTTCATAATATAAAATGGATTCACGAAATACAAGGCACACAAGAGACAAAAGTTCGTTTGAATGCAGGTTATGATAATTTCGCTTGAAGTTAAATGTCATGTGATTTCGCTTGAAAGACATTAGTTGATTTCGCTTGAATAGTCTTGATATGTTTCAAGCGAAATTAGAAGGTTATAAATAGGGTAGTGGTCTTGTCATTTGTAAGAGAATTAGGAATCGATACCGAGGTGCTGCCGGTATTTCTTGTGACTGTAATCGCTGTTAATTCAATATACAAGAAGTTTAAAGTGATATTCAAGCTGTTTCGAGTCTATACGTCTGTTTCCGCCTTTCATATAGTCTAAGAACTCTTCTGAACGACTCGTTTGGGTCACAATTCGATCCTACAAGTGGTATCAGAGCTCAGGAGGAAGAGCTCTTGCCAAATTCAGCTTGAAAATCTGATTTCTACACCTTCTTTTTCAAAATTAAAACTTTTTCACGGTTAAAATTGGCTCAAACTTTCACATTATACTCGCAATCATGTTTTAACAAATCCTAGAAAATTTCAGCTTTAAAATCGATCTAAAACTTTCCATTTTCGTGATTCCGCTTGAAATTTTGTTCGAAATGCTGATGTCATCGTGATTCCGCTTGAGTTTTCACTGTGATTTCGCTTGAAATTACAATTTGTGACTGATTCCGCTTGAAAATCTCATATTCCGCTTGGAGATTCCGCTTGAAAATAGTGATTTCGCTTCAACCGGTATTCCGCTTGAAAGATTGTGTTGATTCCGATTGAATTGTGAAACAGTGAAGTTTGAAAATTGTGGTCATTTTGTATAGTTTGGATAATCTGAATCATTTCGATGGAATCAAATTCAGGTCACATGGATTGTGTCAGGCCCATGTGATTTCATCATATTAATTGGTCCAATCACATTTAATATCAAAACAAATTGTCGGTTTAAGTGGGTTTATTGGCCCAATCACAGTTGTTATCAAAACAGGTTGTAAGTCAATTACTCATGATGATGTCAGTTTGCATGTGATATTGGGTTGTCGACACAATAAAAGTAAAATCAGACAAGGTGTCGGTTTAGTGCTGCATGTGAGATGTATTAAAAACAAGCATCAATTCATGTGATACTAATTGAGTATGTCGGCCATTGTTTAAAAAGAATAAGAAAGGATTGAAGTGTGCATGTTAATACATCACTGCTCGGCCCAATCAGTTGTGTTGAACAATTAAAGTTGTCGGCAATTGTATTTTTAAAATCAGATTGCATGTGATGTTGTCAGCCCAGTTAGTCTCGGTCCAATCAGAATTATAAGTCCATGTGATTTCATTTGTTTCATCAGCCCATGTGACTTGAACATTGTGAATTGAATTTAATTGTGAATTGCATGTGAACAGTTCTTTGGTCCAATCAACGAGTGTTAAGGGTGGCCCAGTTCATTCTAAGCCCATATCTCGCGACCCATTTGTTCTAGTCTATTCATTCAGAGATTATACTGGAATACATTGAAAGTGTCCGCAAATCTTCGACACGAGTCTTAGATTGATTTCAACAACACACACTTTTACGTATTCAGTTCGTTTAAACTGATCGTTTGTTTGATTGTTTGCAGGTGTTTTACGAGGTGATCCAGCTCATTTGAGACCAGTATTTTTAAAACAAGAAAGTTTGTGTTTGTGAAGCTTTAACTTTGAATCATGTCTGAAGAATTTTACAATGCTTTTGCGACACCGGTTGCTCCAGATACTACTGCTGAAACTTTATACAGTGAGAATGAAACGGGAACGCATCAGAAACCGCCAAAACTGATGTACATTGAAGATTTCAAAGGTTGGCAGAATCGTTTTGAAACTTGGGTGCAAGCGTATAAGTTTGACGCATGGTGTGCTTTACACAAAGATTATGATAAACCGAAAAACGAGCGTGGGATTGAAAAAGCTATTTGTGACTACTCAGAGGGTGACAAATTGAAGTTCACGAGTGAGAAAATGATGATTAATTTTCTTCAACAAGCGATTAAAGAAGATATATTTGTTTTGCTCCAACATGAGGGTACTGCTAGATCGATTTGGAATGCATTGATTCAGAAGTTCAAAGGAAGTGCAGATATGATTAAAAATAAAAAGGCTATATTGAAGAAATCATTTGATATGTTCACAGCTTTCGACCATGAAACAATAAAGGAGATTATTGATAGATACTGTCACCTGGTATTGGAAATGGGAAGAATGGACATTGAAAAGGATGATGAGGAATGGGTTGATAAACTTACTGATGCATTACCACAACAAAAATGGGGAACTTATCTGATGATTGTGAAACACATGAGAAAGTCTGAGAATATGAATTTGGCACAGTTCATTCAGAAAATTGAGGAGCATGAATTGGATATTCAGAAAACTGCTATCATGACAAATCCAAATGCTAAACAAGATGTCAGTTTGTATTACAGAGGGAACAAGTTTGAGGCTACCCCCAGACCTAGCCCAAAGATCCAAACTGGTTTTAGTGCTGACAGTTCGTCTGGAACAAAGGGTAGTAATGTGACACAGAGTGGTGGATCTTCGTCCTTGTATTCAAGTTTTGATCCAAACTTTACAACATCAAGTCCTCAACAACCGAATTCAACAAATCTTCAATGCAACATAACTTTGAACATTCAAAATGGTCAGAATTTGTCTCCAGAAATAGCCAAACAACACATGGCATCTTTCGTTGCTATGTTGGAATCTTATGAAAGTTTGATTGATGGTGTGACAACCGGTGATTTACGACACTTAATTACGTGATTAACAGGTGATTAACGCGATAATAAATAGTGTTTACAGCGCAAATTAACTTAATTAGGCCTTTGGAGTGCCTAGGAATGTTCAACCGGCTTTACAGTACGCGTATGAAGATTCGCGTGGAATCTGCGGAACATCAAACGACAACGAACTGATGCCGTACAAAATACTGACAACGCCGACAAATATTAAATTTTTACGATATGTTTTAGCTTCGTAATTAAATTTTAGTAACTACAGTCGGAACCGGATCGAAAAACGGATTAAAAACGGCAACGATACAATTTTTTTTTTTCGCGATTATCACCGTAGTCGACGAACGGGCGTGCAAACGACGACTACCGACCGTACTTTTGTGTATTTTAATTTTTGACGTTAAACAGAGTTCAGGATTTTGACAACGGGTCTCGTAGGATTTACGAACTACTTACACACGAGATAGGCTTGTGGGCCCTGGGCCCAAGCCCAAGTCTAAACCTACATATAATATATTAGATCTAAAGATCTTAACAAATCCCTATAAGATCTCTATAAATCTTAGTAAATCTATACAAATCTTTACAAAATCTTAAACAGATTTCTATAAGATTTCATCTTACCTATTTATAAAAGGGTATTCACCCCTTATTCTTCTCATATGTGCAGACATCAATACTCACACATATTACTCTCCTTTCTCTCTTTGTCCCTGCAATTAAATACTCACACAAGAACCCTACAAACTCATCTGAAAGCATAAAGGAACCGAGCCTTATCCATTTCCTCATTCACCCCTTAAACACACCCACCCAGTTCGTTCTCTCTCTCTCACCGGTGTCCGGCCACGTCGGAGCCGCGGCGGCGCTCCGGCGGCCGTTCTCAGGCGTGTGGCGTCGCGTACCCCTAAGCTGAACCTCCCAAATCCATTTCCGGCATCCATTTTTCTGTTCGAGCAACGAGGAAGGTAGCTTGGTCTCCGGCCAGCCGCGGTTCGAGAATCCACTCCGGTAAGTGTTGGTCTACTTGTTCTTTTTCATCTCAGATCTTTCACGATCCGGTTCGATCCACGTTTTTCCGGCGGGTTTTGCGTGTGGATCAGGCGGAGAACCGGGTGTGGTGGTGAGCGGTGGTACGGCATC
The DNA here is from genome assembly GCA_030545235.1 of Helianthus tuberosus. Taxonomy (NCBI): domain Eukaryota; kingdom Viridiplantae; phylum Streptophyta; class Magnoliopsida; order Asterales; family Asteraceae; genus Helianthus; species Helianthus tuberosus. The sequence goes on along the minus strand of CM060441.1, from coordinate 125,145,838 downwards.
AAGAACGAGTAGAGAGAGAGAGAGAGAGAGACGAGAGAGGAGATCGGAGAAAACAAAGGACCGGCGACCGGAGCCGGTGGTACATCTGCGGCGGTGATGGTGGTTATTCACGGCTCCGGTAAGTAGCTCGGTCTCGTGTTTCAGTTCGGTCCAGGTTTGAACGGGTCAATTCTGGTTCAGCTCGGTTTGACTCGGTCAAACCGAGTCAACTCAAGCAATGCGGGTTCAGGCTCACTCGATTCAGACTCAGTCCAAGTTCGGTTCAGTCGGGGTTCGGGTCGGAAAGTAAACTCAGTTAACATCCGGGTTCGGTCAACAGTCAACGGGTCGGGTCTTCGGTCAAACTCAGGTCAACTCAGCGAGCGAACTCAGCCGGCCAACCCGGTTGACTCAGTAAAGTCAACTCGGTCAACTGAGTCAGCGCAACGAATCAACTCAGCGAGTCAACTCGGCCGACTCGGTCAACTCGGCTTTCGACACGAGAAGATGGTAAAGATTTTACGGCGTAATACATTTCATTGTTCTTATAATTTTATTTATTTCGTGAACGAGCTCGACCGATACTTTTAGCGACTATTTACACTTTAATTTGGCATATTTGATGAAAAGCTATATATATTGCGTGAATTGATTGAATTTTGATAAAAATAGCGACAACTTGTGTTGTCGGGGCGTCCAAAAACAGAGGAAACTCTGCCCGTTTTTCGAGAAAACCCGTAAAAGCAAAACATGTTTTATTGAAAAGCGACTTTTATGAGAACCAATATAAATGTGTATATCACTTTCGACGACGCTTTATCACATACGAAAACGACAATTCTTTTATAAAATAAATATATTTTATATATTTATTTCAAGCGCCAAACAACTCATATTCTTTTATAAAATAAATATAACTATTATATCTATTTTAAACGACTTCAACGCTAAAACTCCATTAAATAAATATAAGTTTTTATATTTATTTCAAGCGCCGAAGCGGCATATACGTATATTTTTGGCAAATATACACAAGACGTGATATATATAATACAAATTATTATATATTACTTTCATACGTAACGCGATATATGATACGAGTTTGTTATATGATATTTTCATGAAAATATTCTTTTATACACGTACGATTTCTCGAGACAACTAACGCGATTATAGCAATATATTTATATACTTTTATATAAATATTCATATATTTTAAATCTCTCGAGAACTAAGTCTTTACAAGACTTATTAAACTATTACCGACATTAGGCGAAACCTAACGAGTATAACTTAATTGTTACTATTAAGTTATCAATTTACCGTTGAATCGTTCGGTTAACGATTCGGTAGAGCTCAGACACGTAGTTTAGCTACGTTTATATTAGAAACTTATTAGATATTCCGTGTTAGGAATATTGTAGAATGCACGCTAGCGAGTCTCGTCTTGGAAACGACATCACGAAGTCATATTTAGCTAGCTTTGCACAGGAATATTCAGGTGAGTTCATAACCCCACTTTTTTTTACGGCTTTACATTTTTATAAATGTTTTCAGGGTGGAAAGACATGCACGTTTTGCAAAAATATACAAAGTTTAGAACAAACGCAAAACTCGTATTTCTAAATCATATTACGAAGGGATTTCGAGGAACTCAAATGATTTTACGAAAGGTTTATACTAAACATACCGGTTTTTACAAAACAAAGGTGTATTATCGAAATGAATGATTTTCATGACTAGGGATGGATCGTTTGGTAATGATATATAGAGAATGAGGAGCCAGCCATAGTGGCTGGGGAGGATCAGCCTTAGTGGCTGGGGAGGATCAGCCTTCGTGGCTGGGGAGATGCAGCCTTAGAGGCTGGGGTAAAATATATGTTACAATTATTACAGACATTTTTACACGGTATGATTAGCTAAGGAACTTACTACTAGATCACGTGAATGGATAGGCTATTATCGTAAGACCATTAATCCTTGTATAAGGACCGAGAGGCATGAGTGATAGATCTATCGGGTGTTGCGAGCCCCACACATGGGCCAGCGTGCGGCTGCATGTGGTGACTATGTCGTTCCGCCGGAAGGACCGGTATAAAATACGCGTTACAGGTTTGAGTGCTTCCTAGTCCATGTCACTTATTAATGTATTAGCTACGCATTAATCGATCTCTTTTTCCTTAATTGCTACATACCAGGGATTTTATACTTACGGAAAATACTTGTTCATACCAATTAAATACCATGTTTTATACAAAATTCAAGGCATAAGATATTGCGGGTCAAAGTCAGGGTGGGCATTGATGATTATACGAACATTACAAATACATGGTTTTATGAACATAACGTGTTACAAACACAACGTTTCCATATAGCTTGGCAAGAAAATGATTTTTAAATTCGTTTTCTCAATACTATTTCAAAAACCGGTTATTCCAAAGATTTATTTCAAATCTTTCACAATTTCAAAGATCTATTTCAAACCTTTCACAACTCAAAAGATTTATTTCGAATCTTTTACAAACAAACTATGAACTTGCTCAACTTTATGTTGATTTTTCTCGCATGTTCTTTCTCAGGTTACTTTTCAGAAATTATGGAACGGTTGGAATAGGAGAACCATTGGAGACTCGAGTACTTAGCGGGCGTTCAATTTCTAAAAGACTTAGCTTATTTGCTTCCGCTGTGCAATGAAGATACCAGTCCAGTCATGCCAGCTCTGATTATTTCGGGGTGTGACAGATTGGTATCAGAGCTATAGGTTACAGCGAATTAGGTTTATGTTGTGATACCTAGGCTCTAACCTCACTTTTCTCTGGGACTTAGACTATTAAGACGTTGAATACATACAGGACGCCTAGTACTCGAATATGGTCTCCAACCGTTGCCGAAAAGCAAACAGTCAAAATTTTGTTTTCAAACATACGCTATTGTGATGTTTTATACACGGTACACGAAACAATTACATACAGTACACAACCCTCTGAGAGTTTAGGAAACATGCATTTAAGACCTTCGGAAAAGGAAGTTCAGTCTGAGAGGCTGGGAGGATAGTCTAGTGGGACTAGGAAGTTCAGTCTGAGAGGCTGGGAGGATAGTCTAGTGGGACTAGGAAGTTCAGTCTGAGAGGCTGGGAGGATAGTCTAGTGGGACTAGGAAGTGCAGTTTGAGAGGCTGGGATGATAGTCTAGTGGGACTAGGAAGTTCAGTCTGAGAGGCTGGGAGGATAGTCTAGTGGGACTAGGAAGTGCAGTCTGAGAGGCTGGGAGGATAGACTAGTGGGACTAGGGAAATTACTTGATTGCTTATTAGGTGACTAACATGTTCATTTGATTATATGATTGATTATTTGTGCATGTGTGTGTTTATTAAAGGTCATCACGTAGGAACCGCGAATATTAACTCGGGCACGCACTATTATCCATATTGTCTATGATATTTTAACTTCCCGAGCAGGCAGCCTACGCATAACGAAACGCTAGTGCACGAGAATACATAGAACTCAAATTTTACGTCAACGGATGTCGGGGTACATCACATTCTATGCAGAACACAACGCTAGTGCACAAGTATATGTGAAACTTAAGCTATACATCAACGGAGGTTGAAGCACGTCACATACGACTGTCGAGGCGAGGCCTTTGAGAAGGAACGATGACGCAATTTTAACGACGATGCTAGATCCCTGTCAGCAGGAGAACTAACGATCAGGAAACGACAACTTGTCACGCGATCCTGCAACGACACGAATCACGCCAGGGAGAAGACGATTGTCTCCGCCCCCCCCCCCCCCCCTACCTAACTAATGACGAGTACACTATGTTCGACATTCCATGGTAATGTCACCTAACAACTGGTTATCACATGCAACCCCAGGTAAAGTCCTCAAATTTCTATTATTGAAATTTCGAATTTCACACTTACTGAGTAGATTTTCGTATCTCTACTCCTCTTAATGGTCATTGTATCACGATCATTTCTTTACAAGTTACATACATGGTTTTTTTTTTTTTTGTAACCATGCCGAAAGTTTTCTTGTCGATACATATACTTATTGTCGGATTACGCTAAAACCAAGTTCAATTGTTTGAACTTGCTCATTACACCTATTCGATTCGAGACACCATATGATGTATTGGGAGCATCATATTCAAATCAATTTTTAACGAACACTTCATTTGTTCCGAGTCGAGGTAAACTTGTTTGGTATTCGACTCCATTAAATTGTCTGTTGATTTCGACACCATGTGATGGTGATTTTCATTAGTTTGAAGCTTGCGCTAAACTCGTTTACGCATCTCATGCACGGATTTAATTATTTATTTATTAATTTGCTTTAGATCCGTTTCGATTTCTCATAGTTAAGCGGTCTTAACACAATTGTGTGTTATGACAATGGTACACAAATTCATTGCATATTTCGGTGTACCTCTTAACGGTTCTTTCAACATCGATCGAAAGTTTTGCGATATTCATTGCTTCTTCATCTTTGATCGAAAACATTATTTCTTTAATGTTCCATTTTCAATTGAAAATCTTTCGATGTTTGTTGGAACAAACATTCATATTTACTTCATGGCGCTTTCATTTGACTTCAAACACGGTGGATTTGTTTGATCACCGCTGTTATTGAATTATTTAAGTCACTACGACACCTTGTGGTGTCAGTACAAACTTGTAGCTTGGGCTAATCATGATTGAGCGTTTCATGCAAAACACAGGTGATTCTTGTTCGATCACCACTATTGATTGAATTGTTTCGTTCATTGCGACACCTTGTGGCGTCGGTATAACTTGCAGCTTGTGCTGATCACGATCGAACGTTTCATGCAAACTATTACATTTGAGATTGTTGATTCTAAGTTCATCCAGTGGATGTTATTGCTTCTAAAACTCATTTACATGTTATAAACGTTCATATGGAATTCGATTGGTCGAAGTTCCTGTTCATTATTGGATCCTTGTTAACTTAGTCGCACTGGTGACTGTATCATTACATCTCGTTTCTGTTGACATCAATTACTGAGACACATTTCTTTTAAACCGATGGGTTCTTATTGTCGAGGAATGTCATTAAATTCACCTGATTTGAATAAGTCTTGTTTCGATTACGCGGTCATTCACTTTGTTATTATTCGGACTTACCTGCGAACAACACAATTCTGAGGAGTTAACGTAGTCTAAATTTCGAGGACGAAATTTCTGTAACAGGGGGAGAATGTGACAACAGGTGATTAACGCGATAATAAATAGTGTTTACAGCGCAAATTAACTTAATTAGGCCTTTGGAGTGCCTAGGAATGTTCAACCGGCTTTACAGTACGCGTATGAAGATTCAAGTGGAATCTGCGGAACATCAAACGACAACGAACTGATGCCGTACAAAATACTGACAACGCCGACAAATATTAAATTTTTACGATATGTTTTAGCTTCGTAATTAAATTTTAGTGACTACAGTCGGAACCGGATCGAAGAACGGATTAAAAACGGCAACGATACAATTTTTTTTTTTCGCGATTATCACCGTAGTCGACGAACGGGCGTGCAAACGACGACTACCGACCGTACTTTTGTGTATTTTAATTTTTGACGTTAAACAGAGTTCAGGATTTTGACAACGGGTCTCGTAGGAATTACGAACTACTTACACACGAGATAGGCTTGTGGGCCCTGGGCCCAAGCCCAAGTCTAAACCTACATATAATATATTAGATCTAAAGATCTTACCAAAATCTTAACAAATCCCTATAAGATCTCTATAAATCTTAGTAAATCTATACAAATCTTTACAAAATCTTAAACAGATTTCTATAAGATTTCATCTTATCTATTTATAAAAGGGTATTCACCCCTTATTCTTCTCATATGTGCAGACATCAATACTCACACATATTACTCTCCTTTCTCTCTTTGTCCCTGCAATTAAATACTCACACAAGAACCCTACAAACTCATCTGAAAGCATAAAGGAACCGAGCCTTATCCATTTCCTCATTCACCCCTTAAACACACCCACCCAGTTCGTTCTCTCTCTCTCACCGGTGTCCGGCCACGTCGGAGCCGCGGCGGCGCTCCGGCGGCCGTTCTCAGGCGTGTGGCGGCGCGTACCCCCTAAGCTGAACCTCCCAAATCCATTTCTGGCATCCATTTTTCTGTTCGAGCAACGAGGAAGGTAGCTTGGTCTCCGGCCAGCCGCGGTTCGAGAATCCACTCCGGTTAGTGTTGGTCTACTTGTTCTTTTTCATCTCAGATCTCTTCAGATCTTTCACGATCCGGTTCGATCCACGTTTTTCCGGCGGGTTTTGCGTGTAGATCAGGCGGAGAACCGGGTGTGGTGGTGAGCGGTGGTGCGGCATCAAGAACGAGCAGAGAGAGAGAGTGAGAGAGAGAGACGAGAGAGGAGATCGGAGAAAACAAAGGACCGGCGACCGGAGCCGGTGGTACATCTGCGGCGGTGATGGTGGTTATTCACGGCTCCGGTAAGTAGCTCAGTCTCGTGTTTCAGTTCGGTCCAGGTTTGAACGGGTCAATTCTGGTTCAGCTCGGTTTGACTCGGTCAAACCGAGTCAACTCAAGCAATGCGGGTTCAGGCTCACTCGATTCAGACTCAGTCCAAGTTCGGTTCAGTCGGGGTTCGGGTCGGAAAGTAAACTCAGTTAACATCCGGGTTCGGTCAACAGTCAACGGGTCGGGTCTTCGGTCAAACTCAGGTCAACTCAGCGAGCGAACTCAGCCGGCCAACCCGGTTGACTCAGTAAAGTCAACTCGGTCAACTGAGTCTGCGCAACGAATCAACTCAGCGAGTCAACTCGGCCGACTCGGTCAACTCGGCTTTCGACACGAGAAGATGGTAAAGATTTTACGGCGTAATACATTTCATTGTTCTTATAATTTTATTTATTTCGTGAACGAGCTCGACCGATACTTTTAGCGACTATTTACACTTTAATTTGGCATATTTGATGAAAAGCTATATATATTGCGTGAATTGATTGAATTTTGATAAAAATAGCGACAACTTGTGTTGTCGGTGCGTCCAAAAACAGAGGAAACTCAGCCCGTTTTTCGAGAAAACCCGTAAAAGCAAAACATGTTTTATTGAAAAGCGACTTTTATGAGAACCAATATAAATGTGTATATCACTTTCGACGACGCTTTATCACATACGAAAACGACAATTCTTTTATAAAATAAATATATTTTATATATTTATTTCAAGCGCCAAACAACTCATATTCTTTTATAAAATAAATATAACTATTATATCTATTTTAAACGACTTCAACGCTAAAACTCCATTAAATAAATATAAGTTTTTATATTTATTTCAAGCGCCGAAGCGGCATATACGTATATTTTTGGCAAATATACACAAGACGTGATATATATAATACAAATTATTATATATTACTTTCATACGTAACGCGATATATGATACGAGTTTGTTATATGATATTTTCATGGAAATATTCTTTTATACTCGTACGATTTCTCGAGACAACTAACGCGATTATAGCAATATATTTATATACTTTTATATAAATATTCATATATTTTAAATCTCTCGAGAACTAAGTCTTTACAAGACTTATTAAACTATTACCGACATTAGGCGAAACCTAACGAGTATAACTTAATTGTTACTATTAAGTTATCAATTTACCGTTGAATCGTTCGGTTAACGATTCGGTAGAGCTCAGACACGTGGTTTAGCTACGTTTATATTAGAAACTTATTAGATATTCCGTGTTAGGAATATTGTAGAATGCACGCTAGCGAGTCTCGTCTTGGAAACGACATCACGAAGTCATATTTAGCTAGCTTTGCACAGGAATATTCAGGTGAGTTCATAACCCCACTTTTTTTTACGGCTTTACATTTTTATAAATGTTTTCGGGGTGGAAAGACATGCACGTTTTGCAAAAATATACAAAGTTTAGAACAAACGCAAAACTCGTATTTCTAAATCATATTACGAAGGGATTTCGAGGAACTCAAATGATTTTACGAAAGGTTTATACTAAACATACCGGTTTTTACAAAACAAAGGTGTATTATCGAAATGAATGATTTTCATGACTAGGGATGGATCGTTTGGTAATGATATATAGAGAATGAGGAGCCAGCCATAGTGGCTGGGGAGGATCAGCCTTAGTGGCTGGGGAGGATCAGCCTTCGTGGCTGGGGAGATGCAGCCTTAGAGGCTGGGGTAAAATATATGTTACAATTATTACAGACATTTTTACACGGTATGATTAGCTAAGGAACTTACTACTAGATCACGTGAATGGATAGGCTATTATCGTAAGACCATTAATCCTTGTATAAGGACCGAGAGGCATGAGTGATAGATCTATCGGGTGTTGCGAGCCCCACACATGGGCCAGCGTGCGGCTGCATGTGGTGACTATGTCGTTCCGCCGGAAGGACCGGTATAAAATACGCGTTACAGGTTTGAGTGCTTCCTAGTCCATGTCACTTATTAATGTATTAGCTACACATTAATCGATCTCTTTTTCCTTAATTGCTACATACCAGGGATTTTATACTTACGGAAAATACTTGTTCATACCAATTAAATACCATGTTTTATACAAAATTCAAGGCATAAGATATTGCGGGTCAAAGTCAGGGTGGGCATTGATGATTATACGAACATTACAAATACATGGTTTTATGAACATAACGTGTTACAAACACAACGTTTCCATATAGCTTGGCAAGAAAATGATTTTTAAATTCGTTTTCTCAATACTATTTCAAAAACCGGTTATTCCAAAGATTTATTTCAAATCTTTCACAATTTCAAAGATCTATTTCAAACCTTTCACAACTCAAAAGATTTATTTCGAATCTTTTACAAACAAACTATGAACTCGCTCAACTTTATGTTGATTTTTCTCGCATGTTCTTTCTCAGGTTACTTTTCAGAAATTATGGAACGGTTGGAATAGGAGAACCATTGGAGACTCGAGTACTTAGCGGGCGTTCAATTTCTAAAAGACTTAGCTTATTTGCTTCCGCTGTGCAATAAAGATACCAGTCCAGTCAGGCCAGCTCTGATTATTTCGGGGTGTGACAGATGGCAAGATTGGAAATCCGATGCTTACAAAAGAATATTATGACCAAATTGATGCAGAGGAACTTGAGTTGATGGATGTGAAATGGTGTTTAGCTAGTGCTTGGAGGAGGGCAGAAAAGTTTCAACAAATTACTGGTAGAGATGAGTTTCGAGGAATGGCTACTTCTCCACTGGGTTTTGACAAATCGAAAGTCCCTTGTTTTCGTTGCAAAGGAAAAGGTCATTTTAAACGAGAATGCAAAAACCAAGAAGCAATCGGGAATCAAGAAAAGAATAATTATTATCAGAAATCAATTTTTCATCAGATTACTCAACAAAAGGAACCACAAACTGCACATGCTCGGCCAATTGTGGATGACAAAAGGAAAATGATCGAAGATGCAAATAAAAAGGCTTATTTTGGTATCATTGATCAAGATGATGAATTTGTTGCTGAAGGATTTAGCTGGGATAAATACATTCCATCTGGTTCAGGTTTTGTTGCTAGAATTCAGGGTGAAGATGAGACTAATCAGAAAAGAATCCCGATTTTTCCAGATCTTGGAAGTGATGTGGATACCGATGATGAGGAAGAACATCTCAACAAAGCTAGAAAAGGCATAGATCCTACTAGTTTTAATTTGTTTTTTGCAGATAAAATGGAGATGCTGAATCAGAAGAAGATTACCAGATTGAAGAAAGAGCTGGAAGCAGCAAGAAGGCTAGCTGATGAAAAGACAAAGACAGAAGATGGAGAAGCGAATGTTAAACCAGCAACTGAGAAGGTAGTAGAGAAAATTGTTGAAGTCGAAAAAATTGTCGAAGTAGATAAAATCGTTGAAGTGGAGAAAATAGTCAAGGTAGAAAAGATCGTTGAAGTTGAAAAGATTGTCGAGGTTGAAAAGATAAATGAAAAGGTGGTTGAAGTTGAAAAACTGTGTTTGAAATGTGAGGAGCCTTGCAAACACTGTGAGGAGAAAGACAAGAAGATTCTTGAACTGGAAGAGATGAAAGAGAATTTGTTGTCTGATGTAAAGTATGTGAAGGAGTCGTATGATGTTCTAAACAGAACAGTGGATAGTCTGAAAAAGACAAATTTAGAAGTTGAAACTGCTCAGATGAGGATGAATGCAACTTTAATGACAAAACAGAGCGTCATCAATGAGTATATTGAAGATTGTGCTAAGCTGAAACAGGAGTTGGAACTTGAGAAGATTGAGAGTGAAAGGATTAAACGATTGTTGTTGAGTTATACAACATGTGATTATCTGATTGATCGTGTTTATCCTACTGTTGCAGGTCTTGAAGCATTCAAGGAGAAAAAGACTGAAGATACTGATACTGGTAAGAAACCAAGTGTCAAGTATAACAGATGTCCGCCCCCGATCCATGAAAGTTATTCTCCCAGAAAGCCAAATGAGGAACGTGTAAATAAGGCTCTCAACATCAAGTTAAAGTCTGAAATCATTGATGAATTACCAGACAATATTGATGTTACATTCACAGCGTCTGACACTGATCATGAGTCTGAGTTATTAAAGAAAGTTGTCGATCAGGTGTTGGATATGGATGAAGAGTCAAAACCGGAATCTAAGTCTGAAATTTCGAGTTCGTCATAAAAGAGTCTGAGTTCACCGATTAATAGGGTTTACAATAAAGAATTCTTGTTATCAAAATCTAATTTGAATGATGGATCAATCAAAGTGGCTTATACTTTGAATGATTCAGACAAATTATATTCTGATGAAGAATTTCCAATAAGAAGTGTCAAAACTGAAATGATCAAACAGGTTTTCAAATTAACAGAAATTAATATTTCTGAAATAAAAGATTTAAATCTTAATGAAAAACCTAAAAAGTACACTTCAAGAGTTCAACAGAGATTGAACAAGAAAAAGGGTTACGGTTCTGGTTATGGTTCTCAAAAGAAACCAAACCATAATAGTAATTTCAAAAAGAAAGGTCTTGGTTTTAATTCTTCATAAAATTATAAAAATGAGAAAAATTATAAACCAAAAACAACATTTGTGGCAGGAGGAAGTTCTGAAGATGAGCAGAAGAAACCATTCTAGAAACAGTCTAACCAAGAGTTTCTTGTTGAGGTAAAGAGGAATGTGAAGAAGTTTGCTCAAAGAGTTGACAGAAGAACTTGCTTTAAGTGCCAAAAAGTTGGACATATTGCTTGGAATTGCCAACAGTCCAACAACACAAAACAGGAAGTTACTTCTAAATCAAAACTGAAAGAAAACTTGTCTTTGAGAAGAAACAATCAACTGAGAAATCGAAAGTGTTTGAAAATTCAACTTCCAAAGAAGGTGAAAGTTCAAAACGTTTTTACAAAAGAAGAGTTGATTTAAACAAACAAAAATGGGTTGTAAAATCTGAAAGAAGTTCTGACAATGAATATGATTCCATAAAATCAGAGGAGTCATGTGTTGAGAAAAAGGTTGATAATTCCGTTCCTGAGTTGAACGAGGAAAATTTTCCGTCATTGTCGAAAGATAATCTAAAATCAAAAGGTAGATTTGAAATTTCAGGTCAATTCTTTGCTGGTAAGAAAGAATTTGATGCTGAAAAAGTGTTTAATGGAAAAGTTAAACATATTTTTGGGAAGATGGTTGATGGGAAGGTTAAAAGTGCAAAAGATTTTTACAAATCAAAATGTTGGTGGGATAGATGTGTGCCAGAATCTCCCAAGGATGGTCAGGCTTGGGGGAAAGTTTTTCCTAACTGAAAATCCGGACTTGCCAGAGCTTCCAGGTTGGTAAGAGAGGAGCAGGAATCGGCATCATTCTTGAAAAGGTTTGGTTGGTAAATCTACAGGTGATATTTTAAATTGTTATATTTTGATTTACAAGTGATGTTGGTTGGTGAGTGAACCTGCAAGTGGTTGAAAAAGGTTTTCATCTTTAAATGGTTAATCAAGGTCATTAAGTTGAACTTGATTGGACCATACTTACAAGTGGTATTTTGGAGAACAAAATGATGAGTTTATCCCCTAACCTACAAGTGGTTTGAAAATCAACGAAACTTATTTTCCGGAAAAACCATTTGATTAAAACAAACTTAAGTGTTTTGAAATCACAATGGGAAAATAGTTTGTTGAAAGGGGGAGTTCTGATTGTTTATGCCAAGTGGATGGCGATCTGAAGTGATTTGATATCAGTTGTCAATTTACTTGTACAGTTTGTTTTCAAATTTCCTTAAATGTGTTTGCATTTTAGGGGGAGTAAGAAATTTTCAGAAAATCCAAAAACATTTGAAAATTTGAAAAAGTCAAAAACATGATAAAATCCAAAATTGAGTTTTATTGTATAAAAGAGGAAATGATAGTACATCAGTGGACTATCACAACATGCTAAAGAAATGGAAAGTTAAAAGTGATAAACGGTCTCACTAATGATATGCCAGTAGGTTTTTGCACATTTAGTAAATTGTGACGAGATATAAACCTAAATTTCAAACTTGCTTATATCGTGGGTAACATCTCTCGGATATATGGGTAACCCCCGAAATCTTGTTTGAAGGACCCCTCTTTCTGAGATACTAGGTCTTTATGCTTAGTGATATCTGGGGTATTATCCCGGGACTTCTGATTTTGCGGAAGCAATGGCCTAGTCCCCGGAGAATACTTTACGCTTGCATGAAATATAGGCTACCCTCAGCATAAAAAATGATGAAACATTGCAAAATGCAAATCATGTGCTGTTGTAAAAAAGATCCTCTAAAGGGGACCCACCTAAAGTTGAGCCGTCATCTCTCTGCTGAACGGAAGTTCTGACCTGAGCTCTCACGGTTTCGCATTTAACCCCTTACAGATATCATCTAGGTATACTCACCTGTAAGACTGAATATTGGGATCTGGATACGGGAGTATATTCTGAGGTGGGACACGCGAATAAGTTTAAGTGCTTAAGATATTAATCCCGTATCTCGAAACAGTTGAACTTTGTGTGAAAATTTAAGTGGATCAATATACTGACAATCTAAGTGAATCGTTTAGAACTTAAAATGTTTAAAGCTTAACGGTGTTGGTGATTTGTCTCATAAACTGATATGATCCTTTTACACAAACTCACAAAAATATTGCTTGTAAATATTTCGTTACTGTATTTCTTTCAAAACAAAATTCCAAAAAGATTTTCGGTGTGTTTTAGCAAAAATTTTGAATAATCCAAAAAGATTTTCGACAACTGATATTGAAGATCTGATTTTCAAAATTCTGAGTGCTAACATGACGAACATGTTTGGGAAAGTTTGATTGAAAATGTTTGAAACGAAAAATGATATACATACACGTGGTTCATCAGAGACTTACATGATAAATCTTTTTGTTTAATAATTGAAAATGATGTATTCAGGGTTGTGTCTTCAAGTGATTAGCAAAGTTTCTAAATTTGTTGTATCTTATCTTTTATGAAACTTATGTTTTGGGTAGAGAATATGCAGGTGAGCCAGGTTACGATACCTGATCCTGTGAATGCCAGACTACGATCCCAGTACAAGTTGAGGGGGAGTCTGTTAGAGAAAGAAAGTCGGAAGTTGCTAGAGCCAGCTGCTGATCCTGAAAAATACAAGAGAGAGTTACATCATCCGAGGAGGAGATTAGTTGAAGAATGTTAGAGTGAGGAAAGAGTCAGATCGAGATTCTGGAAAGAGCCCAAAGACTGATAAAGACTGAAGATTGTGAAGACTCGACACTTAAGACTCGTCAACATCTGAGGGGGAGTCTGTTGGTGCATTCATCTGTCGACTTCGTCTTATATCGAGTTTTGGTTTCGTTGCGGATCTGAACAAGAATGTGACATCATCAAAATGACATCAATGATGACATCATAATATGGCTTCATAATATAAAATGGATTCACGAAATACAAGGCACACAAGAGACAAAAGTTCGTTTGAATGCAGGTTATGATAATTTCGCTTGAAGTTAAATGTCATGTGATTTCGCTTGAAAGACATTAGGTGATTTCGCTTGAATAGTCATGATATGTTTCAAGCGAAATTAGAAGGTTATAAATAGGGTAGTGGTCTTGTCATTTGTAAGAGAATTAGGAATCGATACCGAGGTGCTGCCGGTATTTCTTGTGACTGTAATCGCTGTTAATTCAATATACAAGAAGTTTAAAGTGATATTCAAGCTGTTTCGAGTCTATACGTCTGTTTCCGCCTTTCGTATAGTCTAAGAACTCTTCTGAACGACTCGTTTGGGTCACAATTCGATCCTACAATGATCGTCCCAATTACCTCCGAAATAAATTACACAAGCTCTAAGCATATCTTCCATTGTCTGAATCATCCTTTCGCTTTGTCCGTCCATTTGTGGATGATAAGCGGTGCTCAGATTCAACTTGGTTCCCATTGCTTTTTGGAAACTTGTCCAAAAATGAGAGGTAAAACGACTATCTCTGTCAAAAACAATTGATAGAGGAATTCCATGCAATGAAACTATTTCATTTACATATAATTTAGCTAGCTATTCCATACTAAAAGTTTCTTTCATTGGTAGGAAATGAGCCAACTTGGTTAGCCTGTCTACAATCACCCAGATTGTATCATTACCTTTCCTTGTTTTGGGTAATTTAGTAACAAAATTCATTGTTATTAATTCCCATTTCCATACAGGCATTTCTAGCTATTGTAATAAACCTGAGGGTTTCTAATGTTCAGCTTTGACTTGTGAACAGGTTAAACATTTATAAACATAAGCTGCTATATCTTTTTTCATTCCTATCCACCAAAAATTCTTTCTTAAATCCTGATACATTTTATCACTTCCAAGATGCATCGTATATTTGGACTTATGGGCTTCTTCTAATATACGATGACGTAGGTTCCCTAATTTAGGTATCCACATTTTCTTCTTATGGAATCTCCAAATTCCATCTGTTCCTTGTTCTAATTCCTTATTCATTCATTTTAATTTTTCAGTATCATCCTTGATTACTGATTCTTGTGCCTTTCTAATTTGATCATTTAAATCTACTTGTAAATTTAATTTAAGAGAACGTACCCTTTTTGGCTTCTCATGATACTTTCGACTTAAAGCGTCAGCCACTACATTTGCTTTTCCTGCATGATACTGGATATCACAATCATAATCACTAAGTATCTCCATCCAGCATCTTTGTCTCATATTTAATTCCTTTTGCCCGAAAACATACCTTAAACTCTTATAATCAGTGAAAATGGTAAACTTACTACCATAAAGGTAATGTCTCCAAATCTTAAGGGCAAAAATTATAGCTCCTAATTCAAGATCATGGGTTGAATAATTCTCTTCATGATTCTTAAGTTGTCTAGAAGCGTAAGCTATAACCTTTTGGCGTTGCATTAACACACATCCATAACCTAACTTAGAAGCGTCACAATAGATTACAAAATCTTCAGTTCCTTCTGGTAACGCTAGTATGGGTGCATTAGTTAATCTTTCCTTAAGAATTCTAAATGCTTCTTCTTGTTTTGGTCCCCATTCAAACTTAATGGATTTACAGGTTAGCTTAGTTAAGGAAATGGCTATTCTAGAAAAATCTCGAATAAATCTTCTATAATAACCGGCCAATCCTAAGAAACTTCTAACCTCAGTTGGTGACTCTGGGGTTTTCCACTTGG
This sequence comes from Helianthus tuberosus, assembly GCA_030545235.1. NCBI lineage: Eukaryota > Viridiplantae > Streptophyta > Magnoliopsida > Asterales > Asteraceae > Helianthus > Helianthus tuberosus. Next base: position 125,130,180 of record CM060441.1, on the reverse strand, counting down.
TTATCGCCTCGATCTTGGTGGGATCTACATGAATTCCTTCATGATTAACTAAATGTCCAAGAAATTGTACCTGTTCTAACCAAAACTCACACTTCGAAAACTTAGCATAAAGCTTTTCTTTTCTCAATAAACTTAGAAGTGTGTGCAGATGCGCTGCAAGTTCCTCTTTGCTTTTGGAATAGATAAGAATATCATCTATAAAGACAATTATGAATTTATCCAAATATGGCTTACATATTCGGTTCATCATGTCCATGAATGCAGCTGGGGCATTGGTTAAACCAAATGGCATGACAGTAAATTCATAATGTTCGTACCTTGTTCTGAAAGCGGTCTTAGGAATGTCCTCTTCCTGTACCTTTAATTGATGATATCCTGACCTTAAATCGATTTTAGAGAAAAATCGTGCTCCTTGCAATTGATCAAACAGATCATCTATTCTTGGTAATGGATACCGATTCTTAATCGTGACTTTGTTCAATTCACGGTAGTCAATGCACATACGCATTGATCCGTCCTTCTTCTTAACGAATAAAATTGGTGCTCCCCAGGGTGATGAACTTGGTTGTATGAATCCTTTCTCCAACAATTCATCTAATTGTTTATTTAGTTCTTGCATTTCTCCGGGTGCCAAACGGTAAGGTGCTTTGGCAATTGGTGCGGTTCCTGGTATCAAATGGATTCTGAATTCAACTTCTCTGTCTGGAGGTTGTCCTGGTAGCTCTTCTGGAAATACATCTGAAAATTGGGATACTACTGGAATATCCTTTAATTCTTTTCCTTTAGCGTTAGTGATTATAGAAATCAAATACACTAATGATCCTTTCCTTATATAACTTGCAGTTTTCATCACAGAGATGAATTTTGTGGATTTAGAGGACTTATTTCCTTTAATTGTGATCTTTTCACCCCTTGGTGAATTTACTTGAATTGACTTTTGATCACATAAAATACTGGCTTTATTGGCTATTAACCAATCCATTCCTAATACAACATCAAATCCAGCCAGATTCATGGGGTAAAGGTTTGCAATAAATTTCTAATTTAAAATTTCTATTCTTGCTCCCTGCAAGATTTTAGAAATCTTAATGGTTTCCCCATTTACTGTCTCTACTAGACATTCTTGTGGAAGTTTAGTTAATGATTGATTAAGAAGTTTGCAAAATGAAGTATTAATAAAACTTTGGTTCGCACCAGAGTCGAATAATACTTTAGCAAAAATATCATTAACTAAAAACGTACCAGTGATCACATCCAGGATCATCTTTGCTTCTTCTGCAGTCAGAGCAAATGCTCTAGCATTTTTAGTATTCTTTGGGTTTGCAGCTGGAGCTAATTTTGGACAGTTAGGCTTGATATGACCTTGTTCCCCTTAGTTGTAGCATATTATGTTGTTAGGCTTTTTCCTGCAGTCTTCCTCCTTGTGTCCAGATATTTTGCAAAAGTTACAGTAGATGGAGCATCTTCCTGAATGCTTCCTTTTGCAATACTTACAGTAGGGTGCAGAGGTGGAACCTACATTTCTCCCACAGTTAGAATTTCCAGAACGAAATTCTTGAGTCAGCTTCTGGGTTAGTGTGACACCTGTGTCACTTCAATCGTCAAATAAATACCAAACTAATGAAATATTGTATTTCATACTTGGGTCTTGAATAAATATGTGTATCATTTACACATATCAATTCTTGTTCGATTTCAAGCTTTAAATCGCTTTCTGGAAGGTTATACGCGCACTGATGCGTAAATATAACCAGTTCAACGCAACAAATACTCCAGAACATCAACATATGCTTAACATACCTTAAATAACCTTTACATAACTTAGAAATAAGTTTTGAAGGCTTTGGTATGGCAAAATCAAGTTAAATCGCTTACAGGGACTAAAGTTGACAAACTGCGAAAGTATGCCAATTTGAACTGTAACAGACATTCCGGAACATGACCATAAGTTAAACACACCTTAAATATCCTTTACATAGCTTATAAATAGGCTTTGAGGGGTTCGGTGTGCTAAAATAAACTTTTGGGTCATTCAGGGACTAAAAGCGTCAAAAAGTGCACAAGTTTGCACTTTCGCGCATAACATACGTTATGAATACATCCGGACATCCAAAAATTTATGTAAGCACTAAAGTATTTTATTTTAGTGTTTGGCATAAGAAAAATCCATTCGTCGCGCAATTTGGATCGTTTTTCGCGCTTATGCGCATTCTGTCGTAATTAACCGAACATCGCGATCGTACGACCAAACGAACGTTGGTGACCAACCGGATAATATTTAAATCCCACAAATATTCTGTTATGATTAAAATCTTATTTTAATCAGGTCCGTGTTGAAAAATAAATTAAAACGCCTAAAAACGTTATTTTTCAAAGTTTAAGCGCGTACCGTGTGTTTCTGCGCAACAAAGTGCTTCTACTGCAAAACGCAGACAACGCAGCCAGTCCTGGCAACTAAAATTTATTTCAGTAATATCTTGGCAAGTTTATTTTTATAGAGTAAGAAAAATAATTTAGAACGCCACAAACCGGGATTTAAACGATAGATAAAATACCCGGTACCCAGTTAAATACCCGTTTTAGCCATATGCCAGGAATATGCTAAGGTATATGCTAAGGAATATGCCAGGAATATGCTTGGAATATGCTAGGAATATGCTTGGAATATGCTAGGAATATGCTTGGAATATGCTAGGAATATGCTTGGAATATGCTAGGAATATTCTATATGGAAGATCCTATAAATACCCAACCCCATTCAACCCAAAACCCACAAAAATATGATCTAAAAGCTCTAAGTTGAAGCCATTGCTTCATACCTGAGCTACTTGGATCAAGATTAGCTTTCGGGGACCCTTTGTAAGTGTTCCTTCGTTCTTTTATTCGTTTAGCGTTAAAAGTCAAACTTTGTTTGACTTTCTGCGTTGACCAGTTTATGGTCAATGCGAAGTTCGTTTGAACTTCATAACGTGAGCGTAATCACAATGGTTATAGTCCCTAGTGACTATACCTACTGATTACCACGTTATCTAGGCTCAGTGTCGTAGTTTCGGCCAAAATACGTGTTATTGCGTATTTTGTAACCAAACTACTTGTGGGTATCAAAACCGTTTGTTTTGATACCAAACCTGTTTTCTAAACTTAGTTAATCATGTTTTAACATGCTTAGCTCGTCACTTTTAGTTTAGTGCTTATATAGGGTCGTAAGGTAAGCGATCTAAACAATCGCTTATACTTTCGAACCCGACCCGTTTGGTCGATCATTAGGATCCGACCAAACACATTAGGTAACCATAGTTGTATAGGGAATAACCTTCCGAGGTTATACCTTATGGTCACGTCGTTTAGTTAGTTGTATGATAGGTAGTTTATATGCCTTAGGTAAATTACCAAAATGCCCTTTTTAGGCCAAAATTCATTTTAAGCATATGTAACATAACATTTGGTATCTAAACTGATTTGGTAACAATATTAGACATGTTAAGGCATATTTTACTTGTCATAGGACTAGTTAGGCGTTCCGAACGCGTTTTACGCGAACGACGCGTTAAAGTAGCATAAGCTACCTAAACGGGTCGTAATGGGTCGTAAGCACTTAGGTTAGGTTTCATTTTAGTATGTGGGCTTTGTTAAACCATATTACATGAGTTCACATACTCATTTGGTTTACGAACCCTCATTCTATCCGATCCTCCGATTTAGGTCCGGTATATTAACATAGTTACCTATATTAGGTGCCGTTTGATATCCATGATCTCTAGCATTGTTTGGTTGTTACTCAAGGACTACTAAGCAATCTCAAGTGAGTACATAGACCCCTCTTTTACTGTTTTCAAACTGTTTTGGGGTGAAACACATGTGCCTACTTGTTACTTTCATGCTTTCCATGTTTTCATATCATATGCTTGTTATGTTCAATAGTACACTTATAGTACATGATTTCATTGTGTTTTATGCTATGTATGTCCATTGTGTGCATACTTAGTACATTGTTTTACATTATATTTTATGTTATATATGCCCATTGTGTGCATACTTAGTACATCATTTTACATTACATTTTATGCTATGTATGCCCATTGTGTGCATACTTAGTACATTGTTTTACATCACATTTTATGTTATGTATGTCCATTGTGTGCATACTTAGTACATTTGTTATTCATCACATGCTTACATTTTGGTATGACATTTGGTTTGTTCAAATGAGACAATGTACATTCATTAACATTAGCTACGCCGCTCGTTAGTAGGTAATGGTACCATAGGACTTGACAACTCCCGTTCCTGAACCCTAGGTTTGTTTGGGTGGAAGGAATGACCGAATTCGATAAACATAACAACAAGATAGACCTTTAAATTCGTTTAGGGGTTTATCGCCACAGTCACAAGGCTTGGATGTATGCATTTTCACAATACCGCATAGATGTTTATATCAGTATAGCATGCATTTATTACACAAAACATAACTTTGATTTAAACCATGTTTTACTTCAATACCTTGTTTTTGTGCATTTTACATATGGTTTAGTTGATATATTTCACTTACCATAGATAAACATTTTGACATTGATATACAAAATTCATGATTTACATTAGACATAAACATTTTGACATTAATATACACAATTCATGATTTACATTAGACATAGACATTAGACATGGTTTTCACACAAACATTTTAACATTTGATTTTACATAAACATTTTACTGTGGACGGTGGGGACATCTGATTAACATATGCCACTTTGCTATCCAAAACAAAGCTGCTATAAACATTGCTGCTACCCAACCACAAGCCAATCCTGCTCAAGCTCGCTTCCCGCCAGGATCGTGCTACAACTGTGGCAAGATGGGTCATTTCGTGAATAAATGCCCGAAGCTTGCTAAGGCAAATCCAACCCACGGATGAGCACTTGGCTGTTTAGAAGATGCTATTGTCTTATGCTTTTGTTTCTTCTATTTACTTGTAATGTGAAACAATCTGTCCCGTTCATAAATAAAAGTTGTTGTTCGCAATTCTGATATACAAGTATAGTTACATGAGTGTATGGAAATCCTCTATAATACCTACATTAAGGAACTATGTTTCTTACAAACTACTCTTGCGAATTTCCCATTCTTGCGTTTGCTCATGAGTCCCTTGGAAAATTCTAAGTACTCGTTTCACTCTAAGAAACAAAGTACAGAAAATAAAGTGACATTACGAGTGATCGTGCTTTTGCACATCTGTGCCTTTGAATCCTTGGTTAGATGACCAAGGATATTTTCAAATCTCATACCCATTACGTTTTGATTTTTCAACAAACATAGTATGAGTGTTTCAAAAACAACCTTCATGATTTCAAAATGTTATTAATACAGTATAATTACTTATATCAAGTGCATGATTTCAAAAGCATCAATCATGTTTTCAAAAACCTTATACATAATTTCAAAATTCATCTCGCATGATTTTAAAACATTTTTTACCTAATACACCTACTTTATGATTTCAAAAGTATTATATATATAAGGTTTCAAAAACATTAAACACATTTTTTTAAAAGAAACCCCACGCATAGTTTTCAAAATATTTTTCTCATACATTGACTTAACCATCAAATTCTGCTTCATATGTCGCCTTAACATATCTAGCATCTCAACTTCATAAGCATTTTTACTTCATGTTTTGATTTAAGCACGTCCAATGCAAGGTTTCAAAACAGGTTTCAAAACATCTCCAACTTCTAAAATCCATATGGGATCTTTTTATCTCCATAATTAGACCCTCGTGGATGATTATCATACAAATCAGAGTTATTGGATTCCTTGTGTACCTTAATTCGAACATTTCGGTTCCTTATAATCGAAATCGAATTTTCTCTTTAAAAGATCTTTCTATCTTTATAGTTAGATTCTTAGAAATATTTAAAGCACCAATCAAAATCCACCGATTGGATACCTGGTGTGCTTTGAATACATGTGCACAGTTAGCAGAACAAATTAACAAAATTATATCAAATCAAGTTAAACAATTTTGTGGTTATGTGACTATGTGTTTATGCATTTTGTGTTTTCTTTTATGCATTTTTCTGTGTTTTTGTATACTCTGGATATTCGTTATCCAAATCCTCGTAGAACCTTTCGTATCTTCATATGAGGGATTCCTAGAGGATATTCAAAAAGGTACTACCTTAAATCCTTATTGGGCTTCTACATGATAGTTAAGACCCTTGGATTGTATAGTACCACTCCATGATTCACAAGAGACCCTTTTAGTGGTCTAGTCAAAAAGATTGATTCAAAAATCTGGTTAAGAATGACATGTGATGATATAAGCTGAAAAGACCCTTGGTTGTCTATTAAAATCATTTATTGATTTAATAAAAGGGACCCTATGGTGGTCTAGTCACAATCCTCACAGGCTCGTTCATTGTTTTCTTCCCCTACACATTTTAAGATGCACTACGTGACTATGCAAGGAATTACGTGATTATGGATGCATACATAATTACGAAGTTCAGTGCACGGAAACCACAGTAAGACTTATTATGTGTAAGAACCAATAGTGACAACCATAACGAAATGTGAACAATGTAATAGAGGTACGGTGGACGCACCAATGACGCTATATATACTTGTATATAAGTGTCCCTCCTACATTGCAAGCTTGATGTTATTTAAAGTTACTAGAAGTTCAAGAACTCTAACCAGTATTGTTTGGTCTTTGCAACTTCATGTTTCAAATTTTCACAAGTTTCCTCTAAATAAAATTTCGGGACGAAATTTCCTAAAGTAGGGGAGACTGTGACACCTGTGTCACTTCAATCGTCAAACAAATACCAAACTAATGAAATATTGTATTTCATACTTGGGTCTTGAATAAATATGTGTATCATTTACACATATCAATTCTTGTTCGATTTCAAGCTTTAAATCGCTTTCTGGAAGGTTATACGCACACTGATGCGTAAATATAACCAGTTCAATGCAACAAATACTCCGGAACATCAACATATGCTTAACATACCTTAAATAACCTTTACATAACTTAGAAATAAGTTTTGAAGGCTTTGGTATGGCAAAATCAAGTTAAATCGCTTACAGGGACTAAAGTTGACAAACTGCGAAAGTATGCCAATTTGAACTGTAACAAACATTCCGGAACATGACCATAAGTTAAACACACCTTAAATATCCTTTACATAGCTTAGAAATAGGCTTTTATGGGTTCGGTGTGCTAAAATAAACTTTTGGGTCATTCAGGGACTAAAAGCGTCAAAAAGTGCACAAGTTTGCACTTTCACGCATAACATACGTTCTGAATACATCCGGACATCCAAAAATTTATGTAAGCACTAAAGTATTTTATTTTAGTGTTTGGCATTAGAAAAATCCATTCGTCGCGCAATTTGGATCGTTTTTCGCGCTTATGCGCATTCCGTCGTAATTAACCGAACATCGCGATCGTACGACCAAACGAACGTTGGTGACCGACCGGATAATATTTAAATCCCACAAATATTCTGTTAAGATTGAAATCTTATTTTAATCAGGTCCGTGTTGAAAAATAAATTAAAACGCCTAAAAACGTTATTTTTCAAAGTTTAAGTGCGTACCGTGTGTTTCTGCGCAACACAGTGTTTCTACTGCAAAACGCAGACAACGCAGCCAGTCCTGGTAACTGAAATTTATTTCAGTAATATCTTGGCAAGTTTATTTTTATAGAGTAAGAAAAATAATTTAGAACGCCATAAACCGGGATTTAAACGATAGATAAAATACCCGGTACCCAGTTAAATACCCGTTTTAGCCATATGCCAGGAATATGCTAAGGTATATGCTAAGGAATATGCCAGGAATATGCTTGGAATATGCTAGGAATATACTTGGAATATGCTAGGAATATGCTTGGAATATGCTAGGAATATGCTAGGAATATGCTTGGAATATGCTAGGAATATGCTTGGAATATGCTAGGAATATGCTAGGAATATGCTTGGATTATGCTAGGAATATGCTTGGAATATGCTTGGAATATGCTAGGAATATTCTATATTGAAGATCCTATAAATACCCAACCCCATTCAACCCAAAACCCACAAAAATATGATCTAAAAGCTCTAAGTTGAAGCCATTGCTTCATACCTGAGCTACTTGGATCAAGATTAGCTTTCGGGGACCCTTTGTAAGTGTTCCTTCGTTCTTTTATTCGTTTAGCGTTAAAAGTCAAACTTTGTTTGACTTTCTGCGTTGACCAGTTTATGCTCAATGCGAAGTTCGTTTGAACTTCATAACGTGAGCGTAATCACAATGGTTATAGTCCCTAGTGACTATACCTACTGATTACCACGTTATCTAGGCTCACTGTCGTAGTTTCGGCCAAAATACGTGTTATTGCGTATTTTGTAACCAAACTACTTGTGGGTATCAAAACCGTTTTTTTTTATACCAAACCTGTTTTCTAAACTTAGTTAATCATGTTTTAACATGCTTAGCTCGTCACTTTTAGTTTAGTGCTTATATAGGGTCGTAAGGTAAGCGATCTAAACAATCGCTTATACTTTCGAACCCGACCCGTTTGGTCGATCATTAGGATCCGACCAAACACATTAGGTGACCATAGTTGTATAGGGAATAACCTTCCGAGGTTATACCTTATGGTCACGTCGTTTAGTTAGTTGTATGATAGGTAGTTTATATGCCTTAGGTAAATTACCAAAATGCCCTTTTTAGGCCAAAATTCATTTTAAGCATATGTAACATAATATTTGGTATCTAAACTGATTTGGTAACAATATTAGACATGTTAAGGCATATTTTACTTGTCATAGGACTATTTAGGCATTCCGAACGCGTTTTACGCGAACGACGCGTTAAAGTAGCATAAGCTACCTAAACGGGTCGTAATGGGTCGTAAGCACTTAGGTTAGGTTTCATTTTAGTATGTGGGCTTTGGTAAACCATATTACATGAGTTCACATACTCATTTGGTTTACGAACCCTCATTATATCCGATCCTCCGATTTAGGTCCGGTATATTAACATAGTTACCTATATTAGGTGCCGTTTGATATCCGTGATCTCTAGCATTGTTTGCTTGTTACTCAAGGACTACTAAGAAATCTCAAGTGAGTACATAGACCCCTCTTTTACTGTTTTCAAACTGTTTTGGGGTGAAACACATGTGCCTACTTGTTACTTTCATGCTTTCCATGTTTTCATATCATATGCTTGTTATGTTCAATAGTACACTTATAGTACATGATTTCATTGTGTTTTATGCTATGTATGTCCATTGTGTGCATACTTAGTACATTGTTTTACATTACATTTGATGCTATATATGCCCATTGTGTGCATACTTAGTACATCATTTTACATTACATTTTATGCTATGTATGCCCATTGTGTGCATACTTAGTACATTGTTTTACATCACATTTTATGCTATGTATGTCCATTGTGTGCATACTTAGTACATTTGTTATTCATCACATGCTTACATTTTGGTATGACATTTGGTTTGTTCAAATGAGACAATGTACATTCATTAACATTAGCTACGCCGCTCGTTAGTAGGTAATGGTACCATAGGACTTGACAACTCCCATTCCTGAACCCTAGGTTTGTTTGGGTGGAAGGAATGACCGAATTCGATAAACATAACAACAAGATAGACCTTTAAATTCGTTTAGGGGTTTATCGCCACAGTCACAAGGCTTGGATGTATGCATTTTCACAATACCGCATAGATGTTTATATCAGTATAGCATGCATTTATTACACAAAACATAACTTTGATTTAAACCATGTTTTACTTCAATACCTTGTTTTTGTGCATTTTACATATGGTTTAGTTGATATATTTCACTTACCATAGATAAACATTTTGACATTGATATACAAAATTCATGATTTACATTAGACATAAACATTTTGACATTAATATACACAATTCATGATTTACATTAGACATAGACATTAGACATGGTTTTCACACAAACATTTTAACATTTGATTTTACATAAACATTTTACTTTAGTGGTTTGGTTTGAGTAAGTGATTTAAGTAACGAGGCGTGTGTAATATTATACAAGTATGGTGGATACGCCACTGGTACTTCCTATATATAAGTGCTTGTATGGTATTACATATCGTAGCGTTATTTGAATCATTTCAATTTAGACATATAACATTTTATACAAATAACATACTTTTCACAATACATTGTTTTACAAACAACTTATCTAATACAAACTCATCTTACTTGGTTATTTACTTAACCATGTATTATTCTTTTATACATATATATCATTTGGTTTATTTATCACTTTTCAAATGATTTACAAGACAAAGCAAATTACAAGGTTCATGACTAAACATTTTCTTAAACATAAGTCATGAATTCTATTTTCACAAAACCTATGTATCTCACAGGCATTTTTATGCTGACGTACCTATTTTCACATGTGTTTCAGGATATGATGCATAGGATTTATCAAGATACACTTAGGCGGACTTGGGCCTTAGTGACAATAAAAGATGCAAGACTAGTTATTTATGTTATATTTCTTTGATTGTCAAGACATTGTAACTCTTTTAATCAATAAAACAATATTTCAATTTCCATGTGTTATGAAACAATGATTCTGTTACAACACTCCCCGACGTTTCCGCCACGATTTGATGTTCTACGTGGTCGGGGTGTGACAGTTAGGTTCCTTCTTTGATCCTCTTCTCGCGTACGGACTAATTCATCTGTCAAGGTGTTAGCTAGTTCTACAGCTTCTTCTATGGTTTGAGGTCTAGCTGCCTTGACTACATGTCTAATCTCCCCAATTAATCCCCAAATGTAACGAGAGATTAAAAATGGTTCGGGTGAAGCAAGGGTTGGGGCATACTCAAAGAATAAAGTAGTATAACCCTTACTATCTACCCCAATCATACTAAGGTTTAGGAATTTGTTTGCTATCTGTTCTTTTTCATTAGGAGGGCAGAATTTCCTTTCTACCATGTTTTTAAATTCTTCCAATCCCATATTGTAAGTTTTATCACTTCCTCTAGACTGGAGGATAGTGTTCCACCATTCTAGTGCAAAATTCTTAAACAGATTTGAAGCAAACATTATCTTATCCTCTTCCGCACATTTACTTATTCTTAAGACTGCCTCAGTCTTTTCTATCCAGCGTAGATGTGACAACTGTGTTCTGTAATCGATGTACGATGTAAAACAATGATTTTTATTAATAAAACAATGTGCTTTGGTGTTATTATGTGTGTTTTGGTGTTTCTATATGTGTATTTGTGTTTGGTGATTTTTCAATTCGATTCGATTCCGATTACAAGCTTTAAATCGCGTTCTGGAAGGTTATACGCAAACCAGTGCGTAAACCCAGTCAGTATAACGCGACAAACACTTTGGAATAGTGACATAGGCTTAACATACCATAAATAACCTCCACATAACTTAGAAATAAGTTTTGAATGGTTTGGTGTGTCGAAATCAACTTTGTTCGATTGCATGGACTATTTGTGTCAAACTGCGAAACTATGCCGATTTGTATAGTAACGAACATTCGGGAACTCGATCATAAGTTAAAAATACCCTAAATAACCTTTACATAGCTTAGAAATAGGCTTTGAGGGGTTCGGTATGCTAAAATAAACTTTATGGTCATTCAGGGACTAAAAGCGTCAAAAAGTGCATAAGTTTGCATTTTCGCACATAACTTACGTTCTGAATATATCCGGACCTCCAAAAATGTATGTAAGCATTAAAATATTTTATTTTAGTGTTTGGCATAAGAAAATTCCATTCGTCGCTTAATTTGGATCGTTTTTGCGTTCGTTACGACTTCCGTCGTAATTAACCGAACAACGCAACCGTACGACCAAACGAACCGACATCCGTCATATTTTTGAGCATGTTTCATGTTCCCTGTGCTTTAACATCCTTGTGAAGCTTAAAATAGGCTTGACGGGTGTTAGAAGTGCCAAAACACGACCATACACGCACATGGACCAAAACTGCCAAAACTGAAACTGCTGGTCTGCAGGGTCCTTACGGACCGTAAGAGGAGGACCATACGGTCCGTAAGCAGGTCCCAGATCAGCAGAAGCTTCTTTCTAGCCTATTTCCAGCTGTTACACTCACAAAACCCAATTGCACTTTCCTCTTCTTGATAATGGGGGCCATTTTGGTGTACCATGGAATTACAACAAGTGTAGGGGTGAGATTGAAGCACGATTTTCGAGGAACGATCCTAACGGTCCTAGAAATCCTATAAATACTCCCACCCTTCACTTTCAAAACCCACTTGAATTCTGAGTTTTTCTCTATGTGGTTGTGTTTATACACTTCCTACCTGAGATTACTTAGAATCAAATACTTGCGGGGACCCGTTATAAGTGTTCCTTCGTTCTTTTATGCGTTTTTAGCGTTTTCTGCTTTGACCAGTTTATGGTCAACGCGAAGTTTGTTTGAACTTCATAACGTGAGCGTAATCACGATGGTTATAGTCCTACTGATTTCCGCGTTATCTAGGCTCAGTGACGAGTCGTAGTTTCGGCCAAAATACGTATTCTTGCGTATTTTTTAACCAAACTACTCTAGGATATCAAAACCGTTTGTTTTGATATCAAAACCTGTTTTCTAACTTAACTAAACATGTTTTAGCATGTTTTGCTCGTCACTTATTAGTTTAGTGCTTGTATAGAGTCGTAAGTCAAGCGGACTAAACACCCGCTTAGACTTTCGAACACGACCCGTTTGGTCGATCATTAGGATCCGACCAAACATGGTTAGTCACCATAGTTGCTTAGGGAATAACCTTCCGAGGTTATACCTTATGGTCACCTAGTTTAGGTAGTTGTATGATAAGTAGATTATATGCCATAGGTAAATTACCAGAATACCCTTTTCATACATAATTGGTAATTAAGCATATGTAACTTATTTAAACATGTTTTGGCATATAATACTTGTCATAGGACTAGTTAGACGTCTCGAACGCGCTTTGCGTGCACGACGCGTTAAAGTAGCATAAGCTACCTTAATGGGTCGCGATGGGTCGAAAGCACTTAGGCTAGGTTTCATTTAGGATGTAGGCTTTGTTAAACCATATCACATGAGTTCCAACACTCATTTGGTTTACAAGACCTCATTCTGTCTGATCTTCCGATTTAGGCGTCAATTGTTTGACTAGTGATTCAATTACTAGGTGCTGCTTGATTTCTCTGGTTTACTCGAGTTTGTTAAAGTACTATTGATTGAGGATACCTTGCACTACATGTGCGTACATAGTTCCCCTATTTTACTGTTTTCAATTGTTTTGGGGTGATTCATATGTACTTTGTTTTTACATATGTTTCAGGTATTGTTGCTTGATTGACGTTCTAGGATGCATGCGTCACATAGTATCTGGACGAGGCCTTAGTGACATAATATCTATGATAGACGATATAAAACTTGTTTGTTATGTGTTAAAACAATGTTAATGTTTAATATTATCAATAAAATGAAACACTTTTTGTATCCATGGTTATGGAACGATAATTCTGTTACAACACTCCCCGATATTTCCGCCACGCTTTGTTGTTTTACGTGGTCGGGGCGTGACAGAAGAGTTGGTATCAGAGCCAATGGTTATAGGGAATTAGGTTATTAGTAATACTTTGACCTAGACTATAACTTCTAGGACCCCAATGCAAGTTTATTTGCGTTTAGATTTTTAAAACAAAATCGTCACCTATCCTTAGGTGATAACCACAACGAGAAAACAATTTTCGAACCCGCTTCGAAAACTAATCATCTGTTTTAGGATGATTGATTACTAGGTTTTGAACCCTCTATTATATGGTTTTGAACCCTTTAAGTTTTCAAAATCTCGTCAAAGTTTGGGTCTAAATAATGTGAACACGTGCAAACTGGAAGAGTGAGTGCCTGTACTCTGAGTTAATAGTCTAAGGCTAGAGTGTTCGTACAAATCCACATAATCGGACCAGTCACTCTTACCTGGGAACTCTTGGGGTGAGTGTTCACTTACAGGCGAGCATGTCTTCGCGATACATTATTTTTGACCTATTTACTATGATTAGTCACTGCGTGTCGTTTGTTTGTTCGAGGTAACAAACAAATGATCGCCTCGCTTGTGTTTTGTCGATACCCCTTTTGTTTTCCTGATTTTCAACCTCACTCAATTCTCCTATTTCCTTGTTAGACAATGCCTCCTCGACGTGAAGCACAATCTTTTACTATTGAAGAAATCACAGCCCTGGTCTCTCAGCAAGTGGCTGTTGTGCTTCCCGGTGTTGTGACCCAAGTCCACGAGATATTCAACAACAATAATAAAAACAACAATGCGCCGTGTAACTTCAAGAGCTTCAATACTGCGAAGCCGCTTAAGTTTTCTGGGTCGTAAGGAGCAACTGCGCTCCTGCAGTGGTTTGAGAGTATCGAGAGCACATTCAGACATGTGCAGTGTCCGAATGCGCGTAAGGTTGAATTTGCTTCGAGCGTGTTTGAGAAGCGAGCACTTACCTGGTGGAATGGTATTATGCGTGACAGGGGTGCCGAAGTCGCGTTGGCACAAACATGGGAAGAGCTTCGGGCTCTCATGATGAAGGAGTTTTGTCCCCGTCACGAAACTCGGGCTTTGGAGCGAGAGTTTGACGATTTAAAGCAAGATGAGGTTGAACACCGTGCGTACACGGATCGTTTTGAGGAACTCAGTCTATTGTGTCCCACCATGGTTACCCCTCTGGAGAAAGCAATCGAGAGATATATCGATGGGTTACCCGATTCTATTCTGGAGATTGTGACCGGTGTTAATCCTACTACCCTTCGTCAAGCAATCGAGTTGTCTGCTACCCTGACTGAGACTCAAGTCAGGAAGGGTAAACTTACCATCAAGGGTGATAAAAAGAAGGCGACTGATTCAGGGAAGGACAAGAAAAAGGGTAAGCGTAAGGAAGGTGAGTCATCGAAGAAATCGAGGAAGCAAAAGGGTGCCCAGAATTTTGCTGTTACAACACAGACTGCTCAGAACCCGCAGAACCCACCGGCTCAGCCACCTGCAAAGAAAGCATATGCTGGTACCGCACCTCATTGTGCTCGTTGCAACGGTCATCACGTTGCACAACAAGCTTGCAGGCAATGTACGACGTGTGGTAAACTTGGGCTTTTGGCCAATGTTTGTCGTTTGGGACAGAATCAGGTTGCTCAGGTTCCAGCTCCGGGTCAGGGGAATGCTGTGAGATTCCCACCGGGTTCATGTTTTAATTGTGGAGAGTATGGTCACTTCCGCAACAACTGTCCGAGACTGGGGAATGCAAACGCGAATGCTAACGCGAACCCGAATGCGAACTTCAACGTCAATGTGAATCCCGCTCGTGGGCGAGCGTACAATTTGAATGCAAACAAAGCGAGGGCCGACAACGAAGTGGTTACCAGTACGTTTCTTGTTAACAATCGACCTGCGTCTATTCTTTTTTATTCGGGTGCCGATAGAAGTTTTGTTTCATTGTCATTTGAGCCTTTGCTTGCGATACCTAGAACTAAACTGTGGAAACCCTTATCTGTTGAAGTTACCACTGGTAAACCTCTTGTTCTTGATTCTGTTATTCGTGATTGTCAGTTAAACCTTGATAACCATCTTTTTCCTATTGACCTCACACCGATGCAACTTGGGAGTTTCGATATTATCATTGGAATGGATTGGTTAACCAAACACCACGCTGAGGTGGTTTGTTTCGATAAGATTGTTCGTATTCCTTTGTCTTCTGGCGATGTTTTGGAAATTCGTGGCGAAAAACCACCAGATGGTTTGAAGCTTATGTCGTGTATGGAAGCCCAAAGTTATTTGCGAAAAGGATATGTTGCTTTTCTGGCACATGTCACCGAGGAGAAAGACAAGAGCAAGAGTATTCAGGATATTCCGATTGTGCGGGATTATCCAGAGGTGTTTCCTGATGAACTGCCTGGTTTGCCTCCAGTTCGTCAAGTCGAGTTTCATATAGACCTTATACCCAATGCCAACCCGATTGCAAAAGCACCTTATCGTCTTGCACCGTCGAAGATGCAAGAGTTATCGAAACAGCTTCAAGAGTTATCTGATAAAGGATTCATCCGACCGAGCTTTTCACCTTGGGGAGCTCCTGTCCTCTTTGTGAAAAAGAAAGATGGATCTTTTCGAATGTGTATCGATTATCGTGAGCTTAATAAGCTCACCATCAAGAATCGATATCCCCTACCTCGAATTGATGATCTCTTTGACCAGCTGCAGGGTGCTTCATGCTTTTCCAAGATCGATCTGTGTTCTGGGTATCATCAACTTCGTGTTCTCGAAGAAGATATTCCCAAAACTGCTTTCCGCACAAGATATGGACATTACGAGTTCACTGTCATGCCTTTTGGTTTGAAAAATGCTCCAGCTATCTTTATGGACTTAATGAATAGGGTCTGCAAACCTTATTTGGACAAGTTCATTATTGTGTTCATCGACGATATTCTCATTTATTCAAAATCACGAGCCGAGCACGAGCAACACCTTCGCTTAACATTGGAACTCCTGAAGAAGGAACAACTTTTTGCTAAATTCTCCAAGTGTTAATTCTGGCTTAAAGAAGTTCAATTCTTGGGTCATATAGTCAATGAGCAGGGTATTCATGTGGATCCATCCAAGATTGCTGCTATTAAGGACTGGAATACACCGACGACGCCTACAGAGATTCGATCTTTTCTTGGTCTTGCTGGTTATTATCGTCGATTCATTTCGAATTTCTCGAAGATTGTGGTTCCACTCACTGCTTTGACTCAGAAGAATAAGCCTTTTGAGTAGGGACCCAAGCAAGAAGAAGCGTTCCAAACGCTGAAGCAGAAGTTATGTAATGCTCCTGTTCTATCTCTGCCCGAGGGAAGCGATGATTTAGTTGTCTATTGCAATGCGTCCAACTTAGGTCTTGGTTCCGTCCTTATGCAACGAGGTAAAGTTATAGCATATGCATCTAGACAATTGAAAGTTCACGAGAAGAACTATACGACTCATGATCTTGAGTTAGGAGCTGTGGTTTTCGCGCTTAAAATCTGGAGACACTATCTCTATGGAACGAAGTGTGTGGTTTTCACAGACCACAAAAGTCTCCAGCATATTCTTAATCAGAAAGAGCTGAACATGAGGCAACGACGTTGAGTTGAACTCTTAAACGATTATGACTGCGAGATTCGCTACCACCCTGGTAAGGCGAATGTTGTAGCCGCTGCGCTTAGTCGAAAGGAGCGAGTCAAGCTTCATTCTGTTCGAACACTATCTGATCTTCAATCTCGTGTCCTTCAAGCTCAACAATTTTGTGTTTCACAAAATTTGATAAGTAATGAATTACCACGTCAGCTTTAGCTTAAACTCGAAGCGAAGGATGATGGTTAACTCTATTTCATGGATCGTTTGTGGATTCCGAAACAAGACGATCTTTGCACTTTAGTGATGGACGAATCACATAAGTCTCGATATTCTATCCATCCTGGTGCTGATAAAATGTACAAGGATCTTCGTACTCGGTGCTGATGGCCTGGTATGAAGAAGGATGTTGCCTTGTATGTATCGAAATGCCTAACTTGTCTCAAAGTCAAGGCCGAACATCAACGACTTCTGGCTTGCTTGTACAACCAGAGATACCGGTTTGGAAGTGGGAGAACATTGCAATGGATCTCATCACTAAGTTACCGCGTACGTTTAAAGGTCATGATGCTATTTGGGTTGTTGTCGATCACTTAACGAAATCTGCTCACTTCTTACCAATCCGTGAGGATTTCTCTACTGAAAAGCTTGCCAAGATCTATGTAGACAAGATTGTATCACGACATGGTGTTCCTTTAGATATCATCTCTGATCGTGATGCTCGATTTTCATCTCATTTTTGGAAGGCAATGCAATCTGCTTTGGGAACCCAACTGAATCTAAGCACTGCTTATCATCCCCAAACAGATGGCCAATCTGAGAGAACGATTCAAACTTTGGAGGATATGCTTAGAGCATGCGTGATAGACTTTGGTGGTAATTGGGATTCTCATCTACCACTGATCGAGTTCTCTTACAACAATAGTTATCATGCTAGCATTAATATGGCACCATTCGAAGCTCTCTACGGTCGAAAATGCCGTTCACCTGTCTGTTGGAACGAGACCGGTGAAGCTCAGCTTACTGGACCTGAGCTCGTTCTGGAAACAACAGACAAAATCAAGAAAATCCACGATAATCTTGTGACAGCTCGAAACCGTCAAAAGAGATATGCGGATTTGGGACGCAAGCCCTTAGAATTTCAAGTCGGAGATCGTGTCCTACTCAAGGTTTCACCTTGGAAGGGAGTCGTGAGATTTGGAAAGAAAGGAAAACTTGCACCTCGATATGTGGGACCATTTAAGATTGTGGAAAGAATTGGAAAGGTTGCCTATCGACTAGAGCTACCTCCAGAGCTTGGAAATATTCATTCGAATTTTCACGTGTCCAATCTGCGAAAGTGTTTAGCTGACGCTGATCTACACATTCCTCTCAACGATATCCAAATCGATGAAACAATGCACTTTGTCGAGAAACCCGTGGAGATCGTGGACCGTGCTTTCAAACAGTTGAAGAACAAACGGATTCATTTGGTTAAAGTTCGCTGGGAATCCAAACGTGGCCCAGAGTTTACTTGGGAATGTGAGGACCAGATGAAGACGAAATATCCGCATTTGTTTTCACAAGCTTCCTCTAGTTAAAATTTCGGGACGAAATTTCCTGAAGTAGGGGAGACTGTGACAACTGTGTTCTGTAATCGATGTACGATGTAAAACAATGATGTTTATTAAGAAAACAATGTGCTTTGGTGTTATTATGTGTGTTTTGGTGTTTCTATATGTGTATTTGTGTTTGGTGATTTTTCAATTCGATTCGATTCCGATTACAAGCTTTAAAACGCGTTCTGGAAGGTTATACGCAAACTGGTGCGCAAACGCAGTCAGTATAACGCGAAAAACACCCCGGAATAGTGACATATGCTTAAAATACCTTAAATAACCTCCACATAACTTAGAAATAAGTTTTGAATGGTTTGGTGTGTCGAAATCAACTTTGTTCGATCGCAGGGACTATTTGTGTCAAACTGCGAAACTATGCCGATTTGTATAGTAACGAACATTCTGGAACTTGATCATAAGTTAAAAATACCCTAAATAACCTTTACATAGCTTAGAAATAGGCTTTGAGGGGTTCGTTATGCTAAAATAAACTTTATGGTCATTCAGGGACTAAAAGCGTCAAAAAGTGCATAAGTTTGCATTTTCGCGCATAACTTACATTCTGAATATATCCGGACCTCCAAAAATTTATGTAAGCATTAAAATATTTTATTTTAGTGTTTGGCATAAGAAAATTCTATTCGTCGCTTAATTTGGATCGTTTTTGCGTTCGTTACGACTTCCGTCGTAATTAACCGAACAACGCAACCGTACGACCAAACGAACCGACATCCGTCATATTTTTGAGCATTTTTCATGTTCCCTATGCTTTAAAATCCCTGTGAAGCTTAAAAATTGGCTTGACGGGTGTTAGAAGTGCCAAAACACGACCATACGCGCACAGGGACCAAAACTGCCAAAACTGAAACTGCTGGTCTGCAGGGTCCTTACGGACCGTAAGAGGAGGACCATACGGTCCGTAAGCAGGTCCCAGATCAGCAGAAGCTTCTTTCCAGCCTGTTTCCAGCTGTTACACTCACAAAACCCAATTGCACTTGCCTCTTCCTGATAATGGGGGGCCATTTTGGTGTACCATGGAATTACACAAGTGTAGGGGTGAGATTGAAGCATGATTTTCGAGGAACGATCCTAACGGTCCTAGAAATCCTATAAATACCCCCACCCTTCACTTGCAAAACCCACTTGAATTCTGAGTTTTTCTCTAAGTGGTTGTGTTTATACACTTCCTACCTGAGATTACTTGGAATCAAATACTTGTGGGGACCCGTTATAAGTGTTCCTTCGTTCTTTTATGCGTTTTTAGCATTTTCTGCTTTGACCAGTTTATGGTCAACGTGAAGTTCGTTTGAACTTCATAACGTGAGCGTAATCACGATGGTTATAGTCCCTAGTGACTATACCTACTGATTTCCACGTTATCTAGGTTTAGTGACGAGTAGTAGTTTCGGCCAAAATACGTATTCTTGCGTATTTTGTAACCAAACTACTCTAGGATATCAAAACCGTTTGTTTTGATATCAAAACCTATTTTCTAACTTAACTAAACATCTTTTAGCATGTTTAGCTCGTCACTTATTAGTTTAGTGCTTGTATAGAGTCGTAAGTCAAGCGGACTAAACACCCGCTTAGTCTTTCGAACACGGTTAGTCAAGCGGATCCGACCAAACATGGTTAGTCACCATAGTTGCTTAGGGAATAACCTTCCGAGGTTATACCTTATGGTCACCTAGTTTAGGTAGTTGTATGATAAGTAGATTATATGCCATAGGTAAATTACCAGAATACCCTTTTCATACATAATTGGTAATTAAGCATATGTAACTTATTTAAACATGTTTTGGCATATAATACTTGTCATAGGACTAGTTAGACGTCTTGAACGTGCTTTGCGTGCACGACGCGTTAAAGTAGCATAAGCTACCTTAATGGGTCGCGATGGGTCGAAAGCACTTAGGCTAGGTTTCATTTAGGATGTAGGCTTTGTTAAACCATATCACATGAGTTCCAACACTCATTTGGTTTACAAGACCTCATTATGTCCGATCTTCAGATTTAGGCGTCTATTGTTTGACTAGTGACTCAATTACTAGGTGCTGCTTGATTTCTCTGGTTTACTCGAGTTTGTTAAAGTACTATTGATTGAGGATACCTTGCACTACATGTGAGTACATAGTTCCCCTATTTTACTGTTTTCAATTGTTTTGGGGTGATTCATATGTACAAAATGTTTTCAAGGTTTAAACGATGATTTCAAAAACGAATAGAACGATTTATACTAAACTAATAACGATTTCGACAATGTGAACGAACTTGTTGGTTGTAGTTACATAACGAATGACATTCATTAATTTTGGCCGAACCGACCAGTATTAGGTTATGGTACCATAGGATATGACAAATCCCGTTATTGCACTATACCCATGGTTATTTGTGGGTGTTGTGGGTAACGACTGAACCTGATGATTGTTAACTTACCCTTTGGAGGTTTGTTAATGCAAGAACGAGTTGAACGATGAACGAGTCACAAAGGTTTGAATGTTATTAACGAGACGACCATATATAAGTTTTCACAATTAAAACGAGGATGATTTAAACGATCTAAACGAGTAAACGATTTGGGAACGATTTGGAAACGATTTGGGAACGATTTGGAAACAATTTGGAAACGATGTTAAACGATTTGGGTAAACGATTGGTTTTTGGCTAGTGTTCAGATAACGGGACGGGTGTAATGTGGTGAAAATATGGTAAATACGCCGCTGGTACTTCTTATATATAAGTGTTTTCAACATATTACATACCGTGGCGTTATTTAGTTCACTTGGGTAAACAATATTGAAACGATGTCACTCAACGATGTTTTCGAAGTAATATACGAGTTTATACGAGATGTTTTACAAGATGGTTTTCTAAAAACAAAAAGCTTTTGGGTTAAGAATCATGGCTACGAAATTTTATAAATTATAACCATCTTGATTTGAGTTGGTTAATCATGTTGCAATATTATACACTTTTTAAAAACAAGGTTCTCAAGGTATTGCTATATATGAAAACAAGCCATGATTCCGATACTCTTATAAAACCTATGTACTCGCCAGCATTTCTTTGCTGACTTTGTTTTTACATATGTTTCAGGTATTGTTGCTTAATTGACGTTCTAGGATGCATGCGTCACATAGTATCTGGACGAGGCCTTAGTGACATAATATCTATGATAGACGATATAAAACTTGTTTGTTTTGTGTTAAAACAATGTTAATGTTTAATATTATCAATAAAACGAAACACTTTTTGTATCCATGGTTATGAAACGATAATTCTGTTACAACACTCCCCGACATTTCCGCCACGCTTTGTTGTTTTACGTGGTCGGGGTGTGACAGTAGAGATGCAACGGCCCCTTCATTGCCCGAGAATTCCATTGGTTTACAAGACCAGAATTCTTTATAAGAACAACCGTAAGACACGGTTCTCCTTCTTTTGGGAATGGGCACTTGAAGTTCGGGTCCATTGTTCACGCTGTTTTAGGTTTAGAGGGTCGCTTACTATCATGTTTCTTTTATTTTCAGCTTCCCTAACTGTTTTGATAATATATGGCATCGCATCTATTATCCCTTGTGCCACTATATGTTGCATGGCACTGTTATCCACTTGGTTTCCATTATTGTTGTTGTTGTTCGGGTTCTCATTAACCAAGTTAATGTTACTCTGATTATCGTTATTCTGATTTTCCTGGTTTACTTCGTCGTCCATCTGGATTTTAAACATTTACCAATTATTAATATCACAAAATAATTAATAATTTAGGCAACAACCACACAACACACATATTAACCAAAAGCGTCGAGCATTGCGACTTTACTCTTTTCTATTATAGTATGCGCCAAATACACACCAATACTAGAAATTTAAAAATTACAATACAATACTACTATGCATCGCTAACCACAAGGTGGTCTATACTACAACATTTATTATTATTATTAGACATATATATTATATATTTTTTTTCATTATATATATATATATATATATATATATATATATTATTACCAACTCCACCATCACATTACTGGTCTGGATTCATCCAGTAATCCATGTTGCGCTCGTCGTACTTCCAGACGAGTCGCTCTCCTACCTGCCTCATCCTCTCACTACTCTCCAAGATTTCTTCTCCGAAGGTTCGGAGTTCATGCACATTATCTGCACTCATTGGGGGTGCAGGTGTTGGTACTGGGTCCGGGTACTGGGGTATGGGATTCTCCTGAGGGTAAGGATTCTCTAATATCTCCCTAATGTATTCATCATTGTCGTAGTAGGGATCTAGAGGGTCCAGACCTAGATAGGCTGCTAAGTTCGGCATAGGTTCATCGTTTAAGTGGTAGCGCGGCACATAATCCCTATGATCATCGAACCATGGATCATAATCCGGGTCTAAGGGATTAGGGGCTTGTATCCTAGGTATCTCCTCATGGTTGAAATCATGCATTTCTATTTGATTTCCAGGGTTTTCTTCTATCTCCATCGGCTGAGTAGGGAATAAAGGTAAGGGTTGTGGGGCTACTAGTTGCTCCAGGTTTGGGTCAGCAGTAGTTGTTGCTAGGATATGGAAATTAGCTAGGATTCTATTAAGCATATCCTATGTATGGGCATCTGACTCTCACTTAGCGGCTGCTAAGACTCTTTGCTGTTGCAACTTTCGCATTCTTTTCCTACGCTCAAATGCTCCCTTACTGAACCATCCTCTCTTTTTCTGAGGGAATGGCTCTTCAGACTGAGCCTTAAAGATAAACATCCCTTCTTCATTATCATCAACATACCCAGAGAGGGCTGGCTGTGAAGAGGTACCTTCACTCCTAGGTGAATCGGACAATTGACGAAACACGTCTGAGGGTCCTTGATCACTCATACTGAAAACTAACAAATAGTCAAATAACACACAACAATAAAATACAGATATGCACGTATTTCCATAATTAATTTCCTAACAATTTTGAATAATATATTGATGTCAGCAGAACACCTCTGTGGCTGAATCTGTGGCTTAGCTCTGATACCACCTTCTGTCGCAACCCCCGCCCCCTATCTGTCCCGGGAACGGGCGGTCACGAGACCAGTTGTGGTGGTATCACTTTGTCTATCATTATTATTATTTTGGCAGCGGAAATTTCATCAGGACCGTAGTTAGGAAATGTTTATCAGATTTAAACCACCGTATTTTATATTAATAAACACATGGGTAAAACTCAAGTTTCTTATTACAACATGTTTATAGGGATAAACCCTATTTTATTGAATTTAAAACATCGTCTTTTAGGTAACTTTTATAGCCACATTTTTCCAAGCCGTCAGTGCTCTCCAGCTGGCTTTCTTCTAATTGGCTTTTACATTTTGTTACCTGAAACGCATTTTAAAAACATTTGTCAGTGGGAAATACTGGTGAGTGAATCCCAGTTTAATCAAGAAACATCTTATCTTTAACAGTATTGAGAGCAATCACATTGTTTATTTCTACACAACTACTCATTCAGTATTGTCAATCCTGACTGGTGGGTCATATTACACATTGGCTAACTCGTTGTCCAATGGTAAGGTGTTCCACATTTTGTATACAAAACCCCAACATACCGGCAGTAATTGAAGAACTACAAAAACTCAATCACTGCTTAATAGCATTGTAAAACATTTAAGGTTTTGTAAAACAATTTACAAAAAGGAGATTACTCACATTGCTGACTTAGGTTTCTTCTAAGGTTTCCTGAAGATTATCTATAATTACACAATGTACATGTGTTAGTATGATAACCCTTTATATTTACATTAGTTATACCCTCCCCGATACGGCATTCCAACGACTACGTCGGGCAGAACCTCGACAGCCGTTACGGAACCCTGGATCAATCGGGCAGCATATCTAATACGTAACCGGGGTTATAATACTTACATTGGGGCAGAACTTTGTTAATTAGGGGGATATTATACCCTATTATAGCTTATACTATCATAAATTCGAGATAAAGAAAAGGAAATGAGCTAACTGACTGAAGGCCCGATGCCTCCTTTATATAGGGCCTGATTTTCGTTTTGTCGTGGCCCGCGTAAGATTAAACTTCGGGCTACGCGGCCCGCGTAGTAGGGTTATAGGTCTTAGCCCTGATTTGTCATCACCACTAGACCCACCACGATGATGACACGTGGCAACACCGGAGTTCGCCTGATCGCCTTGCTGTCGCGGCCCGCGTAAGCTTATGCTTACTTCTACGCGGCCCGCGAGCGATGCCAGATTTTTGTTTTTATTTAATTTTTAATGATATTTCATATTTTGGGCTCAGTTTTCACATACGGGGTATATTTTAAGACATATAGGGGTATTTTAAAATATATTAGAGTGTCGAAAAAATATTCAGGATGGTTGTTATAAAGAGGATGGATCGTTCCGAATGTGCATCGATTATAGGGAACTCAACAAGCTTACTATCAAGAATCGCTACCCTCTACCTCGAATCAACGACTTATTTGATTAACTCCAAGGCGCTACATGCTTCTCGAAGAACGATCTACGTTCTGGTTATCATCAGTTGCGTATTCAAAAGCAAGACATTCTGAAAACTGCTTTTCGTACCCGTTATGGTCATTACGAATTCGTGGTCATGCCTTTTGGTCTCACAAATGCACCCGCGGTCTTCATGGATTTGATGAACCGTGTGTGTAAACCCTTCTTGGATCGTTTCGTTATTGTGTTTATCGATGATATCCTTATCTACTCGAAGTCGAGAGCTGAACACACACAACATCTTCGTTTAGTTCTCGAGCTTCTTCAAGGAAATATCTTTATGCTATGTTCTCCAAGTGTGAATTTTGGCTCGAGGAGGTTCAATATCTTGGTCACAATGTCAACAGTCAAGGAATACACATCGATCTCGCGAAGAAAAAAGCCGTCAAGAGTTGGATTACACCGAAAACCCCGTCAGAAGTTCGTTCTTTTTCTTGGATTGGCGGGTTATTACCGGTGATTTATCGCTGATTTCTCTAAAATTGTCGTTCCTCTCACCTCCCTAATGCATAAAGACAAGCCTTTTGTTTAGGGAACCGAATAAGAGGATGCCTTTCACACCCTCAAGCGTATGCTTTGCAACGCTCCCGTACTCGCGCTCCTCGATGGAAACGAAGACTTTGTTGTTTATTGCGATGCCTCTAACCTAGGTCTTGGTTGTGTTCTTATGCAACAAGAAAAGGTTATCGTGTACGCATCTCGCCAACTCAAGGTCCACGAGAAGAACTACACAACCCACGAGATCTCGAACTCGGTGCAGTTATTTTTGCATTGAGGATTTGGTGACACTACCTGTACGGTACCAAGTGTACGGTCTTCACAACCCACGCATGTTTTCTTGAGAACATTTTGAAGGAAGAAAGAATCTGTGGAACCGAAAAGCAGTTAGTGAATAAACCGAATGGTATTTTTCACTATCTCGACCGTATTTGGATCCCTAGTCGCAATAATCTCTGAGAGATTTTGCTGACTGAAGCCCACAAATCCCGATACTCCATTCACCCTAGTGCCGACAAGATGTACCAGGACCTCTGTTCCAGGTATTGGTGGCCGAGAATGAAGAAGGATATCGCTTTATACGTTTCAAAGTGCCTAACTTGCTCGAAAGTTAAAGCCGAACATCAACGACCCTCTGGCCTACTCGAACAACCCGAAATCCTGATGTGGAAATGGGAGAGTATTGCCGTAGACTTCATTATGAAACTCCCTCGTACGCCATCAGGTCACGATAGCATTTGGGTTATCGTTGATCGTCTTACGAAATCCGCTCACTTCTTACTGATACGAGAAGACTTCAAGGTAGAACGATTAGCACGAATCTATACCGACGAAGTCATTTGTCGACACGGGATGCCTCGTGACATCATCTTTGACCGCGATGGTCGTTTTACCTCACATCTCTGGGAGACATTCCAAGCCTCTCTCGGTACGACCCTCAATCGCAGTACCGCATTTCATCCCCAGACCGACGGTCAGACTGAGCGCACGATCCGCACCCTTGAAGACATGCTTCGTTCGTGCGTTATAGATTTTGGTGGTAATTGGGATTCGCATTTACAATTAGTAGAATTCTCGTACAATAACAGTTATCACGCTAGTATTCAAATGGCACCCTTTGAGGCATTATATGGTAGTAAATGCCATTCGATCGATGTTTTATCGTTTTATCGCTTTATCGCTAATCGCATCGCTATCGCATTCGCAACTCGACTTATGCGTTTTGGATATTGTTTTATGTGTGTGCTATTTATGTGTTACTTGCGCATGTTTACTTTATGTTGTGGTGACTAATCAAAACGCAAGCGCAACTCTATCGCAATCGCACTTTAATCGCAAATGCTAAACGCAATTTACTTAGGATGATTGTATGTTAGATATAGTATTTGTGTGTTTATTATTAATCTATTGCATCGCTTAATCGAAACTCGCTCAAACGCATCGCAACACTCAACACGCGAAACGAAACGCCAAAACTCAACTCGCCGGACACCTCGATCGAATGGCCACTCGATCGAATGGTCATCCGATCGGATGGCTATCCGAGCGAAGTGCCATCCTATCTGACACTTGTGCACTTTCCTCTTTTGGCAACCTATAAATACCCCCTGTCACATCACAAGTGATGTGACAGCTCCTTCATTCGACCAGCAGCATTCCAGACCTTCTTTCTCTCAATTTCTCGCGATTCTTGTAAGTTTCCAACCTAAATCTTGTACTTCTATGATCTACACGCACTTCTTCATCATTTCCACCTTTGAATCGTAACTTTTAACCGTGAAATCAGTGGATTTGAAGTGTTCTAGGATGATGTCATCATGGAGTTCTTATGAACTTCAAGTTTTTGCCTCATTCCACCAAGAACAACTTAGATCCAAAGGATTTCCACATGATTAAACAAATATTTTCCCATAGATCTAAACATTTTCAAAGTTAAAAGGATTGAAAGATGGTTTGCTAACTTTCTTTCAACTCTTTTACACTCAATGCACTCAAAACCAATAGAAACGGACCTCATTCAGGCTTTCTACTCTTCTCTAGTGATGTGTCAGTTTGAGATCTGAATTCTATCAAGGAGACAACCGATTTCGGGTTAAACATGAGACCACCCGTCACGAACAGTTAACTGATTCAGATTGGGGTGATTCCCGTTCGATCGGATAACCTGGGTCTGATGGAGTTTTCCGTTGTTTAACACGTTGTCATACCGTCTCGAATCAAACCGTAAAACTTTCAAAATAATCAAGTGCAAAACGATCAAATTCGAGGCACGGATTGCCGTCCGATCAAATTGCACTTGGACCTCAACACTTCAACTTTTTACAATTTTCAAAGATCATCAGTTTCAAACGGATTGCCATCCGATTGGAAGACCATCCGATCGAATGACAATCCTGCTGTGAACTTGTTCTCCAAAGAAATGTCTCGCCGGACGGATCGCCATTCGATCGAACTGCCGTTTGATCGAGCAACCTGAAAGGAAGAGATACTTCTCTGATTATAAAATGCTACAATGAAAACTTCAAAGCCATCATACACAAACACATCCTTACCAAACGAATGTCAATCCGACCAAATGGCCATCCGATCGGATGACCATCCGAACGGATTGACATCCGATCGAATGATCATCCGATCTGATTGCAATCTGATCGGATTAACGTTCGACACTTGGTACTCTTCGCACCGTTTATCGCACCATTCAATCGCTTATTCTATCGTTAACTGTTCTGGCTAATCTCTCAGCGCACCCTTCAATCCAAGAGAGTGTTTATTTACTTAAACACAATCTGTGAGTATACTCGATCCCTTTTTGCTTTACGCACTTTTGGGTGTTACATACGTTACTTATTCAAATCACAATCGACACACAACGCAAACACTATTTATACGCCGTCCGTTATTGCATGTTACGTGTTATTCGATGGATGCTTGTATGTTATGTTAACACAGTGATTGTTGCCTGACACCTTAGCAATGATAGTACTATAGTTTGGACTCAGCACCTATCGTGGAAAGGGGTTGTTAAGGGCTTTACTTCACATGTCCCAGTGGGGACATGTGTTGCGCATTCTACAACTCGCAGTCACGTCTGTGCATATTTTATTGTCGATAACCTACTAGCCTTCACTTTGCTACATGTTACATGCTGGTTATGCATAAATGATTTCGAACTCTATTATATTATCAAACTTGTATGCTCACCTTTACACTATGTGTATTGACCTCTATTTTAACGTATGTGACAGGTGTTTGAATGCTTAGGATGCTTGCTTGCTTTCATGGAATCAAGCTTAGGAGAGTCTAGAAACAAACAATTTAAATCTAAGTTGTCGGAACATGTTATTTGTCTTTGAGATATCGATGTCTGTAATAATTGTTTTACTTGATGGGTTATGGTATGGGACATAATATTAACTATCTGGTAATTTTAGTTGTTGTGGATTTCTCTTGGACAATCTGTTTCGCTCAGTGCCGCCCCCCGATGTTTCCATCATCGGTTGGGGTGTGACAGATTGGTATCAGAGCCATAACTATAAGGAATTAGGCAAGACTCGACCTAGTCCGGGTCGATGTCTTAGAAACGACCTAGTCTATAGTCGAAGTACCAACAGACCGACTTGTACATACCTGCTTAGGGTTTTGTACGAGCTTACTTGCTATTTCTCGATCGACGCGCAATTTTCGAAAATGAACGAGTGATTAGGTCGAGATTAGATGTGAAAACCGCAAACTCTCGACTAAATTGCTTGTTCGACCCGCATTTTTACTATAAACAAGAGAATTTGCATTGAATCAGGAGTGAAATCCGCACTTCGACGCAAATTTTCTCTCAAACCTCGTGATTCGATTCTGGATTTTATGTGTTTCGATTCTGGATTTCGTCGTTGCTGACTCTGATATTTGTCGTTTTATGTGAATTTTACGTGTTTTTATGTGGTTTTATCTGTTTATGTGTTTCGATTTTTGGTGATTTATACGCTTTCGCTATTCGCTTTAATCAACACACACGACTCGCACTGCACATCTATCCCAAAATGCTAACAAATTGCTACTACTTGTGGAAAATCGCATGCTATGTTGCTCGCTTATGTTATGCTACTCGCTGTGTACTCGCTATTCGCAATCACTATTCTCGAACTCGCGGACTTTGAATGATAGGTAAATTATGTGCGACCAGTGTAGGTGAATACGGGCAAAATATAGTAAACTATGTGCTTATGTGTAACTGTGCTTATGTGATTCTTTGGTTTATGTGCTTACGTGAATACATGTTTGTATGATTGATTGTGTTCCTGAGCTTTAGTATTAAGTGTGTTGTGAGGAGAGAATCGATTATATAGTGTCTGAGTCCGATGGCGATGTCTGTTGTAGACAATGTCGTCATTTGGATCATTTCACTCCCGCTCAGCTCATCGTAATCATGAGGACAAACGCATTGCTGCTCTCGTCGCTAAGCAAATTGCGAAAGTTATCCCGCAAATCATTAGTGAGCTGAATGAAAACGGTTAGCAAGTCCTCTGAAGAGTCCAGGACTGATTCGCCCAAAGCTACTTTTAGCTTCAAGCAGTTCAAAGCCTGCGGCTCGAAGGAATTTACCGGAGAAGATGGACCTACAGCCATGTTTCAATGGTTTGATTCTATCAAAGACACCCTGCGTCAGAGCAACTGTCCTGATAATCTCCGCAGTGTTAACGCCACCGGCGTTTTCCAGTCCAGGGCTCTGGACTGGTGGACTGCCGAAAGAAACAAGCACGGAAATGATGCAGCTTACGGGCTAATGTGGGACGAGTTGAAGGACATCATGATGAAAGATTTATGCCCTCCCCACGAGCTCCAAAAGTTGGAGGACGAGTTCTGGCATATCAAACAAAAGGATGGTGACAACGCTGGTTTAACTGCTCGCTTCAAGCAGTTAAGTATAATCTGTCCAGGCCAAGTTACTACTCCCGAAATCACCATCAAGAAGTATATACGTGCTCTATCGGATTGCGTGGCTGATTTCGTTCAAGCTGCGAAGACGATAACTATTGAGGAAACCATCTTACTCGCTGCTGAGATCAACGACAAGCGAGTCAAGGCTGGTTACTTTGATAAGGCCTCTAAGAATCTACACCAAGCTACCGCTGCTACCATCGCTGAAACCGCCACCGCACCGCAGTCTTCAAAGTCCTCCCGCCGCAAGAGAAAGAACAACAACAACAACAACAACAACAGTAGCAAGAATTGCGCTGTCACCGTAGCCGTTCCACTTTAAGTTGTACCCGCTCAACCGCATCCTCAACACCGCCAAATTGTGGCACTGGTCACCAACGCACCGCCGGCTAAGCGTGCGTATACTGGTCCTCACCCGGCTTGCCCTACCTGTACTTATCATTATCCCGTGGGGATTGCTTGCAGATACTGTGTGCACTGCAACATGTACGTCTACTTCACTGCTAACTGCCGTACTGGTCCACGTCAAGCTCCAGCTCCAGCTTAAGGTCAAGCTCCTGCTCTACAAGCTCTACTTCTTGCTCCTCAAGGCCAACAAGCGGCTCCTGCACCCGCGATCCACGCTAGAGCTTTCTTTGCATGTGGTAATCCCAACCATTTCGCAAACATGTGCCCCAATCGAGTGGTGAAGTAAGAGCCACAACAGCAGCAGTCCCAGCAACAGCAGCCAGCAGCCCGCGGATGTGCTTTCAACATCAATGCCCACCAGGCTCAAGCAGACAACAATGTGGTTAATGGTACGTTCCTTGTGAATGGTATATATGCTTCGTGTTTATTTGATACTAGAGTAGATAACTGTTTTGTATCGTTTGAATTCGAAAAGCTCCTCAATCGTAAGCGCGCCCATCTCACCTCGACGTTCGATGTTGAAGTTGCCACTGGAAGAACCGTCACTGTCAATTCTGTTCTTCGTGATTGTACTCTTGAACTCAACAATCATGTCTTTCCTATCGATCTTATTCCGATGCAGCTCGGTAGTTTTGACATCATAGTGGGCATGGATTTTCTTCATGAAAATCATGCTGAAGTCGTTTGCTTTGATAAGATGATTCGTTTCTCGCTCGCTAGTGGTGATCAATTGTGTGTTTACGGTGAAGTCGCATCCAAGAAACTCCAACACATGTCGTGTGTCCAGGCTAGCAAGTATCTCCGCAAGGAATACCAAGCTTACTTGGCACACATTGTGGTAGCGGAGAAGGAAAAGAAAAGAACCACAGGCATGAACGATGTTCCCGTTGTTCGTGATTTTCCTCTTGTGTTTCCTGATGATCTTCCTGGTTTACCTCTGAGTCGTGATATCGACTTTCGTATCGACCTCGTTCCTAGAGCCAATCCTGTCGCTAGAGCTCCTTAACGACTCGCTCCGTCCGAAATGCGTGAACTCTCGACTCAAATCCAGGAACTACTTGACAAAGGCTTCATTCGTCCTAGCACCTCTCCTTGGGGCGCGCCAGTCCTTTTCATCAAAAAGAAGGATGGGTCATTCTGGATGTGCATCGACTACAGGGAATTGAATAAGCTGACTATCAAGAATCTTTATCCCCTACCTCGAATCGATGATTTGTTTGATCAGTTACAAGGTGCTACGTGTTTCTCGAAGATTGATTTATGCTCAGGCTATCACCAGTTATGCATTCAAGAGGAGGATATACCCAAAACCGCTTTTCGCACCCGATACGGCGACTATGAGTTCGTTGTTATGCCCTTTGGTTTAACCAACGCACCCGTGGTTTTCATGGATCTGATGAATAGCGTGTGTAAACCCTTTCTCGACCGCTTCGTCACCGTGTTCATCGATAATATCCTGATCTATTCCAAGTCGAAAACCGAATACACGCAACATCTACGTTTGGTTCTCGAACTACTCCAGGGGAATCGACTCTATGCCAAGTTCTCCAAGTGTGAATTTTGGATGGAGGAGGTTCAATTCCTCGGTCACATTGTCAATAGTCAAGGTATTCATGTCAAACCCACGAAGATCGAAGCCGTTAAGAGTTGGGTTACACCCAAGAACCCATCTGAAGTCAGTTCTTTCCTCGGACTAGCAGGCTATTATTGTCGATTTATCGAAGGATTCTCTAAAATCGTCGTGCTGCTTACTTCTCTCATGCATAAAGACAAGCCTTTTGTTTGGGGAACTGAATAAGAGACTGCCTTTCGAACCCTCAAGCATATGCTCTACAATGCTCCTGTACTCGCTTTACCTGATGGAAACGATGACTTCGTTGTCTATTGCGATGCCTCGAACCTTGGCCTTAATTGTGTTCTCATGCAACGGGACAAGGTTATCGCTTACGCGTCTCCTCAGCTCAAGATCCACGAGAAGAACTATACAACCCACGATCTCGAGCTAAGCGCAGTTGTTTTTGCACTGAAGATTTGGCGACACTACCTGTATGGTACCAAGTGTACGATCTTCACAGATCATAAGAGCCTACAACACATCCTCAGCCAAAAAGAACTGAATATGCATCAACGCCGATGGGTAGAACTTCTCAACGATTACGACTGTGAGATCCGTTATCATCCTGGCAAAGCAAATGTCGTTGCCGACGCCCTTAGCAGACGAAGCTATTTGCATAGTGTTCATAACGTTCACGCCCAGCACCATCTCGAAACTCTTATCCGTGACGCTCAGCATGCTTGTTTTACCGAATGCACTTTGAAGAAGGAAAGGATTCTTAACGATGGCGCCCAGTTAGTGAATAAATCGAATGGGATATTCCATTATCTAGACCGAATTTGGATTCCCCAGCGTACCAACTTGCGACAGATTCTGCTAGACGAAGCCCATAAGTCTCGATATTCTATTCATCCCAGTGCCGATAAGATGTACCAGGACCTTCGCTACAAGTACTGGTGGTCGGGCATGAAGAAAGATATTGCTCTCTATGTTTCAAAGTGCCTGACTTGCTCGAAAGTCAAGGCCGAGCACCAAAGACCCTCTGGCTTACTCGTCCAACCCGAGATTCCTATGTGGAAATGGGAGAGTATAGCTGTGGACTTCATAACGAAACTCCCACGTACGCCATCAGGACACGATAGCATCTGGGTTGTCGTTGACCGTTTGACTAAATCTGCGCATTTTCTGCCAATACGAGAAGACTTTAAGGTAGAAACATTAGCCCGAATCTACACCGATGAGATCATTTGTCGACATGGGACCCCTCGCGACATCATTTCTGACCGCGATTGTCGGTTTACCTCACGTCTTTGGGAAACGTTTCAATCTGCTCTCGGTACTACGCTTAATCTAAGTACCGCTTTCCACCCCCAAACCGACAGTCAGACTGATAGAACGATTCGTACCCTTGAAGACATGATTCGCTCGTGCGTCATAGATTTCGATGGTAATTGGGACACGCACTTACCTTTAGTCGAATTCTCGTACAATAACAGTTATCATTCTAGCATTCAAATGGCACCATTTGAGGCATTATACGGAAGAAAATGTCGATCGCCTATTGTATGGCACGAGATCGGAGACTTGCAAATAACTGGTCCTGAGCTGCTACAAGAAACGACTGACAAAATCCTCCAAATTTGAGACAATCTGCTGAAAGCTCGGAGTCGTCAGAAAAGTTACGCCGATAGACGCCGCAAGGCCCTTAAATTTGACGTTGGCGACCACGTACTCCTAAAGGTATCACCTTGGAAGGGTGTGGTCAGATTCGGCAAGAAAGGAAAGCTCGCGCCTCGATATGTTGGACCCTTTAAGATTCTGGAAAGGATCGGCAAAGTGGCCTACAGACTCGAACTACCGAAGTAACTTAGCAGCGTCCACCCGACTTTCCATGTATCGAACCTCAGAAAGTGCCTGGCTGAGCATGATTTACAAGTTCCACTCGAGGATTTGCAAGTGGATGAAACATTACACTTCGTGGAGAAGCATGTCGAGATCATGGACCGAGAAACCAAGAAGCTCAGGCGCTCACAC
This sequence comes from Helianthus tuberosus, assembly GCA_030545235.1. Lineage (NCBI taxonomy): Eukaryota > Viridiplantae > Streptophyta > Magnoliopsida > Asterales > Asteraceae > Helianthus > Helianthus tuberosus. The sequence continues at coordinate 125,095,479 of CM060441.1, read as the reverse complement.
ATTCCCATTGTAAAGGTTCACTGGGAAGGCAAACGCGGCGCAGAGTTCACCTGGGAACTCGAAAGTGACATGAAGGCGAAGTACCCGCAGTTGTTTGTTACAGCCAAGGCCTAATTTCGGGATGAAATTCCCTAAGTAGGGGAGGCTGTAACACCCCGTGTTACAAAAGTCAAAGTCGAAGTCAAAGGAAGAAAAGATTGCTAATTGTGATCTGTCACTCCTTGCTTAACTACTGAATTGTGCTTCTTGACTTGTAATCGAATCTTTTACTTTAATCGCTTTAGTTGTATTATGTGGAGTATCTGTAAATAATCGAGGTTTAATCGATGTTTTATCGTTTTATCGCTTTATCGCTAATCGCATCGCTATCGCATTCGTAACTCGACTTATGCGTTCTGGATATTGTTTTACGTGTGTGTGCTATTTATGTGTTACTTGTGCATGTTTACTTTATGTTGTGGTGACTAATCGAAACGTAATCGCAACTCTATCGCAATCGCACTTTAATCGCAAATGCTAAACGCAATTTACTTAGGATGATTGTATGTTAGATATAGTATTTGTGTGTTTATTATTAATCTATCGCATCGCTTAATCGAAACTCTCTTAAGTGCATCGCAACACTCAACACACGAAACGAAACGCCAAAACTCAACTCGCCGGACATCTCAATCGAATGGCCACTCGATCGAATGGTCATCCAATCGGATGGCTATCCGATCGAAGTGCCATCCTATCCGACACTTGTGCACTTTCCTCTTTTGGCAACCTATAAATACCCCCTATCACATCACAAGTGATGTGACAGCTCCCTCATTCGACCAGCAGCGTTCCAGACCTTCTTTCTCTCAATTTCTTGTGATTCTTGTAAGTTTTCAACCTAAATCTTGTACTTCTATGATCTACACGCACTTCTTCATCATTTCCACCTTTGAATCTTAACTTTTAACCGTGAAATCAGTGGATTTGAGGTGTTCTAGGATGATGTCATCATGGAGTTCTTATGAACTTCAAGTTTTGGCCTCATTCCACCAAGAACAACTTAGATTCGAAGGATTTCCATATGATTAAACAATGTTTTCGCATAGATCTAAACATTTTCAAAGTTAAAAGGATTGAAAGATGGTTTTCTAACTTTCTTTCAACTCTTTTACACTCAATGCACTCAAAACCGATAGAATCAGACCTCATTCAGGCTTTCTACTCTTCTCTAGTAATGTGTCAGTTTGAGATCTGAATTCTATCGACGAGACAACCGATTTCGGGTTGAACATGAAACCACTCGTCATGAACAATTAACTGATTCGGATTGGGGTGATTCCCGTTCGATCGGATAACCTGGGTCTGATGGAGTTTTCCGTTGTTTAACACGTTGTCATACCATATCGAATCAAACTGCAAAACTTTCAAAATAATCAAGTGCAAAACGATATCCGATCGGATTGCCGTCAGATCGAACCGCAATCCGATTGGATTGCACTTGGACCTCAACACTTCAACTTTTTACAATTTTCAAAGATCATCAGTTTCAAACGGATTGCCATCCGATCGGAAGACCATTCGATCAAATGACAATCCTGCTGTGAACTTGTTCTCCAAAGAAATGTCTCGCCAGACGGATCGCCATCCGATCGAACTGCCGTTCGATCGAGCGCCTGAAAGGTAGAGATACATCTCTGATTTTAAAATGCTACAACGAAAACTTCAAAGCCATCATACACAAACACATCCTTACCAAACGAATGTTAATCCGACCGAATGGCCATCCGATCGGATTTCCATCCGATCGGATTACCATTCGAAACTTGGTATTCGCACCGTTTAATCGCTTATGCCATCGTTAACTGTTCAAGCTAATCTCTCAGCGCTCCCTTCAATCCAAGTGAGTGTTTATTTACTTAAACACATTCGGTGAGTATACTCGATCCCTTTTTGCTTTACGCACTTTTGGGTGTTACAAACGTTACTTATTCAAATCACAATCGACACACAACGCAAACACTATTTATACGCCGACCGTTATTGCATGTTACGTGTTATTCGATGAATGCTTGTTTGTTATGTGAACACAGTGATTGTTGTGACAACTGTCAAATTTGCATGCATCAGTAAAAAAAATTTAATAATGATTAGTTCTTAATAACTGTGCTGAATTACAATTAATGACTTGAATTGCTTTCTGATTATTGCCATATACATACATGTGCATCACATACTGCTTAATGTCATATCATTATTGCATGAGAACTTTATTGACTCAAATGATGCACGAAACACAGTTAGCACAGTTATCAGACAAACCGGGAAAATGCTGACGGAGTTCAATACATAGACAGACAATGTGTTGAGACACAGAATGAGCCAGAAACCAAGTATTACACTAGTATAGTGTGTAGGAAAGTAAGGATCACAAAACGGCCTTCCTAGTGATAGTTTAAGTGACGGAAAATGCCTAAAACTCACTTAAACTACAGAATTCTGCAGAAAATCAGCAATTTTCAGCATTGAGACAATCTAATATCATGCAGAAATAAGGTTAAATGGTCCTGAATGCTTTCCTAAGTGTCGGGAATCAAAACTGTCATAAAAGGGTACATAAAGCACACTAAACTGCGGAGTTTAGCACCTTAACGAACCGGTAATCAACCGAACAACCGGACACTGCCCGAAACACCAAATTTTCACTAGAAGCACTGTTTTAACATTACCAAGCTAGTTATGATCCCCGAAAATCATAACACACTAAATAAATATCTAGTAACTAAACACATAACTAATACTTAGATTTTAACCATAACAACTAACTTATAGTTACAACCTACACCTCGACCCCCCCCCCCACCTAGTAATCGGCCAACATGGTCCCCACCATAAGATTTTATTTTGATAAGATAATAGATCTTGTTTTCCCTTTTTATGACATAAAATCCAATGGAAATTGAGAAGTTAGGAGTTTATAAGTTAACCCCTTAGATCAAGACTCTCATAACTCACCACACACCACACTCCACATCTTCTCCTCTTATTCCCCATAGCTCACGGTCGAACACCCCCACACCCACACCAACACCAACATCATCTTCATCTTTCATTTTCCATTGAATCCATACATGTACAAGGGTGCTAGAAGCATAGTAAGGAAGCTTGGAGCTTTCAGAAGTTGAAGGACCTTCTCTATTTGCTTTTATCCTCTTTTTTTCTTCTCTTGATCATCCCTAGCCTTGAGCTAGTGGTAAGAACACTAATCTCTTCATTTTACATCTTATTCAAGTGGTTAAAAGATGATACATAATGTTAAACTTGAAGAACACTAAGAATCAAGAGAATGAAACTTGAACATAAACTTAAATCATGAAGAAACTATGTTGTTTATGTGTTGATCTACTTGTTGATTGTTGGTTTCTTATGTAAATGATGTAGATCATCATATGATCTTGCTAGATCATGATTAAAAACATAATCTAGCAAGATGAGAGGATGAACATGTTAGAGTTTAATGAATCATCCTCACATAAACCATGAACTTGAATGAATATAATGTGTTCTTGTGAAATGATGATTAAAATCAAATGTAAGTCTTGTAGATCTAAAACCTCTAGAGTGATTTTTCAAGAAACCAAGTTAAAAATATAAGTTTTACATAATCTTGGTTCTTAAATAAATAACTCTCATTTTTTGTGGTTAATAAAGTGTAGAAACACTTATGTAACAAGAAAAATCAATGAAGAAATATTTTTAGAAAATGTGACTACAAGTTGTGAAGATCTATTTTCTTTAAAAATGATATTTTTAAAGAATCAAACACACTTTAAAGGATAACAAGACTTACTAAATACACTAGTAAGTTACTACAAATTTTTATAAATTTTCAAGTTCATGAAGTAGTAGATTATGCTTATTTTTTTGGCAAAATTGGTAAGTAAAGATTGTTTATTGTTGATTGTTGATTGATTGTGTTGATTTACAAAAGAAAATGATATACCTTCAAGGTATAGAAACCTCCATTTTTAGGGGAAACTTTGGCAAAATTTTTCTAAAAATTAAACACTTAGAAAAATATTTCTAAACAAATATTTACAAGGATATTTCAAACCACGGATTTTTCACATAAAGTTTGCCATAATTTTTGTTACAAAAATATAAATATTGGAGGTTGGTTTTTATAAATAAAAGTGACTAAATGTGTATTTAGGAAATATATATGTAGATGTCACCATGTGTGTGATTATTTGTATATTATGTGTATTAGTTATATTATTTTAGGACTTGAAATAATATAACTCATCAAAATACCAAAAATTACAATCCAAAATATTACCAAAATTCCAAGAATGTGAATATACAAAGAATACACAAAATATTGGTGAAACCGAACAAAAGAATATAACTCACAAAAATATTCCAAAAAAATTATTCACAAGTATATTTTTGGTAAATAATATTTTGGACACCAAAAGAACAAAAATATGATTTTTACAATTATTACAAGACTCTATCATATTTTTGACAAGGAGAAAATATATTATTTTTGGTAAATAATAATATATACATTTTCTTGGAAATTATTAGAAGATGTGTTATTTTTGAAAGAAAAATATATTTTCTCAAACAAACATGAAATGCATAATTTTTTTGGGAGAAAATGTATTTTCTTAAGTAGACGTGAAATATATTATTTTTGGATAAAAAATGGGTTTATATATATTTTCTAAGTTAGACTTGAAAATATATTACTTTTTGGAACTTATATGAAAATACAAATATTTTTGACAAGGGAAAATTATAGATAATTTTCCTAAGTAATATTTTGTAAATATATATTTTGGAAATATATATTAAATTATTTTTACTAGAAATATTATTCCGGAAAAAGTTACACCAAAATTAAGTATAAGGATATTCAACAATTACAAAAAAAAATACGTATTCTCGTCCATATAAATACACTCAGGAATACAACGCCTATACATGGCAAAAATATACAAGTATAAGAATACGAATACAAATAAACCCATCCTTGGGAAGGAAATACATGTATAAATACTTGAAAAGTATCAAGTTAGAATATAATGTTTTAACTATTGTTCCAAAACTTAATAAATATAATTTAAGTTAAAATATTTATTATTTTAACAAATAATTATATAATTTGGAATAATATTGAAGACACAAAGAAACGTAACTCAAAGACACTAACTAATAGTAAGTCGAGGCACGACCCACTCGTCTAATAGATCATAGTACGTTGTAGGTAGTCGTGTACACCAGAAAAGGCTTTGAGTTACAGTCGGATTGAAGAACGCAAAACCGTGAGTTCATGTCCCCCTTTTCTTTTTACTGTTTTCAGTTTTATAACTTCGGGGGTGAAGTACATGTTACAAACTATTTACAAACAATTATATGCGGTATGGTTAGCTAAGGAAGGGTACTACTTGATCATGTGAGTGGTGGGTATGACGCTTAAGACCATTAATCCTCTTTTTTAGGACCGAGGGACATGAGTGATAGATCTATTTGGGTGTATCGAGCCCACACCCATGTGGACCGGGGTTTGGCCCATGAGGTGACTATGTCTTATTCCTGGAGACAAATTTGCTAGGTTTGAGCCTTCCTGCATCACGTCAAAAATATTAATGTATTAGCTACACATTAATGATCTATTTTCCTTGTTGCTTTCATACCAGGGTTTTACAAATACAAACTTACTTACTTACGATGATTACAAAGTTTATTCGAGCTCACACACTAAACACATGAACTCGCTCAACTTTTGTTGATGTTTTCAAACTACATGTATTTCAGGAAACTAAGTATCGATCTGGCGAGCGTTGAAGTTTTCAAGTGTTGTTTGGAATAAAAAGATGTCATCTAGTGTCGAATGGTTTGGAGTGTGTATCCTATCCTGGATAGGATACATATTTCAAAACCTAGTTTTCATTAGTGTCTTTTGAGAAGTCCTTATGGAACTTAAAACCTGTCGGTGTTGTACTTTAAACATGAAGACTGCTTTTGGGATTTGAAAACAATGTTGCTTGTAATGTTTTAAAACTTAATCAATGGATGAACTTCTTGGATTATCATATAGTTGTTTGTTATGGTTGAATGCAATGATATTAAGCAAGTCACACATAATCACGCTTCCGCAAAAGTCAGGGTGTGACAGTTTGGTATCAGAGCTTCAATTGTAGCGAACTAGGATTCCTTCTTGAGTCTAGACTACAATCCTTAGGGCTCTCATGAAAATATTTTTACAACATGTTTTCATTGCATACACGAAACGCCCAGATCCAGGGAAACAAACATTTTTACAAGCGGAAAGACACGAAGCACGATTACAAGGTTTACTTTATTGGTTTAATCTGGGAGACTAGGTGGTTTAGTCTGGGAGACTAGGTGGTTCATTCTGGGAGACTAGGTGGTTCATTCTGGGAGACTAGGTGGTTTAGTCTGGAAGACTAAGAAGAATGGAAAGGATTTGTGAGGATACATGATTTCTTGATACATTGTCTTTGATTGCATGATAAATGATAGTGAATAATATGTGTGCATATGTTATGATTGTTCTGTTACAGACACTATGTCTTCATCTGAGAGCGGATTGTCCGATACTGATGACCCTATGACTATTATCTCCAATAATGAGATTACCCCGGAGCCAGAGATCTTTACATCCAATACTGAGAGCGACCCAGATTTGCTATCAGACGACGACGACGACCTTCAGCCGTTCGCATTGCCTGACCTTGGAGATGACTTACCGCTTGCTGATTCACCATGTGTCCTAAAAATTGTACCTCTTGTAGCCAAAATTCACACTTCGAGAATTTGGCGAAAAGCTTCTCTTTTCTTAACAAAGTTAAGAGTGCTCGTAGGTGCTCACAATGCTCGTCCTGACTTTTGGAATAAATGAGTATATCGTCGATAAAGACAATTACAAATTTATCCAAGTACGGTTTGCAGATCCTATTCATCATATCCATAAATGCTGCAGGAGCATTTGTTAATCCAAAGGGCATGACTGTAAACTCGTAATGACCATACCTAGTTTTGAAAGCAGTTTTAGTTATGTCTTCTTCTTGTACTTTCAACTAATGGTATCCGGAGCGTAAATCTATCTTAGAAAAATATATAGCTCCCTGAAGTTGATCGAAAAGATCATCAATCCTAGGTAATAGGTATCGATTCTTAATTGTAATCTTATTTAATTCCCTGTAATCGATACACATTCGCATCGAACCATCTTTCTTTTTCACAAATAACACTGGTGCTCCCCACGGGGATGAACTAGGTTGTATGAATCCTTTACTTAATAATTCATCTAACTACTTTTTCAATTCTAACATTTCGGTGGGTGCTAACCGATAAGGTGCCTTGGCTATCGGAGTAATTCCAAGAATTAGATGAATTCTAAATTCTACTTCCCTATCGGGTGGTAATCCAGGTAGTTCTTCTGGGAATACATCCGGGTATTCTGACACTACAGGAATTTCTATAAGTTCCTTACCTTTAGTGTTAATGATTACCGAAATCATATACGTTATTCCTTGTTTTCTTGAATAACTGGCCATTTTCATTACTGAAATGAATTTTATTGGCTTTCGTGGCTTATCTCCGATAACCACAATTATTTCTCCTGTGGGTGTATAAATTTCTATGGAATTCTTATCACAAAGGATTCAAGCATGATTAGCTACTAACCAATCCATTCCTAACACAACATCGAATCCAGCTAAATTCATAGGTAACAGTTTTGAAGAAAATTTATGGCCTAAGAGTTCTATATTTCCTTCTTGCAAAACCTTATCTGTGTTAACAGAATTCTCATCTGCCGTTTCTACCGTAAAAATTTGTCTAAGGTTAGTTAAGGGTAGGTTAAGAGCTTGGCAGAATGAAGTATTTATAAAACTTTCGTTTGCCCCAGAGTCAAATAATACTTTTGCATAAACGTCGTGAGCTAGGAATGTACCAGCAATCACATCGGGGATTAGCTCTGCTTCCTGGGTAGTCAACTGGAAGGCTCTTGTGTTTTTCTTATTAGTTCCTTCAGCTGGTTTAACCTTGTTGTCAGCTGGTCTGACCAGTTTAGGGCAGTCTGGTCTAAAATGTCCAGCTTCTCCACAGTTGAAGCAGATTGTTGATTTCTTCCTCCTGCAATCTTCTTCTTGATGCCCTGGAATTTTGCAGAAATTGCAATACCCTTTGCATCTTCCAAAATGCTTTCTTTTACAGGTACTGCAAAATGGAGCAGTGGAAGGTTGCCCGGTTCCCTTTTTCTTGAAATTATTACTATTACCGACACGGAATCCTTGGGTAATCTTTTGGGCCACTTCCTTCTTCCGGGTTTCTTCTCTTGTGCGTATCAACCCGTCGGTCAAAGTGTTGGCTAATTCCACTGCATCGTCAATTGTGCGGGGTCTCGCAGCTTTGACGATATCACGAATCTAACTAATTAAACCCCAAATATAGCGAGAAATAAGTACCGGTTCTGGAGAAGCTAGGGTAGGTACAATTCTAGCATACTCGAAGAATGTCGAAGTATACCCTCGACAATCAACATCCACCATCCGGTGGTTTAGGAACTTATTTGTCATTTGTTCCTTTTCATATTCGGGACAGAATTTTCTTTCCACTAGTCTCTTAAATTCTTTCCAATTCATGGCATAAGCCACATCACTTCCCTTGGCTTGTAGTACTGTATTCCACCATTCAAGTTATTTTACATAGTTATATTTTTATTAATATTTATTATTATTAAACACCTAACCACACAACCACATACGATCCTTGTCAGTTGGCACTTCAGAAACGACGTTCCCTCTCGTCGTATTTCCATGATATCCTCTCCCCCACTTCCTGGATTCTATTTCCTGCGTCCACCAGCTCCTCGCCATAGTGGCGGGGTTCAGCCAAGTTCTCGGTGCTCATCGGTGGGTTTGGTGCAGGTTCCGGGTCAAAATGGGGAAAATAGGCGTTAGGGGTATTCATGAAGTGCTGAAACTGCCAGTCACTTGTCCACCATTCCTCCAATTCACCGGGTAAAAGTTGGTGGCTGACAATGGGGTCTGGGATAGCAGGTTGCAGATTAAATGGAAGTTGTGCTTCAGTAGGGTAATTAAAGAGGTTTTCATTGGCAGGTCCAAAGAGGTCACAATTTGCCAGTTTGCGATCAAGTTCCTCCCATGGTAGCATTTCTTGAGCTTGCCCGGAACTTTCCCCGATCTCTTTTCCTTTTCCTTTGTCCTTTGGTTCTTCAGTCTTTTTAACCCTTTGGGTAGCTGGCTTCTTTCTCCGTCCGCGTCTCCAGCCTATGATTCTCCTTCTCTTCTTCGACTTGGGTTTCTCCTGGGCTTGAGCCTGGAATTCCATAGGTTCTTCAGTATCGGCCTGATAACCAGAAAAGCCCCCGGAAATCTCCATGTCAGCAGAATAGATGGTGAGATTCTGAAGAGCTTCAGATAACTCATTCATGTTGTTAGCATATATGAAGAAACACACACAACTTAAGTTAATACTTTATTTATCAACTTGAATTTTCACAGAATTACAAAATGGCAAATTGAGAAATTAAGTATTTCTAAATACTTAATTGACTTAAATCAGTGGCTCTGATACCACCTTTTTCTGTCACGGCCCCCGTCCCGGTGTTACCCGGTCCAGGAGCCGCGGGACAGAAACCCGTGGTATTTATTATTTGAGTTGACAGCGGAAGTTTAACAGGATCTTTTTAAAACTTGAAAATCCCCAATTATTTTATTTCATAATTTGGAACAACCCCATAATTTACAGTAAAGGGTATTTCACAAGGAAATCCCTTATTTTACAAAACATGTTTATTTATTTTACTGAGCCACCACTTCCAGCTTGTTAGTGCTCCATAGCACTTTTTCCTTGATTCACAGTAAGTCACCTGAAACATGTTTAAAAATATTTTATCAGCGGGGAAATACTGGCGAGTCACTCAATTTTGATAAAACGACTCCTAGTTATAAATTACAGCATAAGAGCGATTACAATGGCTACTGTCTTATTTTTACCTGGCGCCGTGTCACACCCTGGTGACGATGGTCATACCACTATTGGGTCCTTTCACCCAAGTAGTGATGATTATCACTGTTAGGTTGGTGAACCCAACCGTGAGAAATTAGTAATGTGCACAATACCCCACTTGCCAGTGATTCAAGATAACCACGACTTAATCCTTGTAATTATAACTTTTGAAAATAATTTGAGTATTGTAAAACATTGTTGATAAAAAGAGAATGACTCACTTTGCAAGTTTAGACGGGCAGAGTCTAGCCTACTGATTTAGCCTTGTAACCTAGTTAAAATAACAATGCATACAAAACTAGGTCAGTAACTTAATACAACTCTTTACGATAAACTCACGAAATCAAAACCTTCACGACGAATGACAAAGTATAGCCCAAATACGGGCAGCACTTAAACATCCATCGGATTGGTTTCAATCGATCGGACATTATATCGTAGTAGTGATCGAGTTAATACCCTGTATCGTAGCAGCGTCGTAACCCTTTAATACTCATTTTTTAAGCAGAATATGGACTTTTGAAACTAAATTTTCGAACACAGAAGTAAGTCCCATGCACAGGCTACTTATAGCAACATTTTAGGTTTTACGCGGCCCGCGTAAACCTTAACATGAGTTTTACGCGGCCCGCGAGGGCCCCAAGTCTACGTGTAGGGCTTGTGTGTCACAGGTAGGTCCGCCACGTGTGCGACACGTGGCTTGAACACTTATCCGGAGTATTTTTAAGTTGTCGCGGCCCGCGTAGGCTTACCTTATGGCTTGCGCGGCCCGCGTGAAAACCAAATTCCTTAATTTCTTGGTTTTTCATGCACATTAGGGTTTCAGGGGTCCAGGTTTTTACTTACGGGTCGTTGATGGGAAATTTTGCAGGTCCTTACATCCTCCCCACCTTATTTAAAATCTCATCCTCGAGATTTATTGAAATAAGTGAGGATACTTTCGCTTCATTTCCGATTCCAGCTCCCAGGTATACTCGGGTCCTCTTTTCGAATCCCACTTGACTTTGACAAGTACCAATCTTTTGTGTTTAAGGAATTTAATCTTTCTGTCTTCTATCTGAAGTGGTTTCTCTACGAACTTTAACTTTTCATTTACCTCTATGTCTTGAAGAGGTACTACCAGGGATTCGTCAGATAAACATTTCTTGAGGTTGGATACATGGAATACGTCATGTACCCCGACTAATTCTTCTGGTAGTTGTAAGCGATAGGCGACCGGTCCTACTCGTTGGATTACTGGGAATGGTCGTACGTACCTTGGACTTAGCTTTCCTTTCTTACCGAACCGAACTACTCAAGGAGAAACTTTCAAGAGTACCCTATCTCCAACTTGAAATTCTAGTGGCTTGCGTCGATTGTCTGCATAACTCTTCTGGCGATCTCGAGCCGTTTTCAGTCTTTCCTTAATTTGAGTGATCTTGTCGGTGGTTTCTTGCACGATTTCAGGACCTGATAATTGACTTTCTCCTATTTATGTCCAACAAACTGGAGTTCTACACTTTCATCCATACAGTGCTTCGAACGGGGCAGCTTCGATGCTTGAATGATAACTATTGTTATAGGAGAATTCAATTAAAGGTAAATGGTTGTCCTAGTTTCCTCCAAAATCTATCACACATGCCCTGAGCATGTCTTTCAGGGTTTGGATCGTCCTTTCACTTTGTCCGTCTGTTTGGGGATGATATGCAGTACTTAAATTTAGTCGGGTTCCCATTGCTTCCTGGAAACTGGTCCAGAAATTTGAAGTGAAACGACTATCCCTATCCGATACAATGGAGAGTGGGACTCCATGTAAGGATACTACCTCGTCTACGTATAACTTTGCTAACCTTTCCATGCTAAAGGTTTCTTTCATGGGTAGGAAATGAGCTGATTTAGTTAATCGATCTACAATCACCCAGATTGCGTCGTTACCTTTTCTGGTTTTGGGTAACTTAGTAACAAAGTCCATGGTTATTAATTCCCATTTCCATACAGGCATTTCTAATTTTTGTAGTAGACCTGAGGGTTTCTGGTGCTCTGCCTTAACTTGTGAACTAGTAAGACACTTAGAAACATATTTAGCTATGTCCTTTTTCATTCCTATCCACCAGAAATTATTTCTTAAATCTTGGTACATCTTATTATCTCCAGGGTGCATAGTATACCTAGATTTATGGGCTTCCTCTAAAATCTTATATCTTAAGTCTCCTTGCTTAGGTACCCAAATCCTTTTCTTATGGAATCTCCAAATTCCATCAGTTCCTCGTTCTAACTCCTTAATCCGTCCTTTCATTCCTTCAGCACCATCCTCGATTGCTGTTTCCTGGACATTCTTCAGTTGTTCCATTAAATCTAAGAGCACGAACTCGTCATTGTTTCTCATGATACTTACGACTTAGGGCATCTGCTACTACATTTGCCTTTCCTTCGTGATATTGAATATCACAGTCGTAGTCACTTAGAATTTCCATCCATCTTCTTTGCCTCATGTTTAATTCTTTTTGCCCAAATATGTATCTTAAACTCTTATGATCTGTATAGATAGTAAACTTACTTCCGTACAGATAATGTCTCCAAATTTTAAGGGCAAAAATGATGGCTCCTAATTCTAAATCATCAGTCGTATAGTTTTCCTCGTGCTTCTTCAATTGCCTTGAGGCGTACGCAATTACCTTCTTGCGTTGCATTAACACACATCCTAATCCTAGTTTAGAAGCATCACAATAAACTTCAAAATCTTCTGTCCCTTCTGGTAAGGCAAGAATTGGGGCGTTTGTTAATCTTTGCTTTAAAATCTTAAAAGCCTCTTCTTGTCTAAATCCCCATTCAAATTTCACTGCTTTACAGGCTAGCTTAGTTAATGGCACAACTATTTTAGAAAAATCCTTAATAAACCGTCTATAGTATTCGGCTAACCCTAGAAAACTTCTAACTTCCATAGCTGATTGCGGGACCTTCCATTTGGTGATCGCTTCTATTTTGGAGGGATCTACGTGAATACCTTCGTGATTCACCATGTGTCCAAAAAATTGTACCTCTTATAGCCAAAATTCACACTTCGAGAATTTGGCGTAAAGCTTCTCTTTTCTTAACAAAGTTAAGAGTGCTCGTAGGTGCTCACAATGCTCGTCCTGACTTTTGGAATAAATGAGTATATCGTCGATAAAGACAATTACAAATTTATCCAAGTACGGTTTGCAGATCCTATTCATCATGTCCATAAATATTGCAGGAGCATTTGTTAATCCAAAGGGCATGACTGTAAACTCGTAATGACCATACCTAGTTCTGAAAGCAGTTTTAGTTGCGTCTTCTTCTTGTACTTTCAAGTGATGGTATCCGGAGCGTAAATCTATCTTAGAAAAATATATAGCACCCTGAAGTTGATCGAAAAGATCATCAATCCTAGGTAATGGGTATCGATTTTTAATAGTAATCTTATTTAATTCCCTGTAATCGATACACATTCGCATCAAACCATCTTTCTTTTTCACAAATAATACTGGTGCTCCCCACGGGGATGAACTAGGTTGTATGAATCCTTTACTTAATAATTCATCTAACTGCTTTTTCAATTCTAACATTTCGGTGGGTGCTAACCGATAAGGTGCCTTGGCTATCGGAGTAATTCCAAGAATTAGATGAATTCTAAATTCTACTTCCCTATCGGGTGGTAATCCAGGTAGTTCTTCTGGGAATACATCCGGGTATTCTGACACTACATGAATTTCTATAAGTTCCTTACCTTTAGTGTTAATGATTACTGAAATCATATACACTATTCCTTGTTTTCTTGAATAACTGGCCATTTTCATTACTGAAATGAATTTTATTGGCTTTCGTGGCTTATCTCCGATAACCACAATTATTTCTCCGGTGGGTGTATAAATTTCTATGGAATTCTTATCACAAAGGATTCGAGCATGATTAGCTACTAACCAATCCATTCCTAACACAACATCGAATCCAGCTAAATTCATAGGTAACAGGTTTGCAGAAAATTTATGGCCTAAGAGTTCTATCTTTCCTTCTTGCAAAACCTTATCTATGTTAACAGAATTCTCATCTGCCGTTTCTACCGTAAAAATTTGTCTAAGGTTAGTTAAGGGTAGGTTAAGAGCTTGACAGAATGAAGTATTTATAAAACTTTGGTTTGCCCCAGAGTCAAATAATACTTTTGCATAAACGTCGTGAGCTAGGAATGTACCAGTAATCACATCGGGGATTAGCTCTGCTTCCTGGGTAGTCAACTGGAAGGCTCTTGCATTTTTCTTATTAGTTCCTTCAGCTGGTTTAGCCTTGTTGTCAGCTGGTCTGACCAGTTTAGGGCAGTCTGGTCTAAAATGTCCAGCTTCTCCACAGTTGAAGTAGATTGTTGATTTCTTCCTCCTGTAATCTTCTTCTTGATGCCCTGGAATTTTGCAGAAATTGCAATACCCTTTGCACCTTCCAAAATGCTTTCTTTTACAGGTACTGCAAAATAGAGCAGTGGAAGGTTGCCCGGTTCCCTTTTTCTTAAAATTATTACTATTACCCACACGGAATCCTTGGGTAATCTTTTGGGCCACTTCCTTCTTCCAGGTTTCTTCTCTTGTGCGTATCAACCCGTCGGTCAAAGTGTTGGCTAATTCCACTGCATCGTCAATTGTGCGGGGTCTCGCAGCTTTGACGATATCACGAATCTCGCTAATTAAACCCCAAATATAGCGAGAAATAAGTACCGGTTCTGGCGAAGCCAGGGCAGGTACAATTCTAGCATACTCGAAGAATGTCGAAGTATACCCTCGACAATCAACATCCACCATCCGGTGGTTTAGGAACTTATTTGTCATTTGTTTCTTTTCATATTTGGGACAGAATTTTCTTTCCACTAGTCTTTTAAATTCTTCCCAATTCATGGCATAAGCCACATCGCTTCCCTTGGCTTGTAGTACCGTATTCCACCATTCAAGTTGTTAGTGCATTACGTCTATTGACTTCATCTTGTATCATGTTATGTTATAGTATAGGTTAGAATAACCAGTGCACGAGGTTCAAGAATCGTAGTTTAGAAGTTAAGTGTGTGATTTCGCTTATATGGACACTTGGTCATAAAAGCCAAATCATAAGCTTCTGATTTCGCTTATATGGCATGTCCATATAAGTGGAATCACTTCTACTATAAATAGGGCACTTGTTGTTCATTTGGTAACGGTTCCGGAAATTGTAACGAAGTGCTGCCAGATTGCTTTCAGGTTGTAAACGTTGTTAAATCAATCAAAGAAGCATTATAATTAGTTTGAGCATCTGTATCTTTGATTCCGCCTTTGATATAGAGAAAAGACTCTTCTGATTGACTCGTTCGGGTCCAACAACGATCCTACAAGTGGTATCAGAGCACAGGAGGAAGAGTTTAGCTCAATTGCATCAGATTTCTGTCTTCTACACCTTCTTTTTCGATCTGAACAAGTTTCCACAGTTAAAATCAGCCAAATATTTCACAGAATGTGTATTAGTGGATATTAACAAACCCTTGAAAGTTTGACACTGAAATTCAAAGTAAAAATGGACAAAATGGATCTCCGAGTTGATTCCGCTTATGTTGACATCAGAGACTCCTGATTTCGCTTTTGTGTCAACATAAGATTCTGATTTCGCTTTTGTGTCAACATAATTTTCTAATTTCGCTTTTACGAACACTAAGGTTTCGCTTATGTGTCACCTCCAAGAGACTAGTTTCGCTTTTAAGGACATCATTTCTTGGGATTTCGCTCATAGATCATTCTGATTTCGCTCATAGTGCCTTTAAATCAGATTTCGCTTATTTGAACATCTGATTTCGCTTATTTGAACATTATATTTCGCTCTTGTGTCACCAAATCAGAGATTCCGCTCACATGATCATTATTGCGTGTGTCAGTTCACATGATCAGTAGTATAGACCCAAGACATTTGACACACATTATTGGTCCAATCAGCAATCAGTTGGTTTCATAGTTTGTCGGTTCATAATAGTTTGCATGTGAAAAGTGAAGTTCAATTGAGTCAAATTGTGATATCCATGTGATCACACTGCTCGAGTTTATGTTGGTCCTATAGCAATTGATTAAAGTTGATTATTGTCAGCTCACTTCGTATTACACGGCCCAATACATATTTTGATATTCAAGGCTGCATGTGATATTCAAATTGTTCGGTTTATGTGACTTTATAATTCAACGGTCAAATCAGATTTAGTTAAAAGCTGATGTTGTTGGCAAAATGAAGTGTGTTTTCGACTTGTTATATTCATTGATTAAAGAATACGTCAGTCATTAGTTTGTTATTGACCCAAGTTTCATTGTTTCATCATCATTAACGGATCAAGTCTCGGCCCAAGTGAGTCATAGTTGCAGCCCATATAAAGAAGTGCACGGCTCAAATCATTCTAAAGCCCAAATTAAATCCATTTGGTTCTGATCAAGTCTTGTCATTCAGTGATTTCACTTCAACGACATTGAAACGAGTCCACAAATTTTCGACACGAGTTCTAGATCGAGTCAACCGTTTCACACGTTCACCTTTTCTCAGTTCATTTAAACTGATTAGTTGTTTTCGTTTGCTTTCAGGTAATTGAAGATGTCAGGTAACGGTGAAGAGTTCTACAACACATTCTACAATGCATTCACTTCCGAATCGTCAGATAGAAGATCTGAGATGAAAGAATATTCAAGAGAGATTTCGGAGAATTTGAAGTTTGAGAACATGTACGGAAGCCAACAGAAGCCACCAAAGCTAATGAAAGTTGAAGATTATCACTGGTGGAAAAACAGATTTGAGGGTTGGGTAAAAGCTTTCGCTCCTGAAAGCTGGTTAAAAATGACAGATGGATACACTGAACCAGTAAAAGAGGGAGGAGAGTTAATAGATCCAAAAGATTTCTCAGACATAGATGTAAAAAATGTTGTGGCTGAATATAAGATGATCACATTAATCAAACAGTCAGTGAGAGAGGATATTATCTCGTTACTTGAACAAGAGAAAACTTCAAAGAGTTTGTGGGAAGCGTTAGGGAGAAAGTGTGTAGGAAGTAATAAAATTGTCAAAAACAAAAAGAAATTGTTGCGTAAAGAGTTTGATTTATTCAGTTGTATGAAAAATGAATCTGTTTGTAGAATGATTGAAAGATTTGGGCATCTGAAAATGGAGTTAGCCAGACATGAAATCACGTATTCTGAAGAGGATTTGGTGGATAAATTGTTTGATTCATTGCCAAATGATCAAGAGTGGCAATACTTCGCTTTAATGTTGAAGAACACAATCAAGCCTGAAGATTTGAAAGTGGATTTGCTGATTGAAAGACTTGAAAGTCATGAATTGGAGATAAAGAGATCTAAAGTCAACAATCCAGCTTATCAGCAAAATGTGGAGCTTTACTACAGAGGAAATATACCACAGGCTGGATCTCCAAGAACAGCGTTTTCTGCAGAAAGCTCAAATTCAGTGAACAATGAAAGTCTTCACAGTGGTTTTCACAGTGGATCTTCTTCAAACACTTCAAGTCAATCTGCTTCTAAGAATTTGTTTCAGTGTAATATCGCAGTGGATCTGAAGAATGGGCAGAATTTCAGCGAAGAATCGGCAAAACAACAGATGGTTTTCTTGGCATCTGTACTTGAATCGTATGAAAGCCTCGTTGCAGGGAAGATCGGCAACACCAACTTGACAAAAGAAGATTATTATCAATTAGACCCCGAGGAGATGGAACTAATGGATATAAGATGGTGCATGGCCAGTGCAGTTCGTCGGGCACAGCGGTTCATGGAGATCACGGGGAGAAAATCAATTGGTGGACCATCTACCAAACTGGGATTTGATAAATCTAAGGTGACATGCTTCAAATGCAAACAAAGAGGTCACTTCAAGCGCGAGTGCAGAAATGCGTATGCTAATGATGAATCTGCAAACCCGTTCAACGAAGATTATTACAAGAAAGCGATTTACCATCAGAACAAGTCTGAGCCACCAAGATTGAAACAGTCTGAAGAAAAATCAAGGGCTCTTGCAGTTATATATGACGATGAAGGTTACGACTGGAGTCAAGTTTGCCCTGAAGAAGATGTTGTTGGGTATGCATTTGTGGCTGATCCTGATCCTGATAGATGGTGGAAAGCAGACTATGCAAGATGGGAAATCGGAAAATTAAACGAACCATTCAAAGAAGCTCAGAGAGCAAAAAGATGGAATGTTACATGGATCCACGGGGTAATCCAGTTGTTGACCCATCAAAAGTGGATTTCGAAGCTGTAAAAAATTTGGTTCCAAGGTAGGCTACTTTCAACACACGAAGGTTATCTGATAAAGCGTATCTGCCTGATTTGGAGAAGAAGATAAGAGAGGTTTGTGAAGCAAGTCTACCGAAGGTGGTAGAAATGAAGAAGAGAAAAGAAGAAGAATTGAAGAAGATGATTGAAGAAGTAAAGGCTGTTGCGAAGACTGCTACTGAAGAGGAACAGAAAGCTGAAGATGAAAAGAAAAAGGAAGTTCAGAAAGCTGAAACAGAAGAATCGGTGCTGAAAAAGACTGAGGTAAATGAAGCTTCTGAATTACCAAATGCTGAATTGGTTGATGAAAAAGAAAACAAGTGCAGGAATTGCATAGAAATGTGCAAAGCCTGTACTCAAAAAGATGACATCATAAAAGCAAAAGAAATTGAAGCAACCAAATTTGAAAATGTTTTCAAAATAAAATGTAAAGAAATGGTTGAAACAGAAGAAATGTTGAAATTAAAAGTCGAAAAGCTAACACAGAAGTGTCAAGATCTTGAAAAAGATAATGATGTGTATAGACAAATGTGTTCAGCAAAATGTGTCGATTATGTTGAAAAAGAATCTAAATTTCAAGATTTACAAAAACAGTATGATTCTTTAAAGTGGTCGAGTCAGAGAGTACAAGAAGCTTATGATACTTTGAAGAGCCAAGTCAAAAGTTTTGATCAAAGATTGTCAGAAACTTTAGTCACTAAAGAAATGTATGAAAGAAAGTTTAAAGAAAAGCAAATTGAATTGAACAAATGTGTTGATGAAATTGCAAATCTTAAACAAGTCTTGGCTGAAAAAGAAAAGGTTGTTACAAAACTTCAAAGTTATCATAACTCTTCGTACATTCTTGAACGCATTTTCAACATCACACCTGATAACAAAGATACTGACAATTGCAAAAAGGGTATTGGTTCAGAATTTCATCAGGTACCACCACCATTGAGAAACAATTATACTTTTTATGATGAGGAAAAGGTGGCAAAGGGTTTGAACATAGCTGACCAGTTACCTGAAAGTATCGTTGTGACTTACTCCAAATCTGATGATGCTAATGATTCAGAGGTGGTAAGTAAGGTTGTTGAAAGCATTTTGAAAGATGAGTCTACAAAAGGTAAGTCTGAATCACAGGATGAAGATGAAGGAAATCTTTATGATGGTTATCTGAAAAACACAAAATCCGAGAAAAATTTGAATGATGATTCAAAAGGATTGGTTTATACCATGATTGGATCAGACAAATTATTCTTAGATGTTGTATTCCCGATTCAAAATGTGATTTCAGAAAAGGTTGATAAAGTTTTCAAAATGGTTGAGATTGAGAAGTCTGAGATTCCAAAGTTTGCTGGTAAAGGTCACAAAGGTTTTTATAACAAACCTGGTTTTAAGAAGAAAAACATGAAGGCTGGTTTGGGTTATAAAAAGAAACGGAATTGGAATCAAAGTAAAAAACCAAATTTGCAACAAAAGATGAGTTTTGTTCAAGGGAAAAGCTTGAAAGAAGAGGAAAAACTCAGATTTGGACAACAGTCTAATGAGGAGTTTGACGCTATGAAAAAGAAACAACAACAGGCCAAGGATGTTTCAAAGAAAGTGTGTTTTAAATGTGATCAGATTGGACATGTTGCACGAAAGTGTCCAAATCCAAAGCCTGTTGATGTTGAAAAACAAAAATCTGAGGATGTGAAACCAAGGTCAACCAGATTTGATTCGAAACAAACTTGGAGGTACAATACAAACAAGTTTGCTTCAAATCAAAATTGGAAATCAAACCCGAACAGGTTCGATTCAAGACAGACCTGGGATTCTCACACACCCAGATTTAGAACAACACAGAGTTGGAGAACATCTGTTGATATGACAAAACCTCAAGAGTTTTGGAAACCTAAAAATGTTATTCAAAAACAAAAGGTTCAAAAAGAGACAAACTTTTACAAAAGAGGTACTCCGGAAGGCAAAATGTGGAGTGCTAAGAAACAAGTGAAGATGGTAAAAGATGAAAAAGTTGAAGTTAAAATTGAAAATGTTTTAAATGACAAAGAGTTTCCGAAATTAAATGAACATTATTGTGTTGAAATGCCTAAGGTCCAACAGACCTGGGCTAAATTGTTCAAATGATTGATAAAGTTTAAATGTGCAGGTGCTCAACAAAGCTGAAGATTGTGAAAAGGGAAGTTGGAGCAGCCTGGCACAGGAAGAGGGTGCAGGACCCTGGTTTGGTTGAACAGGGAGTTTAGTTTGATTGTTGTTTGTACATAAATAAACAATATTTTCAAAATCCTAAAAATTTAAAAATTTAAAATCAAAAATATGTTTTTAGTTTGTTAAAATTTGAAAAACCAAAAATATGTTGTCTTTAATATTGTTTTGAATAAATGTTAATTGAATATGCCGAAACCCTCACGGCTGAACAAACATGATTACTTTCATCAGATTGAAAAACGGTTTTCAAACTGTAAAATATCAATGTGTTGTAAATCATGGGGGTACGTTATATTTTCTACTTAAAGTGTTATATTTTCTGCAAAACAGAGCATGAGATGCAGAAAATGGATGGCGAGACAAAGCTATCAGTATCGGGTTGTCAAATTTTTCTTTAAATGGTTTTGCATTTTAGGGGGAGATATATTGTTTGTTAGAAAATCCAAAAACATTTGAAAATTTGAAAAAGTCAAAAACATGATAAAATTGAAAATTGAGTTTTTGCGTAAAAAGAGGAAATGATAGTACATCAGTAGACAGTTACAGTATGCTAAAGATATGTAATGATTAAATAGTGTTAAACAGCCTCACTGATGATGTGTCGATAGGTTTTTGCACATTTAGTAGATTTGTTCGGGATATAAATCTAAATCTTTACTTACTTATTTCATGGGGAACACTACTTGGATATATAGGTAACCCCTGAAATCTCGTTTGAAAGATTCCTTTTTCTGATATACTAGGCTTTATACTCAGTGATATCTGGGGTATTATTCTGGGACTTCTGTTGAATGGAAGTTCTGACCTAGTCCTCGAATAATACTTTCTGCAAATGCTTGAAACATAGCATCACCCTCAGCATATATGATAAGACAATAAAATTGCTTAGCAATGTTGTTGTAAAAAAGATCCTCTAAAGGGGACACACCTACAAGTTGAGTCATGATCTCTCTGCTGAACGGTAGTTCTGACCTGAGCTCTCATGATTCTTCATAAATTATTAACCCCTTACAGATATCATTTGTGTCATAATTGCCTGTAAGACTGAATATTGGGATCTGGATACGGGAGTATATTCAAGAGGTGGGACACACGTATAAGTTTAAGTCTCTAAAACAATATATCTGTATCCTGGACAGATTGAAAATTGTGTGAGAATTTAAGATGGATCAGTATATCGACAATCGAGGTGAATTGTTTAATACTTACTGTGTAACTAAGCTCAACGGTACTTGTGACTTGTCAAAAACTGATATGATCCTCTGTCGCATTCTCAAAACAAAATATTGTCTGTAAATATGTGTGTACATATTTCTTTACTGCTTTATATTTTCATATAATACAAAAAGATTTTGATTTCTGCTTTATTTTCGACAACCGATGTCTGAGTGCTGAGTTTCAAAATCTAAGTAAGCTGATCGTGTTTCTAAAAATAAAACAAGTTCATTAATTTGAAACTTGAAGTTTTAAAATCAAAAATTCAAAAACAGTTTGTGATATCTCCAAGGTCATTAAGTTGGACTTGGATGATTAACTGTGGGGGATTTGGATGCTTATATTGTTATAGAGCTAGTTTCCGATACGATTCGATGAAACTGCCTATTTCATGAGAAGTAATTTTGAGGAGATTGAATTGTCAGATTACGATATCTGGAAGATTAAAATGTTGTTACTTATAGTTGTATGAGTGATTGCAGGAAAAGTCCAGACTACGATCCCGAGAGCTGAGTCTAAGGGGGAGTCTGAAGACAAGCTGAAAGCTAGAAAGAGCTTGTAGCTGGAAAGCTAGGTGTCGATCCCTAAAAACATGGAAGCTTGACGAAAGGGGGAGCCTGCTGATGATAAAGCTGTTGATGATAGAACCAGTGATGAGATCCTGGTGTAAGAGTCAAAGTGTGAAGCTGATAAAGAGAAGTGATGGATGCTTACAATGTTACAATCTGAGTGAAGATGCAGAATGATCAAGACTGAAGAAGTTGTCATGATGAAGATTAGTCACTGAAGACTTCGTCAATATCCGAGGGGGAGTCTGTTAGTGCATTACGTCTACTAACTTCGTCTTGTATCATGTTATGTTATAGTATAGGTTAGAATAACCAGTGCACGAGGTTCGAGAATCGTAGTTTAGAAGTTAAGTGTGTGATTTCGCTTATATGGACACTTGGTCATAAAAGCGAAATCATAAGCTTCTGATTTCGCTTATATGGCATGTCCATATAAGTGGAATCACTTCTACTATAAATAGGGCATTTGTTATTCATTTGGTAACGGTTCCGGAAATTGTAACGAAGTGCTGCCAGATTGCTTTCAGGTTGTAAACGTTGTTAAATCAATCAAAGAAGCATTATAATTAGTTTGAGCATCTGTATCTTTGATTCCGCCTTTGATACAAAGAAAAGACTCTTCTGATTGACTCGTTCGGGTCTAACAACGATCCTACACAAGTTATTTTACATAGTTATATTTTTATTAATATTTTATTATTATTAAACACCTAACCACACAACCACATACGATCCTTGTCAGCTGGCACTTCAGAAACGACGTTCCCTCTCGTCGTATTTCCATGATATCCTCTCCCCCACTTCCCGAATTCTATTTCCTGCGTCCACCAGCTCCTAGCCATAGTGGCGGAGTTCAGCCAAGTTCTCGGTGCTCATCGGTGGGTTTGGTGCAGGTTCCGGGTCAAAATGGGGAAAATAGGCGTTAGGGGTATTCATGAAGTGCTGAAACTGCCAGTCACTTGTCCACCATTCCTCCAATTCACCAGGTAAAAGTTGGTGGCTGACAATGGGGTCTGGGATAGCAGGTTGCAGATTAACTGGAAGTTGTGCTTCAGTAGGGTAATTAAAGAGGTTTTCATTGGCAGGTCCAAAGAGGTCACAATTTGCCAGTTTGCGATCAAGTTCCTCCCATGGTGGCATTTCTTGAGCTTGCCCGGAACTTTCCCCGATCTCTTTTCCTTTTCCTTTGTCCTTTGGTTCCTCAGTCTTTTTAACCCTTTGGGCAGCTGGCTTCTTTCTCCGTCCGCGTCCCCAGCCTATGATTCTCCTTCTCTTCTTCGACTTGGGTTTCTCCTGGGCTTGAGCCTGGAATTCCATAGGTTCTTCAGTATCGGCCTGATAACCGGAAAAGCCCCCGGAAATCTCCATGTCAGCAGAATAGATGGTGAGATTCTGAAGAGCTTCAGACAACTCATTCATATGAAGAAACACACACAACTTAAGTTAATACTTTATTTATCAACTTGAATTTTCACAGAATCACAGAATGGCAAATTGAGAAATTAAGTATTTCTAAATACTTAATTGACTTAAATCAGTGGCTCTGATACCACCTTTTTCTGTCACGGCCCCCGTCCCGGTGTTACCCGATCCAGGAGCCGCGGGACAGAAACCCGTGGTATTTATTATTTGAGTTGACAGCGGAAGTTTAATAGGATCTTTTTAAAACTTGAAAATGCCCAATTATTTTATTTCATAATTTGGAACAACCCCATAATTTACAGTAAAGGGTATTTCACAAGGAAATCCCTTATTTTGCGAAACATGTTTATTTATTTTACTGAGCCACCACTTCAAGCTTGTTAGTGCTCCGTAGTACTTTTTCCTTGATTCACAGTAAGTCACCTAAAACATGTTTAAAAATATTTTATCAGCCAGGGAAATACTGGCGAGTCACTCAATTTTGATAAAACGACTCCTAGTTATAAATTACAGCATAAGAGCGATTACAATGGCTGCTATCTTATTTTTATCTGGCGCCGTGTCACACCCTGGTGACGATGGTCATACCACTATTGGGTCCTTTCACCCAAGTAGTGATGATTATCACTGTAGGTTGGTGAACCTAACCGTGAGAAATTAGTAATGTGCACAATACCCCACTTGCCAGTGATTCAAGATAACCACGACTTAATCCCTGTAATTATAACTTCTGAAAATAATTTGAGTATTGTAAAACATTGTTGATAAAAAGAGAATGACTCACTTTGCAAGTTTAGACGGGCAGAGTCTAGCCTACTGATTTAGCCTTGTAACCTAGTTAAAATAACAATGCATACGAAACTAGGTCAGTAACTTAATACAACTCTTTACGATAAACTCACGAAATCAAAACCTTCACGACGAATGACAAAGTATAGCCCAAATACGGGCAGCACTTAAACATCCATCGGATTGGTTTCAATCGATCGGACATTATATCATAGCAGTGATCGAGTTAATACCCTGTATCATAGCAGCGTCGTGACCCTTTAATACTCGTTTTTTAAGCAGAATATGGACTTTTGAAACTAAAATTTCGAACACAGAAGCAAGTCCCATGCACAGGCTACTTATAGCAACATTTTAGGTTTTACGCGGCCCGCGTAAACCTTAACATGAGTTTTACGCGGCCCGTGAGGGCCCCTAGTCTACGTGTAGGGCTTGTGTGTCACAGGTAGGTCCGCCACGTGTGCGACACGTGGCTTGAACACTTATCCAGAGGATTTTTAAGTTGTCACGGCTCGCGTAGCCTTACCTTATGGCTTACGCGGCCCGCGTGAAAACCAAATTCCTTAATTTCTTGGTTTTTCATGCACATTAGGGTTTCAGGGGTCCAGGTTTTTACTTACGGGTCGTTGATGGGAAATTTTGCAGGTCCTTACACTGATGTCCATCATGTTGATTTACCTATTGTTTTCTTACAGGACATCCCTGCACCCCATCTAGGGGAAGGTACTTCAGGCTAGCAGCCTAGTCATGACCCTCATGTTTCAGCAACTTTTCCACACATTCCCCAGTCTGCATCTTTTGCTCCTTTTACTTCTTCACCACTTGATGAGCCATTCCGATGGTCCCCACCGTATTCCATTCCGACCTCGGATCCCTACCATCCCTCGCAATTTGTTGGCTATACACATGATGAGTTACTTTATTCGCTTCAGCTTCGATTTGAAGTTATGAGTCACAGAGTCTTGGAGCTTGAGTTGATACCGCGTCCTTTACCGTGTCCTTGTCAGCCTGCTTCCGTTCCCCCTCGTTCATCACCGCCTCCTTTTGCACATCCACCTGCTCCTCTTACTCCTTTCCCAGATTTTGATGCTCGATTCCTCACCGTCGAGCAGCAGGTCCGTTATTTGCTTCGTCATGTGCACAAGCTCGAGGCGGAGCTCGCACATGTTCTCAGTTTGATTTTCCTCCCTCCTCCTCCTCCGCCATCAGTACAGTAGGTTTTTGGTTTTATGCAGATGCATTACCTGCTATGAGAGCACCATTTTTGAGCTGAGCTTGTGAAGCCTTTTGGAGACCACTTTTTATTGTAAGACTTTTGTAGATTGGTAGACTTGTTGGACAAGGGTAGTGTGACCCTGTGTTACCTTTTGATATGATACACTTTGTAAAACATGTAACATACTTTGTGGTCGATGATTAATGAAAGCCCAATCGTCATGTTCTCATTAAACATGTAAACCAACAACGTGCTTGCTTATTATGTTCTCATTAAACATGTTCCCATTTACATGATTGTGCTATGATTGCGATGTTATATGATTGATTGATTACGTGTATGTACATACGACCTCTAGACAACTATATACATTTCCTGAAAAAATAAGACCTGACCAATCCGATCATCTTCTTAAAAGATGCCTCCTCAAGAGATCATTCGGCTAACCGAGGCGGAATTACGAGCGCACATCTCACGGGCCATAGCTTGGCACAAGGTTCTTCGCTACAGACACAGTGGATGTACCTCAGGGAATAACTCACCTAATGGTTGTGCCTACAAGCAGTTTTTGGACTGCAAGCCTCTGAACTTCGACGGCACTGGAGGTACCATAGCTTTTGTGAGATGGTTCGAGAATACGAATTCTGTTTTGTGAATGAGCGGATGTATGCCAGAGCAACAAGTCACATACGTTTCTGGATTGTTGCAAGATGAGGCTCTGTCACGATGGAACCTTCGGGTTCAGGCAATGGACGTGGCGGCTACGTATGCTTTAACATGGGATGAGTTGAAAGAGATGATGCATAAGGAGTATTGTTCTCAGATGGAGATCCAAAAGCTGGAAATTGAATTCTGGAACCTGAAGATGGAAGGTCCAAAGGTGGTGGATTATGTGCAGAAACTTCACGATTTGTCGCGAGTCGTTCCATATCTAGTGGAACCAGAGTTTAAGAGGATAGGAAGATTCATCTGGGGATTTGCGCCTCAGATTCTGAGCTTAATGACGGCATCAACGCCTCCAACAACTATTGATGCAAGTAACTTGAGTGTGGCGCTCACTAGGGAAGCACTTAGATTGGAAAAACTTTAAACCCCTGACGAGAAGAAGGAGACTCATGTGGAGTCATCTGGAAAGAACAAAAGGAAGCTCACTGATTTCCAAAAAGGTACTCGGGCGAGTAACAAAAATAAGGCCAAAAAGGGGAAAGAGTACATGGGTATCCTACCTAAGTGCGACAATTGTCGATGTTACCATATCAGGCGATGTAGATATGGAAAATGTGCAAACTGTGGTAAGGTGGGGCATGTCAAGGAGACATGTAGGCAAGGTACTGAAGATGGAAATGGAGGTCAATATGGTAGCGGAAATCTCGGAGGAAACAACGACAACAACAACTATCAAGGCGGAAATGGCGACGACCAAGGACGTGGACAAGGGTGTTTTAATTGCGGCGATGTGAGGCATTTCAGGAAGTATTGCCCTAAAAACAATCAGGCCGTTGTTAAGATTTACTTGGGAACTAAGCCGAGAGGTGATGAGTGCAAGTATCACCACAAAGGACGATGTCTGAGGCCTAAGTGTGGTAGGTGCGGAAAAGAAGGACACAGCAAGGATGCTTGTTGGGTGAAGGATCGCAGACAAGGAGTAAATGATGACGACAAGCAAGATGGAAACAATAATGGTAAAATTCCAGGTTGCTACAGATGTGGGGACGTGGGGCACTTCAGGAAAGATTGCCAGAAAAAGAACCCAACTCATGGAGTAGTGTTAGACATCGGAGCTCATGGAGCATGCCAGAATCCAGACGTGGTTACTGGTACATTCCCTATCAACCAATAATTTGCATCTGTGTTGTTTGATACTAGTGACGACTATAGCTTCGTACCTCTAGAGTTTAAGTGTATACTTGGGTTAGTAGCAAATAAGTTAGATATCCGATACTCGATAAAACTAGCTAATGGGAGGCTAGTAGAAGCCAAAGGAGTGATTAGGGACTGCGTTGTAGAGCTTGGGGAGCATGAGGTTTCGTCAGAACTTCTACCAGTAGAGATGGAAAGCTTCGATGCCGTAGTTGGAATGGATTAGTTGTCGAGTAACCGAGCTGAGATCGTATATCATGAGAAGATTATCCGTATCATGATGGCGAATGAAGAGACGATTGTGGTACATGGGGAGAAGTAGGATATGCCTCTATGGATTATCAGTTGTCTGAAGGCACGGAAGTTTTTGCGTAAAGGATGTGTTGCCTTCTTGGCTAATGTCGTGGACAAGGAAGCCAAAGAACCGAAGCTCGAAGATATCCCTGTGATAAGGGAATATCCGGTAGACTTCCCTGAAGACTTTCCAGGATCACCTCCTCAACGACAAGTTGAATTCCATATTGACCTGGTTCCAGGTGCCGCGCCTGTAGCCAAGGCCACTTATCGACTTGCGCCTTCAAAGATGCAAGAGTTGTCAGCGCAGTTTCAGGAATTACTAGATAAGGGATTTATAAGGCCAAGCTTCTCACCTTGGGGAGCTCCAGTTCTGCTCGTCAAGGAGAAGGACGATAGTTTTCGTATGTGCATTGATTACCGGGAGCTAAACAAGTTAACCAACAAGGATCGGTATCCCTGCCGAGGATTAACGATTTATTCAACCAACCACAAGGATCAAGCTACTCCAAGATCGATCTCCGATCAGGTTATCCCCAGCTGCGGATTCAAGAAGAGAGTACACCGAAGAGCAGTGAGTCAACAATTTGATTTTAGACATACGCTGGCGTCATGTTTAATGCATGGTACACAAACAATTTTACACATAATACCAGACTTCGAGAATCTAGGAATCATGTGCTTAGGACCTTCGGGAACTTAGGTCAAAACTCCTTAAAGGTTATCACATAGAAACTACGTCTATTAACTCGAGCAAACCCCATTATTCTGACGTATATGCTATTTCAGTTAACCGAACAGATAAAGCACTCAAAATTATTATATTGAAATTTCCACTTTTGCTTCCAGCAAGTAGAATTTTTCATCTCTGCTTATCTTAATGATAGTTGCATCACAACAATTTTCTTCATTAAAGCGAACACTCCTTTGTCTCGATACTTGATCATTTCTTCATTGTAGTGAATACTCATTGTTTCATTTCTTGGAAATTCATATATTACGCATGCACCATTTGTTATGCATGTGGTTTCGTTTCGAATAAGCGCTTCATCAAAGTTCAAATATTATTTTGCTACATTTAATTATTGATTTGTGATTCGAATAACCTACATTACTGTAATTGTTGGCTCGTTTGCTATCGAGTCAACACACTTTCTTGAAACTTCTTTTCTTTCAAGTTACATACATCATTTATCTTTGTAACCATGCCGAAATTCCCTTGTCGATACATGTATTTATTTTCAAATTTCGCTAAAACCAAGTTCAATTGCTTGAACTTGTCCATTTCGCATCTTCAATTCAAGACACCATATGATGTATTGAGAGCACCATATTCAAATTCTATTTTGCAAATGTTTCTTTTATCCCGAGTCGTAGTAGACTTGTTTGGTCTACGACTCCATTAAGTCGTCTGTTGATTTCGACACCATGTGGTGATGTTTTCACTAAATTGAAGCTTGCGCTACTCCCATTTACGCAACTCATACACGGATTTAATTGTTTATTTATTAACCTGCTCTAAATCCGTTCTGTTTTATCATAATTAAAGCAATCTTAACACAATCGTGTGTTAAGACAATGGTACATAAATTCATTTTACATTACAGTGTACCTTCTAACGGTTCTTTCATTATCAATCGAATGCCTTGCAGTATTCATTATTTTTCATCCTCAATCGTAAATAGTAGTCCTTTGGTGTTCTATATTAAATTGAGAAATCCTACGATGCCATTTAAATCAAATTTTCAGGTTTGCTTCACTACACTTTTATTTGATTTCAAACACAGTGGACTTGTTTGGTCACCGCTATTATTGAATTATGCCATTCACGACGACACCTTGTGGTGTCGGTGTAAACTTGTAGCTTGTGCTAATCATGGTCAACCGTTTCACACGAAACTATACATACTTTTGTTTGACTTGTCATTTAAACATTCTTAATGCAACTATAAATTAAGACATTGATACACCAGATTCGCTTGCATTTCATTTCGATGTATTCTCTCAATTCAATGAGGCCAACACACTAATTTTATTCATTCATTTGTTCGAAAGTTGACGTGTCATTTTCTTGTCACTCTTACATTTGAGCATGTTGATTCTGAATCCATCTAGCGGATGTCATTGTTCCTAGAACTTATATGCATACTGTGAACGCTCGTTTAAAAATTCTATTGGTCAAAACCCCTCTTTTATGGAACCTCTGTGAAATACGATACAATAGATCGTACATCTATACGTCTCGTATCCCTTGACTTCGAATTCTGAAAGACATACCTTTTAACCGTTGGGTTCTTAACGATGTAATAAGTCCTTGGATTCACCTGATTCAATAGGTTTTGATTCGGTTTTGTGGAAAATTACTGTGGTATTATTCATATCCATACACGCATAAGGTAACCCTAAGGAGTCAATGTAGGTTAAATTTCGAGGATGAAATTTTCTTAACAGGGGGAGAATGTAACAACTGTCAAATTTGCATGCATCCGTAAAAAAAATTTAACAATGATTAGTGCTTAATGACTGTGCTGAATTACAATTAATGACTTGAATTGCTTTCTGATTATTTCCATATACATACATGTGCATCACATACTGCTTAATGTCATATCATTATTGCATGAGAACTTTATTGACTCAAATGATGCACGAAACACAGTTAGCACAGTTATCAGACAAACTGGGAAAATGCTGACGGAGTTCAGTACATAGACAGACAATGTGTTGAGACACAGAATGAGCCAGAAACCAAGTATTACACTAGTATAGTGTGTAGGAAAGTAAGGATCACAAAACTGCCTTCCTAGTGATAGTTTAAGTGCCGGAAAGTGCCTAAAACTCACTTAAACTGCAAAATTCTGCAGAAAATCAGCAATTTTCATCATTGAGACAATCTAATATCATGCAGAAATAAGGTTAAATGGTCCTGAATGCTTTCCTAAGTGTTGGGAATCGAAACTGTCATAAAAGGGTACATAAAGCACACTAAACTGCGTAGTTTAGCACCTTAACGAACCGGTAATCAACTGAACAACCGGACACTAGCCGAAACACCAAATTTTCACTAGAAGCACTGTTTTAACATTGCCAAGCTAGTTATGATCCCCGAACATCATAACACGCTAAATAAATATCTAGTAACTAAACACCTAACTAATACTTGGATTTTAACCATAACAACTAACTTATAGTTACAACCTACACCTAGACCCCCCCCCCACCTAGTAATCGGCCAACATGGCCCCCACCATAAGATTTTATTTTGATAAGATAATAGATCTTGTTTTCCCTTTTTATGACATAAAACCCAATGGAAATTGAGAAGTTAAGAGTTTATAAGTTAACCCCTTAGATCAAGACTCTCATAACTCACCACACACCACACTCCACATCTTCTCCTCTTATTCCCCATAGCTCACGGCCAAACACCCCCACACCAACATCATCTTCATCTTTCATTTTCCATTGAATCCATACATGTACAAGGGTGCTAGAAGCATAGTAAGGAAGCTTGGAGCTTTCGGAAGTTGAAGGACCTTCTCTATTTGCTTTTATCCTCTTCTTTTCTTCTCTTGATCATCCCTAGCCTTGAGCTAGTGGTAAGAACACTAATCTCTTCATTTTACATCTTATTCAAGTGGTTAAAAGATGATACATAATGTTAAACTTGAAGAACACTAAGAATCAAGAGAATGAAACTTGAACATAAACTAAAATCATGAAGAAACTATGTTGTTTATGTGTTGATCTACTTGTTGATTGTTGGTTTCTTATGTAAATGATGTAGATCATCATATGATCTTGCTAGATCATGATTAAAAACATAATCTAGCAAGATGAGAGGATGAACATGTTAGAGTTTAATGAATCATCCTCACATAAACCATGAACTTGAATGAATATAATGTGTTCTTGTGAAATGATGATTAAAATCGAATGTAAGTCTTGTAGATCTAAAACCTCTATAGTGATTTTTCAAGAAACCAAGTTAAAAATATAAGTTTTACATAATCTTGGTTCTTAAATAAATAACCCTCATTTTTTGTGGTTAATAAAGTGTAGAAACACTTATGTAACAAGAAAAATCAAAGAAGAAATATTTTTAGAAAATGTGACTACAAGTTGTGAAGATCTATTTTCTTTAAAGGATAACAAGACTTACTAAATACACTAGTAAGTTATTACAGATTTTTATAAATTTTCAAGTTCATGAAGTAGTAGATTATGCTTATTTTATTGGCAAAATTGGTAAGTAAAGATTGTTTATTGTTGATTGTTGATTGATTGTGTTGATTTACAAAAGAAAATGATATACCTTCAAGGTATGGAAACCTCCATTTTTAGGGGAAACTATGGCAAAAATTTTCTAAAAATTAAACACTTAGAAAAATATTTCTAAACAAATATTTACAAGGATATTTCAAACCATGGATTTTTCACATAAAGTTTGCCATAATTTTTGTTACAAAAATATAAATATTGGAGGTTGGTTTTATAAATAAAAGTGACTAAAGATGTATTTAGGAAATATATATTTAGATGTCACCATGTGTGTGATTATTTGTGCATTATGTGTATTAGTTATATTATTTTAGGACTTGAAATAATATAACTCATCAAACTACCAAAAATTACAATCCAAAATATTACCAAAATTCCAAGAATGTGAATATACAAAGAATACACAAAATATTGGTGAAACCGAACAAAGGAATATAACTCACAAAAATATTCCGGAAAATTTATTCACAAGTATATTTTTGGTAAATAATATTTTGGACACCAAAAGAACAAAAATATGATTTTTACAATTATTACAAGACTATATCATATTTTTTACAAGGAGAAAATATATTATTTTTGGTAAATAAATATATATATATATATATATTCTTGGAAATTATTAGAAGATGTGTCATTTTTGAAAGAAAAATATATTTTCTCAAAAAAACATGAAATGCATTATTTTTTTTGGGAGAAAATGTATTTTCTTAAGTAGACTTGAAATATATTATTTTTGGATGAAAAATGGGTTTATATATATTTTCTAAGTTAGACTTGAAAATATATTACTTTTTGGAACTTATATGAAAATACAAATATTTTTCACAAGGGAAAATTATAGATAACTTTCGTAAGTAATATTTCGTAAATATATATTTTGGAAATATATATTAAAGTACTTTTACTAGAAATATTACTCCGGAAAAACTTACACCAAAATTAAGTATAAGGATATTCAACAATTACAAAAAATACGTATTCTCGTACGTATAAATACACTCAGGAATACGACACCTATACATGGCAAAAATATACAAGTATAAGAATACGAATACAAATACACCCATCCTTAGGAAGGAAATATATGTATAAATACTTGAAAAGTATCAAGTTAGAATATAATGTTTTAACTATTGTTCCAAAATTTAATAAATATAATTTAAGTTAAAATATTTATTATTTTAACAAATAATTATATAATTTGGAATAATATTGAAGACACAAAGAAACGTAACTCAAAGACACTAACTAATACTAAGTCGAGGCACGACCTGCTCGTCTAATAGATCATAGTACGTTGTAGGTAGTCGTGTACACCAGAAAAGGCTTTGAGTTACAGTGGGATTGAAGAACGCAAAACCGTGAGTTCATGTCCCCCTTTTCTTTTAACTGTTTTCAGTGTTATAACTTCGGGGGTGAAGTACGTGTTACAAACTATTTACAAACAATTATATGCGGTATGGCTAGCTAAGGAAGGGTACTACTTGATCATGTGAGTGGTGGGTATGACGCTTAAGACCATTAATCCTCTTTGTAGGACTGAGGGACATGAGTGATAGATCTATTTGGGTGTAGCGAGCCCACACCCATGTGGACCAGGGTTTGGCCCATGAGGTGACTATGTCTTATTCCCGGAGACAAATTTGCTAGGTTCGAGCCTTCCTGCATCACGTCACAAATATTAATGTATTAGCTACACATTAATGATCTGTTTTCCTTGTTGCTTTCATACCAGGGTTTTACAAATACAAACTTACTTACTTACGATGATTACAAAGTTTATTCGAGCTCACACACTAAACACATGAACAGCTACATTTATTTCAGGAAACTAAGTATGGATCTGGCGGGCGTTGAAGTTTTCAAGTGTTGTTTGGAATAAAAAGATGTCATCTGGTGTCGAATGGTTTAGAGTGTGTATCCTATCCTGGATAGGATACATATTTCAAAACCTAGTTTTCATTAGATTCTTTTGAGAAGTCCTTATGGAACTTAAAACCTGTCGGTGTTGTACTTTAAACATGAAGACTGCGTTTGGGATTTGAAAACAATGTTGCTTGTAATGTTTTAAAACTTAATCAATGGATGAACTTCTTGGATTATCATATAGTTGTTTGTTATGGTTGAATGCAATGATGTTAAGCAAGTCACACATAATCACGCTTCCGCAAAAGTCAGGGTGTGACAATTGTTGCCTGACACCTTAGCAATGATAGTACTATAGTTTGGACTCAGCACCTGTCGTGGACAGGGTTTGTTAAGGGCTTTACTTCACATGTCCCAGTGGGGATATGTGTTGTGCATTCTACAACTCGCAGTCACATCTGTGTATATTTCATTGTCGATAACCTACTAGCCTTCACTTTGCTACATGTTACATGTTGGTTATGCGTAAACGATTTCGAACTCTATTATATTATCAAACTTGTATGCTCACCTTTACACTATGCGTATTGACCTCTATTTTAACGTATGTGACAGGTGTTTGAATGCTTAGGATGCTTGCTTGCTTTCATGGAATCGAGCTTAGGAGAGTCTAGAAACAAACAATTTAAATCTGAGTTGTCGGAACATGTTATTTGTCTTTGAGATATCGATGTCTATAATAATTGTTTTACTTGATGGGTTATGGTATGGGATATAATATTAACTATCCGGTAATTTTAGTTGTTGTGGATTTCTCTTGGACAATCTGTTTCGCTCAGTGTCGCGCCCCGATGTTTCCGTCATCGGTTGGGGTGTGACATCAGAGACCAAGAAACTTCGACGCTCTCGCATTCCCATAGTGAAGGTTCGCTGGGAAGGCAAACGCGGCGCCGAATTCACTTGGGAACTCGAAAGTGATATGAAAGCTAAATATCCACAACTCTTTATTACGCATGCTCCTTAATTTTGATACGAAATTTCCTAAAGTAGGGGAGGCTGTAACAACCCGACTTTTCAGATCGTTACCTATCACTGTCATTTCTTTCGTAAACACTTGTACTCTGGGGATTCGATTAACGCTATGGGTTAAACTATCTTTTCAACAAACTTTAAACGCATATTACAACACTTATTTAATCACGATTGTCGCATTTAAACGCTGTTTATAACGCTTGCTACTTAAACGCTATCGCAACGCAAACTCGAAACGCGGATTTATTTATGCATTCAATTGATATGTGTTAGCTTGTGTGATTATTTGTTGAATGTTATGTGGTTATCAACGCAACGCTTATGCACTCAAACACTCACTCGCAACTCGAACTAAACGCAATGCAACGCTTAACGAACGAACCAAAGTTGGAAAACTAACAAGCGCAAACCCGGCCGTCCAAATGGCCATCCGCCTGGATGACCATCCATCCGGATGGAGCCATCCGGACACCGCCACTCGCACCGCTTTAACTCTTCGCCCCATATAAATACCCGCCGTACACCCTCATTTCAACACTTTGACACCCCCATCCGCTCCCAAGTCTCAGACGTGATTCAAGGCCATTTTGTAAGCTTTTTCTCTCAAATCTTCATCAATCTTCATCTCTATTCACTTCTACCCCATCTTCTTCATCAAAATCACACACGCACCCTAACTTTTTCTCGAAAACACTGATTTTAGACCCCTTGAAGGTGGTTTTCACTCATTTTGCTTAGGCAAACTGTTGTGGAGCATCATTCAATCGAGTTTGGTCTAAGATCCAAAGGATTTTCACACTTTTCAACTTAGTTATGAAAGATTTCAATATTTTTCTACTAGTTTTACACAATATTGATGGAATTTGGACTCAATCAGGCTCTCGACGCATTCCTTAGTCGAAAGCCAACTTGAAAACTGATTTCCACCGAAGAGACAGACCGATTAATGGGTCAAACATGAATCTTCATCAAGAATAGCACGTTTGTCAGAATGGGGTGGGCCCATCTGGCCGAATGAACTTGATTTGGTATTTTCCGTTGTTTGACACGTCGTCACGCCGTCTCCGTTAACTTAAAAATTTTTACTTAGAAAATTTTTCAAAAACTTCAACCACAGATTATCCGCCTAAATGGTCATCTGTCCGGATGCATTCGTCCGGATGACCTGACCCTGACAATTTCCGTTGTTTAAACGCTTTTAACTAAACTTCAAATCTTAACGGTTCGCAAACAATCACAGACTATCCAAATGGCCATCCGTCCGAATGGCCATCCGTCCGGATGGAACCCATCCGCCTGGATGGATTAGAACCATCCGTTCGGATAGACTGTTGAACTTAGCCCACTTTTTACCCCACTTGACACTCTATTTTCGACCGTGTCAGCACTTGGAAGACTTATGCTTTTGTTCCCGTATGCAGGCTGATCTGGCGCTCCCTTCAATCCAATCCAGATTGTATTTACTTACTAAACACACACTGTGAGTATACTCGAACCCATTTTTCATTTAACGTACTTTTGGGTGTAACATACGTTCTATATCAAAACACAACACACACCGCAAACACTTTATAAACGCTAACCGTTCTCGCATGCTATACGTGATTTGTTGAATGCTTGTTACTATGCTTATACAGTGTTACACTAGACCGCCTCTAGCAACGATAGTACTATAGTTTGGACTCAACACCTGTGTGACAGGGGTTGCTAGGGATCACATTACTTTACTTCACGTGTTCGCTTAGGTGAACATGTGTCGCATATACTCTACAACGCAGTCTTGTGCTTAGGTTGTATCATTGTTGATAGTTACATGCTTCGCCCGTTACATGTTACATGCTGGTTATGCGTAAACGCTTTTATTACTATTAGATATGCAAACTTGTGTACTCACCTTTACTTTATGTATTGACTTTTATTTTAACGTATGTGACAGGTTGATTGGATGTTATGCTGCAATCAAGTTAGGAAGTCTAGAAACCCACCAAATAAAATCTGAGTTATCGGAATGGAATTTGTTTTTGAGACTTAATATCTGTAATGAATGTTTTGACTTATTTGTTTAATAGTATGGGATGTTAAACTTTATAAATATTGTCACTTAATAGTTATTGTGGATTCTCTTGAACAATCTGTTTCGCTCAGTGTCACGCCCTGATGATTCCGCCATCGGTTGGGGTGTGACATTTGCTTGGGCAAAGTGACGTTGAAACCTCACCACAAACGAGATTCAAACATTATAAACCTTGATTAAACTTGCTCTTACATTTCATTTCATTTTTCTGCTACGAACTTGTTGGAATCTGGTACCCACCGGACTCACAACTCAGTTCATAGTTGTGGGTTTGTATTAGGGATAATTCCCACCAAGAAATGATCTGTTTTGAATAGAACAAACAAACGTTTTTGAAAAACTTACACCTTTCGCATGAAAGGTCATACGCTTCGTGTGAATGGGCATCCCTTTCGCACGAAAGTGATTGTTTTCACATGTTTTCATTTTCGATTTCATTTCTGTTCAATTTGAGTTCACCAAACAGTTTGCTAGTTACAAAGTAAGTTAACCCCGTCCAGCCTCCAACACTTGGTTCACACCTTCTATATTGAGACGGCACACCTGGGTTGTCCTTATTTGACTGTTTGGCTATTTTACTTATTGTTTTCGTCTCATATAACAATTAATGTTATTGTATTATATTTACAAACTGAGTTTTATGCACGAAACATCGTTTAACTAGACCAGTTGCACGAATGGATCCCATTCGCACACGAAGGGACTCCCATTCGCACGAAGGGCCTGTTACTTGTTTTGTTTCGTATTTTTTCGTATTTTAAAGTCTGATCCGAACCTTTTCACATCAGAATACTCACACCTTCGTTTACCCATTTCAGGGTGACTTTGGTGTACCAGCTCCCGTCTAATCCACTCTCGGTTTTCGTGGAAATCTACGCAAAACTGTGAGTATACTCGATCCTATTTTCAATTTTATACACTTTGGGTGCAGCATGTACAATTATACAAAAACACACAATCACCATTAAACTTGTTATAAATCACACTCTATCCACTATTAACATGAGACTTGTTTTATTCTTGTTAATCTTGCATGCTATGTATACTTGTGTCTATATGCCCATTAACTTTGCAAGTCTACCTTAACAACTATAGCGCTATAGGACTAACGCCCTACTCGTATTCTTTTGGTATTGTTAAGTAAAACACCATTACACCCTATTCGTTTCGACGATGTTGGGTAATCACGATTGCGTTAAACTCTGGTTTGACATAAGTAAAACGCCATTACACCCTCTTCATTTCGACGATGTTGGGTAATCACGATTGCTTTAAACTCTGGTTTGACATATAGCTTACACTTGTGTAGTATTTGTTAGGTCAAATGGAGAATGATGTTATCAATTACGCCGACGTCATTTAGCATATTTATAGTATTGTGTAGGATAGCGTTTTTAGTTATTTTAGTCGGATATTTTAGGGGGTTTAGTAGGTTTTCCAAGCAAGAGGCGGCTTGCTTGGAGGACAAGGCTCAAGGGTCTATATATAGATTACTACACCTCACTTGGAGGGGGTGCATTTGTGAGCCGCCACCCCGGGGGAGCTCACCCAGGGTGGATTATCTTGTATGTTCTTATCCATTCAATGAAACTTTCTATTTCTATGTTCCAATCCTTAAAATTTCTATCTTTATTGTTTATTGTCGATTGTTCTTGGCTCGAATCACCCGTCTCACATATTTTTCACCAAACCGAAACTGAAATCGGATCATTATGGGACTATCATTTGGTATCAGAGCCTCGGTGGCTCGTTTCAGTTTTCGGTTCGGTCAGATTTTCACCGGAAAACCGTCAGAGACGTAAAACTAGTACAGATTCATGTATTTGATGATGTTTCAGATCCGGCAGCTATACTTGTTAATCCAGTAAATGTTTCTTGCTGGTTAATGGAGTTCAAAAATGGTAGCGGCTAGGGTTTTCCCCATGGATCCAGATCTGAAAGTTTGGTGTAATGTTTTTAATCATCCGACGTCTACGTTGAAGATGACCGGAGAAGCCAGGAGCTGGACTTTGTTCCCCTGATGAGACATGGAGGTCACACATAACATGGTAAATCAGGTTCGTTTTCCGACATGTTCAGTTCTTCGGTAATATGTAAGGTGGCCGACCGCTGCCATATCTCCGGCAGCAGCGGATGGTGATGATGCAGGACGCCAAAAGTTCTATCGATGATCGTTGATATAGAGGTGTTCGGTGACGATTTTATATGGTGAATGGCGATGAGTTCCAATAGTGTCGGTTAACAACGTTAGATGGTGATAGAAGGTGATGGTTTGGATTAAAGATGGTGATGAAGATTATGAGAGTTTTGGGTGGCGACTGGTTCCGATGGTGCTGTGCAACACAGAGTATGGTGGTTGATGGCGGAATTACGATGGTAGAGATGATAACCAGAAGGTTTTCTGGCGAACTTCAATGGTCGATGACCTTAACGGTTGTGTGATTGTAGTGAACATAGTGTCACATGGTATACGGAGGTACTATGGTGTTCGGTACCTCCGGCACGACAAGGTTGAACGGAATATATAGAATTCCGGTGAAGTCGGCTGGTATAGTTTATTTGCGGCTAGTGTTTGGAGTTTGACTGTTGCATGGGCTAGGGTATCCAAGCCTAATGACTAGAGAATGATGAATATTCTTTTTAGGCCCGCATAAGACTAAAGGGTATGGTGAGGCCCATCCCCACGAGGATGGGCCGTCACGTAGGCGCCACATCACCGGCTCGTGGAGGATGGGCCTCCTTAACTTTTCAGGGGGGTGGAGGATGGGGCTACCCCACGTTAATATTTTATAATTTTCTAAGTTTTTTTTTTAACTTAATAAAAACTTTATAAAAATAATAAAATACAACATAAAACAACATAAATAAATTCATTTCATAACATAAAAAAAATTACATTTCCTAAAAATAAAAATAAAAAAACATTTCCGAAAAATAAAAAAAATTACATTTCCTAAAAAATAAAAATAAAAAACCTACGACGTCCATTTTTTCTTCACCTCTTCCTTCATCCTCCGATACACCTCTCGTTCATCCTCCGAAACCGAGTCGAGATCCAACCTCATTATCCTAAAATCCTCCGCTCGAGCATAGTCGGCCGACACGTTTTTCTTGTGACTATATTTTTCGGCAGCAAAGTCTTTAAACGAACGGAATTCAGAAATCAAGTCATCCATTTTCGAAGACGCCTTCGAGCCGCCACCTCCACCCGAGCCGCCCCCTCCACTCGAGCCGGCCCCTTTGCGCTTTCCGGCCGCCTCTTTTTTTGCTTTGTCCCTTCCGCCGGGACGTTCGATCTCGTGATATTCCGGTTCGTCATATTCCGGTTCGTCGTTTATGTCGATTTGACAACGAGCGGTGGAGCCTCCCGCACTATAACTTCCGGACTCGGAAGTTTTAGTTCGTTTGGCGGTTGCGACCTCATTTGGAACCGGCGATCATTTAGGTTCTTTCTTTAAAATGTTCCATGCTCGGATGTGCGGGAAAGGCAGATTTTTTGCTTCCCATTTAGCGGTCGCAAGGTTAAGAACGTCCTCGTCGCTACTCCCACTAGGACGATTGATGTAAAGTGGGTTATAAATCCCGATAAAATCATTCACCAACTTGTTCATTTTCCGCCACTTGGCCGACACGGATTCAAGATCACGGCAGGGGCCTTCCCCCATAAGGTTATTAAATCTTTCCGTACATGCCTTCCAAAAACTAGAACCCGTTTGATTGTTCCCTAAAATTAAAAAAAAATTGCATTAGTAAAACTAAAAAATAAATATTTTTAAATTTAAATTAAAAAAAATTAACTTTGGTTCATACCGACAATCGGGCAAGTTGAGGCCTTAACATACGCAATTACTAGCGCCTCCTCCTCTACTTTTGTCCACTGTCTCGGCTTTGCTCTCGAACCGCT
The DNA here is from genome assembly GCA_030545235.1 of Helianthus tuberosus. Classification (NCBI taxonomy): domain Eukaryota; kingdom Viridiplantae; phylum Streptophyta; class Magnoliopsida; order Asterales; family Asteraceae; genus Helianthus; species Helianthus tuberosus. The sequence goes on along the minus strand of CM060441.1, from coordinate 125,054,447 downwards.
TTTTTTTTCGGTGTCGGGTTCGGTTTCAACCGCCTTCCCCTTCCCCGTGTTTTTTTTTGCGCTTGAGTTCTTTAGGTGACGATTCGGGGACGACTTCATCATCATCGTCAAGCTCCACCGAGGGTTGCGGTTGGGAAATTGGGGGTTGCGATTGGAATTGATCAAGTTGAACCGAGTTGCGTTGCATGAATTGTTGGAGTGCTTGGTATTGTTGCATTTGTTGAAGTTGGGACATTTGGGAGAAGGCGTTAGGTGATTGTTGGAAACCCGAAAACGTAAATTGTGGATTCCCCCACGAAGGATCCATAGCCGGAGTGTAAGCGGGACTCGAAAAAAAGTTAGGATTGTTCGGGTTGGGATTGTTCGGGTTGGGGTTGTTTGGGTTGAAGGGATTCATGATTGTATAAAAAATGGGATTGTTTTTTATAAAAAAGGATGAGAGAATTGGAGAAGAATGGAAGAAATGAGAGAATAATGGTATAAAATGGATGAGAAAGATGGTATATATTTAAATTTGAAAAGGTAATTTTTTTTTATTAAACTATCCGTTGTTAAACGGATATAAAATTCAAAAAGTGGCCCGTCGAGTTCGAGCGGGAGTAGCCGGTCAAGCCGGGATGGGGCGAGGGGGGCGGTGTGGGGGACCGGCGCCGGGCCTCGTCGGGCCTAAGCCGGCCCCCATACCGCTTAGTCTAAGATATGGTAGTGGCAGCTGAAAATGTTTGCTATTTTGATGGGGGCCACGCTGGAGTATGATTGCTCAGATGATTGGATCAGGAGAATTTTGATTGGAATTTCACTTAAATCCACTTATTCACATCAGGTATGAGCTAATTAATTGGAGTTTGGTAATGGGCCATAAGTTTGTCTAGATTTTATTGGATTTTGTTGAGCCCCATTTATGATTGGAATATAATGGTTACACCATTATTTTTGGCCCATGCATGATCTGACCTTGGTGATGAGCATTCTTAGACCCACAATATAACAATATATAAGTTTAAATACGGTTACGTGGAATGTATCTTTGGGTCTATAAAATTAGACAGGTCGAAAATTTGGGCCAAGTTTTATTTGGGTTATGCAAGCATGGGTGAGCAAGAAAATTGCAAGATTCGATAGTTGGATATGGATCCAGTTTACAGGCTTTCGGATTAAGTCTCGTTGTGTTTATGAAAACTTGGGCTTTCCAGATGTGGCGGCTTTATGTGGATCAGGAGCTAAAATTTATTATGATTGAGTTGAAGATTTTCTTAATGAGGTTGAATATTTAATTTTCCATTGGAGTTCGAACCTTTATCACATGCCAATTATAGTAAAGATGTTCAATTGGGCGTAAAGCTTACACACAGTGGGAGTTGCCGATTGAGTTTGAATCTTGAATTAATTTGGAGGGTCTACATTTGCGGGGGAAAACGACAATGAAAGATATTTTATTTTCAGCCAATTTCTGAAGATTCGAATACGACGTCAAATTTATTTTTGAAGATCATTTGAAGAATTGATAGCATCATTCTCGAGGGAATATTGTTGGGTCAAATGGAGAATGATGTTATCAATTACGCCGACGTCATTTAGCATATTTATAGTATTGTGTAGGATGGCGTTTTTAGTTATTTTAGTCGGATATTTTAGGGGGTTTAGTAGGTTTTCCAAGCAAGAGGAGGCTTGCTTGGAGGACAAGGCTCAAGGGTCTATATATAGATTACTACACCTCACTTGGAGGGGGTGCATTTGTGAGCCGCCACCCCGGGGGAGCTCACCCGGGGTGAATTATCTTGTATGTTCTTATCCAATCAATGAAACTTTCTATTTCTATGTTCCAATCCTTAAAGTTTCTATCTTTATTGTTTATTGTCGATTGTTCTTGGCTCGAATCACCCGTCTCACATACTTTTCACCAAACCGAAACTGAAATTGGATCGTTACGGGACTATCAGTATGTTAGTAACAATATATACATTTATCATGTTAGATATGAGCACCATTAAACATTTTACTATTGTGTTATGTATTCAAACTTGTATACTCGCCAACATTTTTGTTGATCATATTTTAATACATGTTGTAGGTTGATAGATGACGACATGAAGAAAGAAATCTAGGGAGGACTTAGATACTCACCATAATAATAAACAATTACTCATGTTTCATGTTTTTATGATTGCTACAAGTTGATTGTATTTGGTTTAGAACAATGTATACCATTTTAGTAATTATGAAATTTTGATTAATTAAGTATTGGCACAATTAGTGTTATGATGCTACAAGCAATCTTGTTTTCGCCTCACTCTGATGTTTCCGCCAACAGTTGGTGTGTGACATTACATTTCTGGCACGATACCGAAAGCCGGTTTTCATGCAAACGGGAATGACTACGAGCATGGATACTATTTGGGTGATGGTATATACCCAGAGTATTCGAATATTGGGAAAACGTTTTCTGAAACGCTCGATGTGAAAAAGTGATATTTTGTAACAACCCTCGAAAAACACCCCTAAACGTTCCAAAATACACCATGTATGCGATAAATGAACCCGTATAACCTTTATATTAATAAAAATCAAGAAAAACAAATAATCTGGGTCGCTCGCGGGCCACGACCCAAGTAGCCGAAGTCTTCGCAGGGTGCGAGGCCCATTACTTGTCAGGCACCCTTTGTGACGCGTGTCCTGACACGTGTCGACCCTACTCGCTGACTCACCGGACCTATAGCCGACCTTAACACCCTCGCGGGCAGCGAGAGAAGAAGACGATGGGGTCGCGGGCCGCGAGCCGCCCTTCGACCAGCTATAAAAGGAGCAGAGATCGGCCATTCCAAATTGTTCAGAATCTCAATTCTCTCTCAACATTCTGTAGGCCAAAGTTATAGCCTAATACCCCCAATAAGCGAAGCTCTGCCTCGTTGTAAGTATTATAACCCTCGATCACATATTTGTTACCCTACACGATCGATTTAGGGCTACGTAACGCATGTCAAGGCTCTGCCTGACTCAGTCGTTGGAGTTCTGTCTCGTGTTACACCTGATTGATCTAGGACTCCGTAATGCATGTTAAGGCTCTGCCTGACTCAGTCATTGGAGTTCTGTCTCGAGTTGTACGGTTAATGTGATTTGGGTTATTTTACTAACACATGTGCATTGTTTAAATCTAATAAATAATAACTAGGAGAAACAACAGGAAGCTATAATATTACCAGGAAGCCTATAGAAATACCTAAGTCTACAAATGTGAGTACATTTTTCTTTTATAAACACTTTTTGTGAGTCAAAATGTTTTACCAAAACCTCAAATGTTTTCAATTACAATTACATTGATTAAGTCTTTGTAATTCTAAAATTGTTGCCAGTATTATGGGGTTTGTATACAGTACTTGATAACCTTCACAATTGGGCACGGGTATCCAATGTGTGATATGACCATAGTCACAGATCCGTCGAGTGACACGTACTGACCGAGTAATTGTGTAGATATAAACATTGTAATCGCCCTTAATACTGTAATGTGTAACAACTGATGCTTTACAAAATGGAATGTACTTGCCTGTATTTCTTGCTGATAAAATGTTTTTAAAACGCGTTTCAGGTAACTTAGTGTGAAGCCAATAGAAGCCAGCTGGAGAGCACTGAAGGCTTAGAAAAGTATCTATAAAAGTTACCTAAATAAAAAGGAGACTTGTTTTCAATAATTAGGGTTTATCCCTATAAATTATATTGTAAACAAAGCATGGGTTTTATCCCACTTGTTTATTATAAAAATGGAGTTTTAAACTCTGATAAATATTTCCTAACTACGGTCCTGATGAAAGTTTTACGCTGCATATTTAATAAACACCGATACCATCTGACTGGTCCGCGGCTCCCGCTCCCAGGGTGGGGTCAGGGGCTGTGACAGAAGGTGGTATCAGAGCTATGCCACTGGTTTAAGCCCTTTAGGTGTTCTTCTAATACCTAAACCTTTAACATTTATGTTAGGAAATTAATATTTTATGTGTTATTCTGTGAAAGTAAAATCTTGATATTATGATTTTATGTCATTTTAAATTCTCAATATGTGTAACCCCTATTTCTATCTTATATATATATATATATATATATATATAAAGGGAATATATTAATAATGTTATATTAATATTTGTGATATATTATATATATATATCATACTCATATAAATATGATTCAAAATAAATCTTATAACCTTATAATGATATTATGATATTAACATTTATATCTTAATCAAAGATATAAGATAACACCCTTTAGGTATGATATCTCTGAAATATTATTCGATACAAGTAGTATGTTTTATGATTTATGATATAACCTAAAATTTTACTCAACTTAAATATATATTTTTCAAGGTTTTGACAAAATATATAATTATATTAATTCGGTTAAAATATAATACCTTAGCATACTTAAAACATGTTTATTGTTTAAATACAATAACTAAAACAAGGCTTTCATAATAACACTATGAAAATATTATATTACATATGCTCTTGTTATATTATACCCATATAAGCACATGCACATTTATATACACATGGAAAGTATGTGAAAATATATAAGGTATTTTATATTTTATAACTTGTACTAAGAAAACAAATGATATTTCATACCTAAAAAGTATACACAAAAACATATATTACTGTATAACTAGATGATTTAAAATATATATATGTAACACATATATATCGATAAGAAATAGCTTAAGAATTTTACCATTTAATAATTTAACTCGTCTCTTCAAACTATAATTGAGTCATATATATTCTAATACAGGAATATTACTCCCCTACTTAATATATTAAGAATCGAATTTAGAAACACCAAACTTTGTATTATCTATTATAATACTTATTTGAATAAATAAAAATTAAGAATCAAAGTTCTAATATTTTACGACCAACATGATTCAACCCTCTAATTAAAGATAGAATTGTCAGAAAATTTATATTTTTAATAAATTTATTTATTTTTATTCCAAAATATTATGGTTAATAAATTTAACAGAAATTTTTCAATATACTATTACTGTTGTTAGTATGAAAGTATGAATATAGTTATGAGAATAAACAGAATAATTAATACCATTAGTTATATAATTGGATTCTTATAATTTGGTATTATATATATATATATATATAGGAAATTGAAATTGTTGTATACGTATGCATATACAAGACAAAATTTCTTAAGAATATACATAATATAATAATCAAATACCTTCTATAGAAAAACAAGCTTTTATATAACAGAAGAAACAAACCTACATGTTTACCCAGAATCTCTCCAAATGATTTTTCAAACCATTAACCGCATTTAACCCAAAAGAAACCCTAAGGACACCCGTATTAGCACCAAGGGAACGACGGTAGGACCAACGACGAGGAATCTCAGGATCTCATATAAGACCCTTATTTCTAGCCACATTCACAACTACAATTTCCACTATACATCCTGAATACCTATCCAGCCATGCGCTCTGAAAATATAACTAAACTAAGGCAATATGGACCAGGCTCGAGCTCGAACTCGATTAACTTATGAGAGCTCGGGCTCGAGCTTGGCTCGATTCGAGCTTTGTTTTCAAAGCTCGAGCTCGGCTCGTTTGTATTTTCTCAAGCTCGAGCTCAGCTCGGGCTCGGCTCGTTTATTATCTATTGATTAGTATATTAAATAAAAATAATATAAATAATATACTTTTTAGGCTCGGGAGCTCGATATTTGAAGCTCGGGCTCGGGCTCGTTTACTAAATAAGCTTATTTTTAGGTTCAAAGTCGGCTTGTAAACAAGTTTAAATAAGCTTAGCTCGACTCGACTCGTTTACACCAAGGCTCGACAAGGCTCGACGAGCCTAACGAGCTTCACATGCGAGGCTCGAGCTCGGGCTCGATAAACAAATGAGCTTTGTTTTGAGGCTCAAGCTCGGCTCAGGCTCGATAAGGCTCGGCTCGTTTCGAGCTTTTTCTCGAGCCGATCTCGAGTAGCTCACGAGCCGCTCGGCTCGTTTGCACCCCTATACACACACACATATATATATATATCAACGCATAACACTGATAGGTATGATTATAATTGTGCTAATGTAATATGAGCAACAAAAGGTGCCTGTATAATTGTTTAGTTCTGTGATAATTATATCTGAACATGTTTGCAATTCAGATGTCAAAGGAAATAGCATGTAATCAAGAAATCCAGGCTAGTAATGGAAATTCTTTGAATAAAAGTACTATAGAAAATATAATAGCTCAAGGAATATCGAATGTCATACCTTCGATCATTGAAGCTATTAAAATTTATGTGCCTATAAACAAGAATCTACTACACACTGTAAGCATACTCGTCACTTCAAACCTAGCCCTAGTTCCAATGGAGGTCATGATATTCGTATCAAAACTCCATCTTCAAAACGAAAGAAAACCACAACCTATAGTTACTCTTGTAAGGAATTCCGCTCTAACAAATCCCATCAGAATAAAGGAATGGAACCAACAATTGCGCAACCTACCTGCAGCACCTATAACAAAAGGCATCTAGGGAGACGCCATTTTAGGAAAACACACCACTGTAACTTTTGCAAGAAGACTGGACATACCAAGGAAGAATGTAGAAGAAAAACTAACATATGTTTCGAATGCGGAGAACCAGGTCATATCCGTCCCAACTACCCAAGACTATCTAAGGCACCCGACGACGAGACTAAAACACCAGAGGAAGCTAAGAAGGACGCATAGATATCTACGGCACAGGAAGCAATAGCAAATTCTAATATAAACACCCGTACGTTTTGTCTGTACTAAAGTATTAGTTGACTTTTGATTCCAATCAAAATTTTATAAATAAAAGATCTTTATTTTTCTTTCATAAAGCCAACACTCATTTGTCTCATCTCTTGACAAATTTATATGTTGCACGTGCATTGCTTATTATGCATGTGATTTCATTTCAAAAGATCTTTTATTCACGAGTTCGGATCTTATTTTGTTATACTCGTTTTTGACAATCCCTATGATTGCAAAAACGTTGACTTTTGATATCAAGTCAACAGATTTCTTGGAAAACTCCTTTTCTTTTCAAAGTTACTTACCAGATTTTTCATTGTAACCATTTCTTGTCAATACATATATCCGTTGTTGGAATATGTCCAAACCAAACTCAATTGTTTGAACTTGTTCACAATATATATTCAATTCAAGATCCCATATGATGAATTGAGATCATCATATTCAAGGTAATCCCAACTAACCCTTCATTTATCTGAATCATAGTAGACTTGTTTAAAGTCTTCAACTCCAATAAATCATTTGTTAAATCACGACATCTTGCGGTGGCGTTTTCTTTGAAATTTGAAATAATTTCATTTTCACACCTAAGGTACAAGATTTATCTATCTTCTGTTGATTCATTATCCTAAACCAGTCTTAACACAATTATGTGTTAAGATAAAGGTACATAAATTCATATTATATTCCCATGTACCTCCAACATTTCTTTCATCTTTGATCAATCCTACGATATTCATTCCTTCATTTGAACATCCTATCTTTTGAATATCCAGATTCACTTCATTGAAACTTTCAGTTAATTTCGAGAACGGTGAATTTATTCGGTTAACCGTAATCGTTGAACTCTTCCAATCAAGCACTTTGCGGTGTCTGTATAAATTTGTAGCCTGAGCAAATCGTAAACCCTAATCATATCAATTCATATGTCTTTCGTTCAACTCATCATTCAAGTAGTCTTGATACATCAGGACAATGATACACTAAATTCTATTGTATTTTCAATGTATCCCTGCCATTCAAATAAATGTCACTAATTTCTGGTTTGATAAGTTGACAAATCATTTTTCATATTTCTATTTTCATTTGGAATCATTAATTCTAAGTCTTCCTCAATTGACGATCAAAGTAGGTTCCCTTTTGACATTAAATCCTGTTGTATTTAAAAAGTCATTTACAATTGATTCTTATGTCTCGGTTGATTTGTGAAACTCAGTCACCTTGATGATTGTATCATTTCATCTCGTTCAGTTAACACTGATTCCTGAAACTAATTTTATTGAAACCATTGAGTTCCAATTATCATATGATATCTTTATATTCATCTTTTGATTCTGCCCCAGACACCTTGATACTATTTTACTGACTAAAAGACGTGACATAACCTCAAGGAGATATCATAGCCCAAATCTCAAGAACGAGATTTAAAACAAGGTGGGGAGGATGTAACAACCATCGAAAAACACCCCTAAACGTTCCTAAATACACCTCGTATGCGATAAACGAACCCGTATTGTAACCTTTCCATTTATATCATATAAGAATTATAGGTTTGTTTAAATTTATTAATCACTAGTAACTAGTTTTATTTTTAATATAATTATTCGACCCATATAGTTTTAAAAACTATTTTATATATATATATATATAATTGGTTGGAATGTTATACTAATTAATCGGCTTGTATATGTGTGACATTTCTATTTTATATATTAAAATAAAGTATATAAAAACTTACATTATTAAACGGGTAGGCTACGGATAAATTGACTGTTAGAAATATGAAGTACCTAGACGGGCCTAAGAATCGTTTAATAATTAAATTATAAAAATACATTATATTTGAACCTACTCCGTTTTTAATGAAACTTGGTTCAAAATGTAGATACAAATATTCTCGTTCTAATTACATATTCATTGTTTTATAAAACGTCATATTTTAGAAGTTATAGGAGCCAAATAAGTGAAGCAGCTGAATTAATTATAATATATAAATAATAAAATAATAATAAAAAAATCAACACATTTGAAAATGTTGAATTGTTTACGTGTCGCTAGTAATCAGAAGAAATCAAAATCAATAAAATAATAAAATAAAACTAACGTGTGAATTCATTAAATGTGTGGTGTACGTGGATCAGAAGAAGTAAGCTCCAAGGTAAAGTTCAGGTATAAATAGAAAGCATTTGGAAGACATTTTCTTTTCCCATCTCAGTCTCGGCCCCTCTCTCTCATTTCTATAATTCTATTTTTTATTATTATTAAACCTATAATACTCCAAAGCCCTGCCCCGTTTTAAGTGTTTTAACCCCTGATTACTGATACCCTGTCCGATTGATCTAGAGCCCCGTAACGCATGTCAAGGCTCTGCCCGACTAAGTTCGTTGGGGTTCTGTCTCGTGACGTAGGGATAAAGTTGAATTGGGTTATTATATTTAACGTGAGTGCATTATATATTTTATTAAATAGCTCAGGAGTTATACCCAAGATTATACCAGGAGGCTTTCCAGATGAACCCTAAAATTACAAAGTGAGTTCATTCTCTTTTCTCACCGTTTGTGAGTCATTCTTCTTTTTATCACCTTTTTGTGACACAATTATATTTAAAATGTTTTCCAAAATCCTAAATGTTTATCAGTTATACTTACAGTGATAAAATTTTTGTATTCTGCAATAACTGCAGGTATGGGGGGTTTTATACATTACTTGACTATCGTTACTATTGGCCAAAAAGTTAGCCAATAGTAGCATGACCACAAGCACGGGGGAATTGTGCCCCAGTAGCCATAGCCTATAACTAATATTATTTTTACATTAATATATTAAATTATTAAATATATCTTTAAATGATGAGTATATAAAAAAAGAGAACTTTATGGTATACTGAATTCTTTATAAATAGATATGTGATCATTTGGTTTACACTGTTATCTATTTGCTTTCTTTATGTGTCAGAGCTCTAGCAGAGAAAGAACCTAGTGAATAAATTCTATATGTAGCAAAAGGTTTTATGAGACATAAATTATATTGATAAAACAAGGTGATTATTAATCAGGAGGACGAGATCTAAAACAATTTATACCGATTCTAAATCATTATTAAAATTACTATTAACATTGTAAGGTATTGTTAAATAGATAACAATATAAACATTGTAGTCATTATTAAAATATATTACTTATATTAAAGAAAATATATTTAATAAACCTAAATTACTATTAACATTATAAAATAATGTTTAGTCAATAAATGTATACCATAATAAAGTATGTCAAATATAATATATTCTACTATACTAAGATTATATTTTCAATCTTAGTCCCATTAATATATTAAATAATAATATCACAATTATTTAATTAATATATTATATTTGAGAAAGTTATAGCTATTAATTTAACAGAAAATGATATATTTCATTTCTTTGACTAATTGGTTTTGTGCCATAAAAATATATTTGGTAAAGTATTGTCATGGGACACTACTAAGTTCAGAGTCACTAGTTGAGAGAATGATCAACAGTGAAATGACCAGAGTCACTAGTTGAGAGACTGATCAACAGTGACATAACCAAAGGCACTAGTTGAAAGAATGATCAACAGTGTTATAACCACAGTCACTAGTTGAGAGAACGATCAACAATGATACGACCACAGACACTAGTTGAGAGAATGATCAACAGTGTTATGACCAAAGTCACTAGTTGAAAAAATGATCAACAGTGATATGACCACCGTCACGGGAATCGCCTAGTGACAGATACCTTGAATAATAGTAAGATATAATTACTTGATAAATTCACTATTGGACGAAAGTGAGCCAATGAGTGATATGACTACTGTCACATCGGAAATGCCACCATGTGACAAATACTAATTAAGTTGGGTAAATATAAATAAATATAAAAACCCTTAATGCTGTAAAGTATAACAATATATTTTTATAAAAATGGAATGAACTCGCCAGTATTTATTACTGATAAAATGTTTTCAAAACGTGTTTCAGGTAATTTGCTGTAAAGATAATAGAAGCCAGCTATGGAGCACTGAAGGCTTAAATACAGTGGCTATAAATACCTGAATAAAAGAAGAAATTTATGTTTTATTTATTTGGGTTTATCCCTATAAAAACAATTGAATTGAATATGGGTTTTAGCCCATTTATTTAATATTAAAAGTTGGTGTTTTATAAACTCTGAAATTATTTCCTAACTACGATCCTGATGAAAAAAAAAATTACGTTGCGTATTTAATAAACACCGATACCATCTGACTGGTTCAAGGCACCCGCTCCCAGGGTGGGGTCGGGGGCTGTGACACGTATAACCTTTATATTAATAAAAATCAAGAAAAACAAATAATCTGGGTCACTCGCGGGCCGCGACCCAGTTAGCCGAAGTCTTCGCGGGGCGCGAGGCCCATTACTTATCGGGCACCCTTTGTGACGCGTGTCCTGACACGTGTCGACCCTACTCGCTGACTCACCAGATCTATAGCCGACCTTAACACCCTCGCGGGCTGCGAGAGAAGAAGAGGATGGGGTTGCGAGCCGCCCTTCGACCAGCTATAAAAGGAGCAGAGATCGGCCATTCCAAATTGTTCAGAATCTCAATTCTCTCAACATTCTGCAGGCTAAAGTTATAGCCTAATACCCCCTAATAAGCGAAGCTCTGCCTCGTTGTAAGTATTATAACCCTCGATCACATATTTGTTACCCTACACGATCGATCTAGGGCTCCGTAACGCATGTCAAGGCTCTGCCTGACTCAGTCGTTGGAGTTCTGTCTCGTGTTACACCCGATTGATCTAGGACTCTGTTATGCATGTCAAGGCTCTGCCTGACTCAGTCATTGGAGTTCTGTCTCGAGTTGTACGGTTAATGTGATTTGGGTTATTTTACTAACACGTGTGCATTGTTTAAATCTAATACAATAACCAGGAGAAACAATAGGAAGTTATAATATTACCAGGAAGCCTGTAGAAATACCTAAGTCTACAAATGTAAGTACATTCTTCTTTTATAAACACTTTTTGTGAGTCAAAATGTTTTACCAAAACCTCAAATATTTTCAATTACAATTACAGTGATTAGGTCTTTGTAATTCTACAATTGCTGCCAGTATTATGGGGTTTGTATACAATACTTGATAACCTTCACAATTGGGCACGGGTATCCAATGTGTGATATGACTATAGTCACAGATCCGTCGAGTAACACGTACTGACCGAGTAATTGTGTAGATATAAACATTGTAATCGCCCTTAATACTGTAATGTGTAACAACTGATGTTTTACAAAATGGAATGTACTTGCCAGTATTTCTTGCTGATAAAATGTTTTTAAAACGTGTTTCAGGTAACTTAGTGTGAAGCCAATAGAAGCCAGCTGGAGAGCAATGAAGGCTTAAAAAAGTGGCTATAAAAGTTACCTAAATAAAAAGGAGACTTGTTTTCAATAATTAGGGTTTATCCCTATAAATTATATTGTAAACAAAGCATGGGTTTTATCCCACTTGTTTATTATAAAAATGGTGTTTTAAACTCTGATAAATATTTCCTAACTACGGTCCTGATGAAAGTTTTCCGCTGCATATTTAATAAACACCGATACTATCTGATTGGTTCGCGGCTCCCACTCCCAGGGTGGGGTCGGGGATTGTGACATATTTTAAAAAACTAGAGGAGTCTTCTCGAAAGGACATCAAGAGGTGTTTCGGTGTTTTTCAACAACGATGGCAATTTATTAGAAATCCTTGTTGTATGTGGAATAAGGAAAAAATTCGAATGGTCATGTATGCTTGCATCATTATGCATAATATGATTATAGAAGACGATGGAAAAGCAATATGCCAAAACTATTTTCCGGAAGATATCGTTGAAGGAACGCAAGCAACATTGGAAGAGAGAATCTTAAATGCTCAACTATTGTAATCAAAGGAAATATAACGTGTTAAAGGCGGATTTGGTTGAGCATACTTGGGCGATTCGCCCAATTCGACACGATGGCGACGTTTAACAAGACTACGAGGAAGAAGAAGTAGAAGAATTCGAAGCTGGGAACTTTTGCAGACGGAGGTTTGGATGATGGAGAAAACAAAGAGGAAGAAGGAGAGAACGACAATGAAGACGAAGATTAAATGTATTGTTTTTTTATTGTAATGTTTTTATTAGAAAAAATTACACCGTTGGTCCTTGTGGTTTCTGTCAAATTTCAATGCGGGTACTAATAGTTTTTTGTTGCAAAATCAGGTATTAACGTTCTAATTTGTCGCAATGTTGAGTAATAAGACCAAACTTTATCACAATGTTGAGTACTAAAGCCAAACTTTGTTAACTTTTATGTTAAGTCTTAATAAAATAACTAAAATGCCCTTTAATATGTCACACCCTGGCTTTTGCAGAAGCGTGGGTTTATTTTGGTGTGACTTCTTAATACCATAGCACAATCATAACAATGCTATATGAATTAAAACACATGATAGTCATCCATTCATTTAGTTTTAAAAGTTACCACAACAACATTGTTTTAAAAGTCGACACATGAAACAAAATACAATCATGACATAATAAAAAACATGTTCATACGACACGACAAAAGACTTGACTAGGAATACGGTTTAAGACTTGTAACCCGTCCATGCAAGGGTCACACCTCCTAAACCTGGATGACATCATTATTCCCTACGCAGCTTGACGTGATTGCATACCTTGCCAGATCCATTAATTTCCTGAAATACATGTAGTTTGAAAAATCAACAAAAGTTGAGCGAGTTCATGTAAAAGTGAGTATGTATAAACCTTTGTAATGTGTCTGTATGTATGAAAATCCCTGGTATGTAGCAATTAAGGAAAAAGAGATCACCATTGGGTTGCAAAGCCAATGATATGTGTGAAGTGATGCAGGAAGACTCAAACCTAGCAGATTTTGGCGTCGGGCTCATAGTCACCTCATGGTCCACTCAGCGGACTCAGGAGTGGGGCTCGCTACACCCGAATAGATCTATCACTCATGACCCTCGGTCCTACAACGAGGATTAATGGCCTCAAGTTCCACCTACCCACTCACATGATCTAAGTAGTATACACTCCTTAAGCTAACCATACCATGTATAAAAGTGTCTGTAATTATTGTAACATGTATTCCACTCCCGAAGTATAAAAACTGAAAACAGTTAAGAGAAAAGGGGGACATGAACTCACAGAAGTGCGTATCCTGTAACGTCAACCTCAAACTCGATCTGCTGCGCGACGACCTACACGTACTAATGCCTATTAGACGAACGGGCCGTGCCTTGGCTTAGGGATTAGCGTTTTGAGTTGCGTTACTTTGATATTATACTTGTTAAAATAATAATAATTATTTTAACTTAACTTTTGTATTTAGGAAAATAGTTAGGCAACTATTTCGTATTCACACTTCTTAATTATTTTATAAGTGTATTTCCTTCCCAAGGATGGGGGTATTTATACATGTACACTTGTAATTCCGAATAATATATTTTAAGTCCCACTTAGAAAAATATTTTTTAATAATTTGTCTAAAACATCTTAATTCCAAAATATATATATTTTTCCCAAAAATATTATATTTTACTTCATAAATTTTCCAAAATAATATTTTTACCAAAAACATACGTACAAGAGTATTTTTCCGAAATACTATATAAGTGACGTCCTAGCGTTTCGTATTGCAATAATACTTGCGTAACTCAAATATTTATTTTGTAAGAATTTTGGTATTATTTCTGGAGTCGTAATTTCATGGCGTTATAAGTTATATTATTTTTATCCTAAAAATAATATAACTAGTTCACAAAATAAGCAAATAATCACACAAGAGTTTTAGTATAAATATATATTCTACATATATATTTACCAAATTTTATTTACGAAAATCAACCTCCGACACTTAGTATTTTTGTAATAAAAATCATGGCGAAGTTTATTTTGAAAACCAAGTTAAAAATATATTTGTAAACACTTACTAGAAAAAATTTTTCCAAGTGTTGAAATTTTAGAAAAATTTCGCCAGAGTTTCCTTTGTAAATGGAGGCGTCCACGCTTACTAGCGTATCATTTTCTTTTGTAAAATCATTCAATCAATTCTCAATCATCAACATACAACTTCTACTTACCGAACTTGTAAAAAACAAGCATAAACCATAAACTCATGAACTTGAAAGTTTATAAAAACATGTAGTAACTTACTAGCACACTTAGTAAGTCTTGTTATCTTTAAAAATGTGATTAGTTTCTTAAAAACTTTATTTTTAAAGAGTTTGAACATTCACAACTTCTAGTCATATTTTCTAAAAATATTTCTTTGTGAAATTTTCTTTTTACACAAGTGTTCCTACACTTGTTTATCCACTAAAAATGTGTTTAGTTTATGTAAGATCCGAGTTTTAACAAAACTCATACTTTTCACTTGGTTCTTTCGAAAAACCACTCCTAGATCTCTAGATCTACAAGTTTATAACTTATTTTGGCCTTTATTTTTCAAGAAAACTTTCATTTATTTAAGTTCATAGTCTATGTGTGGATGATTCCATCATCCACAACATTTCCAACTTTCACATCATGCTAGTCCATGTCTTTAAACATGATCTAGCAAGTCTATGTGATGAACCATATCATTTTTACTAACAACCAACATACAATAATCATAACAACACAAGAATAACATGATTTCATCACTATTTTAACCATACTTCATCTCTAGTTAGTTTATACTTCAAGACTTTGTTTATGTTCTTTAGAGTTCTTATATTTTCACCATTCTTTTCACTATTAACCAACAAAAATATGAAAAGTATGAAGATCTAAGGCACTTACTACTAGCATAAGGCTAGGGGAGTTCAAGAGTGTAAATGTGATGGATAAAAGAAAACGAGAGTGGTCCTTGAACTTCCGAGCACACCAAGCTTGCTTGTAGGATCTCTAACACCTTGGGATGTTCTTGGATTGCTTGAAAGAAGCTTGAAGGTGGTGGTATGGTAGTGTGGTGGTGGCGGCCGAACACAAGAGAGAGGGAGGAGAGAAGTTTGCAAGTGTTTTAGTTTGTGAATGTGAAAGATTATGACCCTTGTGTTCATTTATAAACCAAATTCACCATTAACCAACATGTATTATGTTTCATTAACCACTAGCATTCTAAATAAAATATTGAAAAGAATTGTGGGGGGTGTCCCCACCCACATAACCGGTTCGAGGGGGGGGGGGGGTAAGGGGTTGGTTTTCAATGGTTTAGTTGTAATCTAGTTAGATTTAGTTAGGAAGGTTAAGGGTTAAGTTAGTGAGTTATGATGTGTAGTATAATATAAAGTGTGTTAGGGTGTTCGGGGACCCTAACTAGCTCAGAAAAGTAAAAACAATGTGTTTGTCAATATTTTTATGTTCCGGGTAAAGTCCGGTTGTTCGGTTGGGTGTTGTCCGTTAAAGTGCTAAATTAATCCATAAGGTGTCTTTTATATTACTTTTAGTGACACATTTAATTCCCCAACACTTTGGAAAAGTATCTAGGACTATTTTGTCAAGTTTTTGCACTTTACTAGCATAGTTAAATGCTGAATTTTGTGTATTAAGTGCAGAATTCTGCATTTAAAGTGTGTTTTTGGCACTTCCCGGCACTGTAACTATCACCTAGTGATGCAGTTTTATGGTCCTCACTTCCCTACACTCCCTACTAGTGTAGCATTCTATCTCTGGCTCATACTGGCCTCAAAAACATTGTCTGTCTAGGTGCTGGCATTGTCAGCATGTCTCTGGGTTATCCGCTCACTGTGCTAACTGTGCTTTGTGCATCATGGTTGTCACTAAAGTTTGTGTGTAATAAATGGAGTGACAGTATAGAATGTGATGCATATGTATGTATGTAACAGAAATCAGAAAGTAGTTTAATCACAGTTGTAATCAAGCACAGTCATTAAGCACAAATTAAATATTAATTAAGTGTACGGATACCTGTATTTGTGAGGGTTGTCACATAATAACTAGAGGGTTTATTTTTTAATTAATTATATTTGACTAAAATAATTTAAAGTAATGTTTTCAGTTTTATTTATATTTTGTTTTATAAATTAAATGGATTTGAAGTTTATTATCTATAAACTTTGAGTTTATAAATAATATGCTAGTAAAATAAAGTTTTTAACTTGATCTAAATAATAAACCAAGTTAAGATTTATAAAAATAACTAAAACAATTTTTTGATCTAGGAATATAACAGTTTTGTAAGTTGAAATAAATATAGGGCTTTGGTTTTGTATGATAAAACTAACAAATATCATGTAATAGTCGCACCAGTTTGAGATGTTATGTACAAGAATTGCATTGCCGGTGTTCTGGTATGACGACGCGGCTCTGATCAGTTGTAGAAACGAAATTGGCGGTGAAATTGTGTGGGAATGAGGTCGCATCAGGTCAAAAGGCGTATATTTATACTCAAATTAGAGATATAACGGATCGAGAGGATGATGGGAATTTCGGAGTTAAACAGGTTAGCGGATAAGGATAATTTGCAGTTTATACGTGACACAAACGAATTGTTAGTTTTGATTGTGATGGAGATAAACATTAACGAAAAAAACGAGTTAAACGGACAATTTTTACAGATCCGATATGGCTGGAATCCGACGGCTTTGCCGGAGAAGATCCCCTGAAAGGTGGGCTTTCTTTTTGTTTGATTTAAAAAGTTTGGTTATTTAACACATATAGTCCCTGCGGTTCCTAAGTTTTACAAAATGAGCAAAAACTTTAATTATTAAAAGTCATTTTAGTCATTTTAGTAAGACTTAACAAAAAAGTTAACAACGTTTGGCCTTAGTACTCAACATTGTGACAAGAATTGGCCTTAGTACTCAACATTGTGACAAACAAGGGCGGACCCAAGCCCAGCCCAAGGTGGGCGGGCGCACCCCCGGGGAAAAAAAATTTAGTGCAAAGTTCCGTCAAAAATTCCGTCCGCACCCCTTTGAATTTTTCGACCGCACCCCTTTGGTAAAAAGTGTTATCAATGTATATTTTAAATTTTTTTAGTAAACTCTTATTTAAAAAAAAATACTACCTAAATTATATAACTTTTAATACTTAACTAACTAAACCCAAATACCCATACCTTTACCCACTATAATTCCTAACTAGTTAGCCCACTAAGTCTTAGCCCATTAACCAAACCCAACAATATTTCAAACTATAATAAAATAATTAAAGCCCAAAACCTTTAGAAATTCTCTCTCCCCCTCTCTCTCTCTCTCTTGCGTCCCTGCACTGCCAACGAACAACATCACCCAGCGACAACAGTCCAGCAGGCGGCGACCACCGTAATCAGCCACCATACCACCGTCGTTTGACACCAAATCTAACCGGAATCCGAACACGGGTAAGTTTCTTTGTTATTTTGATGATTTTGGTTGATATTATAGGAGAAAAAAGGGTAATAAAGTTGTTAAATAAGTTTGAAATTTTGTGTGTTTTGACGTTGTTTATGGTTGTTTAGATGATTTTTATGGTGTTTATGTTGTTTATATATTTTTAGGGTGATTACAACTTACGTTATGATTTCTAGGGCTTGAATAGTAAAATTAAAATTAAAATTGAAACATTATGTTATGGAGCGATGAACTTATGTTATATAGAGAAAGAATTGCTTAAGAAATTAGTTTTAGATGATGTTTTGGATAGATTTAAAAAAATGAAAACTCGTAGGGCGTCGACGTTTTAATTATGTTTGTAACAAGGTTTGACATGTTTTTGATGATTATATAAATTTAGTTTAATGTTCGTTTGTTTTACATGACCCGACCCGATACGAACCGATTTTTTTACTTATATACCTAGGGGCCTAAAATTTTTAAAAATGTTTCGCACCCCCATGGAAAAATTCCTGGGTCCGCCACTAGTGACAAATTAGAACGTTAATACCTTATTTTGCAACAAAAAACTATTAGTACCCAACATTGAAATTTGGCAAAAACACAAGGACCAATAATGTAATTTTTTCTTTTTATTAAATATTGTAATGTTTTTTTTTTAATTTAATAAAAGTGTTTTTTTTTAAATAAATTGAGATGAAATGAAAAAAAAAGTAATGATGGGTATGAGGCTTTATAACTACATTCTCTTGTAATATAAAGCCTCGTAAAGCCTCTTTCTTGCACTTTTCGTCACTTGTCGCATAACGTCCCACAAGGAGTTTATGACTAAACATGGCCTAATGCATACCCCACAAGGGGCTTTATGATTAAGGGGCTGTTTAGCAACTTCTGAATGGTTAAGTATTGAACCAGTAAAAAGTCTAAACCATTAAGTGCTGAACCAATAAGAGGTTTGAACCATTAAGAGCCAATATAATGCTTAACTATTCAGAGGCAAATGTCTGACCAATTCAGATTAGAGGTCTTAGGGGCTGTTTGTTTACCTCTTAATGAGGCTCTTAATGGTTTAGACATCTTACTAGTTCAGCACTTAATGGTTCAGAGTGTTTGTTTCACGAGCAGATGTCTTAATGGTTCAGACATTTGCCTCTGAATGGTTAAGATTTATACAGAGTCTGAATGGTTAAGACCTCTAATATGAATTTGTCAGACATTTTCCTCTGAACGGTTAAGCATTATACAGGCTCTTAATGGTTCAGACCTCTTACTGGTTCAGCACTAAATGGTTCAGACCTCTTAATGGTTCAGCACTTAACCATTCAGATGTTGTCAAACAGCACCTTAACCACTCAGATGTTGTCAAACAGCACCTTAACCATTTAGACTTAGTATAATACTTAACCTTTCAGAGGCAAATGTCTGAACCATTCAGACATCTGCTCGCAAAACAAACAGCATGAACCATTAAGTGTTGAATCAGTAAGATGTCTGAACCATTAAGAGTCTCATTAAAAAGTAAACAAAGAGACTCTAAACATGGCCTAATGCATACCCCTATTTATTTCAAAACTTGCTTGGAATTCCATTACCTAAGCTAGTGGTTATGGTTATGATTAGGGGTAACTTTGTAGAATAGTAACCAAGTTTTAAAAGTGTTCCAACTAGGTCACTCAAGTTTCAAAAGTATTCCAATAATGTCACTCAACATTCATTATTCATTAAAATTAAGGGTTTTTCATCAATTTCATAGGTAACCGTGATGGTATGGATTTTTGTTTCTTTTTTCTCTTTTATTTGATGCTAACGTCGAGTGATGATGTAGATTGTAACTTGTTTTTTTAATTTTTAATGTAATTAAATGGTTTTTATTTTTAATAAATATAATTTCATATATTAAAATCATTCGACCCCAGCATCTTATACTTTATTTTTTTCTTGACACATGGAAAAAAGGATATGACTCGATTTGAATGTTAAGTAAGTTATCTAACTAGGACAAAAATGACACCTGTAACCTAATTATAACACTTTTAAAACTTGGTTACTGTGAAATTTTTCCTAATGTGTGTGTGTAAAAATTTAATAAAACCAACCCATACACGTCCTCCCTAGCACATACATAAAGTTACCCTCGAATCCCTCAACGTTGATTCCGCGCTTCGTATTTGTACTCGTTAACGTAAACCCAGATTACCACGCAAATCCCCAAAAGAATCCTAATTTTATCCTCTAGGGTTTGTGATCTGATTCTCAGATTCTGACCGATCAACTTCACAATCTTCTACAAAAATCCACCATTCGATTAGATTCAGATCCTATCACCGTGCTCAATCGGAAATGGTTCTATCGCAGAAGCTTCACGAAGCATTCAAAGGTACGGTAGAGAGAATCACAAACCCTAGGACTGTATCCGCTTTCAAGGAGAAAGGCGTACTTAGCGTTAACGAATTCGTCATCGCCGGCGACAATTTAGTCTCCAAATGCCCTACCTGGTCATGGTAGATTCGCTTTTCATTTCGTTAATTTGTTCATTGGGTATTATTGTTGTAGGTAGATGTTAATCTTTTAGTTAGACCTATATGAATCGATTTAAGGAATCACGAGTAATAGTTTTAGAAGATTTTATTGATTTTAAGGGGAAAAAATAGTTTGCTTAGGAACTGTTATTCTAAGTTGACTGCTTAAAGTCCTATGAGAAAGTATGGTACTTGAGAGCAGGAGCCAAGGAGATTGAATGAGAGATAAATAGTTGAATTGTTTGGGCAATTTGGCAGTTGGAATAAGTATGTCGAATAGTTGAAGCTATAGTTTTGCATAAAAACACGACAGAAGCATGCTACCATGGTAGAAGGTCATAGACATTTACTGCAACATTGTTATAGGCAGTTGTTTTATGCAAATTTAGAATGCATTCAAGAAATTGGGTGTTAGGGTGCTTTCTGCTGTCACTACTAGCTGTTTATTATAGGACTCACGAGTCACGACCTTTTTAATTTCTCAAAGTAATGTTAAACACATGTCAGAATGATATTTTGTCAGAAATTTTTAGCAGCATTAACAAATGTGGTGTAGTCAGTAGTTGTATACTTTATACTCTCCTTAGTCCTTATTAGCGTGTGATGAATGAAGTGCGTAACATATACAAAAGCTTATGCTCAGGACCACATATTGGTCTACGTTTATTTATACAATCAATTGGCTTCTATCTCATAATCGCGTAGTGGAACATAGTCACATACTTTTCTGATAAACAATGTTCTTACTTTCTTGAAAATATAAGTTGCTCTTTCCTCTGTAGAGTGTAGCACTGTAGCCTGTTTTGTTTGGACTTCGGACTATATAGATATAAATTACTTCAGTTTTGTTTGCAAATCGGACAAACTATGCGGCAGTGGTCAAAATTGGTCAAAGTCGGAGAAATCGGTCAGAAATCGCCCAATTTCCGATCTAACCGGTCAAAATTAGGTCAAAATTGGACCAAATCGATATAGTTGAGTGAGTTCTTACCTCGAATTGAACCACAATCAAAGCAAAATCGAACCAAAATTGGGTCTACTGGTTTTTTCTGCGTCATGTCTGATGAACAAGAGAGAAGGGGAAGATGCGGCGTGGGTAATGAAAGAGATAATGGGTTAGCTGCTTAGGTTTAATTAAGTTTGATTATTTTAACATTTAACCTCCTATATCTTTCACTAGTTTACATATTGTTCCCATTACAGTTTACACCCTAGGACTTCATTCATTTATATTCTCTTAGGCCTGAATTCTGAAATTAAGCTCTCTCTATAAGTTTCTTTTAATGCGCATTACTCTTGAGTTTTAAAACAAGAATAAGGTACATGATAAATTTATCATGTGGTGAGTGAAAATTTACACATATTTTATTATAACAATCTCTCTCAAGAAGTTTCTAGCAACGGGCTTTTGTCTGAGTTGTATAAACATGACCAATTTAACTTGCTTACATTTTCATTGTAGGGAATCAGGTGATCCAAACAAGAGGAAGTCATACTTGCCAGCTGATAAACAGTTTTTGATTACTAGAAATGGTAAAACAGTGTTGCCATTTGCATTCAAGTTTTTGTAAATTATTGTTGTATAGAAAATACCATTGTTAATTCTTTACTGAGTTTGCATATTTCTATTTGTGCACAATTTTCTGACTTTCGGTATAAATAATGGTCACAAAACTCTTGCATGGTTTCATCTATACAAAAGGAAGCATAAATGTGCACATATATAATTTATTTTGCATGTAATATATCATTTAAGTTTGATATGGGCTTCGTTCAGTTCCTTGTTTGCGAAGAGTTGCATCAATACAAGACGAATATGAAGCTGGTGGTGGTGAGATATTGCTTGACGATGAAGATAACGATGGCTGCCTGGCTACTCATGGACACTAGTGATTTTAAATATTAACTAGGTTTATTACTATAGCCGCGTTGCGGCGAACTTCTTTTGTCATTTAGTCTCTGTTTACATGTGTTTTGAAATCACTACGAGCGCGTTACGCACAGAACCGCTGACAAGAATAAAAAGAAAATGTAGAAAAAAAAACAGTATAAGATAACCGAAAGAAAATAAAAAAAAAAGTTTTATGGTAATGATGTTGTTCGTATGAAACCCGTGGTCAGAGATGAGCAAATGGTATTGGGTACCGGTACCGAATCTCCCGAACCGAAAGATTTTAAGTCAATTCGGTAGCAACCTTTTGCTTTCCTGGTACCGGTTTGCTACCAGTTTTTACCTTCATATACCTGTACCGTAACCGGTATTTTCGATACCATTCCATTTCGTCCAGAAGTGTTTTCGTCCAAGGGAGGGTGTTTCGGGTGGGTATTTCGGGTGGGTAGTGTTCCGGATGGAGGGATGTTTTCGGGTGGGTAGTGTTTCGGGTGGGTAGGGGTGTTTGTCCAAGAGAGGGTGTTTCGGGTGGGTGGGTAGGGGTGTTTGTCCAAGAGAGGGTATTTCGGGTGGGTGGATTTTGATATTTAATTATTTATAAAAAAAAACAATTTTTAAGTGTTTATTAAAAAGTCAACAAAAGATGCCAAAGGGCCCAGAAGTGTTTTCGTCCAACTGTTTCGGGTGGGTATTGCAAAAATTCCACTTTATTATTCATTAACTTTGTCACGTGTCTATATGTTATATGTATATGTTATATGTGAGTGGATGTATTGAACCAATAAGGAAAGTTTACTATTACTATGATGTGACAACTACTATTCATTAGGTTGGTTTATTAATATATAGGATAATAGGATAATTTCGTTATATGATTTTAAACGTAGTTTGACTATCTTTAATTCTTTATAGATACCAAGGGTGATGAGGATGAGAATGTGCCTTCAATGGAAACCCTAGAAATAAGCAAGAAGAATACAATCCAGTCAATTCCGTCATATTTCGGCACCGAGGAAGATGATGACATCCCTGACATGGAAGAATTTGAAGAACCTGACAACCTTATTGAGGCTGATCCTGTAAGATACTTGCATTATCTTGGTTATCTTTTGCTTGTAGGGTTTTGAGCTTGGTTAGTTTAGACTGTGATTAAAGGAACCAGGCATAAGAACCAAGCAGTTAATGCAGTAAAACATCAGATAGCAGTCAAGGACCGATATTTGAGATATAGGTTATTGCATGCGATATCAGTAATTTTAATATCATGCATAATTTATATATATAACAATTTAACACTAACAATTCAGTATACTCTCCTATCATTTAACAATTGTAGCAAGTAGGAACTGATTAAGACTTAAAACACTTCAATTAACACTAATAATTAACAATTAGGGCTTAAAACACTAATAGCAACAATAAGAAGAAAGACGAATAGTAGAATTAAGAAGAAAGGTACTGATGTTGGGAATATCGGTGATATATCGCTGATAATATCAGTACCGATACTCTGATCGATATTTAACACTGATATTTTACATGGGGACCGATAACCGATATATCACTGATATTAACGGCATAGCATAAGAATACAATTATCAGTCCCTTTCGCCATGTGTAAACCTTGGTTTTAAAATGCGCGCATAATGCGTGATGCGCCCGATGCGCTAATGAGAGTGCATCGCAACAGCTGATGCGATGCGTTTACGTGATGCGAGAATATTGCGCGCATTTCGCATGATGCGCTCATCGCATAATGCGCTCTGATGCACGCAACATTGTTTCTTATGCTTTGTTCTAGATTTTATGAACTGTGTTCGGTTTTTTCCATAATTAACATCTTAGTATGCTTGATTTGAACCAAAAAACACAACTCTTACCTTCTAATTACGTCAGTTGTTTTACTTTAAGTATGTTTTTATAAGTTTTTATGTATAAATAATTTTTAACTATTTTTTTTATAAAGAACGCATCACATACGTGATGCGCTCGCATTGCGCATCACGCATCGCGCATCAGATTTTTGGACTAAACGCATCGGAGCGCATCACGCAATTTAAAACCAAGGTGTAAACTATGTAATGTCATAATTTCATGTAATTGGGTCTCTGAACGCCGCCCTTTTTAGAAATAAATTGGCTCTATTGTTGAATATGTATGTTAAAAACTTAAAATATTCAACTAAAGACTAGCAACAGACTAAATTTGTTAGGAACTCAAGAGTGCCCTATTGAAACATTAGAAATCAAACAAATGAGAACACATCTGCTGAAAGTTTTCTTTTTAACATTCAGGCAACGCTTCAGCCTACATATCTTGTTGCTCATGAGCCTGATGATGATAATATTCTAAGAACTCGAACTTATGATGTCAGCATCACGTAAGTTTAACCTCACTAATTCTATTTTACAGAGAAAATTAACGTACATCTAAAGTTTATTTGTATTAGTTCGTCTGGTTTTGCTGTTTATGGTGAAACGTTCATTTGTTTAGATTTTTTTTTGGGTTTACTGTTTATGTGACGTTCCAGTTTTCTTTTTCTTTCAGGTATGACAAATATTATCAAACTCCTCGTGTTTGGCTTACAGGTTATGATGAGGTTAGAAACATCAATCATATTCAAACTTGAATTTAGTTAATGTAATATATCTGCTCAAATTCACCGCTAATTAATTACTTATATCAGTCAAGGATGCTTCTTGAGCCAGAGTTGGTTCTAGAAGATGTCAGTCAAGATCATGCTCGCAAAACGGTAAGCATTGCATATTTGTTATGACATTCTCTTCAATTTCTCATTTTTCTATTTGTTTTAAAGGTGAAAAAATGTGTGGGTTTTGTAATGGTTTGAAACGGGTTATTTTTGTACGGGTCCCATTGCTTGTTGGGTTGTTTGGAAACACTTATGTCTTGAAATTTTGATTTTCTTTAATAAGCAAATAGTGTCAAATATGATTATAAGTGTACTCTTTTTTCAGTAATAATTTATTTATTAAATAAATATGTTTATTTTCTATTTTAGATTGATGTTTGTGAAGTTTATCTAACTCAGGTAACTATTGAAGACCATCCACACTTATCTGGAAAACATGCATCTGTACATCCATGCAAACATGCAGCTGTGATGAAGAAACTAATTGAGCCCTTAATAGCTGCAGGACTTGAACCACAAGTTGACAAGTAAGTTTCTTTCTGTCTTGCTAAAATAATTATTAATTCCAATATAACCCAGTATATTTTAAAACTATATTAATAAAAACTGAGATGGTGTTTGCGGATTTACGCCTTGGTTTAAAAAAGTGCGCCTAGGCGCGAGGCACACTGAGGCGCAAATCTCAGCGCCTTATGTAGTCTGAGGCGCATGTTGTACAAAAAGCGCAGCTGAGGCGCGCTTTTTTGCTGAAAAATTTACTCTGAGGCGCGCGCCGCATGTACATGACCCATTTTGTGCAGCAGATTGTTGTAAATCATGCTTTTCATGTTGTACATGTATGTAATTTCAATATTGAAACATATATACAGCTTATTTGTGTCTACATATCAGGTAAATGATCCTAGAAACCTATACAATATATAAAAAAATTATAATCGCCTTGCATCTCGCATACGAAAAGCCCACCGCTTTTGCACTCTGTGCTTTGCGCCTCGGTTTTAGACCTCGTCGCTTTTGTGCGCTTTGTGCTTTTTAAAACCAAGATGTACGCTAGACGACTATTAGGTTATGATTTCGGCCCATTTGCTTTGAGTTTGTTGATTTGGATGTTAGATCTCTTAGCGTGTTAAATAAGTCATCATCATCATACTCAGTAAATACCACCAATAGCAAAGCTAAGGTAGGGTCTGGGGAGGGTAAGATGTAGACAGCCTTACCTCTACCCCGTAGGAATAGAATAGAGAGGCTGCTTCCATTGTGACCCCCTGCTCGATAGTAGTTTTGCATCAAGCCTTGGACATAAGGCACATAACACTCAACAATTGTGACAAATGCGATTAGTGCATGTACCCCCTTGTCTTTCGACTATCAACGCCACCACATGATGCATGATTAACCATCCCTCTATTTTAACGTTATTTTCACGAAATTAGTAAAATAACGTTAAGATTTGTGCACTTTCACTTTTGCCCCTGAGCGTCCACACATATATACATTATATGTGCATACTGCAAGCGGGGCAGTAGCGTGTTAAATAAGTGAATACCGTAAATAAGATCTTTTAGCTAAAAAGAAATGGATCAAAGTTTATATTTAATGCATATTAATTATTAGAGTAACATGCCGTTTTCATCCCTGAGGTTTGGCCAATTTTGTGATTTTCGTTCAAAGGTTTGTTTTTTCGCATTTGGATCCAAAAGGTTTGAAATCTTGTCATTTTCATCTGGCTCGTTAACTCCATCTATTTCTCCGTTGAGTCAGGGGTATTTTCGTCTTTTTTGTTAACTTAAAGGGCAATTCGGCCTTTTTCAGGGGTATTCAGTTTTTTTACATAAAGTGAAAAAGATCGAGTTGCCCTTTTAAGTTAGCAAAAAAAAAAAATGGAAATACTCATGACTTAACAGAGAAAAATCGATGGAGTTAACGAGCCGGATGAAAATGGCAAGATTTCAAACCTTTTGGATCCAGATGCGGAAAAACAAACCTTTTGACGAAAGTAACAAAACTGGCCAAACCTTTGGGGGGACGAAAGTGGCATTTACTTAATTATTAACATCAATATCGTTTTCTTAAAACATTTGATTAACATTGTTATAGTCATGGGAATATGATATGTGCAGCGTGAAATTATTATATTTTTATGTAATTCTTAAAAGTGAATGGTGAGTATAAGCAAGTGAGAGGGAGTAAATTATGATTGTAGTGGACAGCAGGGATAATTCTCTGTTATCTTTTGTAATTTCATTTAACATAAAGCATTGAAATATGTTGAAACAGGTACCTGTTCTTATTCTTGAAGTTTGTTGCTACTGTAATTCCAACCATTGAATATGATTACACCATGGACTTTGACCTTGGGAGCTCCAGTACCTGATTTGTAAACAATCTCCTACACCGCTGAGGCCTGAGGCCACACAATACTGCTTGAAAGGTTTGTTCATGACCCGATAATTTCTTCCACCTTATCTTCTAATGTTTCCCTAATACCAGAAAGCATGTAACTTGAGGTGGTTCTAAGATTGTCAGGGTTGGGTAACTGATCAATCAAGTGTGGGTTGAAACAGGTTATATTCTAGTATGGGTCAAAACGGGATGGGTTGAACCTTTAATGTTTGTTGCCATGTTTTCTGTTGCTTTAGGTTACAAGTGGAGATGGACTCGAGAAATGGTGCAAAGCTAGAGTGATATGAAGTGGTGTTGTATTGTTTCCCTGCTGGGTGTTTGGTTCATTGTATATAGTGTCATTTGCAGCAAAAAAGCAAAAAAAATTAAAAAAAAATCTAAGTAAATGACGTCGTGAAGTGTAAATTGCTGGAAAAGTTATATTTGATTTCCCTTTTTATTTGGGAGTGTTAAGAAGTGGTGGTGTTGTCTTGTGTTGTGTATAATGAAGAAGGTAACTTGTGAATCCATGGTCTGTGTAATGTAAATCAACCCAGAGCCTTCTTCAAGTATAGTATTGGCGAGGAATGCTTGAGCCTTGAAGATCGGGTTGAATCTAGGGATGGCAGAACACCTAAATCACTTTTTAAATTTACATATTTTTTTTTGTTATTCCTCCTTTAATAGCTCTTAACCACTAATCTCCTCACTGATTAGGGGTTAAGAGTTGTTGAAGTAGATGGTTCCAAACGCTCATAGGATGTAAATTGACAATTTTTCATTTTGCTATTCCATTTCCTTCAACAGACGGAACGACTGGTTCTACGGACGGAAACGTATTCAGACAGTGCTCGGTAACATCCCTTGGTACGGCAGTCTGTTGGTGCTTAAATGTCTGTCAACTTCATTTTGTATTGAGTCTTGTATCTAGATAGGATAAACCAGTGCTCAATAGGCTAGAAATTAGGGTTTGTATGTAATTTGGCCATTTCGCACGAAATGGACAAGGCCATTTCGCACGAAATGGACAAGGCCATTTCACGCGAAATGAGACAGAGTCATTTCGCACGAAATGAGTCATGTTCATTTCGTACGAAATGGGATCTCTATATATAGTGGAGCCTGGTTGTCATTTGTAACGATCCAGATTTCAGAGCCGAGGTGCTGCCAAATTGTCAACTGGTCTGTAAAGCTTTGAAATCAATAAACAAGTGATTATAAATGTGAATCAAGCTGTAATCAAGTCCGTATCATCGAATTCCGCCTTTGATTCGGATTAAAACTCTTCTGATCGACTCGTTCAGGTCGTTCAACGATCCTACAAGTGGTATCAGAGCTCAGGAGGAAGAGTTCATACCGATTCAGCTTGTTTTCACCGGAATTTCTGACTTCTACTCATTCTTCTTCACAATTTTCAAAATTAATCAGGATTTAACGGTTAAAATGGCTTGAAATTCACATATTACACGCGAAATACAGTATTAAAAAATCCTTGAAAGAATTGGACCTAAAATCGACCTAAAACCAGATAAATTTGACAAAAATGTGGCCGATTGGATGATGTCATCATCATTTCGCACGGAATAGACTGTCTGGATCTTCATTTCGCACGGAATCAACCTTGTGAACTTCATTTCGCACGGAATCAACCTTGTGAACTTCATTTCGCACGGAATCAACCTTCTGGATCTTCATTTCGTACGGAATAGACACTGAGAATTTCATTTCGTACGAATTGCCCCCATTTTGCACCAAAGCTGCTCATTTCGTACCAAAGTGTCAAAAAGACCATTTCGCTTGAGAAGTTCATCCATTTCGTACGAATTGGACTTAGCAAGATCATTTCGCATGAAAACTACCATTTCGTGTGAAAGTTCATTTCGTTTGAAGTTCATTTCGCGTGAAGTTCATTTCGCTTGAAGACTGTCCATTTCGCTTGAGAATCATTTCGTTTGAAACTACATCAGTTGTGAAGTTTGTTTTAAAATCACAAAATTTTTCTAAGTGTTTGTTAATTGTTTCAGGTACTTAAAAGGTGGACGATTTTCTGAATCCGTTTAGTGATGGTTTTGCTTATACTGGAAGCACAGGAGATGCTACAACAAGCAGCACAAATGAAAATGCACCAAACCGAGTCCGAAGAAAACCATTGCTGATTCTTTGAGTGTTGATAATGCCTACGACACCTACAACAAACCGCCCAAGTTAATGGCCATAGAGGATTACAACAGATGGGCTAGCAGATTTGAGGAATGGCTACAGGCATTTGCATATCAAAGTTGGAAGAGTATGAAAAGTGGTTTTAACATCGGAAGAACTGACTACGAAAATTTAATTGATACTCCACAAGAGAATTTCATTGCAGAACAGAAATGCATTGCTTTACTTCATCAATCAGTGAGAGATGATATTATATCATTGATTGAATACAAAGATTCCAGAGATCTATGGGAGAAATTAAAGATGAAGTGTGTGGGTGGTGCTGAAATTGTTAAAAATAAGAAAAAAATTGTTGAAAAAAGAATTCGATCTGTTTGGATGTCTGAAAAATGAGTCTGTGTCAAAGATGATAGAGAGATTTGGGCACTTAAAGTTGGAACTTGCAAGATATGAAATTGTGTATACTCAGGAAGAGTTGGTTGATAAGCTGTTTGACTCACTGCCTGATGAAAAAGACTGGCAGTATTTTGCTTTAATGCTGAAGAATACAGTGAAGCCGACTGATTTGACAGTTGATTTACTAATCGAAAGGTTGGAGAGTCATGAATTGGAGATCAGGAAAACGAACAAAGTCAACAATTCCTCGTATCAGCAAAATGTTGACTTATATTATAGAGGAAGTATGATTCCTAAAACTGTGTCCCCAAAGACTGCCTTCTCAGCAGAAAATTCAAACATGTCAAATCAAGAAAGTCCAAGCAGTGGTTATCATGGAGGATCATCGTCAACTGCTCCAAGACAACAACAACAGTCAATTCCGAAAAACATGTTCCAGTGCAATATTGTTGTAGACCTCAACAATGCACAAAACTTCAGCGAAGAAGTAGCTAAGCAACAAATGGTGTTTTTGGCATCCGTCTTGGAATCCTATGAGAGCCTTGTTGCTGGAAAGATCGGAAACACCAACCTCACCAAGGAAGATTATGATCAAATCGACCCTGAAGAGATGGAGTTGATTGATATTAGATGGTGTATGGCAAGTGCGGTCAGAAGGGCTCAAAGATTCATGGAGATAACAGGCAGTCACTCTATCGGCGGACCTTCAACAAAGCTAGGTTTTGATAAATCAAAGGTTACATGCTTTAAATGCAAGCAAAAAGGGCATTTTAAACGAGAATGTCAAAATGCAGCTGCTGATGAAACTGCCAACCCTTTCCGTGAAGACTATTATAAAAGAGCCATCTATCATCAAAACAAATCCGAACCTCCCAGAATGAAACAGATAAAAGAAAATCCCAAAGAAAAATCAAGAGCATTAGCTGTTATTCATGACGACGAGGGATTCGATTGGAGTGATGTGTTACCGGAAGAAGACGCAGTGGGTTATGCCTTTATGGCAAAGATCGTTCCTTTCAAGGATACATGAACAGAGGAAGAAAAATATGGCAGCACGAAGAGTTTAGCCCTAACATGAAAGACATACATTATCGTGCATGGAAAGAGGCTAAAAGCGCGAAGAGATGGGATGCTGACAGAGAATGCTATTTGGATCCTAAGGGAAATATACTTGTGGAACCATCAACACTTCTTGTCGAGACTCTTATCGAGCAAATAGCAGAAGAGGAAGAAGCAAATCAGAGAATGTGGTGGGGAGGAGAAAGTGAAGAAGAAGAGAAAGAAAAGGAGCTACAGTTGAAAAAGATTGATGATGGGATAATCGACACGACGAAAGAATTTACAGCAGAAAATCTGAAGAAAATGGCTGATAAAGTTCTTGCAACAAAAGAGTTAGAGGTAGATACTAAGTCCAGAACTGAGTCAAAGAGCAAGGTCAGTTCTAATGATTCATCAAATGAGTTAGGTAAGACTGATAAAGCCAAAAGTGAAAGTGACTGCAAAAATTGCATGAAAGACTGCAAGGTTTGTAGCACACATGCTTACCTCAGTGGTAAAAAGACTGAAGAACTGACAGATTGAGTCAGAGAAGTTGAAAATCAGATCTTAAGTCGTGACAAATTGGTAAAAGATTCAAATGATCGAATAAAAGAATTAACTGATAAACTTGAAAATGATAAAATTGACGTAGAACGAATCAGGAAAGAAAATGAAAAATTAGTTCATGAAAACCGTCAAATTTCGGAAAATTATGAGAAGCTAAAAAGGACGACAAAAGATTCTGATGAAAGAAATGATAAAACAATCAAAGAAAATCTCCAACTGACAGGAATACTTCAGTCGAAAGAGAAGCAAATCAACCAACAGTTGGATGAGATTGCTAATCTGAAGCTTCAGTTTCAGGAAGCTAAGATTGAAAATGAACGCATCAATCTGAAACTCAACAGTTACAACTCCGCGAGTTTTGTTCTTCAACATATTGTTCCCAAACCAATCAGGAAGAACAAAGCTGGCGAAGATGTTTATTCGGACGGAACTGGGGTTGGGTATCATCAGGTTCCACCGCCAGTATTAAATAAATTTTCAAAGAAAAAGTCCGGGTTGGTTAATGATAATGAAACAAATGAGGTTAAACTTCCAGAATCAATAGATGTCACATTCACTTCATCATCCGATGAAGACAATGTTCAGTCTGAAGTTGTTAAAAGTATGGTTGAAAATGTTTTGAAATCTGAAAGTGACTCAATTGAGGATGAAGAATGTTTTTTGGACAAATATATTCCGAAATCAACATCCAAAAACAACTTAAATGAAGAACCTAATCTTGTGATGTACAAGATGTCGGGATCAGATAAGTTGTATTTGGATCTTGAATTTCCTTTGGAAAATGTGAATGTTGATAAATTGAAAAATGTGTTTAAGTTGGTTGAGATTGATGTGTATGAAATCGAAGGCTTGAAACGTTCCAAAAGGCAATTTAACTTTGAAAAAGATAAAGCTTACTACAAAAAAACCTGTTGTTCTATCACGATTTTCTAACAACAATCAAAACAAATGGTCGGGTGGATATCAGGGTGATAAGAATAATAAAGAAGGAACTTTCAAAATAAAAAGTTTGTTGAGAAAAAGGTGTTTATGAAGAGTTCAAATTCAAGCTCACTTTCCGAGCAAGATTCTGAATTTTTTTTCAAAATCAAATGAAGAATTCTTTGAAAAGAAGGCCTCACAGCCTCAGACCGAAGGTACAAGTCGGGAAGTTGATATCCGTACATGCTTTAAGTGCAACAAAGTTGGACATATTGCATGAAAGTGCACCAACTTAAAGCCTGAGTCTGAAGTTGTTGAGAGTCAAAAAAGGAAAGTTGATGCAAAAGGCAAAGCTCCAATGATTGTTGAGAAGAAAGTTTTGAAAAATGAAAACACCAAATTCAAAACTGAATCCGTAAAGAATGTTGTAACTAAAACTAACAAATTTTACAAGCGGGTTGCTTCGTCTCAACAAACTTGGAAGCCAAAATCTGAAGTAAAGAAAGCAAGTTCTCCAAACCCAAAGGTGTCTGAGACTGCAAAATCATCATCTTCAACTGAGAAGATGTATGTACCTTTGGATTACTATGAGAAACTTGAAAAACAAAAGTCTACTACTTCTGAAAAGAAGGATGTACCAAAGAAAGACCAATCATCTGGTCAACCTCCTAAAAACGATTTCTTTTTATACAAAGAGGTTGAGATTGGGTCTGAAGAGAGCTTAAAGATGAATGACAAAAAATTTCCGCCACTTTACACTGCAAAAACTCACCTCAAAGTCAAGATACCTGAGTCAAAAGAGGCTTGGGTGGCATCAAAATCTAACTAAGTGTTTGTGATATGTGTAGGAGCTTCCAAGATGCGTTTCACGTTGGATTATGGATAGCGGAGCTTCTCGACACATGACGGGAAGAAGACCCTACTATACGATGTTCAAGGGTTTAATGGAGGATATGTGGGATTTGCAAGCAATCAAGGTGGTCGAATAGTTGGTGAAGGAACTTTATCTAATGGTATTGTCACGTTTAAAGGAGTAAACTACATCGCCGAGCTTGAAAACAATCTTCTGAGTATTTCTCAGATCTGTGATCGTATGTATACAACGCACTTTACGGACAAGGAATGTATGATTCTGAAACCAGGGTTTGTTGTTCCCGAAGAGTGGGTTATCATGAGAGCACCTAGAGTCAATGATCTGTACGTGTTGGACATGAGTGTAGCCACTACTACCACGGGTCAGGCTCACTGCTTTATGTCAAGAGCAATGGAAAAAGAATCGCAATTGTGGCATCGAAAGATGGGCCACATTCACCTGCGAAAAATGAATCACCTGGTACATAACGACTTAGTAATTGGTGTTCATTTGAAAGGTTTCCATCTTGAGGGGGAGTGCATTAGTTGTGTCAAAGGCAAACAGCGAAAGAAATCTCACCCTGGGAAGAAGGAAAACTCGATATCGAGACCGTTAGAGAGACTTCATATGGATCTTTTTGGTCCAGTGAATGTCAAAAGCATAACTGGTGATCTCTACTGTCTAGTAGTAACAGACGATTACTAGAGATTTTCGTGGGTATCTTTTCTGAAGTCAAAGGATGAGACATTCGAAAGTTTGATGACGTTGTTCAGAAAAATTGAAAACTTGTACCAAACCAGAATCAGAAGAATCAGGAGTGACAACGGTATAGAGTTTAAAAACAACAAGATAGAAGAGTATTGTGATGAAAGAGGTATACTACAATAATTCAGTGCGCCTTATTGATGTGTGTAAAATGAAACATATAAATTACATCAAATGAGGCATAAAACTAACCCTTTTTAAGTACTAATATTGGAAAAAGAGTGTTTTTGTCTTCCTTTTGTATTTTCAGGATTAAATGAGCTCAAAAACACAAAAGAAGCAAAAAGACAGCTAAATCCAACATAAATACAAGGAAAGGAACATAAGTGGACTGCCCGACCCCTCAACGGCATCTTCCCAAGCAAAATAGAGAAGGCAGAAGACTGAACACGGCCCGTGCTCAGCCAGCACGGGGCCGTGCCCAAGAAGCAGCAGAAAAGACAAATCCATAGAAGCTTCTATTGCCCACCACGGGGCCGTGCCCAGTGAACACGGGGGCGTGGCGAAAGTACAGCAGGCGCATTAATTGTAATTGCGAATTACAATTAATGAGGAGAGAGAGTGTCAGACAGGCACGGGGCCGTGCCCAGCCCTCTGTTCAGCCTATAAATAGGAGTGCTTGGATTCATTTCAACTCATCCCTTGGCACACCACCTCTCTCACACTTCATCCACCACCCACCACCATCACAACACCATCATCCACCACCATCGTAGAGTGTGTGAGTCGTCTCGGGATCCAAGATTGATCGTAAGAGTTCTTGACAATCAAGGCCATGTTTGCCTAAGTCTCTTACATCACTTGGTGAAGACAAAGTGTCTAGTATAATACTTTTTATTTCTAATATTTTGCACTTTTTATTTGGTTTTGTATTAATGACTTTAATAACTAGTTACTTATGTTGAAAGTGATCTTTCCTTATCGTTTGTCCGTGGTGTCTTGGCATTATTTTACTGTCTATATAAAATAAAGGATTTTCACCATTCATATCTCCACGGTCTATATGGAGGTATGTTGGCTACCTGGTCGGGGGTTAAGGGAACGGTTTGGTAAAGGTCTTGCCATTGTTCAGCGTTTAGAGGTCCTGCAATGGACCTGGGTCAAATTTAGTAGGACCTCCTTCAATGCTTCACGGTATTGGATGGCGGGGGTCCAAACTCTTTGATCCCCTCATAAGTTAACTACTATTAATACTATAACCCGGCTATTTAGGACTGTATCCCTGCTGACTCAGACTACTTAGTCGAGGGTAACGTCACCGCCAAAAGCGGGGCCTACCACAATACTGCATTAATAACTTAATTCATTATCTTCCAATAATCCACCCTTTTAGGATTGTATCCTTGCTGACTCAAACTACTGGGGTGAGGGTAACGTCACCTTCAAAAGAGGAGCCTACTACAATAACTAAGATAATCTCTTAATTATGTGCAAAAGTGCGGAAATAATCAAAGGTTATACTAGATACGAGTCGGAACCAAGTGATTCATCTTGTCTATCTGTTTTTCTTTTTATTTTATTTTCAGCATTTTAGTTAGTTTTTATTTTTCTTAGTTTAAAACCTTTTTCTAAACTTTTTATTTTGATTAGACGTTGAGGATAAACCGGTACTAAAAGCTCTTGTGTCCTTGGACGACCTCGGTATCTTACCAACACTATACTACGCTCACGATGGGTGCACTTGCCCATATGTGTGTTTAGTGTTAGTGAAATATCGTGTTTTATAAATTTAAAACTTGGCTAAAATAAGTGTTAAAGGGGCTTAAAATATACACCTAAAATATACGACACTTCGCACGCATCAAGTTTTTGGCGCCGCTGCCGGGGACACAAGGATTTTAAGAAAGTTAGGAATCAACGGCCTAATCATTTTTTATTTTTTCTTTTTTATTTTTTTAGGATTTTCTTAGTTTTTCAGCTTCTGCAGAGCTCAGCACGGGCCGTGCCCGGTCAGACACGGGCCGTGCCCAGCATCATCACTGGCAGTTTTTATTTTCTGAGTTACAGAGAGCTGAACACGGGGCCGTGTCGGTGCAACACGGGGTCGTGTCCAACTCCCAGTAACAGGGATCCAGAAACAAATCACTGCACCTCTGACCACGGGCCGTGTTCGCTGAGCACGGGGCCGTGGTGAATATTCTGACCAACGTTCTTTTCTGTTTTTATTGCAGGACTTGGAACCTAGGCGCCACATTTGAACCTCCTACGTAGTGCATGAGCTCCAGTTCTAGTAGAGACATAAAAGAACCTCTAGAAGAACCCGAACGCTTTCTCAGAAAAAAACTTAAAGCCAAAAATCAAGAGAAAGTCTCGGGGGACCCACTTCCAATGGCGGATCAACGTACCCTCATGGATTACCTACGGCCCACCGAAGGCAATCTCGGCGCCGCTATCAATGCACCGAATGTCGAAGCCAATAACTTCGAACTTCGGCCGCATTTGATACAAATGCTCCAAAACTCCGCAACCTTCCACGGGCTTGCGGACGAGGATCCCCATCTACATATTACTAACTTCTTAGAAATATGTGATACCTTTCGGATCAATGGAGCATCAAATGACGCCATCCGCCTTCGAATGTTTCCATTTTCACTAAAAGACCGAGCTAAGGTTTGGCTTAACACCCTCCCAGTTGGATCGGTAAACACTTGGGATGAACTTGCCCAAAAGTTTTTATATAAGTATTTCCCTCCTGCTAAAACGGCTAAATTAATGACTGAAATTAATACATACTCACAAGAGGACGGGGAATCCTTATATGAAACTTGGGAAAGGTTCAAGGAGCTTCTAAGAAAGTGTCCTCATCACGGTCTAGCGGTGTGGCAACAAGTATCCACTTTCTACAATGGGTTGTTGCCACACACAAGACAAACACTTGATTCAAGCTCCGGGGGACTTTTAGGTAATCGTCGCCCAAATGAAATATATAACCAAATTGAGGAAATTGCTCAAACCAATTTTCAATGGCACACTCCCCGAGGTAATAAATCTATTGCCCCGGGCGCCCATAAGGTTGATGAAAGCACCTCTTTACAAGCCCAAATCGAGGCCCTCTCTTCAAAAATCAAAAAGCTAGAAATGACAAAAACGGCCTCGGTTATGGCTTGTGAAGGGTGTGGTGGGTCACATGAAAATTGGAGTTGTATGAAAGAATTAGATGAACAAACAGAAACGGTAAACTACATTGATAATAGACCTAGGCCGTCGGGTCCTCCAACGGGCACCTACAACCAAGGATGGCGTAACCACCCAAATCTTGGTTGGAGAGATCCCGGCAATAGTAGTAACCAACAAAACCAACGAACTAATTTTCAACAACCACAAAATTTCTCTCAACAACTAGGTGGAAGAGAAAGGCTTGAAGATACTGTATCTCGCCTCATCTCTGACACTGAAAAGAAAAACTCGGATCGATTTCAACAATTGGAATCGAATTTTAGAAATCAACAAGCTAGCATTCAAAACGTTGAAAAACAATTAAATCAACTAGCTCAAAATTTCTCCGAGAGACCACAAGGCGCGTTACCTAGTAATACCGAAACCAACCCGAAGGCACAAGTACATCTCATCACATTAAGAAATCAAACCGTGGGTCCCGAGGATGCTCCATTGTCGCCAAATGAAAGAAGCCATTCTAGCCAACCTGTGACTCCTCCTGCGCCAGAAAAGGCTTCTCTACCAACTCAAGAGCCCACCAAGACTCCTCCAATTCCGTGCCCCGGTAGGTTAAATCGTCAAAAGACCGATGAGCAATTCGCTAAATTTGAAAATTTACTAAAACAATTGCATGTTAATATTCCTTTTATCGAGGTCCTAACCCAAATGCCTAAATACACAAAATTTATGAGGGATTTCCTCACAAACAAAACGAAAATTGAATCATTGCAATTAGTTAACTTAGGCGAAGAATGCTCCGCCTTAGTGCTCAACAAACTTCCACAAAAGAAAATCGATCCCGGAAGCTTCACAATTCCTTGCTCGATTGGGGAATCTCCCGTTCGTAATGCGTTAGCCGATCTTGGGGCTAGCATTAACCTCATGCCCACATCAATGTTCAAACGACTCGGCCTAGGAACAACAAGCCCTACAAAGATGAGCATACAACTCGCCGACAGATCCGTCAAATTTCCACAAGGTGTCGCTGAGAATCTGTTGGTAAAAGTTGACAACTTCGTTTTCCCTACCGACTTTGTCATCCTAGACATGGAGGAAGACACCGAGGTCCCTCTCATCCTCGGGAGGCCATTTCTAGCCACCGCCCAAGCGGTGGTAGACATGAATGACGGAACGTTAACATTGAAGTTTGGGGATAAGGAGGTGAAGTTTGAATGTGGAAAAAGAATTGAGGACGAAGACCCGGTCAACTACATGCAAGTCATAGACTCAAGCTTGGATGATGCTCTCCGACGGTGTAACATGGGATGCAATACATCCCACTTGGGCGACATATGACCGGCTTTGGGTCTAGCCAAGGACCCTTATAAACGTGGCGCACCACGGAGGCATTCCGCGGAACTATCCTTAGTTTAATTTAGATTAATTTTTATGTTTTCTAGTTAGTATTTCAGGAATAAAACACACTCATGGTGGTAAGGGATGAAAAGGGGAACGAGAAAAATGACCCCACGCACAAGAACAAGGCAACCCGACAATTCTCTCCATTTCAGAAGGTTCAACACGGGCCGTGCCCAATCAACACGGCCCCGTGATGAACCACCTGCAGAAAAACGCCCAGTTCAGGTAACTGGACACGGGCCGTGTTCACCCGACACGCCCCCGTGTCCAGACTTCTGTTTCTCTTGTTTTAATTTTGTTACTGGCACTTGAACACGGGGCCGTGCCCGGACAACACGGGGCCGTGTTCAGCGCCCAGTAACACAAAACTTTTGCTTTTTAACACCATTTTACACATCTAATCAACCTAAAAATTTATTTTTGGGACACATTGAGGACAATGTGTAATTTAAGTGTGGGGGGGATGCTAAAACCTTGAAATTTTGCAAGTCCTAAATACAAGCCTTACACAAAACTCTATTGGAACCGCTAATCACCCCAAATTTTTTTCAAAAATTTCATTTTTCTTACTTGTCTAGGTTTAACTCGGGAAATTCAAGTTCTCAAAAAGGTTATATTCTTACAAATTTACAACCGATAGCGCAGTGATAAAAAGAACCAACATAAGAAAATTATGAAAAGGCATGGCAAACTTAGTTAAAATTTGATTATATATACTTGATCACATAAAAACCCATTCCCACAAAAGTGAGTTTTGAGCCTTTATTGAGCATACAAATTTACATCTTTAGACTAAATGCTCATTTTTCGTTTCTTGTGTGAATAGCCGCTTGGTTCTTACGACTCTATAACTTGCCATGACGATACATTCCCGGTCCTTATCAACTTAAACCCGAGTAAGTAAATGATGGAGGCATTAGGACTAACCCTTTTTATTTCTACACCATTATTTTTCATTTTCTTTTACCACCTACCCAAAAATCCCCCTAGTTAGCCCCTTTGAGCCTAAACCTTTTCATTTCATCACCCAAACCAAAAACCCTTTTACCCACCAAAACCTTTTTTATTTTTAACCCTTTGTTTTAGTAACAAGTTCGGTTTTTTTTCGTATGATCAAAAAAAAAAAAAAAAATGTGTGTTGATGATGAAGCAAAAAGAAAATAAACAAACAAGTTCATCAAAAATAACTTTGTTTGAATAAAAGCTTCATCAAAATAAAAAGTTACAAAAATAGAAAGTCTTACGAAAACCGACACTTGTTACGCTTTTCGCCCTTTTTCTACTAACCACTAACCACTATCCCAACCACCTACCTTTAACCCAAGCCTAACCCTTAACCCACAAAGTCCTCTTGATATTTACAAAGGTATAAAAGTTAAAAAGGAGGAGGATTGATTGCTTAGCAAGCTTATGGTAGGAATAAGTTCCATGCCGCTCTCGAGTGATTCACTAAAAATACACCTTCGGCCGAGTGTGAGTGATTTCTCCCATGAGGTATGTGAACTTGTATATAAATGGAATTTTAAAAAGGCATGTTATGCCCAAATAAGTAATTTCTCCTATGAAACGTTCTAAATAAATCATTACGAATAGGATTGTAAATAGATAAAAATAAAACCCAAAAGGATCTTGGATTCCCAACACTCTACAACAAGCCAAAAACCTTCTCTTCTACCCAAAGAAAGACCAATCATCTGGTCAACCTCCTAAAAACGATTTCTTTTTATACAAAGAGGTTGAGATTGGGTCTGAAGAGAGCTTAAAGATGAATGACAAAAAAATTCCGCCACTTTACACTGCAAAAACTCACCTCAAAGTCAAGATACCTGAGTCAAAAGAGGCTTGGGTGGCATCAAAATCTAACTAAGTGTTTGTGATATGTGTAGGAGCTTCCAAGATGCGTTTCACGTTGGATTATGGATAGCGGAGCTTCTCGACACATGACGGGAAGAAGACCCTACTATACGATGTTCAAGGGTTTAATGGAGGATATGTGGGATTTGCAAGCAATCAAGGTGGTCGAATAGTTGGTGAAGGAACTTTATCTAATGGTATTGTCACGTTTAAAGGAGTAAACTACATCGCCGAGCTTGAAAACAATCTTCTGAGCATTTCTCAGATCTGTGATCGTATGTATACAACGCACTTTACGGATAAGGAATGTATGATTCTGAAACCAGGGTTTGTTGTTCCCGAAGAGTGGGTTATCATGAGAGCACCTAGAGTCAATGATCTGTACGTGTTGGACATGAGTGTAGCCACTACTACCACGGGTCAGGCTCACTGCTTTATGTCAAGAGCAATGGAAAAAGAATCGCAATTGTGGCATCGAAAGATGGGCCACATTCACCTGCGAAAAATGAATCACCTGGTACATAACGACTTAGTAATTGGTGTTCATTTGAAAGGTTTCCATCTTGAGGGGGAGTGCATTAGTTGTGCCAAAGGCAAACAGCGAAAGAAATCTCACCCTGGGAAGAAGGAAAACTCGATATCGAGACCGTTAGAGAGACTTCATATGGATCTTTTTGGTCCAGTGAATGTCAAAAGCATAACTGGTGATCTCTACTGTCTAGTAGTAACAGACGATTACTAGAGATTTTCGTGGGTATCTTTTCTGAAGTCAAAGGATGAGACATTCGAAAGTTTGATGACGTTGTTCAGAAAAATTGAAAACTTGTACCAAACCAGAATCAGAAGAATCAGGAGTGACAACGGTATAGAGTTTAAAAACAACAAGATAGAAGAGTATTGTGATGAAAGAGGTATACTACAAGAATTCAGTGCGCCTTATTGATGTGTGTAAAATGCAACATATAAATTACATCAAATGAGGCATAAAACTAACCCTTTTTAAGTACTAATATTGGAAAAAGAGTGTTTTTGTCTTCCTTTTGTATTTTCAGGATTAAATGAGCTCAAAAACATAAAAGAAGCAAAAAGACAGCTAAATCCAACATAAATACAAGGAAAGGAACATAAGTGGACTGCCCGACCCCTCAACGGCATCTTCCCAAGCAAAATAGAGAAGGCAGAAGACTGAACACGGCCCGTGCTCAGCCAGCACGGGGCCGTGCCCAAGAAGCAGCAGAAAAGACAAATCCATAGAAGCTTCTATTGCCCACCACGGGGCCGTGCCCAGTGAACACGGGGGCGTGGCGAAAGTACAGCAGGCGCATTAATTGTAATTGCGAATTACAATTAATGAGGAGAGAGAGTGTCAGACAGGCACGGGGCCGTGCCCAGCGGACACGGGGCCGTGCCCAGCCCTCTGTTCAGCCTATAAATAGGAGTGCTTGGATTCATTTCAACTCATCCCTTGGCACACCACCTCTCTCACACTTCATCCACCACCCACCACCATCACAACACCATCATCCACCACCATCATCCATTGTCCATCGTAGAGTGTGTGAGTCGTCTCGGGATCCAAGATTGATCGTAAGAGTTCTTGACAATCAAGGCCATGTTTGCCTAAGTCTCTTACATCACTTGGTGAAGACAAAGTGTCTAGTATAATACTTTTTATTTCTAATATTTTGCACTTTTTATTTGGTTTTGTATTAATGACTTTAATAACTAGTTACTTATGTTGAAGGTGATCTTTCCTTATCGTTTTTCCGTGGTGTCTTGGCATTATTTTACTGTCTATATAAAATAAAGGATTTTCACCATTCATATCTCCACGGTCTATATGGAGGTATGTTGGCTACCTGGTCGGGGGTTAAGGGAACGGTTTGGTAAAGGTCTTGCCATTGTTCAGCGTTTAGAGGTCCTGCAATGGACCTGGGTCAAATTTAGTAGGACCTCCTTCAATGCTTCACGGTATTGGATGGCGGGGGTCCAAACTCTTTGATCCCCTCATAAGTTAACTACTATTAATACTATAACCCGGCTATTTAGGACTGTATCCCTGCTGACTCAGACTACTTAGTCGAGGGTAACGTCACCGCCAAAAGCGGGGCCTACCATAATACTGCATTAATAACTTAATTCATTATCTTCCAATAATCCACCCTTTTAGGATTGTATCCTTGCTGACTCAAACTACTGGGGTGAGGGTAACGTCACCTTCAAAAGAGGGGCCTACTACAATAACTAAGATAATCTCTTAATTATGTGCAAAAGTGCGGAAATAATCAAAGGTTATACTAGATACGAGTCGGAACCAAGTGATTCATCTTGTCTATCTGTTTTTCTTTTTATTTTATTTTCAGCATTTTAGTTAGTTTTTATTTTTCTTAGTTTAAAACCTTTTTCTAAACTTTTTATTTTGATTAGACGTTGAGGATAAACCGGTACTAAAAGCTCTTGTGTCCTTGGACGACCTCGGTATCTTACCAACACTATACTACGCTCACGATGGGTGCACTTGCCCATATGTGTGTTTAGTGTTAGTGAAATATCGTGTTTTATAAATTTAAAACTTGGCTAAAATAAGTGTTAAAGGGGCTTAAAATATACACCTAAAATATACGACACTTTGCACGCATCACTTATACTCCCCAGCAAAATGGAGTAGCAGAAAGAAAAAATAGGACGCTGATAGAAATGGCCAGGACGATGCTTGCTGATTCGAAATTACCTGTCAACTTTTGGGCAGAAGCAGTGTCAGCCGCTTGCTATACACTCAACCGGGTTCTTACAGTGAAGAAATTCAACAAGACATGTTTCAAGCTGATCAACAACCGCAAACCTAACCTGAAGTATCTGGAACCGTTCGGATCTCCCTGTACAGTTCTAGAACCTTATGGTAAATTTGGTCCAAAGGGCATCGA
This sequence comes from Helianthus tuberosus, assembly GCA_030545235.1. Lineage (NCBI taxonomy): Eukaryota > Viridiplantae > Streptophyta > Magnoliopsida > Asterales > Asteraceae > Helianthus > Helianthus tuberosus. The sequence continues at coordinate 125,010,852 of CM060441.1, read as the reverse complement.
AGGAATTTTCGTGGGTTATGCAAGTCCATTGAAAAGAGTCTTTGTTCCAAGCTTGAAGCGGATCATCGAAGCACAAAATGTTGAGTGTCAAAGTTATACGATGCCACCTCAGAATCCCGGCGACTCATGGCGTTTTAATTATGATACTCTGTGGGATTCATTCGACATAGAAGAAGAACCAGATTTCTTTGACGAGTTGGATATTATGAGAAAATATGAAGCATCACAAGAAAGATTCCCAGCTGAGTCATCTAGACGTCAATTTCAAACTTCAAATGACGATGAAGCCGGTCCTAGTAATGCTGGAGAACATGATGATATTCAGCAAACTCCATCATCTTCAGAACGTGAACATGCTCGTGACAATCAGACGGCAGTCAACGATAATCTAGAATCTGATGATAGGCCAATATTCGATCATGGTTATTCAGATTCTGAGGGGGAGCAAATCCAGATTTCAAATCAAACAATTCCAGTCAGTGAACAAGGTGCAAATCAGAATGTCACAAATTTGGAAGGCAAGGTAGATGTTCCAGGCGAGGTGATGCCGAGAACTCTTTCGTACCATCCAGAAGAGCTGATTATTGGAGAATTGCAATCAGGCGTCCGCACTAGACGACAAATTGACCAAGGCCTTACTTGTTTTTATTCTACAGTTGCTCCGTTACAAACAGAGTTTTCACTTAGTTGTTTTATTTCGCAGATTGAACCGAGAACATATAAGGAAACACTAACTGAACATTCTTGGGTCAACGTGATGCAAGAGGAGCTGAGTCAGTTTGAGAAGTTGGGAGTGTGGAAATTGGTAGACTTGCCTGATGGTCACAGGAAGATAAACCCCAAGTGGGTGTTTAAGTGCAAAAGAGATGATCGAGGGGTTATTATTCGCAACAAAGCTCGACTCGTAGTCCAGGGCTTTAGTCAGCAGGAGGGTATAGATTTCACTGAAGTGTATACTCCGGTTGCTAGACTTGAAGCGATCAGAATCTTCCTAGCATTTGCATATTGGAAAGGTTTTAAAGTTTTTCAGCTAGATGTTAAATCGGCTTTTCTCTACGGGAAGGTAAAAGAGGAGGTATATGTCGGACAACCACCGGGCTTCACCGACCCAATCCACAAAGACAAGGTCTATTTACTGGATAAAGCGCTGTATGGTTTACACCAGGCCTCGAGAGCCTGGTACGAGACATTGTCTCAACATTTGCTTGCCAACAGCTTCATCCGTGGAAAAGTGGCTGTCACTCTATTCACCAAAGAAGTCGACGGACATCTTCTGATTGTTCAGATATACGTGGATGACATCATATTTGGGTCAACAAATGAAGATCTGTCTGTTGGTTGATCAACTGTTCGAGGGAATTTTCATACATCAGACGAAGTATGTTCATGATATCTTAGAGAAATTTGGGATGTCCGGGACTACTCCAGCTTCCACCCCATTAGCGACGAACCATGTAATAAATCCTGATCTCACCGGAGAGAAGGTGGATGAAATGATCTATCGCTCCATGATCGGATCGCTGATGTATTTAACAGCTTTAAGACCCGAAATCATGTATCCAACATGCCTCGCAGCGCGGTTTCATTCAAGCCCCAGAGCTTCGCATATGGTGATTGTGAAATGGATATTGCGCTACCTGAAAGGAACTCCATCATTAGGGTTGTGGTATCCAAAAGAAGGCGATTTCACGCTCGAAGGGTATTCTGATTCCGACTTCAGATGCTGTAAAGTGAACGCTAAGTCAACAACAGCGGGGTGCCAGTTTTTCGGACCACGATTGGTCACCTGGCAATGTAAGAAGCAGACCTCTGTTGCTTTATCCACATGTGAAGCCGAATAAGTATCTGCTAGCAGTTGCTGCTCTCAGATCTTGTGGATCCAGCAACAGATGCGAGACTACGGTTTGCAATTTCTTAACTCCCCTATCTTTGTTGATAATGAGGCAGCTATAAACATAACAAAAAATCCTGTTCATCACGCTAAAACGAAACATATTGAAATTTGTTATCACTTCATCCGAGACTGTTTCGAGAAGAAGTTGATACGAATTGAGAAAATCCACACTGACGAACAAAAAGCTGATTTACATACCATAGCGTTTGATAAAACTCGTTTTCAATATCTTTTAAAATTGAACGGTATGAAGCTTTTATCGGTGTCGGAGGAGATTCTTGGTGTATATGATGGTACCACTGTAGATGATGTTGAAAAGCAATCTGCAATGGTTTGTCGATTTTTTACTTGTTTTGGTATTTAGGGGGAGGTAGGTTATATTTTTCAGAAAATACAAAAACAGTAAAAAAATTCAAAAACCCAAAAACATGAGATAAATTCAAAAATTCAAAAACAATAGAAAACCGAAAAAGAGCTTGTGTAAAAAGGGAAAATGATAGTACATCAGCTTGACAGTTGCAGTATGCTAAAGAATTGGAAGTTTAAAAGTGTTAAACAGTCTCGCTGATGATATGCCGGTAGGTTTTTACACATTTAGTAGGTTTGTTCGGGATATAAACCTAAATCATCACTTACTTATTACGTGGGGAACATCTCTCGGATATATAGGTAACCCCTGAAATCCTGTTTGAAAGGCTCTATTTATGACATACTAGGTCTTTGTACGTGGTGATATTTGGGGTATTATACCTGGACTTCTGATTTTGCGGGAGCAATAGCCTAGTCCTCGTATAATACTTTGCACAGCTTTAATCATAAAGCCCCCCTCAGCATAAAAAATGATGAAACATTGAAAAATGCTAATCATGTGCTGTTGTAAAAGAAGATCCCCAAGGGGGACCCACTTAAAGTTGAGCCATCATCTCTCTGATTTTGCGGAAGCAATAGCCTGAGCTCTCATGGCCTCAACACTTAACCCCTTACAGATATCATTAGTGTGCACTCACCTGTAAGACTGAATATAGTAGTCTGGATACGGGAGTATATTCTGAGGTGGTAGATGCGTATAAGCTAAGTCTCTAAAACACTAAATTCGTATCCTGATCAGACTGAAATTTGTGTGAGAATTTAAGAGGATCAGTATATCGGCAATCTAAGTGAATTGTTTAATTCTGAATATGAAATCAAAGCTTAACGGTACTTGTGACTTGTCGGTAGCTGATATGATTCCCTAACACGCTCATCAAAACTATGTTTGTAAATAGTTTACATTTACTGCATTTCATTTATGTTTAGCATTCTAGTTTAGAAACTTTACTCAAAATCCAAAAAGATTTTTTATTTCTGCTTTATTTTTCCGACAAACCAAAGTGGAAAGCTGATCTTCAGACTCACAGTTTGAAGAAGATGTAGGAAGTTTCTGAGTTGGACAGAAGAGTTGGGAGCTTATTATGTTAAACCTGTGAAAATGAAAAGTCAAAACAAGTTCATTAAGTTGAAACTTGTAACTTTCAGAATAATGTTTTTGAAAATTGTTGAACAAAAGTCAGTTTTGCTTTGTCTTGAGTCAACCAAGGTCATTAAGTTGGACTTGGTAGGCAAATTAAGTACCCAGGGTCATTTACTTGGATCTGGATACTTAAGTGGATTATTAAAAACTGATAAAAACAACAAAAGTAGTCAAAAGGAGAATAGATTATAATGTCAAATTTCTGAGAAGCAGGAAACAGGTTTGAACCTGTGAAAGCAGCAAAGCAAGATCCCCGTGGCTATGTATGAACAAAGTTTGAGCCAGAATACGAGTCAAGAACGAGATCTATTCAAGAATGAGATCCCAGCTTATCGAAAGGGGGGAGTCTAAAGACATAAGAGTCAGATGCAAATTCTGGATCAACATTCAAGGGGGAGTTTGAAGATTGTAAAAGTCAAGTTCGAGTGCTAGCTGTTGATGCTGTTAAAGTTAAAGAATCAAGAGATTTGATAAAGAGAATTAGAAGATAAAGAGATTGAAGGATGCTTACAGTGTCAAACATTTTGGTAAGAGCGAAAATACTGATCAAGACTGAAGACTCGATGCCGAAGACTTCGTCAATATCCAAGGGGGAGTCTGTTGGTGCTTAAATGTCTGTCAACTTCGTCTTGTATCTAGATAGGATAAACCAGTGCTCAATAGGCTAGAAATTAGGGTTTGTATGTAATTTGGCCATTTCGCACGAAATGGACAAGGCCATTTCGCGCAAAATGAGACAAAGTCATTTCGCACGAAACGAGTCATGTTCATTTCGTACGAAATGGGATCTCTATATATAGTGGAGCCTGGTTGTCATTTGTAACGATCCGGATTTCAGAGCCGAGGTGCTGCCAAATTGTCAACTGATCTGTAAAGCTTTGAAATCAATAAACAAGTGATTATAAACGTGAATCAAGTTGTAATCAAGTCCGTATCATCGAATTCCGCCTTTGATTCGGATTAAAACTCTTCTGATCGACTCGTTCAGGTCGTTCAACGATCCTACACAGTCATATCGGTCGGTGACCACGCGAAGATGTCCATGTTCTTGAGAAGCAAACGCGTTAAGAAAGCACGGATGTTTTCGGACATGGCGGGACCAAGTGTCACCGTTTGCTCTAGATACGGTTCAAAATCCACTTCTCTGGCTCTGTGCGTAGGGTGTTCTTACTTGTCTTTATTGGGCGTACTTCGTCGGCTGCCCCTCCTTTCGTGAATAGATGATTGGCACTCTGGTTTCTGTTGGAAAACCGATCGCAGAATGCGGAGTGGAAGTCAGCATGCTTAGATGACCCTGAGTTTCTCTGCCGATCAAGACGTCGTGTCTCGAGTTGGCTGGCATGACCATGAAGTTTACCTTAGTTGTTCTTGAATGCTTCCCATCTGTGAGTGTGACTAGGAAGGAGATTTGACCAAGAGGGAGACCGTCTCATTGTAGAAGCCAGTTAAAGGATAATCGGTTCTAGGTGTGCCTTATCCTCCAAGTCGAACTGATTGAAGCATTGCTCGTAAATTATATCACCTGTGCTTCCTAGGTCTATGAAGATGTAATCTGTCTCAAGTGACCCAAGATACCGGTAATTACGACTAGGCGTACGGGGAAAATTACCTGATGCTCGCGCCATGATTCGTCCATTGGACGTTTCCCTTGGGTTTTCGCACTTCTTCTCGTCCTTCCGCTAACCATATGAGTTTCCAACCTTCGGATCTGTTTGTTGCCCCCTTCATCGGTTCTCTGGATTTTTCTGGTTTCTTTGCACACATTTTTCACCAGGTGGCCCAGCTTTCCGCTCTTTAGGGCTTTCTCAATCTATGTGCGCATGCTGATACAATCATAAGTCAAGTAGCCGGTGTCTTTGTGAAAATCACAATACAAGTTAGGGTCCGGCCTATTTTGTTCTTCATCGGTTGTGGAGCTTTGAAGTCGTGGTTCTCCGTCATAAGGACCTCTAAGGGTGTCTTAGACAACGGAGTCCAGTGCTTCTCCCGATTCTCGTTTTTAATGGCCTTTTGTATCTAATCTTGTCGATTGTCGCGCGAGCATCCTCCCCATAGCGAGGCCTTTCATCATAACTGCTGGACTGGTTTGACTTCCAACCAGAGTTTTTGTTTTCTTATTGCGCCTGTTGGAGTCGTGCGAATTGATCCTTGAGTACTGATCTTCCGAATAATGACTGGACTTACCTCCGGTCAGTGTTTTTTCCGTTTACGCGACAACCTTTGCTGTCGCCATCAGGTTACCCCATTCCTTGGGCATCCAATCTTTCCCTGTAATAGTCCTGATTAGGTTATCACAGCGCACTGCATGCTTGAAATGTGCACGCATAAGATCTTCGCTAACATTCCCTATTTCAAGACACTCCTTGTTAAAGCGAGTGATGAAGTCTTCTAAACCTTCGTCCTCCCGCGTCGAGATGTTCATTACTTATGAGGTGTCACGCTTGTAACGCCTCTGCTGGCTGAAGTGAGCGAGGAACTTTTCTTGAAAATCTGGACAAGATTTTAGTCTACCTATAGGAAGGCTGTAGAACCGTGTGCGTGTCGCCCCTATCAGGGTTTGTACGAATATATGGCACTACATGGGCATGGTCCATCCCCCAACTACACCAACACTTGTAAATAATTGTACATGATCATCCGGAACTGTTAAGCCGTTAAACTTACCAACAGTTTGTGGTAGCTTAGCTTTCTCCAAAGGTGTAAGAGCAATCTCTCGTATAAACTTCGATTGCTTTGCTGCTGCTGGTCTATAGGTCACACTGTAATCATGCTCAGCCGACGGGTTGTATGCTGTGTGTGCCCGTGGCTTATAAGTGTAACACCCAAAAAACGGGTTTGATAATCAAACCACGTAAATATTAAAGAGCGGGTAAAAAACCATTGGCGGTAAAGATTTAACCCGGAAAATTTTAGAATTCAAACAAGTAAGCTTAATAATAAATAAAAGGGAACAAACGCATTGAGAAGATAAAGTTTATAAGGAGCCCGAGTTAACGGGACTTAAAATAACACGGGTCATGACTCCCTGAATCCGCTAAGTTAACTAGGAATAATTAACCTAGTTAGTGATGTGTAAATGAGTAATAAAACATGGAGTTCTTGTCCATAATAGTTAGAACTAAACTTGAGGGGTCAAAATTGTTAAAAAGGAAGCCAAGTGTCACACCCCAACAGATGGCGGAAATCATCGGGGCATGGCACTGAGCGAAACAGATTGTCCAGAAGTTTCCATAACAACTATCATTACCATTCAATTTAAATTAACATGTCCCATACCATGTCTCAAACAGTAAACAAATTATTAAAGATAAACATCAAGACAAATATTCTGTTCCGACGACTCAGATTCAAACACAAATAGTTTATTTATTGGTTTCTAGGACCCCATTTCCTAGCTTCGATTTCATCACAGCGCAGAGAGCATCCTAGACCTTTCCTAGCCTCAAGTTCACAGCATGCTAAGCATGTAAACTTCCTAAGCACCTGTCACATACGTTAAAATAAAGTCAATACATAAAATGTAAAGGTGAGCATACAAGTTTGATAATAGCATATAGAGTTCGAATTCGTTTACGCATAACCAGCACGTACACATAGTGAAATGAAGCACGTTAGTTATCGACATAGACCCATCGATACCAATGACTGCGGGTTGACTGCCTGGGGCAGTTCGCAATACATGATTACCACCGTAATCCATGCAAGTAAAAGATCCTTAACAACCCCCGTGTGAACGGGTGCTGAGTCCAAACTATAGTACTATCGTTGCTAAGGCAGGTAGACAGCATTCCATGTGTAAACATAACAAACAAGCATTCATGAGCCACGTATAACATGCATTAACGGTTAGCGTTCAATAGTTTGAGTAGTGTGATAATTGTAGTTTGAATATTCGTAACGTATGTAACACCCAAAAGTGCTTAAAGCAAAAAGGGATCGAGTATACTCACAGTGATTTATGGATTGAAGGGAGCGCTTAGCGAATACGGTTAGCCTGAATAGATTTGATAGCATAATGATAAGAGAAACGTAAAACAGGAAACAAGTGCTGGTGAGTCGGACAGCTAGTCGATCGGACGGCTGACCGTTCGGTTGACAGACTGCTCGGATGGCTGTCCGGTCGGTTGGTAAGCCGATCGGATGGCTGTTCGAGTGGATTGTTTCTTCCTTTGTGAAGGATGTGTTTGTGTATGATGGCTTGACCTTTGAAGTTTTCGTTGTAGCATTTTGAAAACATTGAAGTACCTTTGCCTTTCAGGTCGGTCGATCGGATGGCTGTTCGATCGGCCGGCAGCCCGATCGGTTAGGCATTCAACAGAATTTCAAGGGTTAGCCTTTGGATCGGACAGGTGTTCGATCGGTTGGCAAGTCAACAAGTCAAAGGCCTTAATGAATGTAAAGTGTGATACCATGGATCGGATGGTTGATCGATCGAGCAGCAAAACTGTTGTTCGATCGGACAACGAGGTGTCACCTGATCGGACGACTGTTCGATCGGGTGGCACTTCTAGTGCATTGAACATGTTGAAAATTGATTAAGTGTTGAAGCATAGTATCTCATGATCCGAAGAGTAATCCGATCGAACAGTAGTTCGATCGAACAACAGTTCGTTCAATACCATTCTTCAAAACAAGTTGTTGTGTGGGACCATGTGCTAGCCGATCGGCTGGCCAGTCGATCGGCTGGTTTATCCGATCGGTCAGCACCCTGACCTGATCAGCCTTGCGTCTAACACCTTGGTTGTTCTGTTTGTTTGTCGTTTTATCGAGGTACTTTGACAGCGAGTAAAACCATAGATGCCTCGTTCTTACTTGGTCTCCCGGGTCAGACAGGAATCACCCAAATCCGGTCGGTGGTCTGTTCGGAACGAAGTTTAACATTTAACCCGAAGTCGGTTAACCTCGTGGATAGAATCCAGATCTTGAGCCGTATAACCACTGAAGTGCTTTGTAAACCAGCTCAGGTTCCGTTTCCACTGGTTCGAGTGAAAAGAGTTGAAGAAAGTTGGGAAAATCCATCCTTCAATCCCTTTCACCAAGTATCTGTTCAGATCTATAAAAGATCCTTGTTTGTTTATGTGGAAATTGACTAGATCCAAGTCATTCTTGGTGGGTTGAGGCCAAAACATGAAGTTCTTCAAGAACTCATGATGACATCATCCTAGAACACTTGATTCTTGATGATTTCACGGTTAAAAGTTTTGATTTGAAAGATGGAAAGGTGTAGGAGTGTGTATAGATTAAGAAAGTACAAGATTTAGGACGAAAACTTACCGGAATCGAGAGAAATCTGAGAAAAAGGCGAGTTGAGCGTGCTGGTCGAACAAGGGTTTCCAAAAGTGGTAAAGGATGGAAATGACAGGGGTATTTATAGGAAGACAAAAGAGGAAAGGGCTAGCCGATCGGCTGGCAGCTCGATCGGACAGCAGTCCGTTCGGCTGGCTGTTCGATCGGCTGGGAGCCTGATCGATCGGTTGCACCTTTCGAGTGTTTCGCGCGACGATTTCAGATATTTCGATTTCGATTGCGAGCGGTTCGATATGATAGGGTTTCCTAGTCAAATTACTTTCAGTCCCAACTACTTCGTGTCTCGCGGAATCTATTTTCCACCATTTGTCATAGTTCGTTTGTGATTTGAGTTCGAGTTCGATAGCATTCGAGTTAGGTTTCGAGTTAGGTTGAGTTCGCTTGATTACACAACACAATATAAATAAACATGCATAGGTAACACGTAAGGCACACACACACGTATAAATAACAAGTAAAAATTACGTAGTGCGAGTTACGATTCGATGTCGATTCGATTAGTATGGCTTGATTATTAGTTGATTAACTTTATCGCATTGTTACTTCCTATAGTACTCAGTCGTAGGTCAATTGAAATACGATTAATACTCATCGATTATTGTAATGAACAACACTTACTTCACATAATATAAATAAAATAAGGACATTTCTACAAGTCGAGTTGGCGAAATCGGTCGTTGACTTTGACCTTGACTTTGACTTTCACTTATGAAAACATGGGGTGTTACAGCCTCCTCTTGTTTAGGGAATTTCGTCCCGAAATTAAGCTGGAAGCTGCTACAACCGCCATGAATCCTGTGAGGACTTTCTCTATCTAGACTTTCTCCTGGAACAACTGCGGGTACTTTGCCTTCATGTCGCTTTCGAGTTCCCAAGTGAACTCCGCGCCTCGTTTGCCTTCCCACCGGACCTTCACAAAAGGAATGCGTGAGCGCCTGAGCTGCTTGGTTTGGCGATCCATGATTTCGACAGGATTTTCCACGAAGTGTAATGTTTCGTTCACTTGTAGATCGTTTAGAGAGACATGTAGATCGTGGTCGGCAATGCACTTTCGGAGGTTTGACACGTGGAAAGTCGGGTGGACGTTGTTAAGTTCCTCCGGTAATTCGAGTCTGTAGGCGACTTTTCCGATCCTTTCCAGAATCTTAAAAGGTCCAACATATCGAGGCACGAGTTTCCCTTTCTTGCCGAATCGGACTACACCCTTCCAAGGTGATACCTTTAGGAGTACGTAGTCACCAACGACAAATTCACGGGGCTTGCGCTTTTTATCGGCGTAAACCTTCTGTCGATCCCGAGCTTTCACCAGGTTGTCTCTGATTTGGAAAATTTTGTCTGTTGTTTCTTGTAATAGCTCAGGACCGGTTAGTTGCGAGTGACCGATCTCGTGCCACACAATAGGCGACCGACATCTTCTTCCGTATAATGCCTCGAAAGGTGCCATCTCGATGCTAGAATGATAGCTGTTATTATACGAGAATTCGACTAACGGCAGGTGTTTATCCCAATTACCACCGAAGTCTAGAACACACGAACGGAGCATGTCTTCAAGAGTACGGATCGTTCTTTCAGTCTGACCGTCGGTTTGTGGGTGGAAAGCGGTACTTAGATTAAGTGTGGTACCGAGTGCCGTTTGAAACGTTTCCCACAATCGTGAAGTAAATCGAGCATCACGATCAGAGATGATGTCACAAGGCGTCCCATGATTACAAATGATCTCGTCGGTGTAGATTCGGGCTAATCGTTCTACCTTGTAGTCTTCTCGTATGGGTAGAAAGTGAGCTGATTTAGTCAAACGGTCGACTATTACCCAAATGCTGTCGTGACCTGATGACGTGGGTAGAAGCTTGGTTACAAAATCCATAGCTATGCTCTCCCACTTCCACATGGGAATTGGTGGTTGTTCGAGCAAGCCAGAGGGTCTTTGATGTTCAGCCTTGATTCTAGCACAAGTTAGGCATTTTCTGACGTAGAGAGCGATATCCCTTTTCATTCCCGGCCACCAGTACTTGTAACGAAGATCCTGGTACATTTTATCAGCACCGGGGTGAACTGAGTAGTGGGATTTATGGGCTTCGTCCATGATAATCTGTCGCAAATTGGTTCGCTTGGGAATCCAAATTCGGTCTAAAAAGTGAAATATCCCATTCAATTTGCTCACAAGCTGGGCTCCATCGTGGTAGATTCTTTCCTTCTTCAAAGTACGTTCGTTGAAACATGCATGCTGAGCGTCGCGGATGAGAGTCTCGAGGTTGTGCTGGGCTTGAACATTACGAGTGCTAAGCAGGTAGCTCCGTCTGCTAAGTGCGTCGGCAACAACATTTGCTTTGCCTGGGTGATAACGAATCTCACAGTCGTAATCGTTGAGAAGTTCTACCCATCGGCGTTGACGCATATTAAGTTCCTTCTGATTAAAGATATGCTGTAGGCTCCTATGATCGGTGAAGATCGTACACTTAGTACCATATAGGTAGTGCCGCCAAATCTTTAATGAAAAAACAACCGCGCCTAGCTCGAGATCATGGGTTGTATAGTTCTTCTCGTGAATTTTGAGCTGACGAGATGCGTAAGCTATGACCTTGTCCCGTTGCATGAGGACACAACCGAGACCAAGGTTGGAAGCATCACAGTAGACAATGAAATCATTGTTTCCGTCGGGCAAGGTGAGAACAGGAGCATTGCATAGCATGTGTTTGAGGGTTCGAAAGGCAAACTCTTGTTTAGTTCCCCAAACAAAACGCTGGTCTTTATGTGTAAGAGAGGTAAGTGGTACAGCAATCTTCGAGAATCCTTCGATAAATCGGTGATAATAGCCCACTAGTCCGAGAAAAGAGCGGACTTCGGACGGGTTCTTAGGCGTAACCCAACTCTTGACTGCTTCAATCTTCGCAGGATCGACGTGAATACCCTGGCTATTTACAATGTGACCCAGAAATTGAACCTCCCCTAACCAGAATTCGCACTTGGAGAACTTGGCATAGAGTTGGTTTCCCTGGAGTAACTCGAGAACCAAACGTAGATGTTGCGCGTGTTCGGCTTTCGATTTGGAATAGATCAAGACATCATCGATGAATACGATGACGAAACGGTCGAGATACGGTTTACACACGCGGTTCATCAGATCCATGAAAACCGCTGGTGCGTTTGTTAGACCAAAAGGCATGACAACGAATTCGTAATGGCCGTAACGAGTTCGAAATGCGGTTTTGGGTATATCCTCTTCTTGAACGCGTAGCTGATGGTAACCTGAACGTAGATCAATCTTTGAAAAACACGTAGCGCCTTGTAGTTGATCAAACAAATCGTCGATGCGAGGTAGTGGATAGTAGTTCTTGATAGTTAACTTATTCAATTCCCGGTAGTCGATGCACATCCGGAACGACCCATCCTTCTTTTTGAGGAAAAGGACTGGCGCGCCCCAAGGAGAGGTGCTCGGGCGAATGAAGCCTTTTTCAAGTAATTCCTGGAGCTGGGTTGAGAGTTCGTGCATTTCTGACGGTGCGAGTCGGTAAGGAGCTTTGGCAATAGGATTTGCTCCAGGAATAAGGTCAATACGAAAGTCGATATCACGACTTGGCGGTAATCCGGGAAGATCCTCTGGAAAGACATGAGGAAACTCTCGAACCACTGGAATGTCTTTCACTTCCTTCTTCTCTTTCTTTTCCTTCTCTGCTACTACAATGTTAGCCAAGAAAGCCCTGTATTCCTTGCGGAGATACTTGCCGGCTTGGATACATGACATAAGTTGGAGCCCCTTTGAAGTAGTATCGCCATATACGCACAGTAAGTCACCATTCGCGAACGAAAATCGAATCATCTTGTCGAAGCATACCACTTCAGCATGGTTTTCTCGAAGAAAGTCCATGCCTATTATGACGTCAAAGCTTCCGAGTTGCATCGGAATAAGATTGATCGAAAAGATGTGATTGTTGAGCTCAAGAGTACAATCACGGAGAACAGAATTGACAGTGACGGTCCTTTCGGTGGCGACTTCAACATCGAATGTCGAGGATAGTTTGGAACGTTTATGACTAAGGAGTCTCTCAAATTCGAACGACACAAAGCAATTATCGGCTCCGGTATCAAACAAACATGAAGTATAAATACCATTCACAAGGAACGTACCATTGACCACATTGTTGTCGGCCTGGGCTTGACGCACGTTGAGGTTGAAAGTTCTGGCGCGTGCGGCCTGTTGTTGCTGCGGCTGTTGTTGTTGCTGCTGTGGCTGCTGTTGCTGAGGCTCTTGTTTCACAACCCTGTTCGGGCACACGTTGGCGAAATGGTTCGGGTCGCCACACGCGAAGCAGGCTCTTGCTTTGACTGCGGGTGCCGGAGGAGCTTGTTGACCCTGTGGGGCAGTGAGTAGAGCTTGGTTGGCAGGAGCTTGACGAATACGGCAGTTGGTAGTGAAGTGGTCGTACAGGTTGCAATGAGCACAGAAGCGGCATTGAATAGCAGTCGGGTGGTGGTAGGTGCAAGTAGGGCAGAGCGGGTGTGGCCCAGTGTATGCACGCTTTGCAGGCGGTGCATTGGCCACAGGCGCCGCTACTTGACGTTGTTGGGCAGGTATAGCTTGAATTGGTGCAGCAGTAATCGCACAGTTCTTATTGGTGGAGCTGTTCTTTCTCTTGTTCTTTCTCTTGTTGCTTGATGAGGTGGGTTCAGCAGTGGGTGCGGTAGCGGTAGCTTGATGCAGATGCTTCGAAGTCTTATCCCATACACCAGCCTTAACCCGCTTGTCGTTGATTTCAGCGGCCAACAGATAAGTTTCCTCGATCGTCGTAGTCTTAGCCGCTTGCACGAAATCAGCAACGCACTCGGGCAGGGCCCGGATGTACTTCTTGATTGTCATGTTGGGAGTCTTGACTTGGTCGGGACAGATAATGCTGAACTGCTTGAAACGAGCAGTAAGGCCAGCATTGTCTCCATCCTTCTGCTGTATGTGCCAAAATTCATCTTCCAGCTTTTGACGTTCGTGAGGAGGGCAGAATTCCTCTAGCATAACTTCCTTGAGCTCGTCCCACGATAGACCGTAGGCTGCATCGTTCCCTCGCTTGTTCCTCTCGGCCGTCCACCAGTCTAGAGCACGAGACTGGAAAACGCCGGTAGCGTTCAGAGTTCGAAGGTCATCAGGGCAACCACTTTGTCGCAGAGTAACCTCAATGGAATCAAACCAGTGAAATAGTGCAGTAGGACCTCCTTCGCCAGTGAATTCTTTTGGCCCACACGACTTGAATTGCTTGAAACTGAAAGGCCTTGCGGCAGTCTTAGGAGCTTTGGTTCTCGATTCCTCGGATGATTTGCTGGCATTCTCATAAACATCACTCACGGCCTTTGCTACACTTTTCGCGATGATGGAAGCAAGGCGTTTGTCCCTCTTTTCCTGACGAGAGAGTGCATGACGGGATCCTGACGACATGGTCTGCAATAGACATCGTCACAGGACTCATCACATTGTATTCGAATCTCACCTCACACGTCTATTACTTACTAAAGCTCAGGAACACGTATAGTTACATAAATACTTCACACGAATTCGCGTAATCACATAAGCACATAAAGCACATAGTCATTTAATTCCTAAGCACGTAGAGCACAGAAGCAAGATAACACATACGCACTTAATCACTAGAGGCAATCAGAAAACAAAAACCTAGGTCTGGGGAAAGAAGCTAGAGAGAGAAAGTTGAGAGGGAAAGGAAAAGGTGATTCAAGTGCCTTTGTACCTTTCACATCTATATCGAATCACAGATTATATTACGTCTCGTGTGTTTCGGTCTCATTCGTTTACGGATTCCGCACGTTACACGTTCGGTTCGCAATCGTTTCGGAGTCAAAACCGGGACATAATAAGAATCACGGTAAGTTGTACATCCAGTGTGTTTGGTCACGCACGTTCACGGATTTCGCACGTTGAACGTGTCGTTACGCAATCGTTTGGAGTCAAATAAGCACAAATCACAACATGCAGTGCGAGTCGCGTGTGTCGATCGAAGTGTGAAACAAATATCGAGTAAATTCCAATGTTTAAACACATAAACAGGAAAACATGTAAATAAGCACACAAAATCGGCGAAACCTCAGAGTCAGCAGTTGCGGACTCAAGGTTGAAACACATGAAATTTGAGAATTAGATTGTCTGCGGCTAGTAGACTTCGACTACCCAAAGCGGTTCGACTATTCACAAGGATCCGTTGTGCACATTTAACCTTCAGGACTGTGCCTTCGCCTCGATTCTTGGGCACTTGGCACGCATCCCGTTGGTCATATCGTGACTTCAGGTCATTGGAGTCCGTCGAGACTTGGTGAGAGTTTTGTAAGAGATGCGGAATAAGTCGCCAAGGTTTGGGTTTCTCCCCTGGCTTAACAACTTCGTTCCTGTCTTGATAAAATAGAGGAGATTATTCATCAAAATGTGGGTTTCACCCCTAATTTGGTATAATTCTCCTCGTTGGTAGTTAAAATGCGAGCTGGTTAAGCAACTTTAGTCGAGAGTTTGCGGTTTTCACACCTATTCTCGACCTTATGGCTCACTTTTAGTTGAAAGTTCGAGTGTGGTGTGAGTGTAGAATAAGCGAGAATAACGATAAGTAAGCTCGTACATAACCCCTACTGGTTATGCACAAGCCGGTCTTGCTGGTTCTTAACTATAGTCTAGGTATCTAAGACTTCGACCCGGACTAGGTCGAGTCTTGCCTAATTCCCTATAGTTATGGCTCTGATACCAATCTGTCACACCCCAACCGATGGCGGAAATCATCGGGGCATGGCACTGAGTGAAACAGATTGTCCAGAAGTTTCCATAACAACTATCATTACCATTCAATTTAAATTAACATGTCCCATACCATGTCTCAAACAGTAAACAAATTATTACAGATAAACATCAAGACAAATATTCTGTTCCGACGACTCAGATTCAAACACAAATAGTTTATTTATTGGTTTCTAGGACCCCATTTCCTAGCTTCGATTTCATCACAGCGCAGAGAGCATCCTAGACCTTTCCTAGCCTCAAGTTCACAGCATGCTAAGCATGTAAACTTCCTAAGCACATGTCACATACGTTAAAATAAAGTCAATACATAAAATGTAAAGGTGAGCATACAAGTTTGATAATAGCATATAGAGTTCGAATTCGTTTACGCATAACCAGCACGTACACATAGTGAAATGAAGCACGTTAGTTATCGACATAGACCCGTCGATACCAATGACTGCGGGTTGACTGCCTGGGGCAGTTCGCAATACATGATTACCACCGTAATCCATGCAAGTAAAAGATCCTTAACAACCCCCGTGTGAACGGGTGCTGAGTCCAAACTATAGTACTATCGTTGCTAAGGCAGGTAGACAGCATTCCATGTGTAAACATAACAAACAAGCATTCATGAGCCACGTATAACATGCATTAACGGTTAGCGTTCAATAGTTTGAGTAGTGTGATAATTGTAGTTTGAATATTCGTAACGTATGTAACACCCAAAAGTGCTTAAAGCAAAAAGGGATCAAGTATACTCACAGTGATTTATGGATTGAAGGGAGCGCTTAGCGAATACGGTTAGCCTGAATAGATTTGATAGCATAATGATAAGAGAAACGTAAAACAGGAAACAAGTACTGGTGAGTCGGACAGCTGGTCGATCGGACGGCTGACCGTTCGGTTGACAGACTGCTCGGATGGCTGTCCGGTCGGTTGGTAAGCCGATCGGATGGCTGTTCGAGTGGATTGTTTCTTCCTTTGAGAAGGATGTGTTTGTGTATGATGGCTTGACCTTTGAAGTTTTCGTTGTAGCATTTTGAAAACATTGAAGTACCTTTGCCTTTCAGGTCGGTCGACCGGATGGCTGTTCGGTCGGCCGGCAGCCCGATCGGTTAGGCATTCAACAGAATTTCAAGGGTTAGCCTTTGGATCGGACCGGTGTTCGATCGGACAGGTGTTCTATCGGTTGGCAAGTCAACAAGTCAAAGGCCTTAATGAATGTAAAGTGTGATACCATGGATCGGATGGTTGATCGATCGAGCAGCAAAACTGCTGTTCGATCGGACTACGAGGTGTCACCTAATCGGACGACTGTTCGATCGGGTGGCACTTCTAGTGCATTGAACATGTTGAAAATTGATTAAGTGTTGAAGCATAGTATCTCATGATCCGAAGAGTAATCCGATCGAACAGTAGTTCGATCGAACAACGGTTCGTTCAATACCATTCTTCAAAACAAGTTGTTGTGTGGGACCATGTGCTAGCCGATCGGCTGGCCAGTCGATCGGCTGGTTTATCCGATCGGCTGGCTATCCGTTCGGACAGCAGTCCGATCGGTCAGCACCCTGACCTGATCAGCCTTGCGTCTAACACCTTGGTTGTTCTGTTTGTTTGTCGTTTTATCGAGGTACTTTGACAGCGAGTAAAACCATAGATGCCTCGTTCTTACTTGGTCTCCCGGGTCAGACAGGAATCACCCAAATCCGGTCGGTGGTCTGTTCGGAACGAAGTTTAACATTTAACCCGAAGTCGGTTAACCTCGTGGATAGAATCCAGATCTTGAGCCGTATAACCACTGAAGTGCTTTGTAAACCGGCTCAGGTTCCGTTTCCACTGGTTTGAGTGAAAAGAGTTGAAGAAAGTTGGGAAAATCCATCCTTCAATCCCTTTCACCAAGTATCTGTTCAGATCTATAAAAGATCCTTGTTTGTTTATGTGGAAATTGACTAGATCCAAGTCATTCTTGGTGGGTTGAGGCCAAAACATGAAGTTCTTCAAGAACTCATGATGACATCATCCTAGAACACTTGATTCTTGATGATTTCATGGTTAAAAGTTTAGATTTGAAAGATGGAAAGGTGTAGGAGTGTGTATAGATTAAGAAAGTACAAGATTTAGGACGAAAACTTACCGGAATCGAGAGAAATATGAGAAAAAGGAAAGTTGAGCGTGCTGGTCGAACAAGGGTTTCCAAAAGTGGTAAAGGATGGCAATGACAGGGGTATTTATAGGAAGACAAAAGAGGAAAGGGCTAGCCGATCGGCTGGCAGCTCGATCGGACAGCCTGTCCGATCGGACAACAGTCCGTTCGGCTGGCTGTTCGATCGGCTGGGAGCCTGATCGATCGGTTGCACCTTTCGAGTGTTTCGCGCGACGATTTCAGATATTTCGATTTCGATTGCGAGCAGTTAGATATGATAGGGTTTCCTAGTCAATTTACTTTCAGTCCCAACTACTTCGTGTCTCGCGGAATCTATTTTCCACCATTTGTCATAGTTCGTTTGTGATTTGAGTTCGAGTTCGATAGCATTCGAGTTAGGTTGAGTTCGCTTGATTACACAACACAATATAAATAAACATGCACAGGTAACACGTAAGGCACACACACACGTATAAATAACAAGTAAAAATTACGTAGTTCGAGTTACGATTCGATGTCGATTCGATTAGTATAGCTTGATTATTAGTTGATTAACTTTGTCGCATTGTTACTTCCTATAGTACTCAGTCGTAGGTCGATTGAAATACGATTAATACTCATCGATTATTGTAATGAACAACACTTACTTCACATAATATAAATAAAATAAGGACATTTCTACAAGTCGAGTTGCGCGAAATCGGTCGTTGACTTTGACCTTGACTTTGACTTTCACTTATGAAAACACGGGGTGTTACACCAAGTTTTATTTAATAAAATTAAAAACACAAAACACACACAGTGTGTGTGTCGATCTCCAGGCGACCAAACAAGGGGAAACCCTAGTTCTTCCTTAAATCACCAAATTGGAAGGGAAATCGAAGCTTAAATTCATGAATAAACGCGTATAAACGATCACCAAGTCATGGAGATCACATAGTATGTCAAATTTTGTAAGTTGATGATATCTTGAATTTTAGGATGAACACCCATAATCGAAATTCGGAAAGAATGTTGCATGCATGAGTGTTATTCTGTTGAATTATTGTCTAGAAAACAAACCCTAGTCGAAAACTTGCTGAATTGATGTTAAAGATTAGGGATTTGATGACTACCCTTATGTGTGTTAAGAGGGTTTTATGGAAAAATTGATGCATTCATTAAGGTAGATGAAATTGGCCATGTCTTGTTGTTCTTGTGGTGTCTAGCTACTTGAAATAGTGAATGCATGATTAGATTTGAAGTTGATGTTAGTACTTGTTAATTTTGCTAGAATTTAAGGGTTTAGAACGCTTAAATGGGCTGGAGAAATTTGATGTTTCGTGTTGCACACAAGGTGCTTGATAAAATGCTTGAACAAGAAAATAGAACAAAGCTGATTGGAATTAAAAATTATTGGGCTGCAGTTTTAAAAAAAAATCATATAAAATCACAGGAACGACCGGTGAGGTTGAGCCTTATATGCTCAAAAAGCTATTAAAACATACTACGTTTTATGTTTGAACATGTTTGTTAAATTCTGATGTTAAATGGGTCAAAACAGTGTCCGAAGTCGGCTGAACTGTTTTGACAGCAAGCTGATTGGAAGCATTTTGACTTCTGAGCTGATTTTGCGAAAATCATAATTAATTCTAGGAAGCTCGGATTGAGCTGATTCTTTTTGGGTTGGAAAGATATTTTAGTATTCTACATTTCATCTTTGATCACGAAGGGCTAAATAAAACCGTAAAGTGGTCAAAAGAGTCGATTCAGCAGCTACATTGTAAAGTTGCTGCACATTGTATTGATAAACTTAATCTAAGAAAATTGTATGCAAGAAAAGGATGAATTGTGAGAAATGTGATAAGGATGGCATTCTAATAAATTAACTTGAGGCAATGTGTCTAACGTGGAAATATAATTTGATTGTAAGACTTGGTAAGAGGTATGTCGTAGTAGCTTTTATTCCATACTTGAATGGTGTGGTGTGTACCATGTATTTGCTTCAAACAAATTTTATGAAATTGGGTGTATTAAAGGCATCTAAAATACATGCAAATGATTTATGCAAGTAATATGTACTTGTATGCCAAACATGTTCTAAGTTAGTGCACAATCACATACACAAGGACAGTTTGACTTACGAAAGTCAAACTGACCTAAAACTAATGTCTTGATAAATGAGTATGTGTGAATCCATGAGATGTTGTGGTCATTTTATATAATGACTAATCTAACAAATCTTGTGGGTATTGTGTTAAGTTTGATCTCGTCAAGCTAAGTGGGAGCTGGCAAGGAATGGATCAAACGGGTCAAGTGTGCAAGGAAAGCTCGAACGGATGCAAATTGTAAGTAAAGCTTACGCCTTTTGTAGGATACGTAATTATTTTTATGAACTATAAAATACGATAAAAGTATTAATCGAAATGTGGTTTCCGACGCGATATGATACGTGTCGGAATAACTATAAACGGTAAAAATCATGGCTAATGGTAAAAGGGGCAATTGGTGATTTAGTCATGAAATAAATGAGATTTAATTAGTTTCATTAAGGCTACCTTATAGCGTAACTAATAAGAGAAATAACGTGGTAAAATCCAAAATGGGACGGATGCGTGAAATTTAAATTAAGATATCAAGTTTTTATAAACATCGATGTTTGGTCGTTTAGACCAAACGGGTCAAATGGTAATGATAACACCATTTGACAAAAAATCGACTAACGTATGGTTGGCAAGTCATTTATTCATAGGAGCAAATCGCGAATTGGATAATTGCGTTGTCATAAGTTTTAAACGGGTCTATGCGTCGACTCGAGCCAGGTACGTGACTAAACACCTTGTTGTTATTAATCGTTAATACGTAAATTTTACGTATTGATGATATACGAAAGTTCGAGATGTAATAGTGTTTGATTTGTCTATAATAAGGATTTATAATTGACGAATCAACGGGTTGTTATTTTGAGTATTGAGTCCTACGCATAGGAATGTGAATTGACTAGATGCTTTTGACATAATTGGTAAAAATGTCTTAGGTTAAATCGTATATAAATTTCCATCATGAATGATACATATTGTTGTAAATTTTGCTACGATGTTGTAATAAGTTTAAGGAAAATAAGGTGCAAGTTTCACAAGTGATTCTTGAAAGTCTTGTATCATGTTTTGAGATCTGAAAATGTGAAATAGAACAAACGGGTCAAAAACGGCAATACAGCAGCATTTTTTTCTGCAGATACGCTCTCTGGCGGGCCGCGACAGCTTGGTTGTCTTCTTACGCGGGGCGCGACAGAGTCACCGTGTAGCTTACGGTGCTGAGGAAGTTGTTACGATGGATCTTCACTGCCTTACGGCAGCCCTTTTATGCCCAGATGCTACCGTAGCTTACGGTAGCTACCGTAAGCTACGGTAGTGCCTAGTTGTTTTGACAAATTTTTCATATTTGTAGCCTTTCCGAACCGTTTCCGTTTATTGTTTTTTTTTTATTTTGCCAATTCCTAAGGAACCTAATACACCCTTTACTATTGGGTGGTTTTGTTGATATTTGGCGTAGCGAAATTGTTTATATGTGACATGTAACTATCGTAACTAATGTTTATGGTGGTCGATTATAAAAGACAAGGAAGATGTCTATTACGCCCAGTGAGGGGGTTATTATCTGGCAAAATAAAAATGTTTATCTTGTTCGTTCTTGTATTCGAACTTGATTAAACACTTATAGACTACGTGTGACTAACTCATTTCATGTCTATTGAAATGTAGGTATACCTTAGAATGACGTACGATGATCAAGCTCAACAAGAACCAAACACAACCAAATTGCAAGCTTTCGCATTATGTATTGACGTTATATTAAAAGACGAAATTTCACATGTTATGTTGTTAAGATTTTGAATTGTAAAAGTTTTAAGAAACTCGTATTTTTAAATGAAAGTGTAATCCTAACTACACTTTTATGATCGAAAACTATATGAAAAATAGTAAATATTGATAGGGTCTTACAATAAGCGTCATGATGCTTCGGGAGACTGTTGAAGACAGAGGAGCTGTCGCCTTCATGATATGCGGGATCGGACTTGCCTGTGTGGGTATCCCACTCTTCATTCATGTTGCGCGTCCCGAGCCGGCTACTGATCGGAGTTCTTCGGCGAGCCTGAGTATGCTGGCTTTCATAATATCCACTTGTGACCCTGCGCATATCGCGCGTGGTGTGGACACTTTGTTGTCTTGGCGATGACGACCTCTAGCGGTGGTGTCTTTCTGTGTATTCAGATAGTGCATGAGACGACGTGCGCTCATGATGAGGGGAGCTGTAGTCCAGCTGCTTTGGCATAGGAGTTGCCGTTGGGGCTTGTTGCTCTTGTAACGGTGTTTGCCCTTGTTGTGCACATAGTTGCGCATACATAGCATTCAATGTAGCTTAACTCTTTATAAACCAAGAAGTGGGAGTCCCCCTTCTGGAAATAGTGATGTAAGTGGCGCCGATGGCCCTGCACCATGGCTCATTGGGGTTACATTTTGAGTGGGACGAGTCCCACTCGCATACATTCCCCCAACCTCTGTGTATTCACCCTCGACGTACTCGTCATTCGGGTGGTTTTGGACGTGCGCGTTGTCCACCATCTGGCCCGTTTGAGAGCGTAGACCGATGGGTGAAAATGGAATGCTATGATCTACCATGAGATCTCCCAAAACTCATAAAGAAGATGAAAAAGAGTGATTGTAAAATCGGTGGGCACCAATTAAGAAACACCAAGTCAATTCGGAGATTAACCAGTGGTTAGTGTCTCGTCCAAATAAGGTTAATCTTCCCCTAAGCTCGATAATAGTTGCTAGCGATCCTGCAAGACAATCAACACATCGTGAAGCTCGTCACAAGGAGGAAAATAGGGGGTTCTCCTTGTAACCACCCTCCGGCGTGAGAATAAGAACTTGCTTTGAGAATAAAAGTGTGTGTATTAAATAGAGAGCAAGAGAGCGATCCTTAAACCTGTAGACGAAGTTCTCTATTTATAGCCAAGGTAAATTGTGAAGGAGATGGGCTGATGGATATTTGGCCCGAGATCGACAGCAAGGAATATCCGTTCTGCCTCCCTGTCACGACCGTTAATGATTCCGGGCGAGGGTGTAGCTGGTGCATGCTGAATGGATCCACGTGTCCTGACGGTTGTCCTTATTGTCTGGTCTGTGACTAGCCGTTGGGTGGAGATCATGGAGAAGTGGTCGGCGCATGCTGATTGGTGCCACGTACGTGTCCTTGTGTACTTCTTGTCTCCTGCACGATTGCTCATCGTGCAGCATACTAGATTACAACCTGTTGAGCACCTATTGGTCCACTGCCCTGCCAATCGTACTTTCTGTACTGTCCGACGTTGTCCTTGCCCTTCTTGTCTTCGCGCGCGACCAAGGTAAACTTGTGTGGTCGGCGCAAGGTCAAGGAAGCTAGATCTTTTGTAAAAGGAGATAAGTGTCAGAATTGACTCTGTCTTGTTCCTGGCCTCGCGCACGACTTGTGGTAAACCTTCGTAGTCGGCGCAAGGTAAGGGGAATCAACACTCTTGTAGACGGAACTGTCAGATTTGGTCTATTTTGGGTATGGTCTTGCGCGTGACCTGAGGCTAACTCGTATGGTCGGTGCAAGATTTAGGACAATACCCCTTCAACCCCTAATCTCCTCATTGATCTTTATTCCAACCAAAAATGAAGGTTATGGTACATCTTCACCAAGGTTGGTTTGTTTTCATCTATCAAGGTTATGGTACATCTTCACCAGTTTTGTCTTCATCTAGATTCTGGTACCCAGGCTCTGGTTGTCTTCATTAACAACCAAAAAAACTCCTAATGACGTGTATTTGGTTATTCTCTTTTAATATGTACCTATTATATCATCCACATTTAATTAACTTTTTTGGATTTATCAAAATAACAACAAACATAAACAAAGATCAAAATAAAGGTGCCAATACTCGAAAAAAGATGTTCGTGATGATTAGTAAACAAGTAATGTTTGAAGTTATAGCTAAACATGTATTTAAAATGATCACTAAATATAAAATAAAATAAAATTTTACTTTAACTTTTTAACTATCTAATACTCATCTCACAAAACATAATTTCCTTCCGGTTAAAGGTAGTTTCAGGTTTTGATCAGTTCGAACCAGGTATGGAACCAGTTATACGTCATAGGATATGAAACTGATTAATACCATAAAGGTAGAGTAGGGTATAAAACCCGGTATAGTATAACCAGGCATTACCAATGGGATGGTGGTCGGCGAAGCTTTTAAGGGGCGGGAGGGGGCGGCCGATCACCCGAACTTTTCGCTCAGTAGTGGAGATTATCTAGTTTTCGTATATAAGTTTTGGTTTTATAGAAATTTTTAGGTCCGGTGACTTCCGCCTCCCCGGTCGGAAATCTCTAGATTCGCCATTGGGTGGTCTAGGGGTGTTCATCGAATCGAATATCGAATTTTCGAATTATTCGAATCGAATTGTTCGAATAATTTTTATTTTTCCTTGAATTCGTATTCGATTCGAATTCGATTAAAACCTACCGAATTCGATTTGAATTCGAATAAAAAACTCAATTCGTATTCGATTCGTATTCGACTAAAAATTCGAATTCGAATCGAATTCGAATAAATTCGATTTAATTCGGATTCTTTAAAAACATGTAAAAAACTTTCAAAATGAAACATAAATTTTAAAGCAGCCATAAATTACGATATCACATTAAAAAGTTCCAAATAAAGTACCACAAGTATAAAATTCAAAACGAGTAGTCGGGAATAACCACACCACATTACAAGTTAATATTTTTACACTTAGAAATCTATTGATATATTTGTTTATTAGATTTTAGTTATGGGCCATGTAGTGGGTTTGGTAATGGGTAATTTTAATACTTGGAAAAAAATTTGAAAATAATTTATAGTATAGCCTATAAAAGTTATATATGTATTATATATAAAAATAATAAATAAAAATGTATAATTTTTATTCGAATTTCGAATCGAATCGAATCGAATTTGAAATTATAAATTCATATTCGATTCGTATTCGATTTACTTGACTCGAATTGAATCGAATTCGAATTCTTATAATCGAAACGAATTCTTAATGATCGAATCGAATTTAAACGAATTTCGAATTTTTCGAATTCGAAACGAATTCTGCACACCCCTAGGGTGGTCCATTGGCTAAGGGAAAACATTTAAACAACTTGAGAGGGGGAGATTTTTGGGTTCATGTCCCACGGACGACAGGAGTAAAAGAAATTTGTCGTTTAAAAACCAGACATTAATCAAATACGAGTCCGCCCTGACAAGTTGGTATAGTGGTTAGTCACTTGGTTTCTCTCATTGAGGTCTCAAGTTCAACTTCCACTAGCATCACTTTGAAGGACATTGGTGGTGGCAATGAAGTTTCGCCAGTTCGAAACCGAGCCGAACCGGGTTTTACCGTAGTTGGCCTTCGGGCGGCGGATTTTTCCTGGAACTGGTGGCTTGGTGGCTCGGGTATGCATCCAACTCTGACCGTTATAGAGGAGAGGATGCATTTGCAGGATGCTTAATCCGGTGATTTAGTTGGCCGTTCAAAAAAAAATCAAATACGAGTCCGTACCTTTTTTTTGGCACCACTGTCCACTGCTACTCTGTAGTCTATACGTCAACGATTCGGCCCAATAAACGTCATTACAGTCCAGGCCCAAACAAATGATTGTTTTATATTCCGAAACCTAAAACCCTAATCGGTGACGCTCAATTGCAGCCCTAGCATCGCCACAACAATGGGTATTCATTCTTTCTATTCAATCTGAATCTGTAAATCAATCAATTATTGCTGTAATGTATTCCTTCAATTTCATTGCGATTGTTGATTGTATCGGTTTCATTAGTTGAATTGGATTATTGGAGTTTTGATTAGATGTATTGTTGCAGGTGCTTATACGTATGTTTCGGAGCTATGGAGGAAGAAGCAGTCCGATGTCATGAGGTTCATGCAGAGAGTCAGGTGCTGGGAGTACCGTCAGCTTCCTTCCATTGTTCGGGTCACTCACCCTACCCGACCCGATAAGGCTCGTCGTTTGGGCTACAAGGCCAAACAGGTAGATTTTTTTTTTATTTTTTATTTTGCATAATTGCATTTTACATTTAATTACTATGTGTACCCTTTGCCAGATCTATATATGTTTATTTACTGTGTGTATCATGGTTGTAAAAATCGTTAGGCGTTAATTTGGCAGTTTGACCAAAATTTGACTGATTTTGTTCTCATTTGACCTATTAGGGAATTGGGGAAGGTTTATATGAGAACGCTAAATATTGTGAGAACGAATGAAAAAACCGCCAGAACTTGGTCAAAAACAATTCAAATTCGACTTTTTTACACTTATCACTGTTATTCGAATACAATGTTAGAAATTAAATTTACATATATTTGTAAACATTGAAATTTACACATGTGTTTCTCTTATACACTTGTAAATTTGTTGTATTTAATAAATTTACACGTGTTAAATTTTTAATAAGAGTGATTTTGAGAGGAGAAATGAATTATTTGATGTTGTAAATTCTTTTTTTGATGCTGTATTTTAATTACATTGAGGTTTGTATTAAAAACATTGGTTTTTATGGTTTTTTCATTCGTTCTCACGGTTCTCGCAATATTTAGTGACTAGGTAAAACTTAATTGGTAAACTATCGTATCTACTACTGATTAATCGGCGATTAATTGGTCCAATTTTTACAACTTGATTTAAATTGCAAGGTCATATTATTAGTTGGCTTTTTTTTTGCAAAAATAATATGCTGCTATTTAATATTTTAATCTATTTTATAAAATTTGGTAACATTTAGTTGGTTTGATATACTATATCTGTTTTTCACTTGTTCATTTACCTTCAATACTGCAAACATAATTGAATTAAAGGTTGTTTTGTAATTCAGGGTTTAAAAGATTTGACTACAAAGTGTAATATAGATATTTGAATTTTTTGTAGGGTTATGTCGTCTATCGAGTGCGGGTAAGGCGTGGTGGAAGAAAGAGGCCAGTTCCCAAGGGTATTGTGTATGGAAAGCCAACCAACCAGGGTGTCACTCAACTCAAATTTCAACGTAGCAAGCGGTCTGTTGCTGAAGAGCGAGCTGGCAGGAAGTTAGGTGGGCTTAAGGTTCTCAACTCTTACTGGCTCAATGAGGTATGCTAATGCTACAGTTTTTAGTTTCATATTGTATTTTTACACAAGTTTTTTTTAAAAGTAGAGGTGACATTTTTAGCAAATCTGTTTTGAGATATGTAGAGTTGCATAAAGAGCTGACCAACTATGTTGAAAGTTTTTTTCTATTGTGCACAATTATGTATTCTTTTTGTGTATTTTTTGAAATGGTAGAAGGTACGTTTTGTTGGTCAACCTGATTTTTTTGAACCTATTTTAGCATGTTACCCGCACACCCACCTAACTTGAATCTGTTTTGACCCAAATTTTTTATTGTTTTTTAATATTTTCTTGAAAAGTATAATATGTGGTCTGTTTTTTCTGGGCACTAAATGTTTCCATCTTGATCTGTTGCAAAATCTGCTCGATTTGTTTATTTATCTACAAAATTCACTAAAAACATGTTTTTGCTATCTATCATAATCTGGGTGCTAAGTACAAGTTTGTACACAGGACTCGACCTACAAGTACTTTGAGGTGATCTTGGTTGACCCAGCCCATGCTGCTATCCGCAATGACCCACGGATCAACTGGATCTGCAACCCGGTCCACAAACACAGAGAGCTTCGTGGGCTGACATCGGCTGGCAAGAAGTACAGAGGTTTGCGTGGTAAGGGACACTTGAACCACAAGCAACGCCCCTCAAGAAGGGCCACATGGAAGAGGAACAACACTTTGTCTCTACGTCGATACCGTTGATAACTTTAAGTATTCTTCTCTGTTGGTATTGTTGGTCTTGTTCGTTAGTTTTAAGATTGCGGTTTTCGACTTCAGAATGTTTTTGGTTAATTATTGTCAGAACCAAGCTATGATTTTGTCATTTGAGATATTGATGCAATGTTATGTTTTGTTTATTAGTTTAATTGTTTATTATGATACATGATTGAAATGCATCTTGGTGATTCAAGAACCATAAAAATTGTGATGCATATGGTGCAAGTAGCTCAGATAAAAATATTTGTTTGCTTGAAAATGGTGGTAGTTTGACGTTGGTGCTAAACTACTACACAACACAAGAGATATAGATGGTTCGATGGTGGTGCTAAGCTTCGATGCAATAGATGTAGGCTGTTCGAAGGTAGCGCTGCCAACAACGTAACACTTTGTTTGCATCAGGATTTTCACTTGGTTTGGATTAGTTGACCTCTTAAACTTCTTTCCTTTTCCTGCATCATAAAAAGTAATTGTCAACAGGGTTAACAAAAACTCACTATAAAAAGTGTCTAAATGTTTGTTAATTTAACACCTTTAGCAACACAACATTAGTCATCCATGCTTGTAACTCAGCCAATAACTCTGTTTCTTCTTTAGCGATAATCGAAAGCTCAGTCAACAAATAACATGACTTCTCGGCCTGTTTCAGAAAAGCCACACGACCCATGTAACCCCGTTATTTTAGTGAAATAGTATTTTCAAAAGTAAAAATAAAAAAAACAGTTACCTCATAAGATAATTTTGAGATTGTAGATTCAATATCCACCAAAAGCGTTGTAGCGGTGTCCAACGCGTCACAAACATCTGAAATATTTCCCTGTGTATGAGGAACATGATTAGTTTGGTGGTATTTAACGTTCTACACATGATAAAACGCGTTTAAAAATGTTCCTTGAAAGGATCGCGGACTGTGATAACAACAATACCTTAGAATCATGAAGCAACGGGATGTTGATTGACGCCACAGATAACTTTCGCACCACTCGACTAACGGCTTCAAAGTTTTTACCCTCCATTCTTGACCATTTTTCTAGCAAGAATAGCTGCGAGTTCATAATATGATACAACTTGATGTCGTTTGCGAGTTTCTGAACTTCTATTCGCTTTACCATGTTTGAATTTCGCATTGCAAGTATCTTAACCCATGCGTTGAACAATTTCTTCTATATAAAAACATAACCATTAGTAAACTATCTCTCATCACTTGAAACATATTCAATCATCATATTAGTTACCTCTGCTCGAGTTCTAACAGTAGACATGGCGGTTCCAGCTCGAGCATTTGCGAATCGCCATTGCAACAGCCGATTATTCATCAACGCAAAACAATGCCGATCCACATCTTCCATCGTACTCACTTTTTTCTGCCTAAAGTACTTTAAAACCCCACTAATTCCTCCACGACCACATTCACTGCTACTCCTGTCACGAGGACTTGGCGCCTTTACAGGCGCCACAGGGGACGGAAAAGGAGCAACTCGACCAGGAGACAACGCCCACGCGGACGGAGAAGTAGGCTTTCGTCGTGGCAAAATGTTTGTCACGCCGTCTTGTGTTGACTTCTTTTTGGACACTGGACTAGTGAGTCCAGTGTTGATAGTCATTGGGCTTGCAAGGTGGATCACTATATTATTCGCTTCCGAATCTTTATAGCTTCCGACCTTGGTGGCGTTTGCTTTGTTGGATGATATGGCGGTAAACGAAGGAGAAGTGTCCGTGTTCTCGCCTTTGCGACGTGTCAGGCGGGACGGAGGGCGTGTGCCGACGGGTGGTGCATGGTGACAGCTACCGGATCGATGAAGACGATTCATTTTGAATTTGTTGTGGTTTTTAGAAAGTTATCTACCGTATTTATGGTTGTTGCATGGACCTCAACGTTTGACATAATATTGCTAAGTTATGTTGGGGGCACGTTTAGCATATATTATGTTGAAGTCAACGTTTGACCTACCATGCAATGTTGAGACTTGAGAACATGTCTTGCCAATTTCTCTCTCTTAATTTGGGCCCCCCAGTTTAAGATTTGCAAAATGTAAAAAAAAAAGTTGGTGAAACGGAACCGGTATTGAAACCGGTTTGGCAAGAACCGATTGGTGTTGAACTTGAACCGCTGGTCATTAATCGGTTTGTAACATGCCTTGTTTAATTTGTCTTGAAACCGTTTAGCCCGAACCAAACCGGTCAGAACTTATCACTTCTGACTTCACTCTCCAAAAAGCGGTTCCTAACCTGAACCGAGTCTGTGGAACTGCTTTGGACTTTCGTTGACCTAAACTGGAACTGGTTTTGGGAAGAAACGAAATTTGCACCTTTCTTATAAAGATCGAAATGAATGAAACTTCAATACGAAAGTTTATAGAAATGAGTATAACCTCGATAAATGAATACACTTAGGGATAGAGGTTCCCTAAGTGTATTCATTTTACAGGGTAGCAGTTAGACCAGCTATGCTTTATGGAACAGACTGTTGGGCTATGCAAGATGGAGGTAGCAGAGATGAGGATGCTGAGGTGGATGTGTGGACACACGAGGTTAGATCGGATAAGAAATGTGGTTTTTAGGGAAAGATTAGGAGTAGCTAGTATATCGGAGAAGATTAAGGAGGGGAGATTGAGATGGTTTGGGCATGTGAAGCGGAGGGAAACGACGGCACCAGTTAGAGTAGTGGAAACTCTTACTGTGGAGGGGAGGAGAGGAAGAGGCAGACCCAAACTGACATGGGATGAGCAGATCAGGCATGATTTACTAGAGTTGCATCTTTCTGAGGACATGGTCCATGATAGGACTTCGTGGAGGCGTAGGATTAGGGTTAAGGACCTCTAGAGGATATGGCAGTATGCCCTTAGGTGTATTTCAGGGTCGTAGGTTTTTCTTATTCTTTAAGTGACTTTTCCGGTGATTGCCTTCTTGTGTTTATGCACAAATGATGTTGTATGCTATTTTACATGATCTACAATATATTGTACCACTCGGTTCACTTTCTTGGTATGGGCGACTTCTTATTTCTATATTCTTTTATATTCGTTGACTTGGTGTGTTGGTTTGCTATTTGTTTTCGAGTCGAGGGTCTCTCTGGAAGCAGCCTCTCTATCCCTATGGATAGAGGCAAGGTCTGTCTACATCCCACCCTCCCCAGACCCTATAAGTAGCTTTGCTATTTGTGGGATTTACTGGGTACGGTTGTTGTTGTTGTTGTTGTTGTTGTACTTAGGGATAGAGGTTCATGTAAAAGGGGCTAGTCACGGGGAGAATAAAGGGGATTAAATTGCCTAATGGGGGCCCGGTGGTTTCGCACCTTCTTTACGCAGACAATGCCATGATTGTGGGGGAGTGGGATGAGGAGAATATAAACATGGTTGCTAGAATCTTTCGGGTGTTTTATGCATGCTCAGGGCTGAAAATTAATTTCCACAAATCAAACTTGTTCGGTGTGGGAGTCAAAGAGGAAGAAATTGCTCAAATGGCGATGGTTGTGGGTTGTAAAAAAGGGGCATCTCCGTTTAATTACTTGGGAATTCCTTTAGGTGCTAACATGAACTGAGTGAATAATTGGGATCCTATTGTGAAAATTTTCAAAAACCTTTTAGCTTCTTGGAAAGCGCATTCCCTGTCTATAGGTGGCCGGGTGGTTCTCATCAAGGCAGTGTTAGAGAGTCTTCCCATTTATTATTTCTCTATCTTTAAAGCGCCGGTCAAAGTGGTGGATAAGTTGGAGTCTCTATTGAGGAATTTCTTATGGGGTGGCTCGGAGGATATTAGGAAAATGCATTGGGTAGCGTAGGACAAAGTTACTCTTCCTAAAATATTTGGCGGGTTAGGTATTTGTAAGCTCAAAAGGGTGAATGAGGCCCTCTTTTCTAAGTGGGGTTGGAGATTTATAGTGGAAGAAGAGAGCCTATGGAGAAAAGTTGTTTCGGCTTGCCATGGTAGGAATAGAAATTGGTCGTGTTTACCTTCCAACCCAGCTATTTCTGGTGTTTGGAAAAACATTATGAGAATGGAGTCCAAATTATTGATAAAAGGTAAGAGAATTCACAGTTTAATCAAAGGGGTTTTGGGAGACGGTAGCAACATTCGGTTTTGGATAGATCATTGGTTTGGCAATACCCCTCTTATGCTTAAGTGGCCAATGCTGTTTGTGTTAGAAAGGAATAAATCTTGCTGGGTTAAGGACCGATTACCTGTTGTGGGAGAGGATGGTAATCGGAACTGGAGCTGGGCTAGACCTCCGGCATCTCCGGAAGAAGCGGCGGAGCTGGAAGATTGTTTGGTGTCAATGAATGGAGTCTTCATATCATCTTAGAAGGATAGGTGGTTCTAGACGCCGGATGTTTCTGTCACGATCCCCGACCTCACCCTGGACGGAAGCCGCGAGCAGTCAAGTGGTACCGGTGGTTATTTTAAAAAGTATTGCAGCGGAAATTTCATCAGGATCGTGAGTTAGGAAAAATATCAGAGTTTAGCAACACCGGATTTTATTTATTAAACAGATGGGGATGAACCCATGTTTTTGCAAAGGTAGCTTTAATATGAAATAATCCTGAATACATAAAACAATTTTTCTAAATTTAATTTAATTGATAAAATAAGCCACTTCTATAAGCCTTGTTGGTGCCGTATCCATCTCTTATTCCGATCTACTGTAATTACCTGAAACGCGTTTTAAAAAGATTTGGTCAGCAAGAAATACTGATGAGTTCATTCATTTTTGTACAAAACGACACATTTGTTATAGATTACAGCATGAGAGCGATTACAATGGCCATTATCTTATAATTATCTGGCCCCGTGTCACACCCTGGTGACGATGGTCATACCACCATTGGGTCCTTTCACCCAATAGTGATGATTATCACTGTTAAAAGTGAGAAACAATAGTAATGTGCACAATACCCTACTTGCCAGTAATTTAAGATAACCAAGATTTAATCGCTGTAACATATAATTGGAAAACATTTGAGTATTTTAAAACACTGTTGATAAAAAGAGAATGACTCACCTTGTTAGCGTATAGTCTTGATTAAACAAGTATCTTGATTCTAAGCATCTACTTTATAGTTCTGAATCTTCTGATGATTAAGCATCTATTTTGATTGTAAGTGTATAGTGCAGAGTTTCGGGTAGTTAAACATTTAGTTTAACAGAATGGAACACGTATTAGTGTTAAACCCAAATCAAACCTAACGATGGTCACGAGATCAGAACCTTAACGAAATTCACAAAGTATAGTCTTATTAAGACAGCACTTTGGCATTCGTTAGTTGGTTCCCGAATCGATCAGAAAGAATATCGTATCGGTGATTATTGGTTAGAACACCAACGTATAGAGAGAAGAATAGAATGAATGAGCAAAGAAAAATGAATCATAAGCTTCCTATTTATAGGTAAGGGGATAAGTCTTACCCCTATATAGAATTTCCTTAGATAAAATCTTCCCTAGATAAAATTTCCCTAGATAAAACCTTCCCTAGATAAAACTTTCCTTATATAATATTTTCCTTAGATAATACCTACCTCATATATATCTATTTTCATGTATATTTATTTAAGTGTTAAATAAATTTTACTTAGCTGATTAATAAATCTTACTTAGCTTAATAAATCTTACTTAGCATTAACTAATCTTACTTAACTGATTGATTAATTAATCTTACTTAGCTTAATTAATCTTACTTAACTTAATTAATATTACTTAAGTGATTAATTAATTTTACTTAGCTGATTAAGTTTAACTTATCTATTAAGGTTTCTTAACAGCTAAGTTATCTTAACTACTAAGTTTACTTAACTATTAAGTTTCCTTAACTATTAAGTTTACCTAACTATTAAGTTTCCTTAGTTATTAAGTTTACTTAATTGCTAAGTATTCTAGCTTAGCAGCTCCCTGGTTACGAGTTCTAATTTCTAGATAAAATGGAACTCGTATTAGTGTATTAACTCAATTCAACTTTAATGATAATCACGAGATCAAAACCCACAACGAATGACAAAGTATAGCGGGGTACCGGCAGCACTTAAACATCCATTGGATTGGTTTCAATCGATCGGATAAAGTATCGTACCAGTGATTAGAGTCATTACCCTAATAACGAGCAGAGTTTCGGGGTTTAGGGTATAATATCGAGCTACTATTTTGCTATAATAGAAGCTAAGAGAAAGGAAAGAATTGAGCAGTTTGAAATGCCCAAACTTCATCCAATTTATAGCTAAAATTTAGGTCTCTCGCGGCCCGCGTAAACTTGAAGGGGGATCCTTCGCGGCCCACGAGGCCATAAAGGCGGTTTGAGGGTTGCTGAGTTGTCGACACGTGGCGGCACCAGGTGCGCGCCTGATGTTGAGTTGTCGCGCCCCACATAAGCCGAAGACAGTGTCTTCGCGGCCCGCGAGCGCCACAAAAATTTTGTTTTTCTTGATTTCTTCAAGCACGAAGGTATTTCGGGTCCGTTTCTTGCATTCGGGGTGTATTTAGGAGTGTTTTAGGGCATTTTCGTGCAGGTCCTTACATCCTCCCCACTTTATTTAAAATCTCATCCTTGAGATTTACTGGGAATTTGGAGGAATATTCTTACTTCGTTGCTAATCTTAGTTTCCAAGTATACTCTGGTCTTTGCTTTGAATTCCACTCTACTTGATCAGAACCATTTTCCATGGTTTGAGATTCTTATCCTTGACTTGTAAGATCTTTCAATGGACTTGGAGTTTTCATTTACCTCTATATCTTGTAGAGGTACAAGTAAAAATTTATCAGCTAGGCGTTCCTTAAGTTGCATATATGAAGTATAATCATGTATTTCTGTCATTTCTTCTGGTAACTCTAGCTGATAAGCTATTGATCCAATTTATTTAATGATTCTGAATGGGTAGACTTAACTTTTCTTTCTTACCGAATCTGACTATTTCTTTCTACAGAGAGAATTTTAGTAGTATTCTTTTTCTGATTTGAATTTCTAATGGGTTGCCAATCTCATGGCCTGATAGTTGTTTTTCTCATATTTATACTCAACATACTAGATGGTTCCTTCATCCATAAAGTGCTTCAAATGGGTAACATTAATACTTGTAGGCCAGTTATTGAAAAATCTTATGAGTGATAATCAATAGTCCTACTTTTACCAATGTTTATCGCACATGTACTTAGCATGTCTTTCTATGTTTGTGGTGTTCCTTCATACTGCTCAAAATAAGTCGAGTTAAAATTTTCCCAGAAATGAGAAGTGAAATGACTATCTTGATAGATAACAGGATTCTATGTAATGAGACTATTTCGTCTCCATATATCTTAACTAAACGTTTTATACTAAAGGGTTTCCTTCATTGGTAGAGATTGAGCAGACTTGGTTAATTGATTCGCAATTTCCCAGATTGTGTCGTTACATTTTCTTATGTTGGAAAATTTGGTAACAATATCCATTTGTTATCAATCCTCTTTCCATACTGACGCTTTTAATCATTGAAGTCAACCTAAAGGTTTCTAAATTAAATACTTAGAGACATAACTTGCTATCTATCAGTAATTCTTATAAAACTCTTGATACTTCATATTACTTACATGATGCAACAAATACTTAGTTTTTATGAGCTCCTTCGAGAATTCCTTCTCATAGGTTTCCTTGATTAGTACCCAATTTCTTTTCTTATGGAATCTCCAATTCCATTAGTTCCTTTTTCTAATTCTTTATCATCATTCTTGATTGTTGTTTCTTGGGCACTCTTCAATTGTTTTATTAAATCTATCCACAATTTTAATCTAAGAGCACATACTTATTTCGTCTTCTTATGAAACTTATGTCTTAAAGCATCAACTACTACATTAGTCTTAACCTTGTGATATAACAATCAGTGTTGTTCCTAGTCTCAGATGAATTCTGAGTTTCTCCTCACGATTGGTGGATAGTCCAAATATATCCTCTGGGAAAACGTCGGTCAAAATTTCTTTTAGTTCCATGCTTCTAGTGTTCATGAACTCCGAGACCATATATGCTATGTCTGACTTCCGTGCATAACTCACAGCTTTCATCATAGAGACGAACTTTGTCGGCTGGTCTGTCTTGTCTCCTTGTGGTCACTTCTCCGGTTGGCTTGCAAATCTTAACCTAATTCAGCAATCACCTCAGGAATCATCGTTTCCATTTGTTCCTTTTTATGAAACAGACAGAATTTCCTTTTTGTCAGTTCTTTCCATTTCATGGCATACGTCGTGATCAGGTGTTTTGAAGATCAGGTCTCACTATCTTAATGTCTAAATTTTGAAACATACCTTACTTCATTCTTCTTAACATATATACTAATGGTTTGGACAACTTTAGTCCTTTGCAGTCTATGTATTTCGTAACAGCTTCTTTATTACTTATAATCTTTATAGGTGAAGAGAGTTTTTTTGTAAGTGTATCTAGTCGTGGTTACTCTTATCTTCGCAAGAGTTCTTAAAGGAAGTAGAATTACTCTCATTAGCATAGGTTTTTAGACGTCTTTGTGCCTAGCACAACTTTAGCTACAGGTTTCCTAATGCGTTAATAATCTAAGGTAATGCAAAGGGAATTCTTATACTTTTGATGGTATCCAAACATAAAGGGTTCACATCGTTCATCTTGTCGCACGAGTTACGAGATAGATGATCAAACGAAATAATGTTTGATATCGGAATTATAGATGTATACGAGAGATTCCTGATAAAGAAATCTAGAATTATCATTGACACACATGCTCGTGATTTATTCTAAATTGTCAATCATTATGGTTTTTAGATTTCCTTATAGATATACATATCTATACAATCATATATTTCACATACTGTAATATACATACCATTCATAAGGTCAATGTATTTAACAGATTCATATTTCCAACAACAAGTTAGACATCAGGTCATGATACTACTTAGGGAATTCTTGTTACTTGTTTGACATATCATATACCCCATCTTACCCGGTTCTCGCCGGAGTGGTAACCCCATCTTACCCGGATCTCGCTGGAGAGGTAATTTGTATTTCCTATAAATAGGTCTTTCTTAAATCATGATTTTGAAAGTGCATCTTTTATTATGGCTTGTATTAAGAAGCAAGGAAATTAGTATTCTCATGATGGATCATATTCTAGAACCAAGTAGTACCAATAAACAAGAAATAACAGTGTCCAAGTGTTATTGCTTATTTACCATACTTGCAACGTTCTAGTCATCATTCTCATGGCATACCAATACCCATCACAAGTAATTAGCTTATCTCGAAGCTTATATTAAGGCATCTTTCTTAAGTTCAAGTCTAAATACAATCCTGGGTGCTACCAGTTAATAACAATTTCCTAACTCTTTCGTTTAAGCTTAGGTATTATTATCACAACACCTATTGGCTTAAAGCAGTGGCTCTGATACCACCTTCTGTCACGACCCCCGACCTCACCCTGGACGGAAGCCACGAGCAGTCAAGTGGTACCGGTGGTTATTTTAAAAAGTATTGCAGCGGAAATTTCATCAGAATCGTGAGTTAGGAAAAATATCAGAGTTTAGCAACACCGGATTTTATTTATTAAACAGATGGGGATGAACCCATGTTTTTGCAAAGGTAGCTTTAATATGAAATAATCCTGAATACATAATACAATTTTTCTTAATTTAATTTAATTGATAAAATAAGCCACTTCAATAAGCCTTGTTGGTGCCGTATCCATCTCTTATTCCGATCTACTGTAATTACCTTAAACGCGTTTTAAAAAGATTTGGTCAGTAGGAAATACTGGTGAGTTCATTCATTTTTGTACAAAACGACACATTTATTATAGATTACAGCATAAGAGCGATTACAATGGCCACTATCTTATAATTATCTAGCCCCGTGTCACACCTTGGTGACGATGGTCATACCACCATTGGGTCCTTTCACCCAATAGTAATGACGTGGCCTGTGAAGTATCTGCGCAGCCTTCTGGAGGCATGTAGCAACGCCAGTACCAATTTCTCCATCGTTGAATATCTCGTTTTGGGATCCGTAAGCACTCTACTGACGTAGTAAATTGGAGTCTGAACTCCATTTCTCTCTACAAGCAATACCGACCCTACTGCCTTATCCGAAGAAGAAAAGTACAGGATGAATGGTTCCTTTTCTAGCGGCGCGGTCAGGTTAGGAAGCTCAATTAAACATTCTTTCATTTGCTGAAAAGCAACCTCTGCTTCGGGCGTCCATTTGAATTCTTGCTTCTTCACACAATTGCGTAGAGTGCTGATAAACGAATATGACTTCGCGGCATGATTTGACAGAAAACGGTTAAGCGCGGCTAGGCGGCCGGCCAACCTTTGCATCTCCTTGATTATTCGTGGTGACGACATCCGCTCTATGGCCTGTACCTTTTCAGGATTGACTCTAAAACCGCCATTTGTGACCACGAAACCTAAAAAATTGCCCTCCTCCATACCGAAGGAACATTTGGCAGCGAGTTGAATGTTTTTTCGATGTCTTTCAACATTTGATCTTCTTCGGGACTTTTGATCACCAGATCATCGATGTAAACCTCGATATGCTTCCCAATATCTCCAGCGAAGGTCTTATCCATCAGGCGTTGATATGTCGCGCCAGCGTTTTTGAGGCCGAAAGGCATCTTTGTGTAACAGAAGATCCCGAGATCGGTTCGAAAAGCTGTCTTGTCTTCGTCCTCAAGCTTCATTTGAACCTGATGGTACCCCTTGTAACAATCCAAGAAGCATTTCCATCTGTATGGTGCGAGAGTGTCTATCTTTTGGTCGATCTCAGGCAAAGAGTAGCAATCTTTAGGGCATGCCTTGTTGAGATCGGTATAATCGATGCACATTCTCCATCCTACATTAGACTTCTCCACCATTACTGGGTTCGCCACCCAACTTTGATAGCGCACC
This sequence comes from Helianthus tuberosus, assembly GCA_030545235.1. Taxonomy (NCBI): domain Eukaryota; kingdom Viridiplantae; phylum Streptophyta; class Magnoliopsida; order Asterales; family Asteraceae; genus Helianthus; species Helianthus tuberosus. The sequence goes on along the minus strand of CM060441.1, from coordinate 124,972,459 downwards.
TCCCTTAAGATTCCTGCTTTTAGTAGCTCACATACTTGCTCGTTCATTGCTTTGGTTTTATCCGCCCCTAAGCTGCGCCTTCTTTGAACTTTTGGTTCAACGGAGGGATAAGTGTTCAGACAATGTTCAGTAATGTCGCGCGGGACACCGGTCATGTCAGCCGGAGTCCAGGCGAAAATGTCCATGTTCCTGAACAAGAGTTGTTTGAGGTGCGTTCTGATGTTTGGTGAGATTGCGTGGCCTATCGTCACCGTTTTCTCTGGGTACTTTCGGTTTAAAACCCACTTTTCCGGTTCAGTTGTTGAAAGTTTTGCCGCTTTTGTTGGGCGCACGTCCTCTGCAGTCATTACTTCTTTCTTCGCATAGATAATTGCCACCCCCGTCTCAGTTGGGAACCCGATGGCTGAGTGGGGTGTGGAAGTTACCATGTTTAATTCACCTTGGGTTTCTCTCCCAATCAACACATCATGCCTTGATTTGACAGGCATCACCATGAAGTTGACATTTGTGGTTCTTGAATGTTTCCCGTCAGTCAGCGTGACGGGGAAACTGATTTACCCTAATGGAAAAACCATTTCGTTGCAGAATCCCGACAGAGGATAATCAACTGGCTCGAGTCTCGCTTTATCTTCATCATCAAACTGATTAAAGCACCACTCGTAGATGATGCCTGCTGTGCTCCCTGGGTCAATGAATATGTATTCAGTTTCATAATGGCCGATAATACCGGTAATCACGACGGGGCGTGTGGCACGAGGGCCCCCTCGTACTACCGGGAAAATGACCTGTTGCTCTTGCCACGCAGGCTCGTAAGGGCGCTTGCCTTTATCTCTTGCGTTGTATCTTGGTCCATTGACCATGTGGGTTTCCAGGCGCCTGACTTTCTTTTGGTTTCCATCATCATGGCGCTGGATCTGGCGTGTTTCTTTGCGCACGTTTTTCACCAAGTGGCCTAACTTTCTGCTTTTCAGCGCTTTTTCGATCTCTTGCCGCAAGCTGATACAGTCATCTGTTAGATGACCTGTATCCTTGTGAAAGTCGCAGTACAGGTTGGGGTCCTGCCTTTTCTTGTTGGTCATAGGCCTTGGCGCCTTGAAATCATGGTTCTCCGTCATCAGTACCTCCTTCGGCGTTTTTGTGAGCGGAGTCCAGTGCTTTTCTCGGTTGTCATCCCTGACTGCTCTTCGATATCCAATTATGTCGATTGTTTCTCGTGCATCCTCTCTGTAGCGCGGTCTTTCTTCATAACCACTTGATTTTCCGGATTTCCAATCGTTAATTTTGCCCTTGTAGCGCTTGCCGTAATCGCGCGGGGTTTTCTTCGAAAAACGATCTTCTGTGTATGAGGATTTGGTTCCAGCTAGCGATTCCTCTGTTTGCGCTACTATTTTCGCTGCTTCCATCAGCTTACTCCACTCCTTGGGCATACCACCTTTTCCAGTGATGGTTCTGATGAGACTATCACATCGGATAACTTTCTTAAAGTGAGCGCGCATGAGTTGCTCGCTTACACCCCCGATCTCTAAACACTCCTTGTTAAAGCGAGTGATGAAGTCTTCTAGGCCTTCATTTTCTCTGCGCCAGATATCTGTTACTTCAGACGTATCTCATTGATAGCGCCTCTGCTGGCTGAAGTGATCTAGAAACTTAGTTCTGAAATCAACCCATGAACTAATTTTTCCAGGCGGTAGGCTGTCGAACCAAGCGCGAGCAGCCCCAGTAAACGTCTGGATGAACAAATGACACCACATTGGCATATTCCATCCTCCCATGCAACCGACACTTGTGAATACCCGGACATGATCGTCGGGGTCAGTTAGGCCGGTAAATTTTCCAACTGTGGGAGGCAATTTTTCCCTTGATAATGGCGCTAGAGCGATCTTTGGGATGAACTTTGAATGTTCTGCAGCTTCAGCTGGTCGATATGCGAGGCGAAAGTCTCGCTCTGCCTCTTCGTTGTATCCGACGTGTTGCCTTGGTTTGTAATACTCGTGATTCTTTGGTAAGCGGTTGAAGACTGAAGACCCCTCGTCATCTTGCCAAGTTGGGTCGTCTGGATCTGTGTCATTCCATTCATTATTCATATTGCGCGCCGTGAGCCGGCTATGAACTGGACCTCTTTGGATATTTGACGGATAGTGATAATAGCTTTCTGTCTCTCCCCGTGTGTCGCACGTGTCATGCACGCTCGGTCGTCTTTGGGGAGGAGGCCTGTTGATTCTTCCTTGGAGGTTTTGCTGTGGGGATATCTGGTGTCGCAACCCCCGATCCCTGATTCCCGGGAACGGGCGGACGCGATCTCAGAGTTTCGGTGGTATCAGGTTATTTAATCTTGCAGCGGAATTTACATCAGGACCGTAGTTAGGAAATGTTTATCAGAGTAAAACCACCTCATTTAATATTAATAATCACATGGGTAAAACCCAAGTTTCTTATACAATACATTTATAGGGATAAACCTATTTTATTGAATTTTAAAACATCGTTTATTAGGTAACTTTTATAGCCACATTTCCCAAGCCTTCAGTGCTCTCCAGCTGGCTTTTTTTTTAATTGGCTGTCACATTGGGTTACCTGAAACATGTTTTAAAAATATTTGTCAGCGGGAAATACTGGTGAGTGAATCCTAGTTTAATCAAGTTTAAAGTCACAGTGAACAGTATTGAGAGCGATCACATTGTTTATGTCTACACAATTACTCCATTTGGTACTATCAGACCTGACTTGTGGGTCATATTACACATTGGCTAACTCATTGTCCAATGGTAACGTATTGTCATCCCGACTTACTACTCATAGTGTAGTACATTTTGTATACAAAACCCCAACATACTGGCAGTAATTGAAGAACTACAAAGACTCAATCACTGCTAATTTTCATGGTAAAACATTTAAGGTTTGGTAAAACATTACCAAAAAGATTAACAAAAAGAGGATAAACTCACATTGCTGTCTTAGGCTTTTCGTAAGGATTTCCTGGATATAATATATAATTTATACAAATGTACATTGGTTAGTACCATAACCCTTTGAAAATATTAATGATACCATCCCCGAGACGGCATTCTTACAACTACGTTGGGCAGAACCACGGCAGTTGTTACGAAACCCTAAATCAATCGGGCAGCGTAACTATTACGAAACTGGGGTTATAATACTTACAACGGAGCAGAACCTCGCTAATTAGGGGGTATAATACTTGAAAATTATGCCTAATATCAGAGAATTCGAGATTGAGAATTGAGAATGAGCGACAGAAAACGAAAACTGATGCCTGCTATTTATAGTTCCTGATTCTGTCTTTCTCGCGGCCCGCGTAAAACACAGGCCAGGGTTACGCGGCCCGCGTCAACCCTGGTCAACACTATAGCTTAGCTGGGTCAGCTACTAGACTCGCCACGATGTCGACACGTGTCAGCTCAGGATGTCTCCGCGTTTAATGAGCTCTCGCGGCCCGCGTTAACTATCTAGAACTCTTACGCGGCCCGCTTTAACTAAAGAAATCAAAGGAATCCGGTCTACACCTTTATACCGCCCGCGTGAGATGTTGAGTGGGTCTACGCGGCCCGCCTCAGCCCTATATTTCATGTTTTTAATTTATATTATATGCTATAACATAATTCGGGCTCGGTTTTCATATACGGGGTGTAATTAAAGACATAATAATACATTCTATAATATACTAGAGTGTCGGAAATATTATAAGGGTGTCGGTTTTACCGAGGGTTGTTACATTCTCCCCACCTTGTTTAGAGCTCGTCCTCGAGATCTACTGAAACAAGTGCGGATATTTTCTTTGCATTTTTTACTCGAGCTCCCATGTATACTCAGGTCCTCTTTTGGAGTCCCATTTCACTTTGACTAGAACTAATATCTTATGCTTGAGATTCTTGACTTTCCTGTCTTCAATCTGTAGAGGTCTTTCTACAAACTTGAGTTGTTCATTTACCTCTATATCCTTAAGAGGTACTATCAGTGATTCATCAGCTAAACACTTTTTAAGATTAGATACATGAAACACATCATGTATTCCTGCCATTTCCTCTGGCAGTTGTAGCTGATAGGCTACTGGTCCTATTCTTCTAATAATCTCAAAAGGTCCAACATACCTGGGACTTAGCTTTCCCTGTTTGATGAATCTTACCACTCCTTTCCAAGGAGAGACTTTCAACAATACTTTATCTCCTACTTGAAATTCCAACGGTTTGCATCGGTTATTAGCATAACTCTTATGTCGATCACGTGCTGCTTTCAGTCGTTCCTTGACTTGAATAATCTTGTCAGTTGTTTCTTGTACTATCTCAGGTCCAGATAGTTGCTTTTCCCCAATTTCTGCCCAACAGACTGGGGTTCGACACTTTCATCCATAAAGTGCTTCGAATGGTGCAGCATTGATACTTGTGTGATAACTGTTATTATAAGAAAATTCTATTAAAGGTAAGTGATCGTCCCAATTACCTCCAAAATCAATTACACAAGCTCTAAGCATGTCCTCCGTTGTTTGAATTGTCCTTTCGCTTTGTTCATCCGTTTGTGGATGATAAGCCGTACTTAGCTTTAACTTAGTTCCCATTGCCTTTTGAAAACTTGACCAAAAATGAGAGGTAAAGCGGCTATCTCTATCAGAAACAATTGATAAAGGAATGCCATGTAAAGAAACAATTTCATTTACATATAGTTTAGCTAATTGTTCCATACTAATTGTTTCCTTCATTGGTAGAAAATGAGCTGACTTGGTTAGCCTATCTACAATCACCCAGATTGTATCATTTCCTTTCTTTGTTTTGGGTAATTTGGTAACAAAATTCATTGTTATTAATTCCCATTTCCACATTGGCATTTCTAATTGTTGTAACAAACCTGAGGGTTTCTGGTGTTCGGCTTTGACTTGTAAACAAGTTAAACATTTAGAAACATAGGCTGCTATATTCTTTTTCATTCCTATCCACCAGAAATTTTTCCTTAAATCCTGGTACATTTTATCACTTCCTGGATGCATCGTATATTTAGACTTATGGGCCTCTTCTAATATATGATGATGTAGATTTCCTAATTTAGGTATCCACATTCTCTTTTTATGGAATCTCTAAATTCCATCTGTTCCTTGTTCCAATTCTTTTAGCATACCTTTTAATTTTTCAGAATCATCCTTGATTACTGATTCTTGTGCTTCTCTTATCTGATCATTTAAATCTACTTGCAGATTTAATTTAAGAGAACGTACCCTTTTTGGCTTTTCATGATACTTTTGGCTTAAAGCATCTGCCACTATATTTGCTTTTCCTTCATGATACTGGATATCACAATCATAATCACTAAGAAATTCCATCCAACGCCTTTGTCTCATATTCAACTCTTTCTGCCCGAAAACATACCTTAAACTTTTGTGATCAGTAAATATGGTAAACTTACTACCATAAAGGTAATGTCTCCAAATCTTAAGAGCAAAAATTATGGCTCCTAATTCTAAATCATGGGTTGAATAATTCTCTTCATGATTCTTAAGTTGTCTAGATGCGTAAGCTATAACCTTTTGGCGTTGCATCAACACACATCCATAACCTAATCTAGAAGCATCACAATAGACTACGAAGTCTTCAGTTCCTTCTGGTAACGCTAGTATGGGTGTATGGGTTAATCTTTGCTTAAGACTTCTAAATGCTTCTTCTTGTTTTAATCCCCATTCAAACTTAACAGATTTACAGGTTAATTTAGTTAAACGAATGGCTATTCTAGAAAATTTTCGAATAAATCTTCTATAATAACCGGCCAATCCTAAGAAACTTCTAACCTCAGTTGGTGACTCGGGGGTTTTTCATTTAGTAATAGTCTCGATCTTTGTTGGATCTACATGAATTCCTTCATGATTAACTAGGTGTCCAAGGAATTGTACCCGTTCTAACCAAAATTCGCACTTTGAAAACTTAGCATAAAGCTTTTCCTTTCTTAATAAACTTAAAAGTGCGTGCAAATGCTTTGCATGATCTTATTTACTCTTAGAGTAAATTAGAATATCATCTATGAAGACAATTATGAATTTATCCAAATATAGCTTACATATTCGGTTCATCATGTCCATAAATGCGGTTGGGCCATTGGTTAAACCAAATGGCATGACAATGAATTCATAATGACCATACCTTGTTCTAAAAGCGGTCTTAGGAATGTCCTCTTCCTGTACCTTTAATTGATGATATCCTGACCTTAAATCGATTGTTGGGATTGAACCCTACCAGAGGAACAGATAATTAAAGCCAAAACTGGATCAGCGCAGTGGATCCAGAATAAGCAGATGTTACATACAAGTCTCTCCCCTTGAAAGTGGTTTTCAACATCTACTGACCTCCTATCTACTGATCATGCAAACTGCTAACCTACAAACTGCTGATCTAGTAAAGGCCTGATGAAAGACTAAAGCTCTGCTGTTCAATCTACTGCCTTGAGTCAAGCTCTGCTAATCCGGACAAGTACTGCTGGGTTCATATCAGTGGAAGGATGTAGCAGTAGTTTATTATGTCTTTATGAAATGTAATGTAATATCAGTAGTTTAGCATAGCAGAGGTTTGTATAGATCAGAGGTTAGAGTTTGTTAGGAGGTTAGATGTCACTTTCATGGTGACGTCAGCTTAGATGCTCAGTGGTTTGCTAGTGCCTATAAATAGAACAGTGCTCTGTACTGTTCTATCAGCTCTTTGCAAAATCGTCTTCTCTGCATGAACAAACACTGAGCTCTGGCTGAGGGGGAGTTTGTATTCAACATTGCATTGTAATCGTAATTGAAATAAATTCAATCTTTCGGTTCTTTGTGAAAAATGTTTGATCAAAGCAATACTCTCGTTTGATTGTATGCAAAGTTTGTTTCCATCTTAATTCCGTTCCACAACTCATCCATCTTCATTCTAATTCAAACGAAAAATACAATCAAAACCAAACTCAGATCCAACAATTGGTATCAGAGCTTGGACAATCAAATTTGATTTAACAATCATTTTGACATAAATAGTTCAGCTCATAATCGTTGATACTGATAGTTTGTTCGTTTGTGTTGAAAAACAGAGCAAGGTTTAATCACCATCAAAGTTGATTGATCAGTGCCTGTAAAACAACCAGGATGACGTCACAATCACAAGATGATAAGAATAACATTGGATCGCTTTTTAAACCACCCATGCTTAAACGTAATGAATACAACATCTGGGAGAGAAGGATGGGTCACATCCTTGCTCAACAGAACACTGGATGTTGGAGGTCTGTTGTTTTTGGTCCCCATGTTCCTATGGTGCCAAGTGCTGAGGATGCAAAGAAGTTCGTTCCTAAACCAACTGAAAACTATACTGAAACTGATTTTCAAAAGTTCGAACTCGATGCCAAAGCATTTAGCATCATAGCATCTGCATTACCAAATGAGATCTATGCTGGACTGTTACATTGTAACAGTGCCAAAGAGCTATGGGATGCATTGAAGGAACAGTTTGGGGGAACTGAAGAAGTTATTGAAAACAATAGGGAAATTCTGAATCAGCAGTATGAAACCTTCTGTCACATTAAGGGTGAATCATTGACCCAACAGTTTGAACGTTTTAGCTGTCTCATCAGTGAGCTAAGGCTTGTTAAAGTTGAAATTCCAAAATCAACACAAAATAGCAGGTTTCTTATATCACTACCTGATAAATGGGACACAATTGCATTTGTGACTAGAAACTCAGCTGAGTTCAAAGATCTGACCCTGACCCAACTTCATGGTAGACTCATGACCTATGAAAGGGAGTTAAACCAGAAAAAGAAGTTGCAAGAGTCTGGCAAAGTTGCTGATGATTATTCATTCGGTAGCACAGCTCTTTTGGGTCAGGAAGAATCTGGTAGCAGTGGTAAGGATCAGGGTTATGATCACTTCATTGATATAACTGTTGGTGGAAATTTTAACAACCCTGATCCTCACTCTGCAAATTATGCTTTTACTGCAAATTGTGAAAACCAGATGTCAGATAACTTATGCTTTGAACTCAATGATTTACAACACTTTGATCCCACTGACTTAGAAGAGATGGACATTTTGCATCAATTGGCTTTGCTTAGTGTAAGAACAAGCAAATTCTACAAAAGAACAGGGAGAAAATTCCCAGGGTTACATGGGAATTTAAGGGTTGGGTTGGATAAATCTAAAATCAAGTGTTACAAGTGCAATAGGCTAGGTCATTTTGCTAGGGAATGTAGGAGTCAAACTACTGGTCCTATAATTACACATCCCAGCTCAAACCCTAGACCACAAAATCAAAGCACTGTTCACTATACCCAATATACCCCTGCAGCCCATGTTAACACTGCTCACTATGCTGCAACCCCTGTGCCTATGCATTATGTCCAAACCACTGTTCCACAAATTCAGTATGTTCAAACCCCTGTCCCCCAGGCACAAGTGCAACCTGTTGCACCTCAAACAGCTGCTCCAGCACTGGTACAACCAGATCAGCAAAGCTTTTTCACTCAAGGCTTTGTTAACTGGAGCAGCATGCCTGATGAGCTTGGTTATGAAAATTTTGCACTCTATGCTTTTAATGAACCTTCTAATGATGAATTTTTTTTGATGGCATTAGAGTCAATACCAGAGGGGGTAGAAACTGAAGGTGAACAGCTAAGTGCTGAAACAGTGGATGAGGTGACTGAAGCAGTTGTTAATGCAGTTGCTGGTGAACTGCTGCTGGGAGAAAATTCAGAAACCCTGATTGAACCACTGACAGACCCCTGGTCCAAAGAGGACAAAGAAGAAGAGGAAGAGAAGAGAGCAGGTGAGAAAGAAGTAAAAGTTGATGATGAAGAAAATCATCAATGTGATTGTGCCATGATGGCTGCTGCCAAGGTATCACCTCAAGTTCTTGAAAAACTGTGTACAGACAATTGCATTATTGCTTTTGCTAACATCAAAGAGGTAAATGAAAACCTTAGGGATAAAATCTTAACTGATGAAGTCAAATTTGAAAGGTCTTTAAAAGAACTTAAAAACAAGGATAAATTACACTTTTCGTCCTTTATGTTTGTAGCGGGTTGCAATGGATGACCTTTAACTTCAATAATTACAGTCACAGTCCTTTATTTGAAAAACTCATTACACTCTACGTCCTTTAGCCCTAACCAGGTTATGATTTTCAGTTAAATATGGCATGTGGATTGCACATGAGGGTACTTTAGTCATTTTAGAAGTATTTTTAACCAAATAAAATAAAGATGCAAATATAATCTAAAGAGTGATTTTATCTTAGAAAGCTAAAAAAGATTGAATCTTTGTGTAAACTGTATGAGTGAAATGTTGATGTTTCTTCTTTGACAACACAAAATTATAATTTGCTGGCCTTTTTTTACAATGCAATTACAAATTTAAACGACCCTACAACTACAACTGAATATGGATTTGAAGCACCTTTCAAGCCCACAAGATATTTAAAAAACTAACATAATTATAATTTACTTGAGTGTTAACTAAACAGATTAGCAAAACAAAACATACATTCAAAATACATTTTACCATCAAATTGCAAAAAAAAAAAAAAAAGTAAACAAGAACCTTAAGGAGAATTCAACTGATATCCTGTAAATCAAAAGAGTTTATTTACTCACTAAAAAAATCAAAACTTTCTGCTACTATAAGCTGAACTTTAAAAACCCAAAAGACATAATCTTGATTAAAGATTTTAGGTCACACTCTTTTACACATAACTCAGACCAAGAAACTGAAACTGGGTGTGGTTCAGCAGACTTATAGATTATAAAACCCTAAAAAAGAATTACAAAATTAACATTGATTGATATGAAATGATACTTACAAAATAGATTCCTTGTTTATCCTAAATCGGAACTATAACATCAGATATGGGTCGCCTAAAAGCCAAAAACTAGAAGTTCAGTCAGATCTGAAGTCGTCGGATCTTGTTCTCGCCGGAAAGCCGAACCATATAATATGTGGAAATGGTGTCTCCTACGACACCAACGTGGCTCCTGTCCACAAGACTCTGGATCAGATGGCGAACCGTGTAAGCTCTGGATCAAATGGCGGCTTCCCACCACAAGACTCATGTCCGCGACACCGTGTCTCCTTCGGTCAAGAACTGTGAAACGGAAATGGTGTCGAGTTCAACAGGGTGGATTTTGTGAATGCGAGGGCTGGATCTTGATGTTGTCTATTAAATCTTTCATCAGATCTGAGTGATACGGAGAGAGAGAGAGAGAGTCTAGGGGAGATGATGATGATGGTTCAGGTTATAGATTTTTTAATTTTGACATTCCTTTTTATGTATTAAATGACTGTTTTGCCCTCACATGGGTTTCACATGTCCTCACTTAATTTAAAGTTTTAACCAGGTTAGGGTCAAAGGATGTAAGATGTAACGGGTTTTGCAAATAAAGGACTGTGACTGTAATTATTGAAGTTAAAGGTCATCCATTGCAACTCGCTACAAACATAAAGGACGAAAAGTGTAATTTATCCTAAAAACAAATTGACTGAAAAAGAGAAAGAGATCAGCAGTCTGAAAGAAGAGCAGAGCATAACCAAAACTCAACTCCAAACTATGGTAGAAAAATACCAAGTTTGCAAAAAGGAGTTGGAGTCCACCCAGATTACCTGTGAAAAATGGGTGGAATCATGCAAAGGGTATGAGGTTATGCTTGAGAAACATATTAAAAGCAATGTAAAATTTGGTGTTGGTTATAGAAAACATGATGATGAAAACACTGCTTTTGAAAAATTTGTTCAAACCACTGATGTAACCACTGAGTTCATCCCCACAAACAAGAATGGCCAAGAAGTGAAAATCACTGATAAACTTGGTAACAAAATCACACTTGACAGACCAATGGGATCCTCTACTTTTGAGGAGATTGAGAAATACCAGTTTAAACCCACATGGTCTGATGAGTGTGACATTCTCTAAAATTTCAAGCCCATGGATTTTACAACCACCGACGGTGTTAAAGCTCCAAAAGCAAAAGTCATTCCTCTTAAGGACATCCCAACAGAGGTTAAAAACTCTGTTGCAAAGGAGTCTGAGAAGAGAAAGAAGAAAGAAAAGGTCAATAACTTGTTTTGTGAATTTTGTGAGAAAAGAAATCATCTAACAAAAGACTGTTTTCATTTAAAAGCATACGATCTAAACAAAACAAGTGTCATTGTTCCAGCTGAAAGCTGCATTGTCTGTGGTAAATCAAATCACAAAACTCAGGCATGTGTGTATCTCAAAAACTTTGATCTGAAAAAGAATGAATACACTGCTAAAACATCCTTGAGTCCATCAACATCATCTGTCAAATTTACCAAAAACCAACCACTGTTTGTGCCAGTTCAAACAGCTGTCACAAAACAGCTGAACCAAACATCTGTCAAAAGAGATGTTCAGGTTACTGATGCACCCCCTGCAAACCAGTTCAGAAGAGGTAAGGGACAACCATCTCACCAAAGGATTCCACACGTTTATGAGACCTACAAAAGGCCCTCTAAACCTAAAGTGAATAGGCATCCTTTTGGTTATCAACAGGTGATTGGTCAAGACCCCCAATAGTGGTTAGCAAGAAACAGTCCTAAAACTGTCCAAACCCCTTATTTAACCACTGTCCATCAATCTGCATCCATCCCAGACACTGTTGAGACCCCATGGAAACCCTAATGAACTAATCCTTTTACTTCATGTGCAGGGAGCTTCTGCCTGCTTAGATAGCCTCTGGTATGTTGATAGTGGAGGCTCCAGGCACATGACTGGATGTAAAGCCCTACTCAAAGATTTCAAAATTCATGGAGGGGGTGATATATCCTTTGGGAATAACAGTAAAGGGAAAGTTTTGGGGTCTGGTACAGTACAGTCTGGCAATGTAAAATTTGAAAATGTCAATCTGATAGACAGTCTGAAATTCAACCTCCTGGGTGTTTCACAAATGAGTGACAAGGGGTATGGGTCATTCTTCACAAAGGAGTGTTGTAGGATTGTTGGACCAGAAATGGTCAAAAAGATTGAAGCAATAATAAAAACTGGTCAAACAAAACTTGTTGCTCAAAGAAGTGGCAATGTTTATGTTGTTGATATGTCAAAAGAGTGTCCCAGAGGTGATGCTTGTCTGTTCTCAGCTGCCTCTAACAAAGAGACAGAACTTTGGCACAGAAGACTGGGGCACACAAATCTTAAGACAATCACTGAAATTTCAAAAAATGGTTTGGTAAGAGGCCTACCACGAAAATTGTTTTCATGTCCTGAGCATTGTGTTTCCGGTTTAAAAGGAAAACAACATAAAAGCTCTTTTAAGTCCATTGAAGAGTCCAAAACAACCCAGTGTTTGCAAATGCTGCACATGGATTTGTTTTTGCCCAGTTCAAGTCATGAGTCTCAAAAAGAAGAGATATTGTTTAGTTATTATTGATGACTTTTCCAGGTTTACATGGACTTTCTTTTTACACTCAAAAGATGAGACTGCAGGCATTTTGCAAGACTTTGTGACACAGGTTGAAAAGCAATTTGATCTTCCAGTAAAAGTCTTCAGGAGTGACAATGGCACAGAATTCAAAAATAAGGAGTTGGATGCCTTCTGTGTGAAGAAAGGGATTGTAAGGCAGTACAACATCCCTAGAACACCAGAGCAAAATGGGGTAGTTGAAAGAAAGAACAGAACCTTGATTGAGGCTGCCAGAACCATGCTTGCTGATTCAGGTTTGCCATTAACTTTTTGGGCAGAGGCAGTAAACACTGCTTGCTATGTCCAAAACAGAGTTTTAATAAACCCCAGGCACAAAAAGACTGCCTATGAAATTCTGTATAAAATCAAACCACTGATCTCATACTTCAAGGTATTTGGTTGCCCATGCTTTATTTTGAACTTAAAAGATTCCATTTGAAAATTTGCAGCAAAAATTGACTGTGGATATCATCTGGGATACTCAACCACTGCCAAGGCCTACAAAGTGTTTAATACACGGACCAAGGCAGTGGAGGAGACCTTGAATGTAAAGTTCAATTAACTTTCATCAATGAAAATCCCAGCAAATCCTGCAGATCTGTTTGATCTTGATAAATTCACTTTTGAAAATACTGCTGTCAAGACTAACAGTGCAGGTCCATCAGAGGATTCATCATCAGACTATGGGTATGAGATCATCATTCCTCAACAAAAGTCTGTCTCAATGGGTAGAGCAGCAGATGTTCAAAACAGCTGTTAAAGCTCAACCACTGCTACCTCAACAGTTGTTGACCAAAGTAGCCCATCAACCACTGCGTCCACATCAACAAACACTGCTGACAAAAGTCCCCAAACAGTGGATAAAAGTCATCACGTGTCCACATCATTACCTCCTATTCCACCACCTTTTGAAGCCACTGCTGGATCATCAAAGTCACCAGCAGTGGTTAGCTCAGATGATACACATTTGCAGCCTTCACCAACAAATGCCATCATTCCATACCAAGGAGATTTAATCTACTTGAGATCTCATCCACCTGACCAAATCATTGGCAACATCAATGAAGGGGTGCTCACAAGAAGCCAAATCCAAAACATTTGTCTTTTTGCTGGTTTTCTATCACTCCATCAGCCAGTCAAGTACCAAGAGGCACTGAAAGACAACAGCTGGGTAGAAGCCATGCAAGAGGAGCTCCAACAGTTTAAAAGACAACAAGTATGGGAGCTTGTACCACTGCCAAAAGATGCCAGCCCCATCGGCACAAAGTGGGTCTTTAAAAACAAAACTGATGAAAGGGGCATTGTTGTCAAAAATAAAGCCAGGCTTGTGGTTCAAGGTTACAGACAGGAAGAGGGGATTGATTATGATGAAACATTTGCCCCAATAGCAAGATTGGAAGCTATAAAACTGTTCCTGGCCTTTGCTGTCAACCACAACATGAAGGTGTTCCAAATGGATATCAAAAGTGCTTTCCTCTATGGTACAATTCAAGAAGAGGTGTATGTGTGTCAACCTCCAGGTTTTGAGGATCCATTTTATCCAGATCATGTCTACGGGCTAAACAAAGCCTTGTATGGCTTGAAACAAGCACCTAGGGCCAGGTATGAAACTCTTTCCACCTTTCTACTCTCAAATGGTTTCAAAAGAGGTACCATTGATAAAACACTGTTTCTAAAATGGAGAGGGAAGGATTTAATGATTATCCAAATTTATGTGGATGACATTATTTTTGGAAGCACATGTAACAAAATGTGTGAAGAGTTTAGGGAACTCATGACAGCTGAGTTTGAAATGAGTGCAATGGGTGAGCTGCAATGCTTTCTTGGTCTCCAAGTTCAGCAAATGCAAAATGGAACTTTCATTCATCAAAGCAAATATGCTAAAGAACTTTTAAATAAATTTGATATGAATGATTGTAAACCATGCAGCACACCCATGGCAACAAATAAGCTTGTCATGTCTGATGAGAAGGATGAGCTGATTGACCAAACACTTTATAGAAGCATGATTGGGTCTTTACTGTACCTAACTGCATCTAGACCAGACATCATGTTTGCAACATGTGTCTGTGCAAGAAGTCAATCAGCTCCCAGAAAATCAAACCTCATTGCTGTAAAAAGGATCTTCAGATACATAAAAGGTGCTCCCACACTTGGTATCTGGTATCCAGCTAATGGGAATACCAAGCTTTCAGGTTTCTCAGACAGTGACTTTGCTGGATGTCACACCACAAGGAAGTCCACTTCAGGAGGGTGCCAATTTCTAGGTGATTGCTTAGTCTCTTGGCAAAGCAAAAAGCAAGCAGCTGTTTCAACATCCACTGCTGAAGCTGAATACATTGCTGCTGCAAGCTGTACAGCCCAACTCATGTGGCTTCAAAATCAGTTGCTGGATTTTGGTATCACTGCCTTAAAGACACCACTCATGTTGGATAGCCAGGCAGCAGAAAATATCATCAAAAATCCAGTTTCCCATTCAACCACCAAACACATCGACATCAGACATCACTTTGTGAGGGATTTCTATGAAAAAGGTTTGATTTCTTTGCATCATGTTCCAACAAAAGACCACCTGGCAGATGTGCTCACAAAAGCATTAGACACAGCCACTTTTGAAAGCTTGGTCTCTAGGATTGGCATGCTAAACATGGAATAACAAGCAACATCTTGTTTTTCTATGAATAAAAGCATTAAAATGTTTCCAGAAAATCAAAAATCCATCCTTAAAAATAGCTAAAAATGAAGTTTTCATTAAAATCCTTAAAAGTATGCCATAACCACTGCTTGTTCAAAAGTCTGCTCTACTTCAAAGTCTGTCCACTGGTGAAAGCCATCCTCTGTCCTCTCATTTCCTTGATAAACTCTGTTGTTCAAAAGCAGTGTCTTATCCACTGATATGTTATCCACTGATATTGAAAATCATCCACTGGTTCCATTTGTTACCGTTGAAAACACTGCCTTCATCAGTATCTTTCATAAAAGTACTGTCCTTCATTTCACCAGGGGTTGGCATGGGGCAGTACATAGTGGTCAGACCTTTTGTAACCGCTGCCACGTCAGCATTCACTTTTTCTCTATAAAACCCCCACTTCACACCAAAAACAGGGTTTTACTGTCGAATTGAATTCTCAAAAATTCTCTTCTCAAAGCAGTTTTTCTTCAAATTTCTTCATCATCTTCTTCGATCGTCATCTCCAAAATGACAAAATCGAAGTCATCTGCAAAACCCACTTCCAAATCAACATCCAAACACGCCTCTCAAAAGGTAAAACCCACTGAAATTCCACACAAACCATCTCACAATCTTCTGGGTCTCCTCACAAAACCCGGCACTACAGACGATTTCGATTCCATCCTTGCTACCATATCTGCTTCAAAGTACAAAACTTTGTTAACAGCAGATGCACCAATTTACTTGACAACCCAAAGAGAGTTTTGGAAGAATGCAACCCTTGAAAAACAAGGAGACACTGTAATAGCCATCAACTCTTCTCTAAAGGGTAAAGCCGTCAAGATTCAACACAATCAATTTCAGAGGTCTTTCAACTCGATGATCAGGAAGGTACAATTTCTTTTCCCAAAAACGAGTTAAAAATGATTTTCTGGAAAGAGGGTATAATGCAGAAGTAAAAAAGGACACCTTACAGAAAGGTAACTTCCCTTCTGCAACAAGATTTTTATTTCACACCCTCTTAATGTGTGTTTCAAACAAAACCACTGCTTTTAATGAAATACCATTAAAAATTCAAAATCTGGGATATGCTATCCTTCAAGGAGAAAATTTTAATTATTCTCGGGAAATTTTTAATGATTTGGTTAAAAATGTTGAAACAAAGTCATTCTTAATGTTTCCAAGGTTCTTAAGCTATTATTTTGAAAAGAAATTCAGTAAGGATGATATTTCTGTAATAAACCAAGGTGACTCTTTACAAATGCACAGCTTAACTGCTGAAACTTTTACAAGAATGTCAACACCTTGCAAAACACAAGCAGAGGTGCCTGAGCAGAATTTAGCAGCTACCACTGCTCCTCAGGTATCTGCTGCTGAGCCCACTGCTCAAGGTGATCAAAGTAGCAACACAACTGCTTTGAAACCCACACCTAAAATCACCAAAAAGCCACAAAAAAAAAAAGAAAACTCAAAAACCCCCCAAACCTATCAAAAAGGCAACTCTGGAGGATGAGATACCAGAGCAACTGCCTGTGACAAAACAAAAGTCACAAGAAACCACTGCTGCTTCTTCCTCACAGCAGTTGGTACAAATATCTCAACCCATAACCGAAACTCCTCCTGCTTCTTCTCAAAAAGAACAGGTTGTACACATTGGGACACCACAATATGATGCTCTGGAATCACTCGTTTCCATCATCCACAGCCCAATGCCCGGGGCAAATTCTCTTCTAACCCCAAACCTCACATTCACAATTCCTCCACCAACAAGACTTTTGTTGGAAGCAATTGATTAAGGCAAAAACCAGTCCTTCTCAATCACCCATCAATGAGAACATGCCTCAACAAATGACTGGGTCTGATGTATCACTCTTTGCTAACCCACCAACACAACCTGAGGAGGTTACACCCCTTGAGTTACAAGTAACTCTTGGTGGTAATCCAAGTGAAGCAGCCACTACAACTGTTGAACCCACTGGTTTACAGTTGGACAGTGGTTACATTAATAAGACTTACTTGGAGGCAATTCCTTCCATAGCACCTCTGACATCTACCAGTGGATTCTTTTTTACCACTGGAAACATCAAAAGATTGTCAAGTGTTGAAGGAAGAAGACCCCAGTACCAAGACAAAGGGGCATCAGTGGTTAATGTTTGGAGTACACTCCCTACCTCAACCACTGATAAAACCACTGCTAGTGGGAAATCAGATGATCCCATTAAATTGGGTGATGGTTTAAAATACTTGGAATTGACGGAACGAGTTGATAAACTGGATACTTCAGTTGCAGATATCAAAGAAATGCTGCAACAGTTGTTGAAAGTACAAAAGATGCAATCCACTGTTGTTCCAACTCAAGCACCTGCTCCACCACAAGCATCTGCTACAAATGAGCTCTGGAATCTATTTCAACATTTTCTCCAACAACAAAAACAAATGGCTGATCAGCAACATGCTAAACATGTACAAGAGCTGAGAAACATCATGGAGTCTAGGTCCAAGAACACACAAGCAGACATCAAGGCTCTCAAGGCCCATTTATTGGAAACCACTGGCACTGCTCCTCCCACTGTGCTCTTCATCGATCAATTACCCCCAGATAATGCCAAAAAGGGGTAGAAAATTAAAGAATGGAAGAAAAAGGGAGTAGAAAATGGTCTCTACATAGAACCAGAAATGGAGAATATGACCAAGCAGATACCTTTGCCAGATGGTAGCAAAAAGGTTGATGTTACCCAAAATGCACTTGATGAAGCAATAGCAAGTGTAAAAAGGGACAGAGCGGCAAAGGATATGTCCAGGTGGAATAAGGAGAAAAGAGCTTACATGGAGCTGAATGCGCAGGGTTGTTCTGGGCTAAAGGATGTTCAAAATCCTGAGCTAAAAATAAATCCCACTAGAAAAGTGAGGGAACCCAAGTCCACACCATCCAGACTCAAAAAGCATACTCCTAAACCACCATCCAAAAGCCACCAACATCAAACTTCCATCCAAACAGCTGTTGTAACTCCTGCTGTATCAACTATTGCTGGTACTTCAGAGGTTTCAACATCTGTTATCACTTCAACACACACCACTTCAACACACACCACAACCATTGCGTTACCACTACCACCATCACCACCAAAATCAACCTCACCACCATCCTCTCCTGCCAAAAAGCAGAAGACAGCAGATGTTACAACATCTGCTGTAATGACAACAGTGGTTGAAAAACCAGTTGTTTCAACAACTGTTAGTCAATCACAAACCACTGCCACTCAAATCACCACCACTAATCCACCCAAAACATCATCTGCCTCTCCTAAAATAAAAAGGAGAAGGATTTTCATATCAGATGATGATTCACCATCACCACCACCAACATCTTCAAAATCTCTATCACTTGTTACAATACCAAAGCCAGTTCCTCTCTCATCAGCTCCTGCACAACAATCAATCCCTGTTATTACTCCTGCAGGTGTCCAATTTCCTCTAGAACTTGAAGCAGTTAGAGAAGAGATCAAATCTTTCTACTATGAGGATGACCCTGTCAAAAGGAAGTTGCCATCAGTCAAAGGATATCCAAGGCCAAACAATATTGAAGAATATTTGAAAGTCAAAGCTAAACAAGCAGAGGATATCTCAAAAAGAAATGCACAAGGAAAATCTGATAGAGAAATTGGACTGAATTACCAATTCTTGCTCACACAAGTCAGATCCTTAGAGCAATTTGCAAAAAATGTGTGTCAACAAATCTCAGAGAGAGCAGATGAATCTTTGAGAAAAGACTACATTGAAAGCATCATGGCAACAAAGAAGTACAAGGGAGAAAAGCACATGTACAAGGAGTGGACCATTCCTGAGCTTGAACAAGAAGCAGCCAGGATTCAAGAAATGATAAAGAATAAGGTCAAACACACTCCTCCAGAATGGTCAAAGTACAAAAAGAATGTGCCTGAAAAATCACTTGAGCTGAAGAGAATGAAAGAAGAATTGGTTGCTGCTGATTATGGGTCCAAAAATTAAGTGATGAGATGGAAAGAAGATAAAGTCAGGGCTACCTACAAAAGGTTGGAGAAATTAAGAAAGAAAGATCCAAATGCTCCACAAAAGCCTGACTATCCTGAAGCAGAGGTTCCAAAAAGACCCTCAAAGCTGCAAATCAGGAGAGCCACTGCTCCAGCTGGTGCAGCCATCTACAAAAGAAGGCCACACAAACAGTCTGGTGCTGAAATCATTCAAGAGCTAATAGAAGGAGATGCCCTTGTAAAAGAAGGTATCAAGAAAATGATTGTAGAAACTCTTGGATTGGATCAACCTGCAAGTACTGCTCAGACAGTCATCAATAGGCCAGCTTCACCAAACACCTCTTCCAATAAAAATCTCCCAAGAAACCCACTAGGCTCAAAAGTACTAAAGTGGGAAACTGACAAACAGACCCATGTATTGACTATGTTCAGGTCTGGTGGAGAAGTGAAGAAAATATCAAGGGAACAAGCACTTGGCCTAAGTCTTGAAGATATGCAGGATCTCCTTGATCTTCCACTTGGTAGGGATGAAGATGACACAGATGCCCTAGACTTTGAGTTACAACTTAAAGGTCAGATAAGGGAGCTGTTGATGAGGCAATAAAGTTCCACAATAATGAAGAGTTTTGGCATTATCTGTTCCAGGAGGAGATTGTTGGGATTGAACCCTACCAGAGGAACAGATAATTAAAGCCAAAACTGGATCAGCGCAGTGAATCCAGAATAAGCAGATGTTACATACAAGTCTCTCCCCTTGAAAGTGGTTTTCAACATCTGCTGACCTCCTATCTACTGATCATGCAAACTGCTGACCTACAAACTGCTGATCTAGTAAAGGCCTGATGAAAGACTAAAGCTTTGCTGTTCAATCTACTGCCTTGAGTCAAGCTCTGCTGATCCGGACAAGTACCGTTGGGTTCATATCAGTGGAAGGATGTAGCAGTAGTTTATTATGTCTTTATGAAATGTAATGTAATATCAGTAGTTTAGCATAGCAGAGGTTTGTATAGATCAGAGGTTAGAGTTTGTTAGGAGGTTAGATGTCACTTTCATGGTGACGTCAGCTTAGATGCTCAGTGGTTTGCTAGTGCCTATAAATAGAACAGTGCTCTGTACTGTTCTATCAGCTCTTTGCAAAATCGTCTTCTCTGCACGAACAAACACTGAGCTCTGGCTGAGGGGGAGTTTGTATTCAACATTGCATTGTAATCGTAATTGAAATAAATTCAATCTTTAGGTTCTTTGAGAAAAATGTTTGATCAAAGCAATACTCTCGTTTGATTGTATGCAAAGTTTGTTTCCATCTTAATTCAGCTGCACAACTCATCCATCTTCATTCTAATTCAAACGAAAAAATACAATCAAAACCAAACTCAGATCCAACATCGATTTTAGAGAAAAATCGAGCTCCTTGTAGCTGATCAAACAGATCATCGATTCTCGGTAATGTGTACCGATTCTTAATCGTGACTTTGTTTAATTCACGGTAGTCAATGCACATACGCATTGATCTGTCCTTTTTAACAAAGAGTATCGGCGCTCCCCATGGCGACGAACTTGGTTGTATAAATCCTTTCTCTAACAATTCGTCTAATTGTTTCTTCAATTCCTGCATTTCAGCAGGTGCCAAATGGTAGGGTGCTTTGGCAATCGGTGCTGTTCCTGGTATTAGATGAATTCTGAATTCAACTTCTCTGTCGGGTGGTAGTCCTGGTAATTCTTCTGGAAATACATCTGAAAACTGAGATACTACTGGAATATCTTTTAAATCCCTTCCTTTAGTGTTAGTGATTATGGAAATCAAATACACTATAGAACTTTTTCTCATACAACTTGCAGTTTTCATCACAGAGATAAATTTAGTGGACCTAGAGGATTTATCTCCTTTAATTGTGATCATTTTACCTTTTGGTGAATTTACTTGAATTAACTTTTGATCACATAAAATACTGGCTTTATTGGCTATTAACCAATCCATTCCTAAAACAACATCAAATCCTACCAGGTTCATAGGATAAAGATTTGCAATAAATTTCGGATTTAAAATTTCTATTCTTGCTCCCTGCAAGATTTCAGAAATTCTAACAGTTTTTCCATTGGCTGTCTCTACTAAGCATTCATGTGGTAGTTTAGTTAATGACTGATTTAAAATTTTGCAAAACGATGTATTAATAAAACTTTGGTTTGCACCAGAGTCAAATAATACTTTAGCAAAGACATCATTAGCTAAAAACGTACCAGCTATGACATCTGGGATCATCTTGGCTTCTTCTGCAGTCAAAACAAATGCTCTAGCATTTTTAGTGTTCTTGTTGTCTGGAGCTGGAGCTAATTTCGGGCAGTTTGGCCTGATATGACCTTTTTCTCCACAGTTGAAGCATAATCCATTACTGGATTTCTTCCTGCAATTTTCTTCCTTGTGTCCTGGCATCTTGCAATAATTGCAGAGAGTGGAGCATTTTCCCGAATGCTTTTTCTTGCAGACCTTGCAGTAGGGTGCAGAGGTAGAACCCATATTCCTACTATTGAAATTTCCAGAACGGAATTCTTGTGTAAGCCTTTGGGTTAAGTTCCTCCTCTGATCTTCTTCTCTAGTACGGACTAATTCATCAGTCAAGGTATTGGCTAGTTCTACAGCTTCTTCTATATTTTGAGGTCTAGCTGCCTTGACTATATGTCTTATCTCTCCAATTAATCCCCAAATATAACGGGAGATTAACACTGGTTCTGGCGAAGCAAGGGTTGGCACTATTCTAGCATATTCGAAGAATAACTTCGTGTATCCCTTACTATCCACACCAGTCATCCTAAGATTTAGGAATTTATTTGCTATCTGTTCCTTTTCATTAGGAGGGCAGAATTTCCTTTCTACCTTGTCCTTAAATTCTTCCCATTCCATATTATAGGTTCTATCACTTCCTTTTGTTTGGAGGATAGTGTTCCACCATTCTAGTGCTGCATTCTTAAACAGATTAGAAGCAAACAGTATTTTGTCTTCTTCAGCACACTTGCTTATCCTTAAGACTGCCTCAGTCTTTTCTATCCAGCGTAAGGTTGCAATGGCCCCTTCGTTGCCCGAGAATTCCATTGGTTTACAAGACCAGAATTCCTTATAAGAACAACCGTAAGGCACGGTTCTTCTTCTTTTGGGAATGGGCATTTGAAGTATAGGTCCATTGTTCACGCTGTGTTCTGGTTCACTTGGTCGCTTACTGCTATGCTTACTTTTATTATTAGCATCTTTAACAGTTTGAAGAATAAAAGGCCTTGCATCTATAATTCCCTGTGCTACTATGTGTTGGATAGCACTATTGTCCAGTTGATTGTTATTGTTATTGATGCTTGGATTCTCATTAACCACGTTAATGTTACTCTGGTTATCATTATTCAGATTTCCTTGATTTCCTTCGTCGGCCATCTGAATTTTAACAATTACCCCATATTAATATCACAAATAATAAGTAATATAGTTAATCACATGACACGCAATTTAACCAAAACCGTCGATCATTGCGACTTGTACTCTATTTTCATATACTATGCGTCTATTACACACTAGTACAGAAATAAAGATTACAATGCCAACAGAAAGAAAATTACACTAATAGTAATATACATCCGTACACACATATTTTATTTTATTTTTATTTTATTATATTTTATTATTATTACTACTACCATTTTCTCCATTCACATTCATGGATATGGATTTATCAAAAAATCCATATTGCGCTCATCGTATTTCCATACGAGACGCTCTCCCACCTGACGCATTCTCTCACTGCTCTCTAAAACTTCCTCCCCGAAAGTCCTAAGTTCTTGGACGTTTTCTGCACTCATTGGGGGTGCAGGTTCTCGGATCGGGTTTGGAATCTGGGGTGCGGGTTCCTGATATGGGGGTGATAGTTCCTGAAATCGGTAAGGATCCTCTAAAATTTCCCTAATATATTCATCTTGGTAATAGGGATCTAAAGGGTCCATACCTGAGTAGGCTTCTAGGTTTTGTATGGGTGGGTATTCCTGGTGTCACGACCCCCGACCCACCCTGGACGGAATCGGGAGCCGTGAACAGCCCAGTGGTACCGGTGATTATTTTGAAAAATATTGCAGCGGAAATTTCATCAGGACCGTGAGTTAGGAAAAATATCAGAGTTTAGAAAACACCGGATTTTATTTATTAAATAGATGGGACAAACCCATATTTTACAAAGGTAGCTTTAATTAGGGATAAACCCAATTACATAAAACAATATTTCTTAATTTGATTTAATTAATAAAATAAGCCACCTCTTGAAGCCTTTCAGTGCCGTAACCATCTCTTACTCCAATCTACTGTAATTACCTGAAACGCGTTTTAAAAAGGTTTTGTAAGCAGGAAATACTGGTGAGTTCATTCTATTTACTAAAATGACACATTTGTTATAATTTACAGTATTAAGAGAGATTACAATGTTTCCAGATATCAACCAACTACCCACGGTATTTGTCACTCGACTCGTTTCTGTGACTATGGTCAGATCACCCATTGGCTAACTCGTTGTCCAATGGTGACGGGAAATAAGTAATGTATACAAAACCCCACATACCGGCTGTAATATGGTGATTACATAAACTTAATCACTGTAATTATAACTTTGAAAATAAACATGCTTTTTGTAAACAAATTTGATAAAAAGAGAATGACTCACATTATAAGCATGCAGATTTATACGGGCAGAGCTTAGCCTATTGATTAGTCTTGTAACCTAGTGCACACGAACTAGGTACGTAACTAATACAGCATTTACGATAACTCACGAGATTAAAACCCTCACGACAAATGACAAAGTGTAATCACTTAAACATCCATCGGTATTCACAACAAATGACAGAGTATTCCCTGAGTTCGGGTGGTACTCAAACATCCTGTCGGAATCACGACTAATGACAAAGGATAGTACTTAACATCCTGTCGGATGGTTTCAATCGATCGGATATTGAATCGTAGCAGCGATCAAGTTAATACCCGGTATCGTAGCAGCACCCCGCTACTTTGAAAGTGAAATTCGAGCAGAGTGAGAATGAATTTGAAAGTTTCGTCGACACATAATGAAAGCCCCTGACTAGGCTATTTATAGCTGAAATTGGGTTCCCTCGAGGCCCGCGTAAGCCTCAAGCCAAACCTTATGCGGCCCGCGTGGGTGTGTGGATCATATCGAAGGTTGCTGAGTCACCAGTAGTCGCGACACGTGTGACGATACGTGGATCCGGATGCTTATCCGGTCAAACTGAAGGTTGACGCGGCCCGCGTGACCTTCCGCCTTTTCTTTACGCGGCCCGCGAGAAGACCACAAATATTGATTTCTTTTATTTTTGATATGGATTGAGGTTTCAGGGGTCCGGGTTTTTACTTATGGTTTGAATTGAGACATTTTTTACTATAATTATATTATAAAGAAAAAGGGAATAAAATAGTGAGAAAAGAGAATGGACCCACTTTGTAACTTTAGGGTTCAACTAGAAAGACTCCTGGTATAAATTTTGGGTATAACTTCTGAGCTATTTAAAAATATATTTTTATAATTATGTTAAGTATAGTACCCCTAATTCAACCTTGTCCCGATGTCCCGAGACCGAATCCCAACAACTTAGTCGGGCAGAGCCCTGACATACGTTATGAGGCTCAGATCAATCGGAAAGGGTAGCGGTGATCGGGAGTAAAAACACTTAAAATGGGACATGGCTTTATTATTATTAAACAAAGAAAAAGAAAGAATATCGAGATATGAAAGAAGGAAAAAGAAGGCAATTTGTTTGAACTAAACCTATGTCTATTTATACTGTAGTTGAGTACACTTGAAGGAAAGACACATTGACATTTACATTAATGCTAGAGTACATTTAATATTATTATATTTTTGGTTCTCATCTTTTCAGATACGTGTTCAAACACAATTCCATTTCAATCCATTTGAATTTCTAAATTAAATATTATTATTATTATTTTATTCATACTTCGTATGAAAGCTTTTGATTTTGTTTATTATTAAATTAATTTATATATTTAATTTAACTGCTTTACTTATTTGGCGCTTATAACTTATAAAATATACTGTTTTATACATGGTTGTAAAACAAGGTTTCCAAGGCCGAGTACTCCCCGAGTAGTCGCTACAAGGCAGGCTGCCGCGGCGACTTTCTTTGACTCCGCCTAATTACTCGGAGTCGGTCAAACGCGGTCAACCTCGGCCAGAATTGGATGTAGTAGGTCAACTCGGGCCTAGTTTGACTTAAATAATAATATAACATAATTTCTATGCCTATCATATTAAAGAATGAATATCATTTTCACGTATTTTGTTATAAATATTAGTAAATTTATGTTATTTGACATATATTTAATCTCCAAAAAGTAATTTCTTTATAATTTATCATGTCCGAGTACTCCCCGAGTACTCTCCGCGTAGACCGAGTACTCTCAACTCCCCGGTCGACCGACTAGGGAGCGCCTAGCGACTTTTGCAACCATGGTTTTATAATACAATAAATATGTCTTTAGAACGAGAATATTTGTATCTACATTTTGAACAAAGTTTCATTAAAAACAGAGTAGGTTCAAATATATTGTATTTTTATATTTTAATTATTAAACGGTTCCTGGGCCCGTCCAGGTATTTCATATTTCTAATAGTTAACTTACCCGTAATCTACCCGTCTAAAAATATAAGTTTTTTATAGACTTTTATTTTATTAGAATGGTCACCCATATACAGACCAATTATAATAATATTTCAACCAACTATATAAAATAGTGTTTAAAACTATTTGGGTTGAATATTTATATTAAAAATAAACTAGTTACTAGTTACTAGTGGTTAATAAATTTAACCAAACTTATAATTCTTATATAAAAATAGGAATGTTACACCTGGATAGGGTAACGTTGCACGAAGTCCCTATTATCGTCCCACCAGGGGTCGTAATTTGGATCTAGAGGATTTGGTGCAGGTACCCTAGGGATTTCTTCTGGGTTAAAGTCATGCATCTCCACCTAGTTTTCCTGGTTTTCTATCTCCATGGGTTGATCTGGGTTTTGTGGTTGTGGGGCTACTAGTTGTTCCAGACTCGGGTCAGCAGCAGTTGTGGCTAGGATATGAAAATTAGCTAGGCTTCTATTAAGCATATCCTGTGTATGGGCATCTGTTCTACGCTTAGCAGCTGCTAGAACTCTTTGCTGTTGCAACTTTCGCATTTTCTTCCTACGAGCAAAAGCTTCCTTACTGAACCATCCTCGTTTCTTATTAGGGAATGGCTCTTCTGACTGAGCTCTAAAAGCAAACACTCCTTCTTCCTGATCAGCAGAATACCCAGAAAGGGCAGGTTGTGACGAAGTACCTTCACTCTTAGGTGATTCAGACAACAGACGATTCATGTCTGAGGGTCCTTGATCACTCATACTGTAAACTAACAAATAGTCAAATAACACATAACAAATAAATACAGTTATGCACGTATTTCCATAATTTATTTCCTAACACAAAATTTAGAATTTAAGTGTCAGCAGAACACTTCTTTGGCTCAGACCAGTGGCTAGGCTCTGATACCACCTTCTGTCGCAACCCCCAATCCCTGATTCCCGGGAACGGGCGGACGCGATCTCAGAGTTTCGGTGGTATCAGGTTATTTAATCTTGCAGCGGAATTTACATCAGGACCGTACTTAGGAAATGTTTATCAGAGTAAAACCACCTCATTTAATATTAATAATCACATGGGTAAAACCCAAGTTTCTTATACAATATATTTATAGGGATAAACCCTATTTTATTGAATTTTAAAACATCGTTTATTAGGTAACTTTTATAGCCACATTTTCCCAAGCCTTCAGTGCTCTCCAGCTGGGTTTTTTTTTTAATTGGCTGTCACATTGGGTTACCTGAAACATGTTTTAAAAATATTTGTCAGCGGGAAATACTGGTGAGTGAATCCAGTTTAATCAAGTTTAAAGTCACAGTGAACAGTATTGAGAGCGATCACATTGTTTATGTCTACACAATTACTCCATTTAGTACTATCAGACCTGACTTGTGGGTCATATTACACATTGGCTAACTCATTGTCCAATGGTAACGTATTGTCATCCCGACTTACTACTCATAGTGTAGTACATTTTGTATACAAAACCCCAACATACCGGCAGTAATTGAAGAACTACAAAGACTCAATCACTGCTAATTTTCATGGTAAAACATTTAAGGTTTGGTAAAACATTACCAAAAAGATTAACAAAAAGAGGATAAACTCACATTACTGTCTTAGGCTTTTCGTAAGGATTTCCTGGATATAATCTATAATTTATACAAATGTACATTGGTTAGTACCATAACCCTTTGAAAATATTAATGATACCCTCCCCGAGACGGCATTCCAACAACTACGTCGGGCAGAACCACGACAGTTGTTACGGAACCCTAAATCAATCGGGCAGCGTAACTATTACGAAACTGGGGTTATAATACTTATAACGGAGCAGAACCTCGCTAATTAGGGGGTATAATACTTGAAAATTATGCCTAATATCAGAGAATTCGAGATTGAGAATTGAGAATGAGCGACGGAAAACAAAAACTGATGCCTGCTATTTATAGTTCCTGATTCTGTCTTTCTCGCGGCCCGCGTAAAACACAGGCCAGGGTTACGCGGCCTGCGTCAACTCTGGTCAACACTATAGCTTAGCTGGGTCAGCTACTAGACTCGCCACGATGTCGACACGTGTCAGCTCAGGATGTCTCCGCGTTTAATGAGCTCTCGCGGCCCGCGTTAACTATCTAGAACTCTTACACGGCCCGCTTTAACTAAAGAAATCAAAGGAATCCAGTCTCCACCTTTATACCGCCCGTGTGAGATGTTGAGGTGGGTCTACGCGGCCCGCCTCAGCCCTATATTTCATGTTTTTAATTTATATTATATGCTATAACATAATTCGGGCTTGGTTTTCATATACGGGGTGTAATTAAAGACATAATAAGACATTCTATAATATACTAGAGTGTCGGAAATATTATAAGGGTGTCAGTTTTACTGAGGGTTGTTACATCTGGCGCGCCCCCTGGCTCGGACCCAAAGGTGTGACTAAAGATGGTTATGCTTGCAAAACCGTTTGCTGTGCGCTCAAAGACTGGTGTGCAGCATTGATGGTAGCGATCTGTTTGGCGTACCAAGAGGCTGGAGTTTCGCCTTCTGGTAGCCCTAATAGCGCCGAAATGTGCTGAGGTGGAGTTGGGTTTGATGGTCCAGCACCATTGTTTCCTGGGGTTACCGTCTGAGTGATGCGAGTGATGCTCGCGCGGGGTCCCCCGGTGTTGGTTATTTCGATTTCACCGCTCTCTTCTACATGTTGGACTTGGATGTTTTGATTGTCCTCCCCCAACACTGCATTAGAGTTTGTTACAAAGCCAAAATCAGGAACAATTCCTTGACCAGCCATGATCGAAGTAAAAACAACTTAAGACAACTCAGAAAAAGAAGATGAGAGTGATTTGCAAAAAACCGGTGGACGCCAATGAAGAAACACGTAACTAATTTAGGGGTAGATTAGTTTGGTTTATGTTCCTATCATAGTGGTTAATCTTCGTATGGACTTCTGAGCTCCGTAATGATCCGTTAATCCTGCAAAACAAAACATTGTTACTCGTTAAGAGGGGAATGTGGGGGTTTCCCTCTTAACCGAGCTCCGGCGTGAGAATAAGCGACTGTTTTGAGGAGATAAGTGTGTATTAAGAGTGAGAGTAGAGGGAATGGAATGTTTAACCTGTGAAGGGAGGTCTCTATTTATAGCCGGAGAGGTGTAAGAGGATGTGGGCTGATGGGCCTTGGGCCTGAAGGCGACGATATAGAGGATATGCTCCTTGTCTCACTGGTGTCAACCGTTAGTGGCTTCTAGGAGTTCTCCGGTGCTGGCGCACTGTGATTGGAGCCACGTGCCACGGCTGTCGGCCTGGCCGCCCTTCTGCCATCAGCAGGCAAGTGGAGATCGTGGGGTAGTTGTATCTGCCCTGTGATTGGTGCCACGTAGGTGTCCTTAGGTACTTTCTGTCGCCTTCATGTCAGACGATCGTGGAGCACGATTGAGCAGAGCCTGGAGGACGCGGATTGGCCCTTTTCTCCTGCCACTTGTTCCTTGTGTGTCTTCTGAAGTAGCCCTGCGCCATAGCCTTGCGCGGCTCCTGATGGACATGTAACTAACACGCGCGGCGTATGGGTGGTTGGAGGCTTTTGTTCAGAATGCTAAGTGTCGAATGTGGTGTTTTCTTTTGTTGAGACCTCGCGCTACATCGATATATGATGGTGTACCACGCGCGAGGTTGGCAGTCAACAAGTTGATGAATAAGGAGTATGGTCCCACGCGCGACGTGAATGAGGTATGCGCGGCTATTTTGGGACCATACCCCTTCAATAC
Organism: Helianthus tuberosus; assembly: GCA_030545235.1. Lineage (NCBI taxonomy): Eukaryota > Viridiplantae > Streptophyta > Magnoliopsida > Asterales > Asteraceae > Helianthus > Helianthus tuberosus. The sequence continues at coordinate 124,942,909 of CM060441.1, read as the reverse complement.
CCCACTTGCTAGTAATTTAAGATAACCAAGACTTAATCCCTATAACATATAACTGGAAAACATTTGGGTATTGTAAAACACTGTTGATAAAAAGAGAATGACTCACCTTGTTAGCGTATAGTCTTGATTAAACAAGTATCTTGATTCTAAGCATCTACTTTATAGTTCTGAATCTTCTGATGATTAAGCATCTATTTTGATTGTAAGTGTATAGTGCAGAGTTTCGGGTAGTTAAACATTTAGTTTAACAGAATGGAATACGTATTAGTGTTAAACCCAAATCAAACCTAACGATGGTCACGAGATCAGAACCTTAACGAAATTCACAAAGTATAGTCTTATTAAGACAGCACTTTGGCATTCGTTAGTTGGTTCCCGAATCGATCAGAAAGAATATCGTATCGGTGATTATTGGTTAGAACACCAACGTATAGAGAGAAGAATATAATGAATGAGCAAAGAAAAATGAATCATAAGCTTCCTATTTATAGGTAAGGGGATAAGTCTTACCCCTATATAGAATTTCCTTAGATAAAACCTTCCCTAGATAAAATTTCCCTAGATAAAACCTTCCCTAGATAAAACTTTCCTTATATAATATTTTCCTTAGATAATACATACCTCATATATATCTATTTTCATGTATATCTATTTAGGTGTTAAATAAATTTTACTTAGCTGATTAATAAATCTTACTTAGCTTAATAAATCTTACTTAACATTAATTAATCTTACTTAAATGATTGATTAATTAATCTTACTTAGCTTAATTAATCTTACTTAACTTAATTAATCTTACTTAACTGATTAATTAATTTTACTTAGCTAATTAAGTTTAACTTATCTATTAAGGTTTCTTAACTGCTAAGTTATCTTAACTACTAAGTTTGCTTAACTATTAAGTTTCCTTAACTATTAAGTTTTCCTAACTATTAAGTTTCCTTAGTTATTAAGTTTACTTAATTGCTAAGTATTCTAGCTTAGCAGCTCCCTGGTTACGAGTTCTAATTTCTAGATAAAATAGAACTCGTATTAGTGTATTAACTCAATTCAACTTTAACGATAATCACGAGATCAAAACCCACAACGAATGACAAAGTATAGCCGGGTACCGGCAGCACTTAAACATCCATTGGATTGGTTTCAATCGATCGGATAAAGTATCATATCAGTGATTAGAGTTATTACCCTAATAACGAGCAGAGTTTCGGGGTTTAGGGTATAATATCGAGCTACTATTTTGCTATAATAGAAGCTAAGAGAAAGGAAAGAATTGAGCAGTTTGAAATGCCAAAACTTCGTCCAATTTATAGCTGAAATTTAGGTCTCTCGCGGCCCGCGTAAACTTGAAGGGGGATCCTTCGCGGCCCGCGAGGCCATAAAGGCGGTTTGAGGGTTGCTGAGTTGTCGACACGTGGCGGCACCAGGTGCGCGCCTGATGTTGAGCTATCGCCCCCCGCATAAGCCGAAGACAGTGTCTTCGCGGCCCGTGAGCGCCACAAAAATTTTGTTTTTCTTGATTTCTCCAAGCACGAAGGTATTTCGGGTCCGTTTCTTGCATTCGGGGTGTATTTAGGAGTGTTTTAGGGCATTTTCGTGCAGGTCCTTACAGTTTCGGGTAAGTTTTCAACGAGTTCGTTTAAAGATTTGGTTGCAGAGGTTTTGAACGCGGAGGATAGTTATCCGGCTAAGAGTTGTGGTTGGGTCCCTTCTAAGTGTAATATTTTTATTTGGAGGGCGGTGCTCGACCGTATCCCGACTAGACAAGCGTTAGCAAAGAGAAATATTATGGTCGACTCGGATGTTTGTGCTCTTTGCGGTGAAGTGCTTGAATCCGTGGATAATTTGTTTATGGCCTGCAATATCTCGATAAGGGTATGGAATCGACTGAGGGATTGGGCCAAGCTTCCTCCTATATTTGCCTTTTCATTCAGGGATCTTCTTGATTGTTATAAAGGGGTAGGCGGGGATAAAAAGGTTAAGGAGATAGTCCGTGGGCTTGTTGTTGTGACTTGTTGGTGCATTTGGAAAGCTAGGAACACAAAGGTCTTCTCAAACGGAAGAGGTGATAGTGATGAGATCTTTGGGGAGGTGAGGTCTCTAGGTTTTTTCTGGTTAAAGTGTAGGTCCAAACATCGTAATATTGTTTGGAGAGAATGGTGTAATTATCCCTTGTATATGTTGTAGTTGGGTTTGGTGCGGTCCTGCGTTTTTTGGCCAGGCCGACAGGTTTAATGAAGTTTACCTTTTAAAAAAAATGTGAAAGGGGCTAGTGTGTGAAACATTATGGTGAAGACATGTGTCAATCATTGACATTAAAGATCAGACAAAAGATCAAATACAAATAACTTTAACGTACAAAACGTACGAACTGGAGATTTTGCTGAAAAAACGTGGTGGCATTTTTGTAATTATTAGTAATTATCAAAATTACTCTACAAGTGAATCAAAATTACTCTGCAAGTTTATCAAACAACATACAGTTCAAAATTACTCTACAAATGATCCTGTAGAATAATTTTGATCTTGTAGAGTAATTTTGTAAAATGATACTGTAGAGTAATTTTGATCTTGTAGAGTAATTTTATAAAATGTTCTTGTAGAGTAATTTTGATCTTGTAGAGTAATTTTGTAAATTTTTTTAGTATTTAGTAATGGGGTTTAGCTTTATGGTTTAGTTTTTAGCATTTAGTTTGGGTGGGTTGGAGGGGGGTTAGGTTTTTGGGGGTTTTTTTTTGGTGATGTATAGTTTTTTTTATCAAAATTACTCTACAAGAACATTTTACAAAATTACTCTACAAGATCAAAATTACTCTACATGATAATTTGTAGAGTAATTTTGATAATTACCCTACGAGCAAATAATTACGAAAATCTCACCACATTTTTTTGCCTTTTTCATGTTATTCGTACGTTTAGAACATTAAAGTTATTTGTACGGGAACTTTAGTCTAAAGATTAAAGGTAAGATTGTAATTTACTTCCAAAACCATTTTAATGATAAAAGATTCATGTAACCGTCTAGGAGTTATTTTAGGATACAGATAATTCATTTTTTAGAATAGAGATAAAATATTGATTTAATCGTTTTAGGAGTTATTTTAGAAGATAATTCTTTTTACGTATCAATAACTGATCATGGTGTTTTAACATCTGGAATTTTTTTTGTTATTTTGCAGGTATAAAACACCATACAGATTCCATAAACACCACGACTTGAACGTAATACAGTCAATGGTGTTTTAACATCTGGAATGATTGTATTGTTATTCAAGTCATGGTGTTTTAACACCATCTAAGAATGATTGTAATGTTATTCCACATGTTAAAACAACATGACTTGAATCACAATACAATGTTTACATATTTCAGATGTTAAAACATCATGACTTGAATTACAATACGTTGTTTACAGATGTTTAAAATATCACGCCTTGAATCACAATAAAATTAAAACACCATTGTATGAACATTGACAAAACACAAGGACTAAAACATTCGATTGAAACGTAATTTTTTTCTCTATATAAGTATAGCAATATGGTACTCATATTAAAGATAAAAAATGCTCGTTATTATAGTGTAAATTTTTTACTAAAAAAGTTACGTATAAAAAGCTATTGGCATTTAAAAAAGATAGGTGAAACTTGCATATGCATTGAGGTTGGTGACAGTTTCTTTTTTGAATAATACAATATAAAAAGACACTATTACCCTTAATCTAGCCAAATTAATAAAAACAAACTTAAGTTACCCTTTTTGATTTCAACCATTAACTACAACATCTAAGCGTATAAAACACTGCAACAAAAATTCGTTAGTTGAGACTCTAGATCATTTATTTTGTCAATAAAAGGTTAAATAAGAAAGATTCTAATGACAACAATATTTATACATCAAACATTCATTTATTGATGCTAAATTGTAATTTAGTTGTCACTTCCGATTCATTTAATAAACTTACAAACAGATTAGATTAGACTGTGGGGTATGGGGAGGGAGTTGGGGCGTGGGTTGGCTGAAAACGCTCAAGCCACCACCCCGGGTGGGCTTGGGTTTGGGCGTGGCCCAAGGCAGTGGCGGATCTAGGATTCGCGCCAAGCGGTAACGCTTTATAAATAAGCGGTAACGAAATCGAAAAAACGTCAAATTTTTCCAAAATTTACACTACCGCCGGAAGGCCAAGCTGTAGCAGACGCCACCCCTTAATACATAGTACATCCGCCCCTGGCCCAAGGGGCGGGAGTTTAAGACCGGGCATGGGGCGGGTCTATCAACATGACATGGCGGCCTCTCAATGGCCAAACCAAACTAGCCGTTGACCAACGGCTATGTGGTAAAAAAAAATTATTTTTTCACTATAAAACTCACACTTCTATTCTTTTTTTTACCATATCCAACTACAATACACTCCACCTCTTCTATAATCATTCTCATTCTACAATACGAAAAATGAATCCTCACAATCGTGCTTATGACCTGAACAACCCGTGGGCATTCCAAGAAAATCCTAACCCACCACCCATTCGTCCAATACCTCGTCCATTTTTAATACACTCCTCTATGCCCGATGTGGCGGGTTACTCATCGTATCTCTCGAATCGTTTGTATACTAACTTCCCTCACACCGACGATTCTATACCTAGCCCGTTTTCACAAACGCTCATCAACCTTTCACCAACCTCCATCAACCTTTCCCAAACCGAAACCGTCCCCGAAACTCAACCCCCAATGGATGGTCCTTCCGCATCCAAACCCATCAAAAAAGAAGTCACAAGAAAAAAACCGAGGCCGAGAAAGCACTTGAAACCGCCAAACAAAAACAACAAAGATGGGTCGTTAATGAAGAACTTGCATTGGCGAGGGCTTGGCTTCAACAATCTCAACATCCAACTTTAGGTATTTTTAAATATTTTGTAGCCCTTATTTTAATATTTATGGTTATTTTTTATATAACTTTGTAATATATTAAATTTTGTTTTTATTAAAATAGGAAATTCTCAACATCGAAGCTATTTGTGGGAAGCGATTAGTAAGGCATTCCATGAAGAAATGGAAAAGGGAGGCTTATCGTGAAAACGATAGCTTATCCTCGAAGTGGACCGAGATAAGCGGCCAACTTACCAAATTTAGTGCTTTTTTAAATAAAGCAAAGCAAAACCCAAAAAGTGGTGAAACCGAAGCCGACTTTGTGACAAATGCATTGGTCACATTCAAAACAAATGTGGGGAGCGACTTTTGTTTCATGCATTGTTGGAAGATTTGTAAGTTCCATCCCAAGTGGGCGAATATCCACAGTGGTAGCGAAACTAACACGTCTTCCAAAAGGATTTTAGGGAAAATTACACTTTTCGTCCTTTATGTTTGTAGCGAGTTGCAATGGATGACCTTTAACTTTAATAATTACAGTCACAGTCCTTTATTTGCAAAAACTGTTACACCTTAGGTCCTTTGACCCTAACCTGGTTAAAACTTTCAGTTAAGTAAGGTCATGTGCAACCCATATGAGTGCAAAACAGTCATTTAATACAAAAAAAAGAATGTCATAATTTAAAAACTTTTATAAATTTTTTATTAATTGACTGTTTTGCCCTCACATAGGTTGCACGTGACCTCACTTAACTGAAAGTTTTAACCAGGTTAGGGTCAAAGGACCTAAGGTGTAACAGGTTTTGCAAATAAAGGACTGTGACTGTAATTATTAAAGTTAAAGGTCATCCATTGCAACCTGCTACAAACATAAAGGACGAAAAATGCAATTTACCCAGGATTTTATCTATTTTATCTTTTCGAATCAAAAGATCGTAACTCTTTTTTTTTTTCAAATTGTAGTTCTTCCATGGACTTCGATTTTTTTTCTGAACTTTCTAACTGTCAATTATCCTATCAAATAAAAATAGATAATCATGATCAACTGGTCTAACCATATAATAATTGTTCTCCGCAAAAGTGACATGAGTTCAAATTCTTACATGTAAAAGGTTATGTTGACCGGTTTTTGGAGTTAGCCCACCCTTGCAGGATCACGACCCTTTCAGGATCACGACCCTTTGTCCAAGCCATTGTAGCACGTGTCACCCATGGCATGATGACTTAACTTTATCCTCGTTTCCTCCGACTGATCACCAGCAGTTTGTTCAGGATTTCAAACTCAATAATGACAAGGGTTGCACTCGTTGCGGAGCTTACGTTACGACACGAGCTGATATTAATAAAAAAAATGGATTATAATTTTATATTTTATTATTGGATTTAATAATATTCTCTTGTCATAATTTTCTTTGACTAAACCATGATTGTTGCATAAAAATAAGATTTATCAAGTTGCAAAACTCATTGGGGACCCCACAAAAAGAGCCGTTACCCGTTGGCAACACTCGATTCAAAAACCCTCACACACAATAACCAAAAAAGCAGCTCAACTTGTTCATTCTTCAACCCAAATTTCAACAACCAAATTCATCTTCAAATTCCAAATGTGAAAATGTCTTCGTGTTCAGTTGAGAATCAAAACCCTAACAATCCCTCCTCACCCTTAAACTGGTCCAATCTCTGGTTCAAAAACAAAAAAGCCCTAGATCATGTCGTCAATTCCACCATTCGCCGCCGTTCCTTCTACCGTAAACCACCACCGCCTCCTCAACGGCCGTCCTACACACCACCACCGCTGCCACGCCGACCACCTCCACCTCCGCCGCCACGACAGCCGGAGAATGCCTCTCCCTCTCTACCTATCCAACAAAATTTCAACGAAACCCTAGAAAAAGAAACCCTAGTTTCTGATTTCTCCCAAATTGGATCTCACGATTACACCTCTCTGCTTTCGGATGAAATGCTTCTGCGAATCCTCTCGAAAGTTCCGGAGAAGTCGAATTCGTTGGTGTCGAAAAACTGGTTGAGTCTCAACGGTCGTTTAATGAAGTCAATTAGGGTTTTTGATTGGGGTTTTGTGACATCTGGTAGGATGTTTACAAGGTTTCCTAATCTTATAGATGTGGATTTGCTTCTTGGAAGTGTGATTAGTAGTAAACATACAAAAAAATGGAATCTTTCTTTAGGTTGTGAATTTGGTGCCTTTTGTATTGATTCCGATGTTTCATTACCGAATAATCTTGATTTGGTACCTGTTAGTGAAGTAGATTTAGGGCTGCAAAGTGTGTGTAGCAGGTACCCGAATCTGCAGAGGCTTGTGGTTGCGAATTGTAGTGAAATCGGTTTGTTAAATGTTGCGGAGGGGTGTCCAACGATGCAAGAGCTCGTTTTGCATCGTTGTGGTGATCAGGTTTTGCGCGGTATTGCAGCGTTCAAAAATCTGCAAATACTGAAGTTGGTTGGGACGGTTGACGGGTTTTACTCGTCTTTGGTTTCAGACATAGGGTTGACGATATTGGCGCAAGGGTGTAAGAGGTTAGTGAAGCTGGAACTCAGAGGGTGTGAGGGGAGTTACGATGGGATCAGAGCGATTGGACAGTGTTGTCAAATGCTTGAAGAACTGACATTTTGTGATCATAGGATGGATGATGGGTGGGTATCGGCTCTTTCGTTTTGTGAGAATTTGAAAAGTTTGAGGTTGGTTTCGTGTAAAAGGATTGATGAAAGCCCGGGACTTGATGAGCATTTGGGATGTTGTCGAATGCTTGAAAGATTGCATTTGGAGAAATGCCAGTTGCGGGATAAGCAGAGTTTGCGGGCGTTTTTTCTCGTGTGTCAATCGGTGAGAGAGATGGTTGTTAAAGATTGTTGGGGATTGAAAGATGGCATGTTTTTTAATGCCAATCTTTGCAGGTACATCTGTATTTTATTGCTTATTGTTCTTAAATTGTTTCTTGATTGATCGATTTAGTGATGTGAACAACCAGAAGTTTAGGAATGTTGAAAGTGTACCTTAAAAAGTTACTTTGGACCCGTATCCTGGGTGTTAATTAGAGATGTCTAGGCGGGCAGTTTGGGTAACGGGTCAATTCTTTTTTTGTCTTTGTATTTAAACGATAAAATCCGATTATGAATTGAGGCGTTTCATATGAACGGATTGAATCTTCCCTCTAATAGCAATGATTGGGGATGACAGATTCATATCCCCTGTATGTTGTCTTTATTTCTGAAAAGTTAAAAGAAGGTTAGATATATAAAAAATCATCATGCTTGTGGATGCATGAATGTTAGCCTTTTGGGTCAGTTTGCCTATTTTAGGGGAGTGCAAAAAAAAGTAGAGGTGGCAAAACGGGAGGGCGGACCTAGTAAGGTGACAAGTCAAAACGTGTAAATTTTGTATGGATTGAAAATGGTGAGACACTTTTTGTCAAAATGAAAAGCGCGTGTGTATTTATTGTGTCAAAGATGATTAGTGATAATTTTGTAAAATAGTAACCAAGTTTCAGGATTGTTCTAATCAGGTCACTCATAAAATGTTTTGTTCCAATCACGTCACTCAATTCTACTTTGATGTTTTAATCTTATATATCTTACCTAAATAGCATGTAACCAATCCTACATGGCATTTCTTTTATTTTCCTTTTTCTTATATGATGACATGACTTATAAATGCCAACATTACCTAGAAACCCCCTTAAGAAATTGCAAAATATTTTGAAAAGTATTGCAAAAAAAATTTTAAAAATTACGAAAAAAATTAAAAATATGCGAAAAATTTTAAAAATAATAAATTTAAAAAAAATTATAAAGTTATTAAAAAATTTGGCAATTTTTTAATCCATGTTGACATTTTTAAGCTATGTCACGGTATAATAAAAAACGATAATAAAAGAAAAGTCACATAGGATTGGTGACCTTCTATTCAGGTAAAATATATAGGATTAGAACATCAAAATAAACTTAAATGACCTGATTGGAACAAAATAAATTTATAAGTGACTTAATTGGAACACTCCTAAAATTTGATTACTATTCTATGAAATATTCCCTAATATTTTTCCTTTGAATAAGATGATTTTGATAAGTTTTATACCATAAAAGTACACTTTTAGACCTGTTACCTTCTTGGCTAATGTATTCCTGTTTTACCCATTTGACGCGTTAAACATATAATCCTAAACAACAAATTCATTACTAAACTTGTTTTGTGTTTACCGACAGGAGGCTAAAATTCCTGTCACTAGAAGGATGCTCAAGGCTAACAACAGGCGGTCTAGAATTGGTGGTCCTTTCGTTGAAAGAACTTGAAAATCTCAGGGTTGTATCATGTAAAAACATCAAGGAAGATGAAGTGACTCCTGCACTCTCAACTTTGTTTTGTAATCTTAAAAACTTGAAATGGTCACCCGATAACCAATCTCTTCTCTCAACAAGTCTTCCGGGGTTTGGAATTGGAAAACGAGGGGGTAAGTTTTTCAAAAAGTTGCAAATTTGAACAGGTGGAGCTGTGAATTTGTTTATTGTGTACTTGTAGCAGTGCATTGCAATGCACTTGTTGTATACTTGTATCATGAATGTATAAGGTAAACTTATTCGCATTATTGTTGTAATCAAGAAAGCAATGTTTTATGATATTGCTACCCTTGGCTTTAAATGGTGTGCTCATAAACGATTGGAAAATGCGTGCGGGCATTGAGGCGAGACTTCACGTACGTGTAGGTCAAAATTGGTCAATATATATGGTCTGGAGAGGAGACTGGCATGTAAAAATGACCAGAATGATTATGCATGGTTTAGCTGATATGTAAAAGAGATGAGAGAGAGTTGCAGCTTTTGGTTGTACATAAAGCTTATTTGGTTGTACAAAGAGCGATATCTCACGCGCATTAAGTTCTCACATCATGCATCGCCCATTCGCCCTGGCTTTTGGGACCTAAATGCCTATTTTGGCGATCTAAATGAGTGCACTTGCGATCAAAGTAAATAATAGCGAATAGCGGGAGATAACGACAAGCTGCCTACATGCCACGTAGCCATAGCGATGAAATAGCGGGCATTATTTTATGTTTAGCGCTACACTAGAAGATAACTTTAGAAATATTGTGTATTTTATCAAAATACGGTGTTTTCATATGTATATTAAATAAAAACAAAAATTCTGCTATTTTATAGGCATATTGTATATACTTATTAATCCATAAAAGTCGGCGGAACAGTGATTGGATAGTTTAGTAATTTTCGATTGTTTACATATTATATATTTGTGTCCAAGGAAATTCGATTGTTTACATTTACATATTTGTGTCCAAGGAAAAAAAAAGTTGATCCTTCCACGTGGAAAACATCCACCATGCACATAGTTTTGTTGTTTTTTTTATGTTAAGGTTTTTTTATATGCATATGAATTTATTGGTGATTTTATTTAAGTGAGTTTAGTTTCTCACTGGAAGTCCAAATGAATTTATATGTACATTTTAGGAAGTGATATACTAATATAATTAGTTTATTATTTAATTTTCTTTTATTATTAACTTTCGGATTTAGAAAGTGACCTTTTGTCTTAAAATTTTTAATATATGTTAGTTTTGATATAAGTTTTGTTCAAAATCAACGAGTCATATATAATTGACTTTTTGTTCTTTACTATGGCGAATTGAACTGATACCATTCTTCGTTAGTCGTACCAATATTTCTTTTTATGGCTTCCGGCATAAATTCCGCTAAATACGAAGTCGTATAGGCAATAGAGTATTTTTAACATCGTAAGTTATAGCGAGTGTTAGTACTGTACGAGTACCGTCACCAACCGAATTGATATCGTCTCAACAATATTGTTACCACGTTGATTTTGATTGAACGTCGGTTTTGGTATCGGTATTGGTTTTTATGGTTTTCAATCGACGTAGATGTAAACCATGTGTCCTTTCGGGCATATTACGAATTTATTTTTCAAGTTTAATTTTTGTTTGCTATATTGTGTGTCAGTATTGTACCAATACTGTAATGAATCGAAACAATATTAACCAAATTCACGCCGCAACGCGCGTGGAAATCCTTCTAGTTATCAATATTTTATCAAAATACAATGTTTTCATATGTATAGTTAAAAGAAACGAAAATTATGCTATTTTATGGGCATACGTTATCGCTATTTATATCAAAAAAAAAAAAAAAAACCTAGAATCCCGCTATTTTCACGCTATGAGGGTGCCAACATCAAATTGCGACCTGCAATTGCATCGCCACGCTAAACGCTATAGCGAGCGCTATGCTCGCTATTAATATCTATGCCTGCGATCGAGTAAATTGTGTGCGGGTTGTGTAACTTGAGAGACGATGTCATTTAAAAATAATCATGGAAAACAATGTTTTTGTATCGAAAGACTTGAATTAAATCATTATATCTCATTTATAACACAACATGAAGGTGACAAAAACAGCACGTCACCCCCTATATATTCTACATTCCTATAACCAAAAGATGAAAATAAAATCTTTTTTCTGCTCAAACACATCTCCACTTTTAAGAATACAGGGATTTCAAAAATACCACTTGGGTCTGGTTTCTTCTTCTTTTTCAGTCAAATCTCTATATTGATACCATTCCCCTCCAAACTTCCCCACCGGAAGTGGCGGCCGAACAAATATCTCAACCGCCTTTGGAACATGAACATCTAATGAAATCACCGTGGCATCTGGTATCAAATCTGCATCGGGTTCTTTAAGTGCTTGGCTAACTGGTTCAACCGTTATCCATCCTAGACCCGAGATCGCCACATCACAAGCAGGTCTACATGTCAAATCAAGCATATAAAGTGCTCTTAAATGTCACACACTCGATAACATTATTATGTACAAGTGGCAAAAGACGGACTACTCAGGCGGGTAGAGTAATATCAAAACTTAAGTTTTTTATACGCGCCCAAAAAAAACCAAGTCAGATTACTTTGACCCAAGTTACAGACCGAATTATACAAGCAGTTGACGTGTTTCAAATCGGCACGTATTCAGATAAATGGGTCAAAGTTGCCACCTCTAGTACTATTGTGGAATCTATGTAGTTAATATTGCGATATATCACCGATATATCAATTATCGGTCCCCTAGTAAAATATCGGTGCAAAATATCAGTCAGAATATCGGTACCGATATTATCAGCGAGATTGACCGATATTCGACCAATATTTGACCGATTTCCCCGATATTTGTACCTTTCTTCTTAGTTCTAGCATTCATCTTTCTTCTTATTGCTGCTATTAGTGTTTTAAGTCTTAATTGTTAATTGTTAGTGTTAAATTGCTATATATAAAAAATTTGCATGATATTAAAATTACCGATATCCCACTGCGATAACCGATATCTCAAATATCGGTCCTTGACCGATATCCGATTTTTTACCGCATTAACTGCTTAGTGTGGAATACATACCTTTGTGTGTCGTCAAACGTTATTCGTAACTGGCGAGCAGTCTCAAGTCCAGCCCATTCTTCTACTTGTTCTCCACTCGGAGGCGTTAAAAGACCTCCCAACTCTTTCTGCACAAGTTACATGAATTTTTCATGTTTTCATAAAATCTTAAGAAGGATAACGGTTATATGTGGGTTATTAAACTTGTAGCATAAATTATGCCAATTTTGCATAAAGAAGTCATACATTTTACTTTTATATATGTAATATAGAACGATAGGTTGATACCTTGTAAAATTCATCTGCTTTATTCGTGGGTACAATATGAAGCTTTACCGCCTTGGGTCCATAAAATGTTAAGCATGTTTCCGGAAGAACCTAAAATGTAGAAAAGTAAAATGATGTGAAAGCAGCCGATAATGCAAGATTTTTCATTGTATGATCGTGATAGTTACAAAGTTAAATTACCTTCAAAATGTCGATTCGAACAAGGCCTCCCCAGAATATAGAAAAACCCGTAAGGCTGTTAAACTCCGTTTTCTCACTTACCCATTGATCCTTAACAACCTCTTTCTGTTACGGACAATAAAAAAAATAGAAGACGTCAAACGTCAAGAGTTCATACATGTAACTTCATGTATTTTTACCCATAAAGATAAAACCAAAAAAAAATTGTGCTGCTCAAATAATCAGACTCAAATAATCGACTGTAATAAAATGGGTAGTAGAAGATGGTGTTTATATGTGTTTCCATTGTATTCTTGTCAAAAGAAAAAGAAGACGCTTTATGAAAAGAATGTAAAAATCTCTAAATTAGGTTAAAATGCATATATAGATAACTCTATTTTCCCCTTGAGCTAAAAAAATGTAGCTAATATGAAACCGATCAAATGATCAGAAGCAACATTTGTTCATCCAAACACTAAAAAATAGATTATTGGGAATTCAAATTGCAACAATACAAACACCAACTAATGAAAACAAATTAAAAACAAAAAAAGTAATTGTACATACTGTAAATGATTGACCTCTGAGCCGACTACGCGGAGCAAGGGCGGGTAAATCTTGTGAATGAACCACCGCAGCTTGTCTATGATGAAGATGAACTCCAGGTGTATCATATACTTTCTGAATTATAAAAATTTAAACTTCAGAAAAAAGGTTCATTATTCAACTTCACATGACAAAATATAATTTCACTAAAGAGTAAAGTACATGGATCGTCCCTGTAGTTTACCAAAATTTTGATTATGGTCACTAACTTTTCAAAAGTACACATATGGTCCCTATAGTTTGCACTTTTTAAAGCATTTAATCGCCAGCTTTTTTCCAAAAGTACATGGATGTACCCTGTGGTTTGCACTTTGTAACGCATTTAGTCCCCTACTTAGACACGCCAAAACCTTTAGATTTGTTGGCTGGGAACTAAATGTGTTATAAAATGCAAACCACATGGACCATCCGTGTACTTTTGGAAAGCTAGGGACCAAATCCAAAATTTTGGTAAACCACAGGGACCATCAGTGTACTTTACTCTTCGCTAAAAGATTGATTTTTTTTCTCTTATTTTTAACATGAAAAAATGAGTGACATACATACCCCTCCCCCAAGAAAAGCGTTAATTTGAATTGGGCCGACTGTGGTTCCGGGAACAGCAGATTGTATTGGTTTGTATTTTCTTGCCATTGCAGCAACGGGATCGTTATCGGACAGCATCTCTGTATGTTATAACAAACTAAAGTTACAATTACATACTTAGATTACAAGATGGCTGATTGAATTCATTACACGATGTAAATAATATTTTATAAAGACTGAAATCGGAGGCTCGATAACTAATCATACTCCTTCCGTTAAAATTGTAAGAAAAGTTTTTTTGACGTAAAACTTGTTGATCAAATATATGTGCGAAGAATCTCAAATGTATATTTTGAAAGATAAAACGCACTAAGGAATTAAATTGTCATATTCTCTGGGATTGAGAACTAATAAGGACGTTTTAAGATCAAATAAATAAAGCTTGGATCTCAACTCCAAAGTAACTTACTCAATAGCGCATTGATGAATGCAGATTTTCCGACGTTTGCTGCTCCCTAGAGAAAGAAAGAAAAAATGTCGCTGTGTTAGTGATATTTCTTAATAAAAGATGCCATAGAAGTTGAACTACAATGTCCAGTTTCTTTTGGTCATTTATTAATTTCATTTTGTGGATCTCATTTGGATGGGGTGAGAAGAATAAAGATGTAATAGTGGGTCCCAGCTACTTGATATTTATCTTTTTTTTTTTTTGGGAGGGGGGGTGGAATAGGTACAAACAATAAAGTTCTTATTGCTGGAAATATTTATTAAAATGGCTCTAAATAACGTGTAGTGAAATTTACTAACCAGGATGTACACATCCCGTCCCTTCTTCTCTCTTTGAATTTCAGACACGACTCCAGTAATTCCAACCAATGACTTTGAACTTGTCAAGTAGACGCTTAAAACACTGCAACACAAGGCAAAAGTTAAAAAAATTTAAGATAATAGATTGTAACCATAGTTATTAAAGCGAGTGCCCAGGCGCGCCTAGGCGCAGGGCGGGAAAACGCCGCTTCGGTCCGAGGCATTTAATGCGCGTGGGGGGTAAGTTATTATTATTATTATTATTATTATTATTATTATTTTTAAAGATTTGTATTTCAGCCTCTATCTATAAGAGACCTTTCAAAGAAAAGGTCTTGTTTATCTCAAGTATAACAAGATGCTTAAACTTCGAAGAGATGCAAATGTTGCTTATGACCCAATTGCATTGGATGAAATTGATGACAACAACGAATGGCTAACCGGGGAGATGAAATTTCAAAAAATTGATGAATTTGGTACTTTGGTTTTGTTTTAAGATATATTTTTATATAATTATGTTACTTGCGCTTTTTTTTTCGGGCCCACGCTTTTTTTGCGCTTCTCACCTAGGCCCCGGACCCAACAAATCGCCCTGAGTGCGCCCCACGCGTTTAATAACTATGATTGTAACTGTAGATTAAAAGGTGTGCATATAGGAAGTGTTAACTAATATATTAGCAATGACTTACTTGAGCTTCTTTCTCATGGTGGCCTCGACAACCCAATCACCAACACAATTAAAATCGGTCCCTTTTGGAAGAAGGTCAACCTTTATCAACAACAAAAACAGATAGAAAAAGAATTAGCAAAAGAATAAAGATCAGTATTAACCACAGAAAAAAAAGAGAAAAAAAAATGAAATTACTACCTTTGTCACTACTAATATAATTGGATTCGCACCAGCAAGATCACGTACATGAGCCAAAAAACTGCCATTGAAATCCACTATATCTACCTAAAAGAAATTAGGCAAACAACCTTAAACCATTAGAATTATAAACTAAAAGATCGCCTAAATGGTTAAACAAGTTGGCCTCACCAGTTTTACAATTAAAGCTTTCTCATGGCGTAAGTGACGTAACTTTTCCCTAAGCTCCTCGGCAGTAACAAATTGCTTTCCACCTGCATACCCACCATTGCCGCCAACAGCGGTGACCATGTGCCCGTGAGATAATAGGCGGCACCTACCACAAAGAATTGTCCTGAGCTGGCGGTGTTTCTTCTTCTGCAAATGAGATGGTTCCCGAAAAACAAACCAACTAAATCAAGATGCTACAGAAATAAGAAAAAGATATATTTATGGATTTCCACAAAAAAGTAAGTGATTATTGCGAGGATAAAAGAACTCGTCAACTAGATCTCTATTCTACTAATAGTAGTTTTGCCATCGTATTTAACTTATTCATTTTTACATGGTTAAAAAGAAATTTACGAAACAAACAGCAAGTTGTGAGGTTCAACCTGACCCATTTGACCTTTTACGTAGCCCCATTTTTTCCTTAAAAGATTGTGCAGCAACTCTTATGGGACTCCATATCGAACAAGTGTTTCTATTTTCTGTATCACTGATAACAACCTCGTCCTCACTAGAACACTCATTTTCAAGAAAATTTATAAATTAATATCTTCTCTAACAAATAGCAGCATTCGCTTCACTGACCATTTTAACCATATCCTCACATCTCATATTGTCCAATTAGACTCAATATCCTCTATCAAATAGTGTGAGGCGAACCTGAACGTTGTTGCCATGCAACCTAGATGTCACGGGAAATGAAAGCAGGGTAAGTAGGCGTACACCAGGTCCAAGTTTGCCCAACAACCCACCCGCGCAAGCGGGAGCCTCATGCACCGTGTTTGCCTCATTCTCTATCAAACAGTGTCAATAAGTGTACACTTAAACACAAAACTTAAGCTCCATAACAGCTATTAGTCCTAAAATATAACCCTATCCTTTACTAGCAAGACTGCTGTTTGGCAAGTTCTGAATGGTTAAGTGTTGAACCAGTAAGAGGTCTGAACCATTAAGTGTTGAACCAGTTGAGGTCTAAACCATTAAGAGCCAGTATAATGCTTAACCGTTTAGAGGCAAATGTCTGACCAATTTAGATTAGAGGTCTTAACCATTCAAACTCAGAATAATGCTTAACCATTCAGACGCAAACGTGAACCATTCAGACACCTGCTCGCGAAACAAACAGTAATCATTAAGTGTTGAACCAGTAAGAGATCTGAACCATTAAGAGCCCCGTTAAGAGGTAAACAAACAGCCTCTAAGAGCAATCTGTTTTAAACAATATCTTTTTTTTTAACAGCTCATTTTTAAACAATATCATTAACACAAGTCAATCATCAATGAATATACAAAACAAATATCCAAAACTGAAAAAAAAAACAGAAACAACCAATTCCCATACCAGCTCATAAGTTTCCGGGTCAACATAACCCGGAGCATCCATTTCTGAAACCTGCAACGGAGCCCCACACCCATAACAACAAAAGGTTGCAACTTTCAACGACCCACTTGTTTTTTCCTTCTTTTTCTTCTTCTTTTTCTCAATAACCAGAGAAGAAGAAGAAGAAGCTGCCAAAAGCTGTTGTCTTTCAAGAAAGATGTCCCCTCGGGTCGGGGCAGCAGCTCCTGTTCCCTGTGATTCGGAGCCAGAAACTGATAATTCGGGTTGGGTTTGTTGTTGGGGTTGTGAATTAACTGATTTACAGATGATTGTGACCCGACCCGGATTGTGGGATTTAGGGATTTTGAATTGGGTAAGAAGGAATGGGGAGATGGAGGTGAGGGAGAGGCTTTTAGGAATCATTATCTAAAGATCTTGATTCTTGAAATGTTTTTTTTTAGTTTAAAAGTTGTGTAAATCTTGTTGGTGTATGTATAGTCCTTGTAGTTTTGTTTGGTTACATTTTGGCTCCTTTGGTTTCGAGTTAAGGTTCGATATAACGGGTCATCAGTCATGTTCAAAGTTATGTTTTATGTCGTGTATAAAAATATGAGTTTGGATATGTTGTCTTGTGATTGTCTCATATGTTTAGAACAAGAACTCGTACGTTGAAAAATAAAAAAGAAATAAAGAAAGTTAATGGATGTCATATGACATCCACTAATTAGTTCCATCATCCTCTCGTAAAAGCACTGCAGATGCCAACTTGCAAATGTATCTATTTAACATTTAGAATACATGTATTATACGGTACGCGTGTATGGTACATGGTTCATCGCTCGTCTGGTGAGAGGGCAAAAATAATTTCCTAAAAGTAACGTTGAAAACGTAGCAACGAATGTAGAAACTATATGAACTTCAAGTTTTTATTAATCATTGCTAGCCCTAGCTTCAAGGTTTCATGGTAATAACACGCATATTTGTCTTAGGACTGACAATTTTATGTGTAAGGATTAGAAATTTCGATTTCAAACAAGATACAAAATTTGATTTTAAAACCAAATTGGTAACATATTTTCATTCTCATCAACATACGATGGATTACAACACTTGGGGACCGTCAACGATGGCATAATCTTACTCGTTTATGAGCAATTCATGAAAACATATATGTTTTCTTCAGTCATCAAAGATGAATGGGTTCGCATGTAATGACCAAACGGGTCAACAAACAATAAGACCAAACTCGTAATTTCCATAAAAGTATAGACTAAAAGCATGATATTAGGGGCCGTTTATTTAACTCTTAATGAGGCTCTTAATGGTTCAGACCTCTTGTGGGTTCAGTACTTAATGGTTCAGACTGTTTGTTTTGCAAGCAGATATCTGAATGGTTCAGACATTTGCATCTGAATGGTTAAGTATTATACTGAGTCTGAATGGTTAAGACCTCTAATCTGAATTAGTCAGACATTTGCCTCTAAACAGTTAGGCATTATACTAGCTCTTAATGGTTCAGACATCTTACCAGTTCAGCACTTAATTGTTCAGACCTCTTACTGGTTCAACACTTAACCATTCAGAAGTTGTCAAACAGCTCCTTTGTTGTCTCAATGTAATTATTTCTCAACAAAACAATCGCACCAATTGGATTTGCCCATATGTAAAAAAATCAACGTACAAATAGATCCACCCAGCTTCTTATGCTACAAATACTACAAATCCGATTTTTTTTTAAAATAAATTCCTTCAACGCTACAAAACAAATATACTAATTCCCAACTTAGCCATTGACATGTATCATCATGTAAGCCATCCAAAATAATACTAACAATAAGATTATAACCTTCATAAAACTAAAAATTCAAGTCGAAAATTAAGATCCATATTGCTTCCTATCAAACAACAATAATAAAAACATTAAAAACCAACCAATTCAATGTCATGTGTGCAAAAGAAACTTCATAGATGTAAAAAGTAACAGCTCATAGTGGTCGCATCTCTAAGTTGGTATGATGTTCATGGCCATTTGCAGATGATGATGGTGCAGAAGAAGATGACCCTTGATTGTCCTCGGCTGAGTTCATTTGTTGAACTGGCGGCGCATTGACCAGGGTCATTGGCATCACAAAGTTGTCAGAAAGACGACCCTTCATCTCCCTGTGTTCTTGGCATAAAGCACACCAGTGCAAACAACAGTGCACCAAACACGGATCACATGGCGAGTTCTGCGTGTTTGAACAACCAAACACAAATATCATAACTCAAAAAGACTACAATTTTCCACCACTAGGAAATATAGAAGTAAGAGTAAATTATATTTTACGTCCTTTAAGTTTGAACCAAATTGCAGGCGTTGTCCTTTAACTAACGAAATTACACTGGATGTACTTTATGTTACTATTTCTCATCAGGCCGTGTCCTTTTGCCTTAATCCAGTTAATTTAATTTTTTTTTTAACTCTTAACACATGCTACTCATATGAGGGCATAATGGTCATTTTTACTTATTTTGTTAATATATATTATTTTTATTCAATTTTATTTTAATTATTAAATGAAATGGACCATTATGCCCTCATGTGAGTGGCACGCGTTGAGAGTTAACAGCAAAATTTACTGGGTTAAGGCAAAAGGACACCGCCTGATGAGAAACAGTAAGTCAGTAACATCATAGTTGTTAATGCGGTCGCCTAGGCGCAATTAAGGCGTTGGGCAGGAAAACTGCGCTTAGAGTTCGGAGCCATTTAAGGCATTCACTGGATTCTCAACATCGATTCTCAAACAAAAACTGCCAATAATCTTCAGGTTCGTTCATGTATGCAAATAATCTTCTATCAATCACTGGAAAACATCTTCTAATCTTGATCCTAATCTATTATTATTCGTGTATTAAAATCTTGATCCTAATATGTTATTTAATATCTACATGTCACAGTAATATGTCTTCTCAAGAGAGGCGGGAGTACAACTACCTTAGGTTAATGTTTTGAATGATTTGCTTTTATATGATGAATTTTGTACTTTGGTTTTGTTTTAAGATATATTTTTATATAATTATGTTACTTGCGCTTTTTTTTTTTCGGGCCCACGCTTTTTTTGCGCTTCTCGCCTAGGCCCCGGGCCCAACAAATCGCCTTGAGTGCGCCTCGCGCCTTTAATAACTATGAGTAACATAAAGGACATACAATGTAATTATGTTAGTTAAAAGACGTAAAATGCAATTTACTCTAGAAATTAATAGCAGCCATATAGAAACTAGAATTACCTTAAGATGGTATTTCTTCTGTAACATTTGTCGAACAATGCCAGTGTAGATGCCACACATCCACCAACCGAACAACACACCTTCACAAATGAGAAATGACGTTCTCGGGTCAATAATCCCGTGCAATGCTGCGGTTGTTGCAGCAACTGCTAAACCACCCTCAATGAATATTGCATGAAGAACACATGCAGTTGTCCCAGACGCGTAGTCATCTCTCAAGTTTTCATAGTTCCTTCCAAACAGAACGCAAGGACAAAAAAGTCCTGACCAGCCTGAACATATAATAATATAACTGGGATGTTTTGGACAAATAAATTACATATAACTGGGTCCACAAGATTCTTTTAAAGCACCTTTGATAAAGGGTACGGTACATTTGTGACGTATAGTAAAAAATTCTCACAAAAGTACACATTTCAGTTTTCACGTAAGGCATATAAAACTAGTAATGCATGCAAAAACGTGTGAAGTTTGAACAAAATCAATGCATGTGAGCATAGTTGTTAATAGCAAATAGCAGTAAATAGCGACAACCAACCTATATGCCACGTAGTGATAGCAATAAAACAGTGGGCAATGTTTTATAAATAGCGATACAATAGAAGAATTTTTTTTAAATATTTTATATGTATATTTTATTAAAAAAATCTGGTAAATATACGCTTCTTATTTCAATATTATAACAAGAAACCCTAAAATGCGCTTATTTTTTTCAGTATATACTTGTACTTATTAAAAAGAAAAAAAACCTATTTTATCACTATTTCATCGCTTTTTAGGCGCTAAACACCTCATAGCGGGAAGCTCCAGCTTCGCTTCGCTACGCTATTCGCTATAGCGAGCGCTATTAACAAATATGCATGTGAGTATTAAACTTATAATATACATGCTAAAAAAATAAGAAAAATCTGCTAATATTTGTGTGGCGTGTCAATTAGATTATAGCCATAGGCCCATAACAAATTAATCTCTAAATTATCTCCCGCACTTCTCTACTTAAAACTGGTAACTGGTTGTGTAATATGTATTGACCCCCCCCCCCCCCCCCCCTCTCCCTCTTCTTTTGACTTATGCAACTTTATGTATGACATCATAGTTGTCAAAGGCAACCAAGGTGCATGCCTAGGCGCAGGGGAACGCCTTGCGTCCATCCAGGCGCTCCAGCCAATCCTATAAATTCTGGCAAAACTCAAAAGTCTGCAAATTCCGGTCAAACTGACTTGAACATCTAAATATGGCCTAGAACCAACCTAAAACATGTCTAAAACCCCTAAACATGTATGTCTATGCCATGCGCTGCGTCTTGCTTATCTCGGGTCCTCGCTTTTTAAGCGCCTTGCGCCTAGACCCAAGGCTCACCCTTTGCGTCTTTGACAGCCATGTATGATACATAAATGTAATCACATAACCACCGCCCCCTCTCTCTCCCACTTTATCTAACAAGCACAAGTACAAGTGCTTATGCGATTGTGGTAGTTCACGACTTAAAATTAGTTTGGTATTGAACGTGTCCCTAAGTCAAAAAATGGAATTGTGAAGTATTGGCAATGTGAGGCTACTAGTGTGATATTTTCTGTCTATAACATTTGTATCTAAAACTTGTAATAACCTATGTTGTCAAAGACGCAAGGCGCAGGAAAGGCGCATCGGCCTCGCCCGGAACCTAGGGGCAAGGCGCATCGGCCTCGCCCGGAGCCTAGGGGCAAGGCGCAAAAAAAGCATGGGCTTTTTTAAGAAAAGCGCACATAGAGAAAAAAATATAAAAAATATGTTATGCTTTGAAAATAAATAAGATTCCACATATAAAATTAAAAAATATGTTATGCAAGAGTGAGTTTCTGAGCTGGAATTTGGTTGAACTCATGCGTGCCCGCACTTGCGGACACGAATGCAGCTCCGAAAAACCCGGGCCCGCATGAGGCAGTTTCGTTTTTTTTTCTGATGCGCTGCGCCTCAGACTGTTTTTGCGCGCCTTTTTTGCGCCTCAGACCGTTTTTTTTTTTCAAAAAAACCCATTTTTGCGCCTAGGCTGCCACCAGGCTGCCACCAGGCGCTATAGGTGCGCCTCGCTGCGCCCGGGCGCCTAGGCGCGCGCGTTTTGCGCTTTTGACAACATAGGTAATAACCACCTACCAAGATGAAATTAGACTGCTGAAATGCGAAAAGAAGAAACTTACAGCTTTCTGTATCTTCAGCACAACCAAATATACCAGTTGTCCAAGGCTCAACAGCAGGAGGTTCAAAGCTCTCAGGTAAAGGCTGCCCACATTCATTGCACTTGCGAACATTCAGCTGTAAATTCGAAAAATATATAACATAAATATGTTAGAATTTGACCAACAGCCGTTGCTATTTGGAAAGAATAAGTGAGCAAGCAACAAAATGCCTCAAAAAAGATATTATTTGTTTAACACACTTCGACAAAGATTGGTTCCATATCACTGGTAAATAATGCCTAAATTAAATTGCACTCTAAGGGCCTTAAGTAAGTCATGCTACTACAGCACTACTTGGTAGTGCATTCTATAAAAAAATTAAAAAAATGAGTAAATTACAAGTTTTGTCCTTTATGTTTACACCAAATTGCAGGCGCTGTCCTTTAGCGCAAAAGTTGACAAGTTTTGTACTTAATGTTCCAAAATCTTGCACGTTATGTCCTTTAGGCCAAACCCAGTTAGATTTTTTGGTTAAATCTGGTCATGTGCCTTGCACATGAGGGCATTGTTGTCTTTTTACTTAATCGATTAAAAAAATGCTTTAAAAACCTACAACCAGTACTGGTCCTTCTTCTGCCGGCCCAAACACATCGAACAATCCGAATGAAGATGATGTAGTGGAACCACCGGGGTTCGCACGTGCAAAAGGGCAAACACGCCGTCCACCTCACCAGCGGCTCAATCCACCGTTCCAACGTCAAAGAAACCTACAACCAGTACTGGTCCTTCTTTCGCCGCCCCAAACACATCGAACAATCTGAAAATGTTCCCGCTTTTGTCGACACGTTCTACAACCTTGTCACCGACATTTATGAATGGGGTGGGGACAATCGTTTCACTTTTCTCCGGCGATTAAAGGCAAATCGAACCTTGAATCGAGCAGAATTCATGAACAGATGGCTGTAGATCTGATTGGAGTGAAGACTGGACAAAAGATTCTTGACGCTGGTTGCGGTATTGGTGGTCCGATGCGTGCGATTGTGTCGCATTCCGGGTGTAATGTCACCGGAATTACCATTAATGAGTATCAAGTTATTGTTTCTTTTTTTTTTTACTTTTTTAACGACGAATGTTTGGCTAAATTACACATATATTGGTGTGAATTTATGATGAGTTTGGGCATGAGTTGGTGTTGCAGACTAGAGGGGTGAAGATTGGGGGAAGTGAGAGGACTGGGTGTGGGTTTATGAGGGTTAGGGAGGTCGCCGGATGTTTCAGTCGTGGTGTGATGGTGATGTGAAAATGGTGGAGGGTGGTGGCTGTTGCCAGTACAGAGACAGAGAGATAGAGAGGTACAGAGATACAGAGAAACATATTATATTTCTTTGATTTTTTAATTTATTACAAACTAGTCCCTAAACATAAGTTGTTTTACACAATAGTCCCTGAAGAGATGAAATGACAACAACGCCCTCATGTGTAAAGCACATGACCAAACTTAACCAAAAACTCTAACTGGGTTTGGCCTAAAGGACATAACGTGCAAGATTTTGGAACATTAAGTACAAAACCTGTCAACTTTTGCGCTAAAGGACAGCGCCTGCAATTTGGTGTAAACATAAAGGACAAAACTTGTAATTTACTCTAAAAAGATAAAAATAAAAATAAAAAACCCTTAAATCTTAACAAAATGCCACTTATCTACAAAATGACTGCATTCATCACAAGATAAGTGAAATCTTTACCACACAAAACTACAAAAGAGGCCTAACTCGAATTTCCCAAAAAGGTTTATTTTATGAGAAAATCATTAAAATAATCTTTATATGGGCGTGTTATACACTTGTACCTATAAATCCATGTCATAAAGAAAACACTCATTTATCCATGAGCATACATATCTACTTTTACTCGCGTACCAGACTTTTCCCCATCAACAATGACTTAAACTAAGGGATACGCAACACCATATCACGTATAGATCCGTGTAAATATCATCATTCGCGTATAGAACGAAAACCTTTAGATTTTAGGGTTTAGGCAAGTAAAAGCATATAGTATATACCCGACCAAAGTTCCACATATCTCATGGCTATTTTGCGGTGAGTCACACGACCATACTCCTAATCATGACTACTTCCATAATTTTCTCTTATCCCATTGTATATCAAACATGTAAAACAATAAGGATAACAGTGCAGTTTCCAGATCTGGATACATACTTCAAAACTTCTAATAATTACCACAACTTACATAAAAAACAGTTAATCAGATTCCTCAAACAAAACTACTATCGAGCCGGGAGTCTCTGGAAGCAGCCTCTCTGTTCCTGTGGCCGGATGTGGGGTAGAGGTAAGGTTGTCTACATCTTACCCTCCTCAGACCCTACGTTAGCTTTGCTATTGGTGGGATTTACTGAGTACGATGATGATGATGACATAAAAAACAGTTAATCAGATTCCTCAAACAAAAGTTTTTTTTTTATACCTAAAACATGTATACATTTAAATCATATAATCTCCACATCTCCATACAACTTAACAAACACCTATTCACACTATTCCTCTACAAAATCCAGAAAACCCTAACTAACACGATCTAAACATTAATCAATTAACAGATCCGTACAACAAAAAATCCGTAGAGATCAAACAAACCTGAGGAACTTCAATGGGCTGATTAAGCTCACCGGGATTGATCTCAACAGGCGCTTGATCCTTGTTCAATTTCACGTACCGCGATGGATTATCTCCATCCGCCATCTGATCTGAAACAAATTACAGAAATAAGATGAATCGAAAATGTGAAGTGATTGAACAACGATGAATGTTAGGGTTTGGACCGGCGATTGTTCGTGCCGTTGACTGAATTCAGCAACTGGTCAAATGAAAAACCTGTTACGATCCTTGTGAGAAATGCGATTAGAGGAGGAGGTTTAACAAGGAACAAACAAGGTTTCTAAATTTAGAGTGGTGTGCAAAACTTACCCTTTGCGTTACGGCAAAAGTTCGATTTATTTGGAGATTTTTACATATTTCTCCCTGCTAAAAAGCTTTATTACATATTTACCTAATCCATAAATTTAATTACATATTTCCTCCTCCTAAAGAAGCCTTATTACATATTTCCTCAATCTCTAAATTTTTATTATATATTTTCCCGATCTCTAAATTTAATTACATATTTCACCTTCCTAAACCCCATATATTACATATTTATCCATTTCATTAAAAATACTCTTATAGAATTACTATTTTACCCTTTTTATTAAATGAATAACTACAATATATTTTCTTATGTCTATGATGATACTGGTACAACTATGGATATCATGTTTTTGTATACACAAGTCTTTCTTTTGAATTACATAGAAATATATAACAAATACTAATAATAAAACACCAAAGTATCTGAAAAGCTAGTTTAAATTAAGCTTTCAGCTTGTCCTTCGAGGGAAGGTAGGCTATTTCTGTCACACCCCAACCAATGGTGGAATCATCGGAGTGGGACTAGTTCGAGATTGCAAGAGACTTCAGAACACTATTTGTGACAATATTTAATTCAACCGATTTCATTTTATAATCAAATTGTCAAAATATTATAAGAAATTCAAATAACAACATTGTTCATAACATAAATATAACAAAACTGATACAACGCTTTAAACCTAAACGTCTAAGTGAGTATCTAGGCATCTTTGCTAATCCGTTTCATAGCATCATCAATCCTCAACCTGTAACATGTTTAAAATAAAGTTCAATGCAAAAGCAAAGGCGAGTATACAAGTTTAAGAATAAGTATAAGTTTAAAAATTTAAAACTAATCCACATGGCAACTTAGTTTATACAAGAGCATCATACAAGGCATGCAATATTTCTAGTCAACCCTCTGTTTACGCAAAAATGATATAATTCAACATGACCTCTCGTTCATGGGTAGTGCGTTACCCCTATAGCGTTATACATGTTAAATGGAGGCTCATACAAAGCTAATGACTAAAATATCACATAAGAATCACCCAAGTATAAGCATCAAGTATAACAACATAGCATTCATGTATAAGGATTGTTTTCGTGCAAGTATAAAGATTAAAGTTTAAGTGTGATTTAATAATTTAACATGTTACACCCCAAAAGTGGTAAACATAAAAAGGGGGTTTGCGAGTATACTCACGGTTTTGCAAGTCTTCTACTTGTGAATCCGCGAGTGAGTTGTTGTGGGAGGTTGGAATACCAAGTCCTTCTACGTGAAGAAACAAAGTGTATGAGTATTGGGAATAATATGGTGGAATGATGATTCAGAGTTTTAAAACACAAAAATATAACATATGAAAAGAACCATATTTTAACACATAACACTTATTTGACACTATGAAACCTCAAAGGTTATAATGTTTTCATGAGTATGACACCCATTAGAATCATAACAATGTTTAGGTCTTAGATGATATTAGTCTAGTACTTTGACGAATGAACACAAGTTTATCATCAAAGGTTCGAATGTTGAATAATACATATAAGTATTATTTAGGTTATATATTAGTATGTCCAATAGTCAAGCATGAGGTAGGAGGATGAATCCTCCATTTAGGAGGTAGGAAGAAAAGTCTTTCGTTTAGGCACCTCTAAGTGTTCACCACTACACTTGATGTAAGAACATACAAGGAGGGTCATGAACTTACAAGTAATACAAGAATATGAAACACTAATCTATGAGAAATCATCAAGCAATGTGTGGATTTTATGTAGGATAACCCAAGTTAATCCTTAATCTCACATTCATCAAGCTTTGAGCTTGAACATCACTTGTGGGTTAAACCCTTGAACAAAACAGAAAGTTTGTGAGGATTAATCCTCTGATTTTAAATGTCTCAACCTTGTTTTTAAGCCTACCTAACCATAGATGTGGTTATAAGCATAAGGTGTAACATCCGTAAAAAACGGATATCCGAAATCCGACCCGTTTTGGAATCCAAATCCTAATCTTTGAAACCTCGGAAAATTTTTCGCGAATTTAAAATAACTGATGCAAGATTCTTATTTAGTTATTTATTCATTTTTGTAAATATCAATATAGTTATTTATTTAATTAATTTAAAAGTTTTATATATAAACTAGTTAGGGTCTGTTTGGTATGGGGTAATGGAATGGATGGGGGAATGGAATGGACGAGGTAATGGAATGGACGACGTAATGGAATTGATCATTACCATTCCATGTCTTGTTTGGTTACCATGTGTGAATGGAATGAACAATTACTTTTTGTTGTTTGGTATGCGAGATGAAGGAATAAAATCAAATGGCGGTGGTCAGTGATGGGCGATGATGAGGCATGGTGCTAGGTGTCAGTTGTAGTGGTGATGATGGTTGGCGGTGGTGGTGGGTGGAGACGACGACGGATGGTGACAACGGTGGTGGTGGATGACAGTGGAGGTAGGTGGCGGTGGTGGCGATGGTGGTGGCAGATGTGGTCGGAGGTGTTAGCAGCGACAACGGTGGTCGGAGGCGGTGGGTGGTGGCAGTGGGTGTTGGCGGTTGATAGCGGTGGCATCGGTGATCGGAGGTGGCAGTGGCAATGGTGGCGGCGATGATCGAAGGTGGGTGGTGGCGATGATCGAAGGTGGGTGGTGGCGATGATCGGAGGTGGCAGTGGCGACGGCGGTGGCGAGGACGGAGGTGGGTGACGGCGGTAGGTGGTGGCAGCGGTGGTGGCGGGTGACGGCGGAGGTGGGGGACGGCGACGGATGACGGTGGTGGTGTGTGGTAGCAACGGTGGTGGGTTGTGGTGTTGTTAATGAAGGGGGAAGAGGGAATGGAATGGAAAAAAAACATGGGGGACGGATGGAATGATTTTGAGGGAATGAAATGCATTTTGGAATGGACGATTCCATTTCATCGACTAACCAAACACTTTTTTCTTCATTCCTTCACAATGGTCCATTCAATTCCACCTCTCATTCCTGCATACCAAACGCTGCCTTAGAGTTTTAATCAAATCAAGTATAACTCTGTTAGTTTTTAATGAGTTTTAAGGATTATATAACTTAACCGAGTTAATCTATCTAGTTAGTTGTAGGTTTTAAATGGAGTCTTAGAGAAGTAAGTTATTAAAACTTCAGGGACTGTTTTGTAGTTTTTGAAACTTGAAAACTTAAAAAGAAACAAAAAGACGGTAGACCACGGGGATTTGAATCCGGGTCTACACGGCCAACAAACACAAGCCAAACCACTCCACCACCGTCTTCAAATCGTTCAGTTTTAGGAAAGTTTAATATTTAATAACAAGCTTACGTTGATTTCCTTTTTCATTTTGTTTTGCTGCATAAACGATTCACAGCAACCTTGTTTTCTTTTTTTAAAAACCCATCTAATTTTTCGTAATTGATCACAGATTATACAACTTCCTTTTTCCTTATACTTCATTTCCTTTTTCGATTCCTAATTCAGCGTTTCCAATCATAAATCCTTTCTATACTTTGCGAGACTTGAAACTTATATAAACGACATACCCAATCCTCTCGAGACCCTGCACATCACCCGAATACCCTCACAACTCCCAACACTCTTTCTGTTCGCAACTCGCCGGAGCAAGAGGAATAACCGGAGCCACTCGTCTCACCGGAGTTCCAACTAAACCGCCTGGAAGCACGTCACCACGTCAAAGACGACCGGAGTTTCGACGGAACTTTCAAGTTGTTTCGGTATACCTTCTTCTCGTATAACCTTTCTGCTCATCGTTCCTTGTCATATTATTACACATGATAAACACTGCTGCTACTCGTTGTTTAAAACAAAGAAGAAAGCAATTATAATAGTTCGTCGGTATCGTCTCTTTTTTAAAAGCTTGCTGTGATGATTTTAAAAGTAGGGTAAAGATCAAATAGGAAGTTAATTTTCTCTAGGAAGGATAGGAAGCCATACGATTATGACATGTGGCAAATTTTAAAATAAAGAGAAAGGGTATTTTAGTCAATCTAACACCTTCTTCTTCCTTTTTCAAAACCCAGTAAATTCAAAAACCCATCATTTTCAAAATCCACCATCTTCAACTATTTCTTCACTTTCTATCTCAATAATCACTACATTATAGTGCGATTTTCATCACAAATCAATGATTCAGAACCCGATCAACGTGTTCTTCAGCTTTTTTTGAAGAAAACCCAGTTTAATTTCATAAAAAAATCTCGTTTTTTCCGGTGATTTTGGAGATAATCACTCGATTCGTTCGATTCGAGCGTTGATAAGTGTTTCTATCATTCAAATCCGTCAATTGATGAAGAAATCGGCTTCGATCCATGTAAGAAATTCTTTAATTTCAGTTTCATGATCTGAGTTTTTGATTTAGTCATTGCGTTTTACGATCTTTGCGGGGGTCCGGGGGCGGCAGCCCCCGGTAGCGGGGTCCAAGGGGCAGAGCCCCTGGCTGGGGGTCAGCTCGGAAATTTTTTTTTCCGATTAAATTGTTGTACTAAAAACGCATCAGAAAAATTAAATTTCCATAAATTGGCTCATTTCGAAGACAGTAATTCGTAGACAATTCACAGATAGTTCATAGTGCCAGACAGTTTTATGTGTCAATTGCGTTTTAGAAATAAGAGAGTTTTATGTGGTTTCTGGCTATTGCGTTTTAGAAAAAACACATTTTTAAGTGTTTTTAGTCATTGTGTTTTAGGTAAAACACATTTTTTAGGTGTTTTCAGTCCATTGCGTTTTAGAATGAGTCATTTTTAAGTGTTTTCTGGCCATTGCGTTTTACATATAAGACTTTTCTTTGTGTTTTTTATGCATTGCGTTTTAGGTAAAACACTTTTTTATGTGTTTTTAGTCCATTGCGTTTTAGAAAACAGACATTTTAAGTTTATTCTGGCCATTGCGTTTTACAAATAAGTCATTTTTTTGTGTTTTTGGTGCATTGCGTTTTAGGTAAAACACATTTTTATGTGTTTTCTGGCCATTGCGTTTTACAAAAAAGTCATTTCTTTGTGTTTTTGGTGCATTGCGTTTTAGAAAAATGTCATTTTTTAGGGTTTTTTTTTCATTGCGTTTTACGATACTGGGGTTTTTTCTATTGCGTTTTACGCAACTGGGTTTTAAATTTTTTTTTTCAAAATATAACAATAGTATACTCGTTTTAAAGATAAAAAAACGCTCGTTTTTTTGGTGCAATTTTTATAAAAAAATAATGTCGTATGAAAGAGTTATTAACGTTTAAAAAATGGGGGGGAATTGGCGGAGAGAGAAACTATTGGCTTGGATTGACTAGATTGCCCCTGAAAAAAGTCACGCGCCTCTTTTTTACTTTCAATTTCCCTGATTTAATCTTAGCCCTTGATTAAGTAAATGGATGGTCAAGATCACTTCCTAGCCTTCCTAGCCAAATAAACTTCCTATTATATCTCCACCCAATAAAAGTAATGAACCAACACCAAACTAGACTGTAGTCCAGTGGCTGTACGATCCCGGAGTCCCTACATTTGGCTGTACTCTATCTTTTTTTTTTTGTAAACTGAAACCTTGAACATGCTGTGTAATAATATAAGTTCAGTACAGTTCTCTTTCCTTCGCAAAGCAACAGTGCAGCGCAGTTGTTGTCATTATGTATTGCACCCCGGAGGTCACCGGTTCGACCCGGTTCCTCCGCATTTTCTTTTTCTTTTCTGTTATTTTAATGAATTCCTTGAAGTATTCACTGATTGTCCCTTGTTTTATCCTTTTATTTTTCTTTTTACTGATTTATTAACTAAACACAATGTATAAATACTAGTTTCAATTATGAAACCTTTTACAATTTAACACAAATAATTAATAATTCCTTTATACCCTTAAAAAAATATAGTTATAATTAAATTGTAATCCGCGAATATTTGGAACCCTATCTAATCCACAAGTTTTATGAGATCCTTATGTGATATTCTAAAAATAGGGTAACCATTCCGTTCTCTTGGATACTTCATCTTTACTCGTGCGTTGTTACAAGAAATCGCAACGCAATCAATGTGAGTATACATGATCCCATTTTCATTCTTTAAACACTTTTGCAAATTATACAAACACGTTAAACTACATTTATTCGCACTTTATCCAAATTAAACATGAAATGTTGATGCTTGTTATACATGTGATGCTAATGTAAACATTTCATGACTATATGCTCATTATCTTGTTCGCAAGCCTACCTTAACAATTACGGTACTATGCATATGCTATAGGTTGTAACACCCCGCCCGCTATTCTTTTGGGTATTGTTAAGTTAAACATATTAACCTCCCGTTATTCTTTGGGGTAGGCAAAATTAATTGCGTTGTATTCTTGGGTTTGAGTATATAGAGTAACATCGTTTCGGCATAACTGTTAACCTATGAAGCACGGGGACGCCAATTTGCATCGAGTACCCGTCCCGGGGATGGCTCGGGGACGGAAACGCCTAGGAGACGGCTCGGGGACGTTTCCCAAAAGTACCCGGATATTGGGGACTTCTACAAAACCGTACCCGATATTGGGTACTTCCAAAACAAAGTATCGGGGACATTTCCTAAAATATTTAGGGTTTTAACCCTTTGATTTAATTTTATTTGATGTTGATAATTTTGATAATCATTCTGTATGCAAGAGAATATTTGGATGTTTTGATAACCATTCTGTATGCTCCTGTTTCTCAATATTTGGATGCGAGAGAATATTCGGATGTTTTGATAACCATTCTGTATCCTCCTGTATGATAACCATTGATTGTTTATTGTTTATTTGAGAATTTGAGAAATTGAGGAACAGAGAATAGAATGAGGAACAGAGAATAGAATCAATCAACTGAATGTTCCTATTTCTCAATTTCTTGAAAACCCAACAAAACGGCAAAACTCAAAAATACTATGTATTTTTGAATTTTGCCGTTCCCCGTATCCGTATCGTCCCCGTACCCCAGTCCCGTACCCGTATCCGTGCTACATAGCTGTTAACTAGTATCATCTTATTCATGTTGGATATGAGCACATTTAAACATTTTATTCTACTATGCTATGTATCAAACATTTTTTTTTGATCATATTTTAATACATGTTGCGGGTTGATAGTCAAGATGATGAAGGAATCAAGTTAGGATGGACTAGATACCCATTTTAATAATAAACCATGTTTGTTGCTATTTATCTTTATTTGAAACAATGTACTTGATTTTAGTCATTTATGAAATTTGATTTAATCTATATTGTCACAATTAGTGTTATGATGCTTTTGAGCGATTTGTTTGTCTCATCCCGATGTTTCCGCCATCGGTTGGGGTGTGACATAAGGACATATGTTTGAGATGAGTTAGACTCAAGTTTAAACAAGTTTAGTAAAGATTTAATCAAAACAGAAACAAACAATGAACTTTATACTTGCCCTTTCATCACAGTTTTCATTAGGTCCCTCATCTACATTTGCACTCTCATCAAACTCTATACTTGCCCTTTCATCACAGTTTTCATTAGGTTCCTCATCTACATTATCACCCTCATCTACATTTAAATCTTCATCTACATTAGTATCATCCTTATCAACTACATTACCTTAGCACACTAAACTACATTAGTATCAGTCTTATCATCTACGTCAACATCATTTTCATAATCTGTAATGGCTAAAACATCCTGTTGTACACCACTTGATTGACCCACTTCATTCCATCCCAACCGTAGAACCCTTAACCCCTTGGTAATTATAAGTACCCACTATCCCATTCTCTTATTCTTCAATAACCACCCCTTATTGGTGTAAACATTTGTGTTACCATGTTCAGTATAAACATGTACACTGCTATGTTCAGGTACGTACTTTAAAAGTTCTAACACATCAGCATCACAAGCTAGGCTACGAAGACCACTATCTAAAATCTTTCCTAGGATTAAAAATGATAGTAGATAATGGAACCATATTCATAACCTAACATTATCATCGCAAGATCCAACTCGTGTATTGAGAACTTGTCACTGTCTAGAAGATCGATGAAGTTATGCTTACTATTAACATATACTCTACCAAGAAGTTATGTGAAATTCCCACCATGATGCAACCGAGCAGTAAACAGCGTATCATACACCTCTGCATTTTAAAAAATAAGCCTTTTATACATCAAATAGATCAATAAAATTCTAAAATATCAACTACTCATCTATTGAAAACTCACCATAAATTTCATCAACATCCCGCTGGTCTAATGTCTCTTGTATGTAGAATCCTTCACTCATCGTGTGCAAGATGCTAAAATCGACTGGAATTAGGGCTTGATCGTTTGAACTTCGTCGCTGAATTTTAAAGAGGAAGGAACGACTAGCGATTAGGTTTTTAACTTTAATTTTGTTGATTGAATAGAAATGTTTATTAAATACATGGACAGAGAGATTTTTTAGGGGGTAAAAAGACGAGCATACCCTCACGTGACGTGCAGGTGAGGGGTTTTAACATAAAAAGTTAGTTGAGAGGACACCACCCGTTGTTGGATTGCAAACGTAAAGGACATATAGTGTAATTTTTAAAGTTAAAGAACAACGCATGTCAAAACATTGAAACATAAAGGATGAAAAGTGCAATTTAGCCTTTCTTTAAACGACCCATTTTGACCCAAACTCATTTTGACTTGAACTCGTTTTTGACTCGAAACCCAACCTGACCTACCTACCCATTTCACCAAAAGAATAACAAGAATTCGGATAGTGTGTTGTCAAATGGGAACATCATAGTAGGGATTTTAATGGTCATAGGTGACAAGAGAACATGTCACATGACCCTAATTTGAAGAAACCATCATGTATATTTTCACCATTCAAGTTAAAAAAAAAACATGTAGACTATTTTATCCCAAACACCCACCCCTAAATACAACAACTACCCAAACAAACAAGGGTATTCCATCTTGTTCCCTTAATTGAACCTAACCCTAGACAGAATCTTCCAAAAATCGATTTCATAAACCCTTAAATCAACAAAACCAATTCGAGTTTCAAACATCAATGGACGCGCAAAGAGCATTGCTAGATGAACTCATGGGTTCAGGTTCGTTTCACTTCTTTTTTTTTTTTTTTTTTTTTTTTTGGGATTTAGATTCGATTCAATTTCAATAAAATTGCAATTGGTGCATGTCGGGACGTGAAATTTCGAAACCCTAGTTGTGTGATTTGATGTGTTTGTTTGTTTATTGATTGATTGTGTGTGTTTTAGCTCGAAATTTGACGGAAGAGGAGAGGAGGGGACACAGAGAAATCACTTGGGATGATAAGGAAGTGTGTGGTTTCTACATGGTGAAGTTTTGCCCTCATGATTTGTTTGTCAACACTCGAAGTGATCTCGGTGCGTCTTGTATTAGTTTCAGTAGAAATGTCTATGAATGAATTGGAGGATTTAATTTAACTTGTTACATGAGTGAGTGTCAATCATGTCGTGTTGGTGGGTTCAATCGTTGAACCGAACCACGACCCGTGTATATATTTGTGTCCAACACATGTTAACACATACAAATTCTAACCCAATACACGCTTAAAGCAAATACGCTTCGTTTAACCTATCTATTTAAACCAGTCTAGCCGGTTGGTGGGTTTGTAAATGGTTAAACGGGTTGGTGGGTTGTAATAAATGGGTCTTGAACAGGTTTGTGGGTCAACATGTTTGATTAAACGGGTTGCCGTTTTGTTACACAAGTCAACAGAGCACGACCCATTTTTTAAAATAGGTTGGACATGACAAGCCAAAATCTGATTATTTTTGTTTTGTGTTCGAAATCGCCACCCCGCTTACATCATAAAGATTCTTCGAACAAGTTTTAATTCTTTAAAGAGTTATTTGTTCTCTGGACTATGAAGTTTAATATGATGCTTTTGTGTGTGCATGTTTCTGAAATCAGGTCCGTGCCCTAAAATCCATGATCCGAAGTTGAAAGAAAGGTAAAAGAAGGAACTCTGGGATTTGTGCTATATTTTATGATAGACCAACTTGTCACATTTATAATTTATTTTGTATGTATTACTAACTTACCTGTGACGGGTAGCTTGTATAGATGACTAGATGTTAAACTTTTTGTAAATTTGTATCTAATTGTGCTTCATCCATATGATTGCATGTATGTTGATTCTTCATTTATATACGGTATAGCATGCAACTTCAACTTGAACGGCAATATATATAGATTTATGATACAATATTTGGCAGGTCTTTTAACTCAATTAATTTACCATAAGGGTCAAATTTTAACCACAGATTTTGGATTCACTGGCGTTTTAACTATTTTGCTCAGGTCCTTAACCAAGTTAATATCACTATATTTTAAGCAAGCAACCAAAAGAATTTTTCCTATACATGTTTCCGGATCAGTAAAAGTTGAAAGATCAAGATTGACTGAAAATCTTAGAATTTGTGCTGTCTTTATAATTTTCTTTTTCCTCGCTGTTTCCTCTAGCTTCGAGAGCTCTCCAAGGCATGATTCCTATGTGCCAAGATTTGAAGCAGATTTGGCTAATTTCTGTGAAAGACTGGTAAGCCATTTTACTCCATAGTGGCAATTTCAACCCAATTATCTATTTTGGTTATATTTCACTCTAAACTTAAGAATAGCAAGAATTGAAATAGGTCAATTGATGACATTACATTGGTAATATAGTTTCCGTAACAATATTAACTATCTTTAAAAATCAAAAAGTGGACGAAAAAAGTGTTGTTGGGTCAAACCCAATTCGACAATATGTCAAATTGTTTGTTTTGACATATTATCTGACCTGCCTGTCCAATCCATTTTGGCATCTTTTTTTTTACTTGCATATTGGAGGAAGCTTGTCACATCTTAGTATCAACTTGAAAGATCTAACAGCGTAAAAGCACACTGGATGCACAGAAGTGCAGCGCAGTGCCGGGAAAGCGTCTCGCCTAGATAGGCGCAGTTTCAGGCGCGCTTCCGGCCAATTTTCTGTTAAAAGTCGTCTGAACAGAAAGCCTGCAACCAACCTAAATCAGCCTTAAACAAGCCTACAACGTGTCTAAAACCTAAAATTGTTATTCTTTTACTATGTGTCTCGCTTAAAAAAGACCTCGCTTTTTTTGCGTGTCTTGCGACTAGGCTCCGGGTGAGGCCTATGCGTCTTGAGTGCGCCTTTGACGACACAGCTAATAAGATCACAATATACTAAAGTCCTTGTATTTATTTACAATATTTTATAAATTATTTTGTTTTAGGTCATGGATTTGGACAGGCGAGTTAGGCGGGGACGTGAGCGTCTCGCCCAAGAGGTTGAAGTGTCTCCACCACCACCTGTACCCGTTGAAAAATCTGAACAATTATCTGTTCTAGAAGAGAAAATCAAGAACCTTCTAGAATCAGTGGAGGCTCTTGGAGAAGCCGGAAAGGTGGATGAAGCTGAGGCACTCATGAGGAAGGTATTACTTAACAATCGGTTTCTTTTGCCTCTAAACGATGTCTTCCTTTTTGTATAACTTATTTATTCATTAATTGGCATTTGCTTGTACAGGTGGATTTGCTGAACATCGAGAAGACTGCATTGACCCTACAGCCACAAAACGGGAAAGTTTCAATGCTTGCGCAGGAAAAGAAGATGGCTCTTTGTGAAACATGTGGTTCTTTTTTGATAGCGAATGATGCCCTTGAAAGAACTCAGTCTCATGTCACTGGAAAACAACATATCGGTTATGGCATGGTCCGAGATTTCCTCTCCGAGTACAAGGTACCATTCACTCGTAAATATGAATGAATTGAATCCGGTTGTGTTTTATCTTGAAAGGGTCAAATGGGTTGAAAGTCACCTTAACTGTGTTTTTAACTCGTACAATCTCCTAAACAGCTTCATTCAAAGTTCTCAATTGTTTTTGTAATAAAATAATTTCTATAAGAGTAAAATGCCATTTTCTTCCCTGAGGTTTGACTAGTTTTGCGACTTTCATCCAAAGTTTTGTTTTTTCGCATCTGGATCCAAAAGGTTTGCAATCTTGCCATTTTCATCCGGCTTGTAACTCCATCCATTTTTCTCCGTTAAGTAAGGGGTATTTTCGTCGTTTTGGTTAAGTTAAAGGGCAATTAGGTCTTTTTCACTCTATGTAAAAAGACCAAATACCCCTGGAAAAGACTGAATCCCCCTTGAAGTTAACCAAAAAGACCGAAATACCTTTGACTTAATGGAGAAAAAATGGATGAAATTAACGAGCCGGATGAAAACGGTAAGATTGCAAACCTTTTGGATCTAGATGCGGAACAACAAACCTTTGGACGAAAGTCGCAAAACTGGCCAAACATCAGGGACGAAAATGGCATTTTACTCTTTTTATAATCATCTTTAATTTGTTTGTTTTTTTTCGAAAGAGGGAAAAAAGTGATTGCAAGCCCATTTTAATCTAGTCCACCCTCTTTCACTTGTACTTAAAATGACCCATTATCTAATTTTGCTTTACCCGCTCATTGTTCCATCGCAATGCAAATATTCAAGTTTTTAAAAGTTTGATAAAAAACATGCATTTACCAGGAGGCGAAAGAGAAGGCAAGGGAAGAGGAAAGGTTAGCACGTGAGAAAGAAGCGGAAGAAAGAAGGAAGCAAAGAGAAACCGAAACCGAAGGCAGAGATAGAAACAGAAGCGGATCTGCTGACCTGGACAAGAATAGTGACAGGCGGGATCGGGATCGTGAGAGGTTTAGAGACCGTAACAATAGAGGCTACCGCGATACAGGAAGAGCATCAGATCGTAGGTACAATAACAATAATCATACTAATTATAGAAATGGAGGTGTGATGAACAGGGATCGGGATCGATATCGTGGAGGTAACCGTAACCGTAGCAGATCGCGTTCACCTGTCAGGCATGGGAGAAAGAGGTCATCCAGAAGTCCGTATTAGTCGATTTCTGTAGATAAATTTCAATGGATTTGAAGTCGAGGAGGTAGACGTCTTTTTATTATAACTCGTTAATGTTCTATGAATGCGTGTTATGGAGTCCCGAAAGTTATGAGTGAACCGTCCTTTTTGTTCTCACAGCTTTGTTGAAACTATGTCGTCAATTCAATTCGTATAACTAAAGGAGAAAAGAGTCTGAGGTAGGTATTATTATTACTTAATAGTTGCTGCATATCTTTTGTTATCTGTTTGAAGATTCGGTTGAACTATTATTCTAAAGAGTCTCGAGTTTATTTAGAACACAGATATGGTTAATACAAATTAGTGTTTCTGCTGCTGAAAGAAACCATGGTTTTCCTCGGTAACACGTAAACCTTGAATCCTTGTTGGTTGAGGTAACCATATCTCTGCATACCTTTTTTTTTGGTTTTGTTTTTTTTTCCTACTTTGTAGCTTTTTTGCTCCACTTTTTTAATGCATTTCTTGAGATTTATAAATTTCGAGGTCTACTTTGCCAAGACGGGGTTCAACGGGTCATTATACGACAAATATTGACAAACTTGATAATGAATAAAAGAATTGGAATCAGGTATTACCTAAATGTGCTGCAGGTTTCATATTGTGCAAGGATAAGTAGCCTCTGAAGTTGATATATTGTGTTGATTTATGTACCAAAAAGTGTCGAAATTGACTCGCTATTCTTGAAGAACTAAAGAGGTAATAGAAAGCTAAATTGGTAACATGCTGATATATCAGCATTTTATGTTGTGCAAGGTTGGTTATTTTGACATAGCAATGCTATCGGGTGCATTTTGAAGTTTCTTTTGTAGATGTTCAAGAAACTGTTATGAAACTACAAACCCTTTAGTTTCCGTTGATTTGATCTTGTATTGTTAAGCACCCTAACTAGCTTTATTAGGAAACGTATAACTTTTTTATATCATATTCAACACTTGACTATATTAAAAGACTAAAGATTTATAAACACCACTTGAGAAGCTCTTAGATACGTATATTGGGCTTATTTTTTGTTTGTACAGTGTATTAAACATATAGCCTATTACGAAACCGAATCAAGCATTCGATATCCAAATTGACGAATACCCATTTCCGAATCAAGGATTTGATGTCCAAATTGACGAATACCCATTTTGTTAAAACTCAGGTTTCCCAGTTTAAAACAAAACCTGAATCAGAACTTGGTTTTTGGTTTGGGTTTCGACTGAAAGTATTCAAACTAAGAAACTGAAACGGATAAACCCCACTTACAGTTCGTTCTTATGAACATGGAGGTTTGAACTATGCTGAAAAAGATAAATTCGGTATCTAAAACATGTCGACGTTCTTTTATAAAGCATCGTTAAGATGAAAAGAACACAATATTTTTCCGCCTTTTACTAAACAGTATCTTGTGCTCATTGCTTACAACCTCTATCTTTCTCCGAACACAAATAATTTAATGTTGACAAATTTGTTTTCATTAACGATATGTGTTGTATGTAAAAACAGCCACATAAAGTACTAATAACTCACCCTTGTAAATGTCATATACGCAAAACTATATTGTTTGGTAGCAAATAAGACAAACTTTTCAACTTGTTATCATTCAAGATTCACACGTCGCATCTTGCAAACAAGGTTAGCCGTGGGGACATGAAGATTTTCTGAATCGGTTTTTACAAGATCCTTGAGTTGATCTCGCGGGGTCGATAAGCAAGTATGAAATGTGGCCAGAATTGGAGGAATGGGCATCGACAATGCTGACAGTACATTACTCAAGTACTCGATATCTACCGACAGCTGTTGCGCTCCTCGATCTGTTATATATTGGATACCTCGTAGTTGCTCCATAAATAGAGCTGCAGCACCTTCCGCAACCTATATTAGAATATAGGGAAATGTTTAACACATGGCATTAGCAACCTAATTTATTATACAAGTAACAAAACTACAAAAGACATACTAGATGTCACATTTTTTACCCATTTACCAACAAATTAGGAAAATGTTTATTACCTTGAACATCCATTCGGTTGCAAAGAATTGTGCCTCATCGGCATTGGCATCGTTGTTAGAAATAGTTTCGGCAAGTGGCTCTAACTGTTGGGGTAAAGTCAGAAGATATTCACCAACGGTCGTGACATACGATTGAGCATACGCGCTAAAGCTTGGTAGATGAAAAGCTGTTTGTTCCTCAACGGCAGACCAAATTGGCAGATTTGATACACCATTAAACTGCTTTCTTACTTTGGATATAAGCACGTCGTATACAAGTTCGTTTACCGTGTCCACAAATGCTGCAACTCTTTGAGATGCAACTGGAAGTGCATGGAACCGTGGATCCTTTGACTGTTGGAATAGAAAATGTTATTTTGTGTAGAGGATAAGATATAACATATGCTTATTCAACAAGAAAAACAGATTTATGAAAAAACCAAGCTTTCTGGTGGCAGTGTCGACCCGTTTATGGGTCAAACAGGCAAAATAGAAAAGGTTAGCTAAAAAGGAAACCTATCAAACAGGCCTAACGTCACCCAAACTCCTAAGTGTGTTTTTATTAGTAACCTACTGGATCATATTATTAGAGAAATTATTTTTTAATAGATATTATATATTTTATGTAACATATCGATACACAAAATATCTAAACGAGTAAAATGCCATTTTCGTCCCTAAGGTTTGGCCAATTTTGCGACTTTCGTCCAAAGGTTTGTTTTTTCCGCATCTGGATCCAAAACGTTTGAAATCTTGCTATTTTCATCCGGCTCATTAACTCCATCAATTTTCTCCGTTAAGTCAGGGGTATATTCGTCTTTTTTGTTAACTTAAAGGGCAATTCGGTCTTTTTCACTTTTTGTACAAGCATTTAGCATAATCTACAAGTATTCAAAACCCTTTAAG
The DNA here is from genome assembly GCA_030545235.1 of Helianthus tuberosus. Taxonomy (NCBI): domain Eukaryota; kingdom Viridiplantae; phylum Streptophyta; class Magnoliopsida; order Asterales; family Asteraceae; genus Helianthus; species Helianthus tuberosus. Next base: position 124,901,666 of record CM060441.1, on the reverse strand, counting down.
TTAACAAAAAAAGATGAAAATACCCGACTTAACAGAGAAAAACCCTTTTAAGTTAACAAAAGAGACGAAAACACCCCCTGACTTAAACGGAGAAAAATGGATGGAGTTAACGAGCTGGATGAAAATGGCAAGACTTCAAACCTTTTGGATGCAGATGTGGAAAAACAAACCTTTGGACAAAAGTCGCAAAACTGGCCAAACCTCAGGGATGAAAATGGCATTTTACTCAAAAAAAATGTGAAACATGTAACTTGTACCTGCTCCAACAGGTTGAAAAGCTTCTGTGCTTTTTCTGGAGCATCAAATAGCCTTAATGCTGCCACATCTAATGCAGCCCGACCCGCCATAGACAGATCTCCATTTCCATCGAGACTCTCATGTGAAGAATTCGGGTCAATACTTGACCCAAACACAGCAGAAGACAGATTTGTATTCAATCTCGCAAGTATAGCTCTCAACGAAGCTTCAAAAACCGCAGATCTACTCGACAAACAATCCGCAACCGTCAGTATTTGCAATGCACTTTGAACATAAGACCATTCTTCCTCACTTGACAACTCAAATTTGCGGGCCCCGTCTCTTTTCTCTGAGCCCGTTTCCTTCTTTGAACTCGAACTATCAGGAGCGACATCAACTCCACATACAGATCTTAATGTTCTCAAAATTTCTTGAAGGGTTGAAATAAACTGAAGCATGACATCATCAAGGGCTTGAATGAGCTCATCGGCTTCTGAGCCACCGGTAAAGCTGATGCATCTGTCGATGGATGCTTCTAGAAGTACAATGACTTGAGGGATTGATTCTTCCATTCTTCTAACGGTCTCACTGAGTTCAATGCCTTGCGCACCGATACCACGAGTAACCGCTCCTCTTAGATCAATGGCTGAGATCTCAGCGGAGAGCGTAACACGCTCCATTTGTCCATACCTAGAACAAGATAAACATATGAGATGATAATCATTGTTTACAATGATAACAGCAAAGGGATTGTGGGAATTTACCTTTGCTTGAATGATTCATAAGGAAGGTAAATTGCCTTAAGAGTGTCCCTCAAAACATTAAGATCCGATTCTCCAAAAAGGTGTTGTACATTTTTTGCAAAACTGCCTGTCATGTTGTGCAGATCGATTAATGCATCTAAGTGCTTAGTCTGCACTTTAACACCTTTCGGCATGTCCCCTGATAAGATATCTAATACACCTGAAACAATAACATGGAAGCTAAGATTGTAATAATGCAGAATATTTTAATTAAACATGAATAGTGGCATATTGCATGATATGTGTGTCCATACATGGATAACATTTAAATCAGAGTAAAATGCCATTTTTGTCCTGAGGTTTGGCCAGTTTTGCGACTTTCGTCCAAAGGTTTGTTTTTTCGCAATCGGATCCAAAAGGTTTGAAATCTCGCCATTTTCATCCAGCTCATTAACTCCATCCATTTTTCTCCATCAAGTCAAAATGTATTTTCGTCTTTTTTGATAAATGATAGGGCAATTCGGCCCTTTTCACTTTATGTAAAAGACCTAATACCCCTGAAAAAGACCAAATTGCCCTTTAAGTTAACAAAAAGACGGAAATACCCCTGAATTATTGGAGAAAAATGGACGGAGTTAAGGAGCCGGATGAAAATGGCAAGATTTCAAACCTTTTGGATCCAGACGTGGAAAAACAAACGAAGTCGCAAAACTAGCCAAACCCCAGGGACGAAAATGGCATTTTACTTTTTAAATTAAATCAAATACTATGCAACAGACTTAAACTACAAAAAGATTTCAGATTGCAACCTTTTCCTAATGCTTTGGTTTCAGAGACTACATCTCCGGTTGCAAGGTTGATGCGGGAAACAAAACTGGCACCGATGGCTACCATTGCTTCAATTAATAGCTTCGGGACAAGAGTCTTGTAATCTTCTGGAAAAGCAAGCATTGACCTGAAGAAGTATAACATAATCAGTCATTCAAATCAAACTTTGACTACAATATAGTCTAGGGGTGAGCAGAAAACCGAAAAAACCGATTTAACCAAACCGCACAAAAAACCGAGAAAAACCGAGCTGAATAACCTAAAAAAATATCTTTTTAGTGTTTGTTATATATTGATTTAGGAACTATATGTTTTATTCTTGAATGTTAGGCATTTATAATAAAAACATTAACATGTTTATTTATCTTTGAAATGATTTATCTATTACCTACAAGAAATAACAAAATTTAACGTAAGAATTAAATGATTTTCAAAGTATTATAAAAGAAAACGTCCTAATAAAAACTTTGGAGAAACATAAAAATAGATTAGAAGTTAGGTTTATGTGAACGATATTAATTAAAAATGTTAAACATAATAACTTAAATGTAAACATCTAAGAAAGATTATTAAATCTTGGATTATATTTTTTATTTTTGAATCTTACATAAATTTGTTCCCAAAACCGAAAAAACCGAACCGTTGCTAAAACCGAAACCGAAAAAAACCAAAACCGAACGGTCTTCAATAACCGAAAACCGAACCAAATTGTGCAAGTGTGCATACCACACTCTTAGAAATTATCATGATCTAATATTCTAATGTGATCCATCCTGTCATGAATCAGAAATGAAGCCTACTGATATCAAGATAAATGTAGCCTGCTGAAATCAGGAATGAAGAAGAAAACAGTTACCATTTCCATTCTTGTTCAAGATACAGTAATAATTCATCATAAAAACTCGGCAGCCAACTCGGAAATGTAATTGTAGGCAAAGTTGGTTGGTAATCATGGGAGCTTGAAATACTTTCGACTTGATTCCTCTCACTTCCACTCTTGGTACGTTGTTTTAACTCATAATCCTCCCATAGCTTCCTTATAAACTTTAAATGAACTTTGGTATAGTGATTCTCCAATGACTTGTATCTTCCAATCCGAATGAGAATTTCCCTCAAATCTTGGGCAATATTAACCTAAAAACAAGAAAAACAAACACTTATAGCCTATAGGCACCACATTATAACTTTAATCAGAAAACTTGCGTTTCGAATTGCACCTTGCGATTGGTTATTGCATCCGTTAGACGGGGTTGGACCATTGAGTCCAGTCTGTCCTCCAACACTTCAAGCTGCTTTCTAATATTGGCAAATTCAGCAACCTGAAAGGACAAAAAAAGAAAATAAACCATTTTTAAAGATATTGGGACCTTTTAATAAAATGATATACATAATTTTTACCTCCCCCACAGCATTCAAGCAACGCCTCATGTTGGCCAAGGTTTCTGCTGCACGAGGAAGATCATTACTGGCAAAAACATCCTCCACAGTGGAGCTTAATTGAGTTAGCCCTGCGGCATCCTACAAATAAAAAAAACAAGTTGTTGTAAAGATATAGTGACATAATAATAAAACAAATCACAAAACTATGAAAAATAAAGCTGATAAACTCAAATGAATCAAGTATAATTCAACCTGCAGTGTTTCATAGGCGGCTTCCATTCTCTGCTTCACTATATCAACTTTAGCAAGGGTAGCTATGGATTCTGCTGATGAACCCTCAGCCTATAGATACATAAAAAAGAGAATTACACATTATGTTTAACATCATAGACATTATTTCACTTCATAGAATTAGTATCAAATTGCTGTTTTACCTATCCTAGCGATCTTGCCTATGAACAAAAGGATCTTGTTATCAGAGATGGAATATGTTGATACATCTAACAATGAACTTACACATTGCTAAACTTGAACTATCACTTCCTTGGTTTTAAAATGTGTGATGCGCCCGTTGCGCTAACGAGAGCCCATCACAACACCTGATGCGTTGCGTTTACATGATGCGATGATATTGCGACAATTTCGCATAATGCGCCGGTCACAAAATGCGCCATGATGCACGCATCATTGTTTGTTATGTTTTTTTCCCAGATTTTATGAAATGGGTTGGGTTTTTTCAATAGTTAATATTTTAGCATGCTTGATTTGAACCATTATGGTTCCTATTCCTAAACACTTTTTGTGGTTCTAGAAACATTTTAGGATGCTTGATTAGAACCAAAAAGCACAACTCTTAACTTCTTATTACGACAATTGTTTTAGTTTAAGTATGTTCTTATAAGTTGTTATGTATAAATATTTCTTTAGTATATTTTTATAAAGAGCGGATTGCATACGTGATGCGCTCGCATCATGCATTATGCATCAGATTTTTGGTCCAAACGCATCGGAGCGCATCGCGTAATTTTGTTATAAATATTTCAATAAGCTATAATCATGTTCTCTGATACTTTCACACGAAAGATGTTCTCGTGCGAAAGTTGCAGTTTCGCGTAGTTGTAGATTGTCGTCTGTTTTTGGTTTATTTGTTTAAAAACAATTCTTGTACAATTATTTCATTTATCAACAAAAGAATCCCCACACTTCTCTCTCGTTTTACAAATCTATAGAATTAGTATCCACTTGCTGTTTTAACTAGTATAGCCATCTTTCCTATGAACAAGAGGATCTCATCATCAGAGATGAAGTATGTTGACACATCTAACATTAAAATTACACATTGCTAAACTTTCACTTTCTCATTTAGTTAAATGCTTCAATTAGTTACAGTGATGATCATACCAATCCAAAGGCACAGTTCTATAAAAACTAAACCCTATTTAGCACCAAAACTGAAACAGCATTGCACAATTAGCATCAATCTACAAAATCACTATCTAAAACAACCAAATCAACACCTAACAACAAAATTAAACAATCACGACTACAGATCAAACCCTAATTTAACACCAAAAATGAAACAGCATTAGCATACATCTATTAACTTACTGTATGAAACAACGAAAGGCACAACAAATCTAGATACTCCAATACATTCTCAAACAACTACAAGTACACATGTTACAATGAAGACTGAGAGAGATCTAACCTTTTTGAGGTTGAGGAGGATGGAAGCAACAGAGTGACGGAGAGAGAGAGCGTCATCACGGAGGCGGATGACGTCACGGGTGGCGCGAGGAACACGGAGGATCGCGGCGGAGCTCTGTTCCTCGAGTGAAGCGGCGATCTCTTCTGACATCATCTGTAGCTTCATCTCGAGATCTACAAGGTGTTTGTCTAGTGGAGCCTGAGGGTGACGTGAATGGGACGCATTGTTTATCCATTTCTTAGCGTCGAATTTCTCGTCGGAGAAGGAGGCTAGATCTATCATCATCTTCTTCTTCTTCTCCGGCGACTTCCTTCAGTTGAGATGACTGATGATGAAATAACTATATTTGGTTTGGTGGTGTTTTCACTATGCTCCCTTGAAGATATTTACTTGTTACAAGTGGTGTTTGAAATGTACAGATCTTATGCCCACCCGAGATGCTGAGACTAACCTCTGGATTACAATGGATTACACGTTCTCCGAAATCGATTTGGGTCACTTGTTGAATTATTGAGAGAAACTTCTTCGAGCTAACTGCCGATATCACATCATTCTTATCTATTTCATAATCAAATCAAATCAACTCATAAACAATCAAAACATACAAAAACTATTAAAAGCACGAACTACTTAATATTTCAAATCATTCACCACCTGGACCTTGAATGGCGGTTTCCATCACCGACTACAACCTGGAGTACCGGTGCCTGACAAACGACGCGTGGTACACCTGCGCCGTCGTTCTCGACGACGGCAACCACCACCTCCGTGTCAAGTTCCGCGATTTTGTTCAAAGTTTCTACGACGAAGTTTTCTCCTTCACTAATTTCTCCACTCACCGTGAAATCGAACAGTTTCTTCATAGATTCCGTCCGGTTTCAAAGCCGGTTGAGGATTACGAGCAGTTGGTCGATGACATCATAGATAAAAATCTTGCAATGAAAGCCAGTTTAAAAAATGCGGAAACGTGATTTCATATTGTTGAGGGACAACAACAGATAATGAACGAATTGTTGGACTTCTTGTTCCAAATGCAGTTGTAGGATTCGTACTTAAATGTCTCTCTCTAAAAGATGCAACTTTACGGTACGCTTACCTTAATCACATCTTCCATGGAGTCATAGATCTGACAATAGGACCCACGGATCTTTCCCCAAGAAGGATAACGCAAACAAGTTCTCCACAGTTTGTAAGGTTTGTAACAAGTTTGCGGCTAATTGTATTGGATCTTGTTTGTTGTCTATGTATCTGTATTAAGTCAATGAACACTGTACACTGATCGGAACACGCTACTTAAATCGGAGGATGAGTTGATTTGATTGTGAAATAGATAAGAAGGATGAGATCGGAACACGACAAAATTAACCAACCTTCTTCAACACTAGCGGTACAACTGGGAATTGCAAACCGCATCCGTTTTTGACTATGGGAACGGTGGCTATGGGAAATACAAACCGCAATCGTTTGTGACTATAGGCATGGTGGCTATGGGAAACACAAGTTTTCTTTTGAGCTTGATGGATGTCCATTATCTCAATGCTTCTCCTTACATTACTGATCTGGACTTGGAGAACCGTTGTGTATTTGCTTACTGATTGTTGAAAAAATTTGTTGAAATCGTACTGTTACACCCCAACAATTTACATCCACTAACCGTACTGTTATTACATCCGAGACGACTCAAGTGAGTCCTATGGAGTCACAGATCCGACAATAGGGCCCACGTATTTTAGAGTTTTTAGTGTATTTTCACATATTTTTGTGTATTTTAACATACGTTGACGTATCTTAGCGTATTTTAGCATATTTTTACGTATTTTTACAAATAAGTTATTATTCTTTAAAATTACAAATTAACAATATAATGCATTGTCTTGGCGTATCGTGTCATGTCGTATCGTATCACATTTTTAACTTAATATCGTATTACAGCGTATCGTGTCGTGTCGTATCGTATCGCATCTTTATTATTTTTATATCGTTAAGTATCGTATTATAGTGTATCGTGTCGTGTTGTGTCGTATTGTATCACTTTTTTAACTTAATATCGTATTATAGCGTATCATGTCGTATCGTATCACATCTTTATTATTTTTATATCGTTAAGTATCGTATTGTAGCGTATCATGTCGTATCGTATCACATTTTTAACTTAATATCGTATTATAGTGTATCGTGTCTTATCGCATCGTATCACATCTTTATTATTTTTATATCGTTAAGTATCGTATTATAGCGTATCGTGTCGTATCGTATCACATTTTTAACTTAATATCGTATTATAGCGTATCATGTCGTATCGTATCACATCTTTATTAGTTTTATATTGTTAAGTATCGTATTATAGCGTATCGTGTCATATCGTATCACATTTTTAACTTAATATCGTATTATAGATTGTACATAACCAAGCATACGAATCTAAACAGTTAAAATAAACAATCACAAATACAAATAAATTGAAACTACAAATTTAATTACATATTAAGTTTGTACATACACAGGACATCGTTCAAAATACATAAATAGTTAAAATACAAGAAAAGTACAACGATCCTAAACCTATGGATCCTGAGTGGTGCCTGAGGGCCCCGCCCCATGAGGATCAGAGGGCCCCGCCCCCTAATCCGCATCCTCTCCAGGGCCAGGAGACAACGACGGTATTGGCAATGGTGTATCACCACGCGCAAGAGCCGCCTGTATATCGCCCTGGATCGCCCGCATGAGAAGACGCTCAGTACGGCGGTAAGCGGTGTCCACCCGCGCCTGCAACTGCGCCTCCAACCGCTCTAACGCAAGCGTCATAGCTGGATGGAGGTGGTTGTCGAGTACGTGCTGGGGGTACTGAGGCACCCTATGTGGCTGTGGCTCAGGTGGCGGACCACCTATCGGAAATGGTGGGTCAGCGTGGTCACCATCGTCGTCATCGGAGGAGGAGGAGGAGTTATCGTTCTCTGCGACATCACCATCTGCCAGCTGACCCTGACCCTAGCCGGCTCTGGAGCTAACTCTGGTAACTCGGCTGGGAGAGCGACAAGACGAACAACTGCCTGTCGCGCCATATAAATCACAACATGATCCCAGGGAAGTCACGCGTCACGTGCATGCTGATCAGGGTCTGACAGGCCAACCTGACCGGCTCCACCACGCCCCCCTCGCCGAATACTGGTGTCACACCCCAACCGATGGTGGAATCATCAAGGCGTGGCACTGAGCGAAACAGATTGTTCATGAGAATCCATAACAACTATTAATGACAATATTTTTAAAGTTCAATATCCCATACTATTAAACAAATAAAGCAAAACAATCGTTACAGATATTCAGTCTCAAAAACAAATTCCATTCCGACAACTCAGATTTATTTGGTGAGTTTCTAAACTTCCTAACTTGTTGCAGCATAACATCCAATTAACCTGTCACACACGTTAAAATAAAAGTCAATATGATGTGTGTAAAATGCAACATATAAATTACATCAAATGTGGCATAAAACTAACCCTTTTTAGTACCGATGTTGGAAAAAGTGTGCTTTTGTCTTCCTTTTGTATTTTCAGGGTTAAAAGAGCTTAAATGAACAAAAGAAACAAAAATGCAGCTAAAGCTAACAATAATACAAGAAAAGGAATAAACGTGGCATGCCCGGCCCCTCGACAACATCTTCCCAAGCAAAAACAAGAAGTCTAAAGGCTGAACACGCCCCGTGCTCATTGAACACGAGGGCGTGCCTAAGAGTCTGTAGAAAAGACAGTTGTAGAAGCTTCTATCTCCCAACACGGGGGCGTGCCCAGCGGACACGGAGCCGTGGTCAACGCTAAGATTCACAGAATCCAGGCAAATCTTGATAGTACAGACACACTTCTGCACACGGGGTCGTGCCCAGCAGACACGGGGGCGTGGTTAACTAATGCAGACAAACTGCATTTATTGAAGAAAGAGAAGATGGGTGGACACGGGGTCGTGCCCAATGGACACGGGGCCGTGTCCGGGCTTCTGTGCAGGCTATAAATAGGGGTGCTTGGTTCATTTGCAAATCATCCCTTGGCAAACCACCTCTCTCACACTTCACCCACCCACCACCACCATCACAACCCACATCCACCACCATCATCCATCATCCATCATCCATCATAGAGTGTGTGTAGTAGTATCGGGATCCAAGATTGATCGTAAGAGTTCTTGACAATCAAAGGCCATGTTTGCCTAAGCCTCTTACATCACTTGGTGAAGACAAGCATTTAGTGTAATACTTTCTATTTTTAATCTTTTTGCACTTTTTATTTGGTTACGTATTAATGACTTTAATAACTAGTTTCTTATGTTGAAGGTGAATCTTCCTTATCATTTGTCCGTAGTGTCTTGGCGTTATTTTACTGTCTATATAAAATAAAAGATTTTCACCATTCATATCTCCACGGTCTATATGGAGATATGTTGGCTACCTGGTCGGGGGTTAAGGGAATGGTTTTGTAAGAGTCTTGCCTTTTTCAGTGTATAGATCCTGCAAGGACCTGGGTCAAGCTTAGTAGGACCTCCTTCAAATCTCACTGGTATTGGATGGCGGGGGTTCGAATTTCTTGATCCCCTCATATGTAAACTACTATTAAAACATTAACCCGGCTACTTAGGATTGTATCCCTGCTGACTCAAACTACTTAGCCGAGGGTAACGTCACCTTCAAAAGAGGGGCCTACCACATTATGCATTAATAACTTAATTAATTATCTTTCAATAATCCAACCCTTTAGGATTGTATCCTTGCTGACTCAAACTACTGGGTTGAGGGTAACGTCACCTTCAAAAGAGGGGCCTACTACTATAACTAAGATAATCTCTTAAAAAATGCAAAAGTGCGGAAATAATCAAAGGTTACACTAAAGGCGAGTCGGATCCAAGTGATTCATCTTGTCTATCTGTTTTTATTTTTATTTTTCAGCATTTTTAGTTTTTATTTTTATGTTTAAACCTTTTTTTCTAAAATTTTGATTTGATTAGACGTTGAGGATAAACCGGTACTAAAAGCTCTTGTGTCCTTGGACGACCTCGGTATCTTACCAACACTATATTACGCTCACGATGGCTGCACTTGCCCATATGTGTGTTTAGTGTTAGTAAAATATCGTGTTTTATAAATTTAAAACTTGACTAAAGTGTAAAAAGGGCTAAAAATATATAAATATATATACGACACTACCGCACATCAAGTTTTTGGCGTCGTTTCCGGGAACACAAGGATTTTAAGAAAGTTAGGAATCAACGGCCTAATTGTTTTTTCTTATGTTTCTGTTTTTTTAGGATTTTTATTAAATTTTCAGTTTCTGCAGAGCTCAGCACGGGCCGTGCCTGGTCGGACACGGGCCGTGCGCAGCATTATTACTGGCAGTTTTTATTTTCCGAGTTACAGAAGGCTGAGCATGGGGCTGTGTTGGTGCAGCACGGGGCCGTGTCGAGCTCCCCAGTAACAGGGATCCGGAAAAGAATTACTGTATCTCCGACCACGGGCCGTGTTCATCTGAGCACGGGGCCGTGGTGAAACTTCTGACCAACGTTATTTTTGTTTTTATTGCAGGACTTGGAACCCAAGCCTCACATCTGAACTTTCTACGCAATGTATGAGCTCCAGTTCTAGTAGAGACATAAAAGAACCTCTAGACGAACCCGAACGCTTTCTAAGAAAAAGACTTAAAGCTAAAAACCAAGAGAAAGTTTCGGGGGGCCCACTTCCAATGACGGATCAACGTACCCTCATGGATTACCTATGTCCCACCGTAGGTAATCTCGGCGCCGCTATCAATGCACCGAATGTCGAGGCCAACAACTTCGAACTTCAGCCGCATTTGATACAAATGCTCCAAAACTCCGCAACCTTCCATGGGCTTGCGGACGAAGATCTGCATTTTCATATTACTAACTTCCTGGAAATATGTGATACTTTTCGGATCAATGGAGCATCAAACGACGCCATCCGCCTTCGAATGTTTCCAGTTTCACTAAAAGACCGAGCTAAGGCTTGGCTCAATACCCTCCCAGTTGGCTCGGTAAACACCTGGGATGAACAAGCCCAAAAGTTTTTATATAAGTATTTCCCTCCTACTAAAACGGCTAAATTAATGACTGAAATTAACAGATATTCTAAAGAGGACGGGGAATCCTTATATGAAACTTGGGAAAGATTCAAGGAGCTACTAAGGAAGTGTCCTCATCATGGTTTTGCGGTATGGCAACAAGTATCCACTTTCTATAATGGGTTGTTGCCACACACAAGACAAACACTTGACTCTAGCTCCGGGGGACTTTTAGGTAATCGTCGCCCAAATAAAATTTATAATCAAATTGAGGAAATTGCTCAAACCAATTTTCAGTGGCACACTCCCCGAGGCACAAAATCTATTGCCCCGAGCGCCCATAAGTTTGATGAGAGCACCTCTTTGTAAGCCCAAATCGAGGCCCTTTCTTCAAAAATCAAAAAGTTAGAAATGGCAAAAACGGCTTCGGTTATGGCTTGCGAGGGGTGTGGTGGGCCACATGAAAATTGGAGTTGTATGAAAGAAATGGATAATCAAACAGAATCGGTAACTACATTGATAATAGACCTAGGCCGTCGGGTCCTCCAACGGGCACCTACAACCAAGGATGGCGTAACCACCCTAACCTTGGTTGGAGAGAACCCGACAATAGTAGTAACCAACAAAATCTAAACCAACGAACAAACTTTCAACAACCAAGAAACGAGTCACAAAATTTCTCTCAACAACAACAAGGGGGACGAGAGAGGCTCGAAGATACCGTATCTCGCCTCATCTCCGACACCGAAAAGAAAAACTCAGATCGATTTCAACAATTGGAATCGAACTTTAGAAATCAACAAGCTAGTATTCAAAACATTGAAAAACAAATAAATCAACTAGCTCAAAATTTCTCCGAGAGACCACAAGGCGCGTTACCAAGCAATACCAACCAACCCAAAGGCGCAAGTGCATCTCATCACATTGAGAAACCGTACCGTGGGTCCCGAGGAGGCTCCGTTACCTCCAACTGAGAAGAGCCGATCTAGCCAAACCACAACTCCACCAACACCCCAACAAGAGACGACTCCTCCACCAAATCAAGAGCCCACCAAGAATCCTCTTGTACCGTACCCCGGTCGGTTAATTCGCCAAAAGACCGATGAGCAATTCACAAAGTTCGTAAATTTACTAAAACAATTGCATGTTAATATTCCATTTGTTGAAGTCCTAACCCAAATGCCTAAATATTCAAAATTTATGAGGGACTTCCTCACTCACAAAAGGAAAAACGAATCATTGCAATTAGTTAATTTAAGCGAAGAATGCTCTACCTTACTACTCAACAAACTCCCGCAAAAGAAGATCAATCCCGGAAGCTTCACCATCCCTTGTTCAATTGGGGAATCCCCCATTCGCAATGCACTAGCCGACCTCGGGGCTAGCATCAACCTCATGTCCGAATCAATGTTCGACCGACTCGGCCTAGGGAAAACGAGCCCTACAAAAATGAGCATACAACTCGCCGATAGGTCCGTCGAATATCCACAAGGTGTCGCTGAAAATCTATTGGTTAAAGTCGGCGAATTTGTCTTCCCAGCCGACTTTGTCATACTAGATATGAAGGAAGATACCAAAGTACCACTCATCTTAGGGAGGCCATTCCTAGCTACGGCCCACGTAGTGGTAGACATGAATGGTGGAACACTAACATTGAGGGTTGGGGACAAGGAAATGAAGTTCAGAGTTGGTAAAAGAGTAGAAGACGATGACCCGGTCAATTACATGAAAGTCATAGACTCAAGCTTGGATGATGCTCTCCGGCGATGCAACATGGGATGCAAAACATCCCACTTGGGTAAAATATGACTGGCTTTGGGTCTAGCCAAGGACCCTTATAAACGTGGCGCACCACGGAGACATTTCGCGGAACTATCCTTAGTTTAGTTTAGATTAATTTTTATGCTTTATAGATTAGATTTAATTTTCAGGAATAAGACACACTCGGGATGGTGAAGGATACAAAGGGAAAAGTGAACCAACACCCCATGCACAAAAACAGAGCCTCCCGACAATCTTTCTTCATTACAGCAAGTTCAGCACGGGTCGTGCTCAGCCAACACGGCCCCGTGCTGAAGGATCTGCAGAAAATCGCCCAGTTCAGGTAACTGGACACAGGGCGTGTTCGCTGAACACGCCCCCGTGCCCAGCCTTCTGTTACTTTCTAATGATTTTTGTTACTGGCAACCTGAACACGGGGCTGTGCTCGGACACCACGGGCCCGTGTCCAGCTGGCCAGTAACATTAAAATTTGTTTTTAACACACCTTTTACACATTCAATCAACCTAAAAACTTATTTTTGGGACACATTGAGGACAATGTGTAATTTAAGTGTGTGGGGGGGGGGGGGGGAGATGCTAAAACCTTGAATTTTGCAAGTCCTAATTACAAGCCTTACACAAAACTCTATTGGAACCGCTAAACACCCCAAATTTTTTCAAAAACTTTTCATTTTTTTACTTGTCTTGGTTTAATTTGGGAATTACAAGTTCTAAAAAGGTTATATTTTTACAAATTTACAACCGATAGCGTCGTGATAAAAAGAACCAACATAAGAAAATTACGAAACGGCATAACAAATCTAGTTAAAATTTGATTATATATACTTGATCACATAAAAACCCATTCCCACAAAAAGTGAGTTTTGAGCCTTTATTGAGCATACAAATACACATCTTTAAATTAAATGCTCATTTTTCGTTTCTTGTGTGAATAGCCGCTTGGTTTCTTACGACTCTAGAACTTGCCATGACGATACATTCCCGATCCTTACCAACTTAAACCCAAGTAAGTAAATGATGGAGGCATTAGGACTAACCCTTTTTCTTTCAACACCATTATTTTTTTTACCCCCTACCCAAAATCCCCCTAGTTAACCCCTTTAAACCTAAACCTTTTCATTTCTAAACCCACAAAACAAACACCCTTTACCCACCAAAACCATTTTTTATTTTAAACCCTTTATTTTAGTAAAAAGCTCAGTTTTTCATATGACATTCCTTATAAAAAAAAGTTGAAGTCAAGAAATAAACAAACAAGTTCATCAAAAAGAACTTTGTTTGAAGAAATGCTTCAATAGAATAAAAAAGTCATCAAAATAAAAAGTCTTACAAAACCGACGCTTTTTACGCCTTTCGCCCTTTTATACTAATCACTAACCCAACCACCTACCTTTAACCCAAGCCTAACCCTTCCCCAAAGTCCTCTTGATATTTACAAAGGTGTATAGTTAAAAAGGAGGAGGATTGATTGCTTGGCAAGCATATGGTAGAAGTAAGTTTCATGCCGCTCTCGAGTGTTTCACAAAAATACATCTTCGGCCGAGTGTTGAGTGATTTCCCGTGAGGTATGTGAACTTGTATATAAATAGAATTTTAAAGGGGCATGTTATGCTCAATTAAGTAATTTCTCTTATATAATGTTCTAAATAAATCATTACGAATAAGATTGTAAATAAAATAAAAATAAAACCTAATAAAAATCTTGGATTCCCGACACTCAAGACAAGCCTAAAAACCTTCTCTTCTACCCATTCCATTTGGGAGTGTAAGCCACATTATAAGGAGTTTTGCTTGAGGACAAGCAAAGATTCAAGTGTGGGGGTATTTGATGTCTTTAAAATGCAACATATAAATTACATCAAATGTGGCATAAAACTAACCCTTTTTTAGTACTAATGTTGGAAAAAGTATGCTTTTGTCTTCCTTTTGTATTTTCAGGCTTAAATGTAACGCCCCAAAAACCCGAATGTTTATATTCGTTATATGTTCCCAATGAATATTCCATGAAATAAATAACTAGTCTATTTGACCTAGTTAAGTGTATGGTGAAAACCATTAAAAGATGAAAGTGGTGCCAATTATGTTTTAGAGGTAAACACGAGGGACTAAAGTGGTATGGAATGAAAGTTGTGTTAATAAATAAAAGATCACACACACAAACACACACACTTCATGTGTGTTCTGGATAGATCGATCAGGGGCTCTCAAGAGCCCCAAACCCTAGTTCATGCAAAAGCTTCAAATTGAAGAATGAATCAAGGCCCAAATTCACAACCGAGCATGAATTAATGATCACCTTCACAAGGGGATCGTAAGGTATGTCTTGAATCAAAGATTGGTGATCATGTGTGAAGTGGGTTATGTACTAATCCATAAGTTAATGTGAAATTGATCATGTATAAGTGTTAGAATCATCATATAGAACATATGTTATGCATGGTTTGTGTTAATTCGATGTTTAAAGGTGAAACCCAATTGTTAGGGTGAAGATGATAGCATGGATATATCATCTAGGTCCAATTCTTGTCCAAAATTGATGTATCATGTTATGTATGATGGATTCTTGTTAGAAGGATTGGAAGAAATGTGATGATTATATGTTTGATGATTATACATGTATGATTCGTGTTGATTAGAAGGAAGAAATTGATGAATTATGTATGAAATTAGAATATTGTGCATGAATCAGTTGTATGTTATGCTTAGAAGGTAGTACGCACACCACGTGCATGATAAAATGGATATAGTGTTGTCCGTATAGCCTATCATGATGATAAGGGTATAAAATGATAAGTCATAAGTTAAATAAAATGAATTGTTGACTTTCTGAAAGTAAACTACGAACAAGAAGCATGAATTGACTCCTTGTCGTAAAGATATGGTTATAGGAAGTCGTATGGTACATGTTATAACGATACGTTTTAAATGGAATGATATGATGAATTACATGAGCTTGTAAGAATGTGAAACTGGTCACATGTGCTATGCTTGTTGGAATTGACTAATTAAAGTCAAATGTAAGAGATGTAATTGTTATGATCGTTAACATGTGGAATGAGTATGCTAACAAGAATGTAATTGCGATGATATGAAAGTATAGGAATCATGTCGAAACGGACTCAAGCGCGAAAAGCTAACGGGTCAAGAAGAGGCGAGGAAGCGGATGTGAACACGGATGCATGAGGTAAGTGATTTCCGTAATCACTTCTTAGTTGTTTACGTAAAGATATGTGTTAGTTAATTAAGGTATGATAATTGAGGACAAGTAAGTATGGATGGTATGAAATCGATGACTTTCGTTAAGTAGATATAACAAGTCAAATATGGGGTTTGTTGTTATATCGGAATGAAGAATAGGAAAGGGTTACGGTATGATATAACGCATAATGGGGACCGGGAGTGTAAACCCAAGTACGAAACTCCGGACAATGTAAAAGTATCATGGTAGTAATGTTCATCCAAGTTTTGGGCTAAAACAAATGAGTTGTGTGATGAAAACAAGAATGGGTAAAATTGTCCGAAAATGAAATTATAGGCGTAAGCGCATAAGTTAGGAATTTCCTTAATCCGGATGTGGGATTTTAAGTTCATATAATAGAATGTGAATTTACAAGCATGTAGGAAGAAACGGGAGGTTAAACGGGTAAACGGTTCAAAAGTTACGCGCGTTTTAGTGCGTACGGACGACGAAACGAATCTGCAGGAAAATGCATTTTAGAGAGGCCGTCGCCGACGGGCAAGGAGGCCGTCGCCGACGGGCAAGGGAAAGTCAGATTTTCTCCGACGGGTTATCTTCCTGTCTACGGGGTTTTGGCGACGGGAAAAACTACGGGCCGTCGCCGACGGGCCCTAAGGCCGTCGCCGACGACCTCCCCAAGTCCCAAAAGCTGAAATCTTGTTTGTAAGTTGAATTATGTACCGTAGGCTTCGGTTTGATACCCGTGGACTACGGCGGACTTTCCAAACATGATTTTGATGGTTCCTTAGATGTTTATGGGCTATAAAGCTAAGTCTAAGACCCATGTAAATAATGTATGATTATGTAAGAGGTACGCGTGATCTAGTACGTGTTTGTTAAGGTATGTACGTATGTGGATGTGTATGTATGTATGTATAAAGGTATGTACGAGTGTATGCATGTATACGATGATGTAGGAAATGTATGTACGTATGTGGATGTGTATGTATGTATGTGTAAAGGTAAGTACGAGTATATGCATGTATGTGATGATGTTAGGATAGGTATGTACGTATGTGGATGTGTATGTATGTACGTACGTATAAAGACATGTATGAGTGTATGCACGTATGTAAAGTTGTAGGAAAGTTATGTATGTACGTAGATGTGTATGTATGTACGTATAAAGACATGTATGAGTGTATGCACGTATGTAAAGTTGTAGGAAAGTTATGTATGTACGTAGATGTGTATGTATGTATGTATAAAGGTATGTACGAGTATATGCATGTATGTGATGATGTTAGGAAAGGTATGTACGTAGTGGATGTATATGTATGTATGTATAAAGACATGAATGAGTATATGCACGTATGTAAAGCTGTAGGAAAGGATGAATGTATGTAGATGTGTATGTATGTTTGTATGTAAGTACGTATGTATGCATGACTTAGACACATTGAGTGTTAACGTTATTAATGGTGTACCTTGAGAATGAAAAGTAATGCAGGTACATTATCGAAGCCTCACCAGGAAATGGATACGCAGATGAAATGCCTAAAGTTTGAAAAATGACGAAATGTGAAGTGTACGTGAATGAATCTTATTCCTATAATGTGTGCTAATGTTATGAATGAATGGGGTGAGTGCAGGTTATACAGATCGCGGGTGATTATCACAAGGAATAGAGATCGAGGACCGAGTCACAAGGTAGATTGTACGGGAATAATCGAGCATGTACTTTAGTAAACGGGAGTTATGCTTTGTTTTGTAAAAGAAATTTTATGGCACGAATTTCCGCTGCGACTTTATGTCTAATACGAATTAGGGTCTTACATTAAAAGAGCTTAAATGAACAAAAGAAGCAAAAATGCAGCTAAATCTAACAATAATACAAGAAAAGGAATAAACATGGCATGCCCGACCCTCGACAGCATCTTCCCAAGCAAAAACAAGAAGTCAGAAGGCTGAACACGCCCAGTGCTCATTGAACATGGGGGCGTGCCCAAGAGTCTGCAGAAAAGACAGTTGTAGAAGCTTCTATCTCCCAACACGGGGGCGTGCCCACCGGACACGGGGCCGTGGTCAATGCTAAGATTCGCAGAATCCAGGTAAATCTTGATAGTACATATACGCTTCTACACACGGGGTCGTGCCCAGCAGACACGGGGGCATGGTCAACTAATGCAGACAAACTGCATTTAATGAAGAAAGAGAAGATTGGTGGACACGGGGCCGTGCCCAATGGACACGGGGGCGTGTCCGGGCTTCTGTGCAGGCTATAAATAGGGGTGCTTGGCTCATTTGCAAATCATCCCTTGGCAAACCACCTCTCTCACACTTCACCCACCCACCACCACCATCACAACCCACATCCACCACCATCATCCATCATCCATCATCCATCATCTATCATAGAGTATGTGTAGTAGTCTCGGGATCCAAGATTGATCGCAAGAGTTCTTGACAATCAAAGGCCATGTTTGCCTATGTCTCTTACATAACTTGGTGAAGACAAGTATTTAGTGTAATACTTTCTATTTTTAATCTTTTTGCACTTTTTATTTGGTTATGTATTAAATGACTTTAATAACTAGTTTCTTATGTTGAAGGTGAATCTTCCTTATCATTTGTCCGTAGTGTCTTGGCGTTATTTTACTGTCTATATAAAATAAAAGATTTTCACCATTCATATCTCCACGGTCTATATGGAGATATGTTGGCTACCTGGTCGGGGGTTAAGGGAATGGTTTGGTAAGAGTCTTGCCTTGTTTAGTGTATAGATCCTGCAAGGACCTGGGTCAAGCTTAGTAGGACCTCCTTCAATACCCACTGGTATTGGATGGCGGGGATTCGAATTTCTTGATCCCCTCATATGTAAACTATTATTAAAACATTAACCCGGCTACTTAGGATTGTATCCTTGCTGACTCAAACTACTTAGCCGAGGGTAACGTCACCTTCAAAAGATGGGCCTACCACATTATGCATTAATAACTTAATTAATTATCTTTCAATAATCCAACCCTTTAGGATTGTATCGTTGCTGACTCAAACTACTGGGTTGAGGGTAACGTCACCTTCAAAAGAGGGGCCTACTACTATAACTAAGATAATCTCTTAAAAAGTGGAAAAGTGCGGAAATAATCAAAGGTTACACTAAAGGCGAGTCGGATCCAAGTGATTCGTCTTGTCTATCTGTTTTTATTTTTATTTTTATTTTTCAGCAATTTTAGTTTTTATTTTTATGTTTAAACCTTTTTCTAAAATTTTGATTTGATTAGACGTTGAGGATAAACCGATACTAAAAGCTCTTGTGTCCTTGGACGACCTCGGTATCTTACCAACACTATACTACGCTCTCGATGGGTGCACCTGCCCATATGTGTGTTTAGTGTTAGTAAAATATCGTGTTTTATAACTTTAAAACTTAACTAAAGTGTAAAAAGGGCTAAAAATATATAAATATATATACGACACTACCGCACATCACAATACATAAAGTAAAGGTGAGTACACAAGTTTGCATAAATAATAGTATGAAAAGTGTTTACGCATAACCATCATGTAACACGTAACGGGCGAAGCATGTAACTATCAACAATGATACCACCTAACTACGAGACTGCGTTGTAGAGTATGCGCGACACATGTTCACCGAAGAGAACACGTGAAGTAAAGTAACGTGATCCCTAGCAACCACTGTCACACGGGTGCTGAGTCCAAACTATAGTAATATCGTTGCTAGAGGCGGTCTAGTGTAACACTGTGTAAGCATAGTAACAAGAATTCAACAAATCCCGTATAGCATGCGGGGGCGGTTAGTGTTTATAAAGTGTTTGCGTTGTGTGTTGTATTTTGATATAGAACGTATGTAACACCCAAAAGTGCGTTAAACGTAAAATGGGTTCGAGTATACTCACAGTGTGTGTTTATCAAGTAAACACAAGCTGGATTGGATTGAAGGGAGCGCAAGATCAGCTTGCGTACGGGAACAGAAACATAAGTCTTCCAAATGTTGACACGGTTGAAATCAGAGTGTCGAGTGGGGTAAAAAGCTAGTGAAGTGTCCGACAAACTATCCGAACGGATGGGTCCAGTCCATCCATCCGGACGGATGGGCTCCATCCGGACGGATGGCCATTCGGGAGGATGGTCTATGTTTGTTTGTGAACCGTTAAAATTTTCGAAGTTTTGATTAAAAATGTTTTAACAGTCGTGGCAACAAAATTTAAACAACGGATATTGTTAGGGTCAGGCCATCCGGACGAATGGGTTCCATCCGGACGGATGGTCATTCAGGCGGATGGTCTGTGGTTGAAGTTTTTGTAAAACTTTTCTCAAACAACGGTTTTGGTTACCGGGGACGGACATGTTGACAGATTTAAACAACAGAAAAAAACACCAAGCCTAGTCCATTCGGATGGATGGGCCTTGCCCATTCGGACGTATGTTCGGTTCTTGATGACGATTCATGTTCAACTTGTTAATCGATCCATTTCCTTAGTGGAAATCAGTTTTCGAGCTGGCTTTCGACTATGGAAAGAGTCGAGAGCCTGACGGGGTCCTGATTCCTCCAATATTGTGTAAAAACTGAAAAGAAATTCAAAAATAAGTTGGGAAACATTGAAATCTTTCTTAACTTGACCCCATCTCGAGTGAAGGATGCTCCACAAAAGTTTACCTAAGCAAAGTGAATGGAAACCATCTTCGAGAGGGCTGGAATCAAGGGTTTTTGAGAAAAAGTTATTGTGCATGTGCGTGTGTGTGTGAGTGTGATTATGATGAAGAAGATGGAGTAGAAGTGAATAGAGATGAAGATTGACGAAGTTTTGAAAGAAAATGCTTACAAAAAGGCCTTGAATCGCGTCTGAGACTTGGGAGCGGATAGGAGTGTCAAAGTGTTGAAATAAGGGTGTACGACGGGTATTTATAGAGGAGGGCGAGGGGTTAAGTTGGTGTGCGAGTGGCGGTGTCCGGATGGCTCCATCCGGACGGATGGGTTCCATCCGGGCGGATGGGCCTCATCCGGGGGTTTGCGTTTATCAATCTTCCAGCTTTGGTTTGTTTGTTAAGTGTTGCGTTGCGTTTTATCGAGTTGCGAGTGAGCGTTTGAGCGTATAAGCATTGCGTTGATAACCACATTACATTCTAAGCAAGTAACCACACAAATAATATAAATGAATAAGTAAATCCGCGTTTCGAGTTTGCGTTGCGATAGTGTTTAAGTAACAAGCGTTATAAACAGCGTTTGAGTGTGACAATTGTAATTAAATAAGTGTTGTAATATGCGTTGAAAAGATAGTTTAACCCATAGCGTTAATCGAATCCCAAGAGTACAAGCGTTTACGAAGAAATCCGATAAAAGTAGGAACAACCGAAATACGGGTTGTTACAACTGGGTCCTAGTAGGGAACAAGGCCCAACGAGACGGCGATACGTGTGATATACGCCCCCTCGTACAGCACAGACATGTCCTGCCTGTGGTACGCCGCCGCAAACCACTGGGCTAGGAAGTGATGGAGGGCGCACGTCTCCTCCCATACAAGGCAGTACAGGTAAAAGAGACCCCCCTGATTGCACCACCCGTGACTCTTCTCGCGTGCTGAAATGGATGTGGCAATAAGCCTGTGCAGGTAACGGTATAGGGGATCGGTGATCAAGGAAGCCCACGACTTCGACTTCGGGCTGAAGTGACGGGTGCTGATCGTCTGCCAGAACCTTAAGAGTGTCATATGGGGGCCATATGGATAGCCTCAGTGTAGATGGGGGTGTCCAACTCCTCCATCGTGTAAAGGCCACAGTGCACAACAAACTCTCTAAGTGACATCTCATGCCACTGGCCGGCTAGACGAAAGCTGACCTCTATCCACGAGTCGTAGGGGTCGTCAAGCTCCTCTGGATGGTTTGCAGGTCTGGGAGCGAAGTCGAAAGATGCCAAAAACTCGCACGTCATGATCCTGTACGACAGCGTATATGTAATATTGAATACCCTGTCACACAGTGTGGTTAGTATGCATGTCGTATACAAAAGAAAGAAAAAACAGTAACAAATAGTATACCTATCCCATGGAGTATCGTGTCCGATGAACCCTCAGGCTCTCACTGCCTCGTCAACCTCCTCGAGAGCTCCCCAATCGAGGGCGGTGTGGCCGCCGATCTGCATACGCTGAAACTTTTCACATCTGTGAAAATCCTCGCTCCTCTCCTCGAACGTTAGATAAGGATTATCTAGCAACGGATCCACGTCTGGGCCACCGCCACGCCTGCGCCCACCGGCCACCGCCGCCCCCGCCCCCGCCGCTCATCCACCTCTGCCACGTCCACGCCCACGTCCGCCACTTCCACCACCACCTCCCGCACCACGACCGACACCTCCATGGCTCGCACCTCGGCCTCTCCCTTTACCTATAACGACATCCATATCTGGATGATTACACAATGTTTAATCATTTTTTTTTACAAAATATAACAATTTTTAACTAATTTAAAAAAATATAACATACACGCGTTACAGACCTAATCGCGTTACGGACGATTTCGACTTAAAATATAAATATTATATATTTACGACGTCTTATATTTCGACGCTCGTTATGGATCTATGCGTGATACGAACGATTTCGACTATATATATATATATAGGGGAAGGTTCATTTGAGAAGAAATTTAATGTGTGAAGAAAAAGAAGAAATGGCATAATGGTAAAGCATTAAATAATTTATAACTCCTCCCATTAATTATGTTATCTCTAATTAATAAAGCAAAAAACATTTTATCCTACACATTTCAAAATTTATCCTACATGTATCTTACACTTACCGAAATTTACCATACGCATATATATAAATTTATCATACACATTTAAGAATTTATCCTACACATATACTAAAATTTATTCTACACATGTCGAAAATTGTCCTTCACCCCAAATTATTTTATCTTGAAAGAGTATATTTAAAATTGAGTTACAAGTTTAATTAGTTACTAATTAATTACAATTAGAAATTTACCTATATGCCCTTATTAATAACATTAAATGCATATATTAAATGAAGTAAATAGAGCATTTCTATTGGTTTAAAACTTATTCTTACAAAATTTTTCTTCTTATTTGAACCTTCCACTATATATATATATATATAGGTAAAGAGTACTGTACAATATTGCTTATCGTACATTACGTACGCTTCAATCTCAGCCGTCAGATCATCTTCCCGCATTTTAAAATCGCATGTTTTTTTATAACAATTTCACATGTGATAATTTTTGATGGATTCACATGTTTTTTTGTACCAATTTCGCATGTGATAATTTTGATGAAATAGCATGTTGTTTTTTATAACAATTTCGCATGTGATAATTTTTGATGAATTCGCATGTTGTTTTTTTGTTTACAATTTCGCATGTGATAATTTTGATGAAATAGCATGTTGTTTTTTGTAACAATTTCGCATGTGGTACCAAAAAACAACATGCGAATTCAATGCGGGAAGATGATCGGACGGCTGAGATTGTAGCGTACGTAATGTACGATAAGGGCATTTGTATGATAACCGGCCTATATATATATATATATATATATATATAGGATAGGAGTTGGCCAGAAAGTCCAAATTTCCTAAAAAGTGTAAAAAGTCATAAAACACCATAATGTCAACCATAAAACACACCAAAAACCCACAAATAATATGATGAAGATTACTAAAACATCATGTATATGGGTTTTGTGTTGTGTTTTAGGTGTTAAGGCTCTGATTGTGGAATGACAAATATTATTGTGTTTTATGTTGTTTAGCATTGTGTGTTTTATATTCATAGTTCTACGATGGTGTGTTTGAAGTTTTTATGGACTATTAGAGTTTGAATATGGTGTTTTAGTAATATTCATTCTATTATTTGTGAGTTTTATGTGTGTTTTATGCCTGAAATTATTGTGTTTTATGACCTTTTACACTTTTTAGGAAAAACACACTTTCCGTAGGATCCCCACTCTATATATATATATATATATATATATATATATATATACGATGACTTACGTTTCGACGCTCGTTACGGACCTACGTGCGATACGGAAGACTTCGACTATATAATATAAATATTATATATCTACGGCGTCTTAGGTTTCGACGCTCGTTATGGACATACGCACGATAAAGACGATTTCGACTAAAAATATAAAAAAGTTATACATTTACAATGACTTACATTTGGATGCTCATAATGGACTTAATTGCGTTATGGACGATTTCGACTAAAAATATAAATATTATACATTTACGACGTCTTAGGTTTCGACGCTCGTTACGGACCTACGCGCGATACGGAAGATTTCGGCTAAAAATACAAAAAATTATATATTTACGATGACTTACGTTTCGATGCTCATTATGGACCTACGCATGATATGGACGAATTTGACAATATAATATAAATATTATATATCTACGACGTCTTAGGTTTCGACGCTCGTTACGGACCTACGCGCGATACGGACGATTTCGACTAAAAATATAAATAAATTATATGTTTACGACGACTTACGTTTCGACGCTCGTAACAGACCTAATCGCATTATGGAAGATTTCGACCAAAAATTTAAATATTATATATTTAGGACGTCTTAGATTTCGACGCTCGTTAAGGACCTACGCGCGATACAAACGATTTCGACTAAAAATATAAAAAATTATATATTTACGACGATTTACATTTTGACGCTCATTACGGACCTACGTGCGATACGTATGACTTCGACTATATAATATAAATATTATATATATATACGACGTCTTAGGTTTCGACGCTCGTTACGGACCTACGCGCGATACGGACGATTTCGACTAAAAATATAAAAAAATATATATTTACGACGACTTACGTTTTGACGCTCGTAATGGACCTAATCGCGTTACGGACGATTTCGACTAAAAATATAAATATTATATATTTACGACATCTTAGGTTTCGACACTCATTACGGACCTACGCGCAATACGGACGATTTCGACTAAAAATATAAAAAAAATATATATTTACGAAGACTTACGTTTCGACGCTCATTACGGACCTACGCGCGATACGGAGGACTTCGACTATATATTATAAATATTATATATTTACGATGCCTTAGGTTTCGATGCTCGTTACGGACCTATACGCGATACGGACGATTTCGACTAAAAATATAAAAAAATATATATTTACGATGACTTATGTTTGGACGCTCGTTATTAGCCCTTGGGTTGGTCAATTCTTCCCACCTCCTTCTGTTGGTACACTTTATGTGGACGCGACTCGGCTCGGTTCGATTCGGTTCGACTCGGTTAGGTTCGGCTCAAGTCCGACGTTGCAACATTCCTCCGTTGTGCGCCCCAGAGTTCGACACGCGAAGCACGAAGAGCCTCGAACCGTCCCGCAGACACATCATCCATGACATCACCATGATGATGTCATGATGATGTCATGATGATCATATGAAGACTTCATATTCCATACATGACGAACTCCTTGTTTTCGTCAAAATTGATATGGCGAACACTCCTTGTTTTCGTCATTATGTGTGTGTGGCGAAATCCCTGATTTCGTCACACATGGTTTTCGTCGCATGGGTTTTCGTCATTGGTCAGTATAAATAGCTAAGTTGTTTCACAGTTTAGTTATGAGATTATTGTGAGACTCCACGAGAGCTGAGAGACTTGTGAGAGTTTATTGTACAAGCATTGTGTGCATATGTTTGTGAATGTTCTCATCCATTTAATCTAAGTTAATCTTTGGTTACTTGCTGTTGTTATTTATCTACTTTGTTCGGTTTGCACCGTCACGGGGATTCCGCACCCGTGATCGTGTTTGTGATAAACAGGGAATAGGTTTTCGTATCAGATCCTCCAGAAAAACGGACCTACAAGTGGTATCAGAGCTTTGGCTCTTTCCCTTGTTTAAAACCAAACATTGTTAGTGTTTTATCAAGTTGTTTAATCGTTTTTCAAGAAACTGTTCTTGGTTATATTCATATTTTCTGGAAAATATCTTGAAAAATCGGTGCAATCCTTGTTGGTTTTGCTTTAAGCTTGTTTAAAAAACCATGTCTATTGCATATTCATATATTAAAAGTTTAAGAAAAATCTTGTTCGGAAAGTTTGTCCGGTGATATTTTGGCCGAAATCTTCATAAGAGTTCATCGAGTATTCAAGTTGTTCATAACTGTTCTTGAAAAATATTTGTGTTTGATCTAAAATTGTGGTTTTATTAAACTGTTATTGATTTTAATATATTAAGTTGACTATAGTGTATATGTGTAATGATGAGTTGGTGAGAAAAAAGGAGTTTCGAAAATCAGTAAAAACATGTCGGTTTGAAAATTGTGTCACCTTGTGTCAGGATAAGGATAAGATTTCCTTTGTCAAAATATCCATACGATTTCCTAAAACACAAACAGACTTCGCCACTTATACATCTTCGTTAACCTCAAACAGATTTCGTCACCAGTGTGTTCGTTAGTTGTGTTGTGTTTTCGTCAATCAAAGGGTGTTTTCGTCAGCTGTTATCTTCGTCACCCACTGAGATTTCGTCCCCTCCAATTTCGTCAAACACAAACAATTTCGTCACCTCTAATTTCGTCAAAGGTTTCTTTTAAACAAAGTCTCTAAGGGGTTCTCGACGAAATCAGTATTCGTCAAAGGTTTCTTTTAAACAAAGTCTCTAAGGGGTTCTCGACGAAATCAGTAACTTCGTCAAAGGTTGTTCTTGTTGGACTGGATGAAATCTCTAAGTTCGTCATCAAGGATTTCGTCGAACATACTTGTGATTTTAAACAGAACCTTTGCAAATCATACTTAACCATCTGTTTTCAAGTTGTTATTCAGGTACAATTGTTCTTATATCAAATATGAGTACGAATCCTTTAGATTGGAGCATTAGCACGGTCCCTGATATGTCATGGATTAAGTCTTTGATGCCACAAGAAAGAATTTCGGCTAGTTAATGGGCGTGCATGGCAAATCAAAATCAAAGTATCCAAAACCTACTCATAAGCGAAAATGAAACGGGTAGCAATAACCGTCCGCCAAAACTCAACCACATGAACGACTATCCATCGTGGAAAGGTCGCTTTCAGAATTATGTTTTAGGTCAAAACACCGAGTTATGGACGTGTTTCACCACAGCATATAACATCGCTCTTGAGGAAGCCGGATCAAATGCCACAACGTTGGCGACCATGGTTGGGCTTGAGGTGGTTTAGGAAAATGACAAGAAGGCGTATGACCTTGAAAAGAAAGTGTTTGCTATTCTTACGCAAGCATTGCACAAAGATATCTATCATCAATTCACCCATTGTACCAGCACCAAAGCCTTGTGGGACATCCTAGTTACAAGAGGAGAAGGAAATGCGGCCACACGGAAGACCCGTCATGATTTACTAAAGAAGGAGTTTGAAGGGTTTATGTTTGTGCAAACTGAAACACTGAATGAGATGACAACTCATTTTTATCATTTAATTAGTGAAATGATTTCTTACAAGTTTGTTGTATCTTCGCAGGAAATAGTCGCACGGTTTGCTGATGCTCTACCACCAAAGTGGAGCCCATTCATTGAGTTGTTAAAGCATACATGTGTATTGGATACTGTCAGTATCTATGAGTTTGTTCAAAAGCTGGAGAACAAAGATGCAGAAGAAATCAGAAAAGCTAAACTAATTCCTGTCCCTCAAAATCCAGAGATGTACTTTGGAGGGATTGCTCCTGCTGCTAGTACAAGCCAGCAACCAAAGATACAAACAGCTTTTGTGTCAAATGCTTTCGACCCAAATTCCTATTTTGGAGGAGTAGTTGCACCACCCCAACTTGATATAAATGCCTATCTTCCGAAACCTCAAGTTGCCACACCTCAACCCCAATTTGATATAAATGTCTATCTTCTGAAACCTCAATTTGCCACACCTCAACCCCAATTTGATCCAACTGCCTATTTTCCTAAACCACCTCAAGCCCAACCACAACAAGCCTTCTATGGTAACAAACCTGATACTTCAAATCTTTCCAAAGTGAGTGTAGAAGCTGCACGGGATCACATGGAAATTCTTACCACTATGGTTAATGCTTACAGCGGATTAGTCGCAGGTCAAATTGGAAACATAAATTTGACCAATGAAGATTATCAGCAGATAGACAGAGATGAGATGGAGTTGATGGACATTAAGTGGGCGTTTGCTAGCGCTGTGAGAAGGGCAAAGGATTATATGAGCAGAACGGGGAGAACCAGCTTGGAAAGCAAAAGGGATACCAAGTACGGGTTTGACAAGGGTGCTGTCACATGCTTTAATTGCGGTGAAAAGGGTCACTTCAAACGTGAATGCACGCGACCGAGCAAACAAGGCAACCAACAAGGCAACCAAAATCCCTTCCAAAATCAAACAAGTACTTCAAATCAAGCTAACAACGAAAGAGGGATAGTAGCTGCTAACAACCAAACCAACCAGTCAGGGCCTTCAAACTCCAACCGAGCATTGATAGTTTAAGCTGATGAAGGGTGTGATTGGTCCGTACAGTTTGGAGATGGAGGACAGGGAGGAACTGCATGTTATGCTAAAATCATCAGTCACATCAAGCATGTGCACAAGGAAGAATTTTCTGAATCAGATGATAGTTTGGGATACAGTGGCAGTTCCGATTCAGAATCAGATGTGAATGAACGAATGGATTCTGAAGGTGATAGTTTGTTGAATGATGCTGAGGAGGTCAAGTGTCAGAAATATGTCTTGATCAAGAAAGCTGGTGCTACATCAGAAGAAATGGAGAAGATTCTCACTGAAGATGGATCTTTCTCTTCTCAAACTGCCTTTGTGGCTAATGTCTCAGCTTCTACAAGTCAGGTAAAATCTGAAACTCCTAGCATATGTAGTGATTGTGCTGATAAGAAACATGAATGTGCTGATATGAAACAAGAATCTGAAAAGATTCACAGTCACAATCAGAGTTTGGTTATTGAACTGTCAAAGTGCAAAGAGGCAAACATGGCCTTAGCTCGCAACGAAAAAGATTTTAAATCGGTAATTGAAACACTCAAGAAAAGTGTTTATGAGTTATCAAAAACGGTTTTTAGTAAGCAAACTGGTATTAATAATTACATTAATATCATTGAGGCAACTAAGAAAGAGCTAGCCGAGGTAAAATGTGAGCATGAAGCGATCAAGCTCAAATTGGAGAGTTACTCAAACTCCCGATATGTGCTTGATCACATCATTGACGTTCAACAACTAAAGGGTAAGGTTAAAGGCGTTGGGTATAAGTCGTGTCCGCCTCCTTTGAGACACAACTATACCAAGATGCCCGATGAGGAGGAAATGCCGCGTTTTGAGCCAACTGTACCTCTTGATTATGAGGAAGTTACAACTGGCTTAGGGTTCAAAATGGACAATTCATCGGATGGCTCATCTGATGGCAAGGAAAATTCATCATGTGCTTCAAATCAAAGTCCTCCAACCGTTGAGGACTATGATTCTTCGGATGATGAATCGGATGTGAGTGATGAGGATAAATCTCTTGACGATAGAAAAGGAGTAGAAGTGCCTTTTGAGAATCACATTTTGTGTGATCCTCCTACTCCTGCTATGCAATCAACTGGTTCTAAACAAGAGATAGATCCTATCACTGAGACAGTGTCTACCATTAAAAATGATAACGTGTTGTATACTTTGGTCGGTGATAGTAAAATTTATCCAGACAAAGATTTTCCAATAAAAAACGTCAATCAATCCTTGATTGATAAAGTGTTTGAAGATAATACAACTAAGTTTTTGGGTAAAGGGATCCCGAGAGTTTCAGTAACTCAGTGTGATCCGATTCCAAAAGCTGAAGTTAGCAGAAAATTTGGAAATAAAAAATCACCAACGAAGCAACAACCTATCGCTTTTAAGGGTAAACAGCAACAACAACGAGCTCAAAATTCTAAAGGTTCACAACCGAAGGTTGAGACCAAAGGAGCTCGTTTCAAGAAGAAAACCAATGATGTTAAATTTGTAGCATCCAAGGGTACTGACAAGGTGGAGACTTTTGAAAATAAATCAAACACCGATTTTGTTCAAAAAGTCAGAATTTTAAAGTGTAACGCTCAAAACAATTACACCCAACACACAAACGGGTGTGAAGCTAGTACCTCTGGGTCTACAACTTCAACGTCAGGTCATCGAACAGAATCTCCTAATTTTGTTGAAAGGAGATCATGCTTTAAATGCGGGGAGTTTGGCCACATTATCAGAAATTTCACAAACTCTCCGAAACCAAATTTTGTAGAAAGAGCCCCTTCTGAACAAGGTCACCAACAACGTCGTCCTGTGTCACCAAAAACTGACAAACGCATTGTTAAAGAAAAGGAAACAAAACAAGGACGTAAAAATGTGAAGGTGATCGAAAAGGCTGTAAAAACGGAAGTAAAATCTGTTAATAGGAAACCTAGTTTGTCACAACCATTAAAACCAGAAAGTGTAAATAATACACAAACTGGTAAAAGGAAACAGGCTTGGAAACCTAAAACAGGTGAGGATTCAGGGGGAGGCTTGCAATTTAAGGACCTTCAAGAAATTGAAATTACATTTCTTGATTCTCAGGGGCAATCCAAGTCTATGAAGGCTTGGGTCCCCCTCTTCAACTAATCTCTGAGTGAGTGTGCAGGATGTTCCAGGAGGAACTATCGATAGTCATCGGATTGTTGATAGTGGAGTGTCCATGCACAAGATCGGCGACAAAGAAATTGTTGCCTTTGATGGAGAGAAAAAGAAAAGAAGACAGAATTGTCCGTCGAAAGAAATTGAAAACCTTCGACAAAATGGAAATCATACCAAAGTTTGATTGTTCAAAGCTTTAATCGGGTCCCCGGGATAGATTCAATCAAAATGTACGCACCTGCAGCACGTCTGATGTTCAAAATCAACAAGATGAACGTGCAGTATACATTTCTTCACGGTGTGATTGAAGAAAATGTGTTTGTTGAACAAACTAACCGGGTGTGCGGATGCCTTGGCGTGGATTGAACAACCACACACTACTTCTGAAAGAGAAAGACAAAGACCTTTGCTGGTGCAATGTGGAAGACCAGTCGGACCCAGAGGTTTATGATCTTGTTGCTGTGAAGAGATTTCTCGGTTAATTGAAGTAGCTACAAAAATCGACTATGAAATCCACACCGGGTGGATATCTAGTTTGGGAGAGCACTCAGTTTACTTGCAATGCATGAAACAGTTGCAGGATACGGTTTTGATTTTCTTATCTCTCCTTTACTCGTCGATATTTAAGCTGCTTTATGAATTATTATCATCTCGTACAACACTCTTTGGCCAGACACGTTGATCTCGAATATCACCTCACACGTGATTGTTTCAATAAGAAACTCGTCAATGTTGTCATGGTCCACACCGCTTACCGGCGTGCCAACTCATTTTCCAAAATTCAATAAATCATTTCTGATTAAATTAATTTTGGTAAACGGCATTGAGGTAAAACATGAGTTAACCGACATCGGAAAATCGTTTTTGTAAATACCTTTGTGTTTTTAAATTTTATCTTAGTTTGTTGATTTTAGGGGGAGTAAATCCAAAATTTGAAAATTCAAAAACATCGAAAAATTTCAAAAGTAAAAAACAATAGAAAAACAAAAATGAGTTTCCTGGCGAGACAAAGAGAAAATGTTAGTAAATCAGTGGTCTGTTGAAACCTTTTCGAACTGAACTTAAAATGAAAAATGATAAGCAGCTCTATATAAGATGTATCGGTAGGCTCACATTCATTTTAAAGTGTGAAGGGTGATACAAATCCTTAAATCGACTGAAGACCAGGTGGGAACCACTCATTGGCATATGGTCTTAGTACCGAAATTTCGTTTGAGAGATTGCCGAGGTTCTGAGATATTCGGTCTTTATGCTGTCTTATCATCCGAGTATCATGGTTGTATCTTTTACCGAAAAATAACGGAGACAAAGTCTAGATCTTCCATGATACTATACACACGTGTACATATTGCATTCGACCTCAATAAGTGATCAACAAACACATGTCCAAACAAAATAAGTGATAATTTATCACAGCTTTCTTGCGGGAGTCAAGTTCGTCTCTTTGCTATACGTTAGTACTGACCTGTTCACGGACTTGCTCCTGTGCCCTCATGCATCTGAAAATCAAGTTCCTCATCAATAAGTGATTCAATCACATAGGGCTTGTTTTCAATCAAAATAAGTGAGTTTCTCACATCTTTTATATGGTCAAACAGATGATAAACGGTATACTCACCGGTAAGATGAACTCTCGTGCATACCTTAATACGGGAATGTGTCGTGTGTGGATAAACACCGGTCTGTAAGTATAATTCATACCTTAACGTATCCCCTAAACATGATTACATCTGATAAGTTGAGCTTATGTGGACAACAATACCGATAATTGTTATAGGATGCTTATTTAAATGTTAACTAATTGAACAAAAAGAGCGTTTTGGCATGACCGTACACTGATATGATTCTCTTACCCTCGAAACTCACAAAAAGAATGTCTGTAAATATTTGTTTACTGCTTTCGTTTCTGCATCTTTGTATATATTTATTTATTGCTTTCCGTCTTTACATTTGAAAAATGAAAAATTCCAAAAAGATTTTAGGTGTGTTTTAATCTAAATTTTATAAAAGCCAAAAAGATTTTGCTTCTATTTTTGATTGACCGATGTTGGAACTCGAGTCTATCCTATCCAAAATCCCGATTTTTAGCCGGAAAACAATTGCATCTTCATAAACTATCGAAGTTAACAAATTTTGAAAGTTAAAGGATTAACATTGATCAGTTTTTAAACTTTCAAACTGTTGTCGGTCGGTGTTTGATTGAGAGGTGGTCTCATGTGAGTCGTGTGCTTATATTGTTAAAAGTCAATTCTTAGTGAGGTTTTCATTTGAAAACTTTCAAAGAATGACTATATTCCAAGCGGTTGTTCTCACTGCGTGTTTAGATTTCTTGTATGTGCAGATGGTGCATTGGAACCAGCTGAAGACGAATAGAACGTGTCAGACGACAAGCCATAAAGTGAAGACACGACATTGATGCAATCAGAAGATCAAGTTGATCGAGTTGCAGCTGATCACTCATCAACACCAAAAGTATTGAAGATAAAAAGATTCACGAGCATCATTCAAGGGGGAGTTTGTTGATACACTCCCTAATTGTGTCACGTGAAGACCTTTTAAAGATCCGAAAATGTGAAGATCGAACCATCACGAGTAGCGTCAAAGGGGGAGTTTGTTGGTACACTTTATGTGGACGCGACTCGGCTCGGTTCGATTCGTTTCGGTTCGACTCGGTTAGGTTCGGCTCAAGTCCGACGTTGCGACATTCCTCCGTCGTGCGCCCCAGAGTTCGACACGAGAAGCACGGAGAGCCTCGAACCGCCCCGCAGACACATCATCCATGACATCACCATGATGATGTCATGATGATCATATGAAGACTTCATATTCCATACATGACGAACTCCTTGTTTTCGTCAAAATTGATATGGCGAAATCCCTGATTTCGTCACACATGGTTTTCGTCGCATGGGTTTTCGTCATTGGTCAGTATAGATAGCTAAGTTGTTTCACAGTTTAGTTATGAGATTATTGTGAGACTCCACGAGAGCTGAGAGACTTGTGAGAGTTTATTGTACAAGCATTGTGTGTATATGTTTGTGAATGTTCTCATCCATTTAATCGAAGTTAATCTTTGGTTACTTGCTGTTGTTATTTATCTTACTTTGTTCGGTTTGCACCGTCATGGGGATTCCGCACCCGCGATCGTGTTTGTGATAAACAGGGAATAGGTTTTCGTATCGGATCCTCCAGAAAAACGGACCTACACCTTCTTCACCCAATCACTTTATAACTTCATTTAAACCCAAACCCTAATCCACCATTATAAAACCAAGTCTCCTACACCTTCATTTCACTTTTCTAACTCTCAAAACTCACTCATAACATACCATAATCAGCTGAAACATCAGTTTGGGGCAGATTCTTCTAAGTTCCAAAGTGAGCTTCTATCTCACTTTTCTTCAAGTTTCTTCACTTCTTCTTCTTTAAAGCTTGGAACACCTCTAGGAGTGTTTCCACAAGTTTACCATGGTAAACTAAGGTGGAACATTACCATTTTGAGGTCCAACTTTCTGTTTTGAAGAAAACTTTACTTAAACTTTTACAAACATGTTCAAACTTGTGAAATCTTGTACCTACCTTGCTTCTAACCAAGTCTATGGTTAGGGAGCTTGAGTATGGTTGATTTCTATAAGTTTAGAGGTGCAAACACCCTCTAAACTTTTGGTTTTAACAAGGTTTTAGACAACCTACAAGTGTTGAGACCATCCAAGCTCACCATCTTCAATATGGCGAGACTTGAGTTTTAGTGAAAGTGTGAACCATGGAAGCCTTGGCTTTCCAACCTAGTTCCACTACCTCACTTGTTGATTTGATGCTTGTCTTCCACCACTAAGCCACTAAAACAACTTTCTAGACATAAAGTGAACAAGGCTACGTTACGTCCCCAAACACTTTCCATGCTTGGGATAAACACATCTACCTAGTTCACTTGGTTGTTTAAGTGACTTAGACAAATACTAAGTAGCTTCCAAGAATGAAAGTAAGTTAACCCCGCCTCGCCTCCAACATTTGCCATGTTGGGTATAACACGCCCGAGTTATTCCTACTTGGCTACTTAGCAAACTTAGTTAATTATACTTTTACTTTATTAATGACCAACCGAGCCATCAACTAAGTTGTTGGTTTTGTGTTTTGATGAATCATATAACAAGGTTAAATGGATGGAATCATCCTACCTCCTTGGATGACCATTTTCATGGTTCCATAAATATATTCGTTTATGTCGTAATCTACATTCATAATACGTGAAACTTTAAATTCCTAATCTAATCCATTGAACAAAAACCATAACCCACACACCTCCGTTTCCCTTTAGGGTAACTTTGGTGTTCCATAAACTAAAGACTCGTGAAACTCACTACATGGATTTACTTCGTAAACCGTGAGTATAGTTGACCCTTTTTACGCTTTAACGCACTTTTGGGTGTAACATGATAAACTATCAAATTCACAATACACACAATCAAACATATTTAATCACTCAACCCGCCAAACTTTCTATTTTTTATGCTTAGGTTGTTTATGCTAGAATACTTTCATGCACTCTATTTGTCATTAACTTAGCTAGCCCACCCTAACAATTATAGCACTATAGGAGTAGCATACCGCCTGTCAGGGTATTGTTAAGACAACATACTTAACGGTCTCAATCACTTCGGTGTCGAGGGACGCACATTATACTTTACGGTCTCGTTCACTTCGGTGACGAGGGATGCCCAATATTCTAGTTGACACTCGGGTTTGGCCTATAGTTATGCATGCTAGCTTCAACTTAGTATATAAATTAATATGTTGGATTTGAGACAATCTTTTATACGTATGCTATATATTCAAACTTGTATACTAACCAACTTTGTGTTGATTTTATTTAATACATGTTGCAGGAAACATATATTGACGCTAAAGAAATCTACTTAGGATGGATTTAGAAACACACGTAAATTCTTTATTTGTAATTCTAATGTTGTATTTGTTTAAGTTGAAATTGTTGTACTTTTCCATTTCAAAACAATGTAACCCCTTTAGTATGAAATGAAATTCATTACTTTAAATACTTGTCACAATTAGTTGTTATGAACTCTCTTGCAATCTCGCTTTTGTCTCACTCCGATGTTTTCGCCATCGGTTGGGGTGTGACATTTCTGCCTACCAAACAACACAAGGTAATGATTCATCCCATTCCCACACGGTAACCAAACAAGACTATGGAATAGTAATGATCCATTTCATTCCTCTATCCATTTTATTACCTCGTCAATTCCATTCTTAAGTTATTGTATTCAATGAAGTGAAGTTTTTGTTAAACGCTTTCACATAACTTGCTTTCAAAAGGACAAATATTGGACAACTATTGTATATATTGTTTTGTAATATGAAATTTTTATACTGGTTTCCAAAAATATGTGTCGATTAAAGGCATATAACTTTGGAAATACCAATGACGTAAACGTGTTAAGTCATGTAGTGAAACATTTTTATGTCATACTAGGGTATGCTCTAAGGATTGCTGGGTTAGCGACTACACATGGCTCAAAATTTTGGGGGCCATTTTTTCCTAGTTTTACATGCATACAAAGGATTTAAACACAAAAGTAGTGATGCAAGAACTAATGAAATCATCTCCATGCCGCATGCGAGGTCGCAACCTTGAGACTTGGCAACTCCGGTTTTTTTTTTCACTCGTTTCTCCTCCCACTTTGTTTCCTTTGTGATTACCCATCTCACTTAGATACTTTGGTATCTTACTCAAGTACTAGTTTAACCAGAATTTATCAAGTTTAATTAGTACTTGAATATGAGAGAAAGCACCGATCCAAGTTGGCTAAGTTAATTATAAACAAGCCAACCAAGCCCAAGTTCAAATTTCAGCTTGGTTTAAAATTCAAGTCAAGCCGAGCCCAAGCTAGCCTTGGCCCAACCCAGTTTGGCTTACGAATAGCCCTATCTAAAACAATAATTGGCATACTAATGAATTTTATTTATGCATATAAGTTTCTTTATTAAGGGACCATTTTTACTAGTCGTACATGGATTCTGAAATCTACAGACTGGCCTTGAGATGAACTTCACTCTAAGTTTCAAAATGGTGCCCATGTTAGTCTACGTTTTGACATTTATGTACGTGTCGATATAAATTCAAATTTGTTTATGTTTCGACGTAATAACATTTTGACAACCTCGAGTTTTGAGTGCTTAATTTTATGTACATGTTGGTATAAATTTAAGTTGTTTACATTTTGACTTTTTTTTCTATTATATATAGTAATTTTGAATGTTTTTGAATCTCACTTTCTCAAATTTAAACATTAACACTTACCCCCTTCAACTTTTTTAACACTTTGTTAAATGAAATGTCATTTGACCCCCTCGAATTTTACATGTTTATTTTTATGTACCCATCGATATAAATTTAATTTGGTTTACGTTTTGACATAATATTTTTAAAGTAAATAATACTTTATGTTTTATGAGTCATGTCATATATAACAGGTTTTGGTATCTATTTTTATAGACATTTTGAGTTAGTCTACGTTTTGACATTTATGTACGTGTCGATATAAATTCAAATTTGTTTATGTTTCAACGTAATAACATTTTGACAACCTCGAGTTTTGAGTGCTTAATTTTATGTACATGTTGGTATAAATTTAAGTTGTTTACATTTTGACTTTTTTTTTCAAAAATAAGTCATGTCAAATATAATACGTTTTTTATGCTTATTTTTTATGGATGTTTCTAGTTGGTCTACTTTTGATTGATAAGCAATTAAGAAAAATAAGTTCAAATCACGTTAAAAAACGCACGCGGGGCATCAATTCTAGTTGTTGTTATTTCATCCGGTTGTTTACTATTATTGTTGTAATTCTCTGGCAGCCGTTTATGGCCCACCCCATCTAGTATAGATCCAAAAAGCTTGGTGATTATAGCAAATTAGCAGTGGTGTTACAGTTGTCACAACAAGCATAAGGAGAAGGAGGTGTAATAGTGTTTATAGTAATCATTCTAACGTTTGTAATTGTGTTTGACCTGGCTATAGTATCTTACTAGTTGGGTGCTTTTATAAAGGAACTTTGCCCATTAGATAAACAACTTAGTAAGAGAAGAAAGAATAAACCTTATATAAAAGCATGTTGAATATAATATTCCTAGATAGACTAAATTATGAATGCACAACCCCTAGTATATTTTGAATTTCAGTTGTAATTTGTAATAGACATGTATATATATATCAAAGTCGCAATGTTTGCCATTTTTCCCGTTTGTACAGTTGTACCTGAATGGTTGTACTAAATATTAGCATGTGATAATTAATAATTGATAAATATTCAGATGGAACACGCTGTTAATAAACCAGTTAATGAAGTTAATCAATCGGAACACAATAATAAAGATCACTTTCTAAATCGGCAAGATATAGAAAACATCGTCGCTCAGGGAATAGCCAATGTTATCCCGGCAATCGTCGCTGCTGTTAAAAGTCCTATTGAGCCTTCACAAGCTCACCCCAGTAAACGCACGCGCGATGATATTTCAGTAATAGTGTTAACGGAGGAGGCAATAACGACAACTTATTTCATGCCCCAATACTCAAGAAAATGAAAGCTGCAACACCTGGTTGCACTTACAAGGAATTTCTTGCCTGTAAACCAGCTGAATTTGCAGGCAATGAAGGGGCGACAACCGCACTGCATTGGTTAGAGAAAACTGAAGCAGTAATTAAAATAAGTAAATGCGCGGAGGAAGACAAAGTTATGTATGCTTCTCACCTTTTCAAGGAAGAGGCATTAGAGTAGTGGAATACGGTATTGCAAGCCAAGGGAAGTGACTTGGCTTACGCCATGAGTTGGGAAGAATTTAGACAAGTGGTAGAAAGAAAGTTCTGTCCCGAATATGAAAAGGAACAAATGGCAAAAAAGTTCCTGAGCCACCGAATGGTGGATGTTGATTGCCGAGGGTATACTTCAAAGTTCTTCGAGTATGCCAGAATTGTGCCAACTCTGGTTTCGCCAGAGCCGGTACTTATTTCTCGCTACATTTGGGGTTTGATTAGCGAGATTCGTGATATCGTCAAAGCTGCAAGACCCCGCACGATTGATGATGCGGTAGAGTTAGCCAATACCTTGACCGATGGACTGGTACGCACGTGAGAAGAAAACAGAAAGAAGGAATTGACTCAGAAGATTACCCAAGGATTTCGAGGGGGTAATACTAGTAACAACTTCAAGAAAAGAGGAACTGGACAATCCTCCACTGTTCAATTTTGCAGTACCTGCAAAAGAAAGCATTTTGGAAAATGCAAAGGGTATTGCAATTTCTGCAAAATTCCAGGGCATCAAGAAGAAGATTGCAGGAGGAAGAAATCAACAATCTGCTTCAATTGTGGAGAAGCTGGACATTTTAGACCAGACTGCCCTAAACTGGTCAAACCAGCTGACAACAAGGCTAAACTTGCAGAAGGGACTACCAAGAAAAATGCAAGAGCCTTCCAGTTGACTACACAGGAAGCAGATCTGATTCCGGACGTGATAGCGGGTACGTTCCTAGTTCACAACGTTTATGCAAAAGTATTATTTGACTCTGGTGCAAACCAAAGTTTTATAAATACTTCATTCTGCCAACCTCTTAAGCTACCTTTAAACAAACTTAGGCTGATTTATACAGTAGACACAGCCGACGGTAACTCTGTTAGCATAGATCGAGTCTTGCAGGAAGGTAAGATAGAACTTTCAGGTCATAAATTTTCTGCAAACCTGTTACCTATGAACTTAGCTGGATTCGATGTTGTGTTAGGAATGGATTGGTTAGTAGCCAACCATGCTCGAATCCTCTGTGATAAGAATTCCATAGAAATTCATACACCCACAGGAGGAATAATTATGGTTACAAGAGATAAGCCACGAAAGCCAATGAAATTCATTTCAGTAATGAAAGTGGCCAGTTATTCAAGAAAACAAGGAATATCATATATGATTTCGGTAGTTATTAATACCAAAAATAAAGAACTTAAGGATATTCCAGTAGTATCAGAATACCCGGATATATTCCCAGAAGAACTACCTGGATTACCACCCGATAGGGAAGTAGAATTTAGAATTTATCTAATTCCTGGAACTACACCGATAGCCAATGAACCTTATCAGTTAGCACCCACCGAAATGTTAGAACTGAAAAAGCAGTTAGATGAATTACTAAGCAAAGGATTTATACAACCTAGTTCATCCCCGTGGGGAGCTCCAGTGTTGTTTGTGAAAAAGAAAGATGGTTCAATGAGAATGTGTATCGCTTATAGGGAACTGAATAAGGTTACAATTAAGATCGATACCCATTACCAAGAATTGATGATCTTTTTGATCAAATGCAAGGGGCTAGATACTTCTCTAAGATAGACTTACGCTTCGGATACCATCAGTTGAAAGTACAAGAAGAAGACATACCTAAAACTGCTTTCAGAACTAGGTATGGTCATTACGAGTTTACAGTCATGCCCTTTGGATTAACAAATGCTCCTGCAACATTTATGGACATGATGAATAGAATCTGTAAACCGTACTTGGATAAATTTGTAATTGTCTTCATTGACGATATACTTATTTATTCTAAAAGTCAGGACGAGCATTGTGATCATCTACGAGCACTCTTAACTTTGTTAAGAAAGGAAAAGCTTTACGCCAAATTCTCGAAGTGTGAATTTTGGCTACAGGAGGTACAATTTTTAGGACACATGGTGAATTACGAAGGTATTCACGTAGATCCCTCCAAAATAGAAGCGATCACTAAATGGAAGGTCCCGCAATCAGCTACGAAAGTTAGAAGTTTTCTAGGGTTAGCTGGATACTATAGACGGTTTATTAAGGATTTTTCCAAATTAGCTGTACCATTAACTAAGCTAACCTGTAAAGCAGTAAAGTTTGAATGGGGATCTAAGCAAGAAGAGGCTTTTAAGACTTTAAAGCAAAGGTTAACGAACGCCCCAATTCTTGCTTTACCAGAAGGGACAGAAGATTTTAAAGTTTACTGTGATGCATCTAAGCTAGGATTAGGATGTGTTCTAATGCAACGCAAAAAGGTAATTGCGTATGCCTCAAGGCAATTGAAAAAGCACGAGGAAAATTATACGACGCATGACTTAGAATTAGGAGCCATAATTTTTGCCCTTAAGATTTGGAGACACTATTTGTATGGCAGTAAGTTTACAGTCTATATAGATCATAAGGGTTTAAGATACATATTTGGGCAAAAAGAATTGAACATGAGGCAAAGGAGATGGATGGAAATTCTAAGTGACTACGATTGTGATATTCAATATCACGAAGGAAAATCAAATGTAGTTGCAGATGCCTTAAGTCGTAAGTATTATGAAAAGCACAAGCGAGTTCGTGCTCTTAGATTAAATCTATAGTTAGATTTAATGGAACAACTGAAAAACATTCAAGAAACAGCACTCAAGGATGATGCTGAAGGAATGAAAGGAAGAATAAAAGACTTGGAGCAAGGGGCTGATGGAATTTGGAGATTCCATATGAAAAGAATTTGGGTACCTAAGCAGGGAGAATTAAGAAATAAGATTTTAGAGGAAGCCCATAAATCCAGGTATACCCTGCATCCTGGTAATAATAAAATGTACCAAGATTTAAGGAATAACTTCTGGTGGATAGGAATGAAAAAAGATATAGCTAGATATGTATCTAAATGTCTAACTTGTTCCCAAGTTAAGGCAGAGCACCAAAAACCTTCAGGATTACTCCAACAATTAGAAATGCCTGTTTGGAAGTGGGAACTAATAACTATGGATTTTGTTACTAAGTTGCCCAAAACCAGAAAAGGCAATGATGCGATTTGGGTAATTGTGGATCGATTAATCAAATCAGCTCATTTTCTACCCATGAAAAAACCTTTAGTATGGAAAGGTTAGCAAAATTATACGTAGACGAAGTAGTATCCCTACATGGAGTTCCACTCTCTATTGTATCAGATAGAGATAGTCGTTTCACTTCACATTTCTGGACAAGTTTCCAAGAAGCCATGGGGACGCGATTAAATTTAAGTACAACTTACCATCCCCAAACATACAGACAAAGTGAAAGGACAATCCAAACCCTGGAAGACATGCTTAGGGCATGTGTAATAGATTTTGGTGGAAACTGGGATGACCACCTACCCTTAATTTAATTCTCCTATAACAATAGTTTCCATGCAAGCATTGAAGCTACCCCATTTGAAGCACTGTATGGACGAAAGTGTAGAACTCCAGTTTGTTGGGCAG
Source organism: Helianthus tuberosus (assembly GCA_030545235.1). Classification (NCBI taxonomy): domain Eukaryota; kingdom Viridiplantae; phylum Streptophyta; class Magnoliopsida; order Asterales; family Asteraceae; genus Helianthus; species Helianthus tuberosus. The sequence continues at coordinate 124,859,814 of CM060441.1, read as the reverse complement.
AAATAGGAGAAAGCCAATTATCCGGTCCCGAAATCGTACAAGAAACTACCGACAAGATCACTCAAATCAAGGAAAGACTGAAAACGGCTCGTAATCGTCAGAAGAGTTATGCAGACAATAGACGCAAGCCGCTAGAATTTCAAGTGGGAGACAAGGTACTCTTGAAAGTTTCTCCTTGGAAAGGAGTAGTTCGGTTCGGAAAGAAGGGAAAGTTAAGTCCAAGGTACGTAGGACCATTCCCAGTAATCCAGCGTATAAGACCAGTTGCTTATCGCTTACAACTACCGGGAGAATTAGCTGGGGTACATGATGTGTTTCATGTATCTAACCTCAAAAAGTGTTTGTCCGACGAATCCATGGTAGTACCTCTCCAAGATATAGAGGTAAATGAGAAGTTAAAATTTGTGGAGAAACCACTGCAGATAGAAGACAGAAAGGTCAAGTTTCTCAAGTACAAACGACTAGTGCTGGTCAAGGTCAAGTGGGATTCAAAGAGAGGACCGGAATACACTTGGGAATTGGAATCATAGATGAAGCGAAAATATCTCTACATATTCCAGTAAATCTCGAGGACGAGATTTTAATAAGGTGGGGAGGATGTAACAACTCTCATTAAAAATACTAATTCTTATTTTATTTTGTCCAATAAGAAACCCTAATTGAGACCCCCAAGTAATCTTGCATGACCCCCAAAATTTTCAGAACAATCGGAACTAGGATCAGGGCCCCTAAAACTTAGGGGGGGGGGTATTCCCTGATTAGTATTATCCACACAGTTTGCTGTAGAAATTGAATTTTAACGAACCGTCGACTCACCTAGGCTACAAACAGACGTGGCTACCCTATACTAAAAGTGACCTCTCGCGCCACGCGAGAGCCTCTCGTGACATGCGACAGGGACCATTTTTCAGTATAAATAAAGTAGTTTGGCACTTGAAGTTTGGCGTTGGTTCGACGAAAAAACTCACTTTCAACGTTGAGATATCTTCTGTTTACTACAAAACACACACACAGCACGAAGCTCTGCTGCGACATCAGGGTAATAACTCGATCACTGCTACGATACAATGTCCGATTGATTGAAACCAATCCGATGGATGTTTAAGTGCTGCCTAAACTCGGGCTATACTTTGTCATTCGTTGTGAATCCGATGGATGTTTAAGTGCTGCCCGAACTGGGGCTATACTTTGTCATTCGTCGTGAATCTGATGGATGTTTAAGTACTGCACTTTGTCATTCGTCATGAGGGTTTTGATTTCGTGAGCTTATCGTAAATCTTGTATTAAGTTACTAACCTAGTTTCGTATGCATTGTCATTTAAATTAGGTTACAAGCCTAAATCAGTAGGCTAAACTCTGCCTGTTTAAACCTGCAATGTGAGTCATTCTCTTTTTATTAAAGTTTTTTACAATACCTCAAACTATTTTCAAAGTTATAATTACAGGGATTAAGTCATGGTTATCTTGAATCACTGGCAAGTGGGGTATTGTGCACATTACTAATTTCTCACGTTTAGGTTCATAAACCTAACAGTGATAATCATCACTACTTGGGTGAAAGGACCTAATAGTGGCATGACCATCGTCACCAGGGTGTGACACGGCGCCAGATAAAAATAAGATAGAAGCCATTGTAATCGCTCTTATGCTGTAATTAATAGCTATGTGTCGTTTTATCAAATTTGAGTGACTCACCAGTATTTCCCCGCTGACAAAAATATTTTTAAAACATGTTTCAGGCGACCTCCTGTGAATCAAGGAAAAGTGCTACGGAGCACTAATAAAGCTTGAAGTGGTGGCTCAGTTAAATAAATAAACATGTTTTGTAAAACAGGGAATTTCTTCGTGAAATTCCTCTATGGTAAATTACGGGGTTTGTCCCAAATTATGAAATAAAATAATTGGGCATTTTCAAGTTTTAAAAGATCCTGTTAAACTTCCGCTGTTAATAAATAAATACCACGGGTTTCTGTCTCGCAGCTCCTGGACCGGGTCACACCGGGACGGGGGCCGTGACACTTTTCGTGCAAAATTTTACTTGCAGTCTTTTATCAGTTAATTGTTTAACAAAGGAACTTAATTGCGCTGTTACCTTTTTCCCTGACTTTTTTTGTCTTGCAGAGCTTGAGGAGTGGAGACTTGATTGGAGCGGGTAAGTGTCATGGCGGCTTGTATCAAATGGGGGAGATAAGAGAAGAAAGATATGCGATGATGGTGACTACTGAAGCGTGGCACAAAAGACTTGGTCATGCCTCGGATATGAAGTTCTCTCATGTTGATGTTCTCAAGGGTATTTCTTTGGATTTTAAAAACAAAGTTTGCGATTCTTGCAACAAAGCTAAATTCACCCGTTTACCTTTTCTGGTTAGTTCTACTAAAACAAGTGATTGTTTTGATTTGGTGCATTGTGACATTTGGGGCAAGTATGGAAAACCGTCTCTTACACGAGCAAACTATTTTCTAACCATAGTAGATGATTATAGCAGGGGAGTATGGGTCTATTTGCTTAGACACAAACATGAAGCTAGCAATTGTCTGATTCATTTTCTTAACATAGTCAAGACACAATTTGAAAAATGTATTTAAAGGATTAGGAGTGATAATGGTGGTGAATTTGTTTCCAACTAAATGAATCAATTTTATGCCGAACAAGGAGTCATCTTAGAGACTACTTGCCCTCACACCCCACAACAAAATGGGGTGGTAGAGCAAAAACATCGTCATCTTTTGGAAGTAGCGCAAGCCATACGGTTTGAAGCTAGTCTTCCTACAATGTTTTCGGGGAGGAGGGGCGGATGTATCTTGACTACCGCATATATAATAAACCGGTTACCTTCGAAAACAATTGGTAACAAAACCCCTTATGAAGTAGTCTATAAACAAAGACCTGATTATGAGCATATGAGGGTTTTTGGTTGTTTGACATACTTCAGAAGAAACACTGACACAAATGGAGATAAACTGGAACTAAAAGGCAAACCAGGTGTATTTCTAGGATATCCAACAAGAACAAAGGGTTACAAGGTTTATGACCTTGAAGAAAGAAAGATGGTTGTTTCTAGAGATGTCCGAATCGATGAAGAAATGTTTCCCTTTGCTAAACTTGAAATGAAAAATAAAGAACCAGAGGTTTTTGAGTTTCCAAGCCAAACTCATCAATTATTTGACTGATGTGCTAAAAGTGGTCTAATTAAACTAACTAATTCTAACCCTAAATTAGACACTCTAAGTTTTAAATTTATAAAAACAGACTCTCTAAAACCTAGACCACACCACCGGCAAGTGTACCGGTCAATGCAGTATAGCCTAAGTAAGTCCGAGTATCGAACCCACGAGACTCTCTAATTACGCTAATTAGACTCTATCTAGACCTAGACTGACACAGACTCTAAATGTTGATTGGGGGGGGGGGGGTACGGAAAATCTAAGGAAATCTATTTAAGCTAATTAATTAACTAAGAACTAGACTAAATACGGAAGAAGGCAAAGACGATTCTTATATGAGAATGAGACCACCTAGACAAGAATCCTGGATTGTTTTTAAGAGATTACCGATTAAGTTAAATGCACGAGTTATGGAACCGGGATCTTATAATACTAAACCTATTAAGAACCAACGAGGCCCCTCGACCCTTCTCAAGGAGAAACCTGTGGAACTACCTAGGCTGTTAATCCTACCGGTTATTAGACGTCTTCCCAGTTGTCTAATTATTGTGTAAGTACCCTAATGTTGACCTATTCTTTCCCAATCCTAGATCTAGGGTAGTTTGAAGTAATAAATTTGACTTGATAGACTAATAAGACCGACAGGTAAACCAAGACATAACCTTTCCCAAGGCCTATCTAAAGCAATTCGCCGGGTAAGACCTACCAATAGCCCCTCACTTCCCAGGTATTAGGACTAGTAGAACACTAAGACTTAGCAAATTATTACCAGTTACTTCTAGGGGTTATTGCGCAATTCTCCCTAAAGAGTTAAGGTTTTCTTACGTGATATAGACACTCACCGAAATCCTAAACCCTAATATGACTCTATGTTGTGATATAGACCGTCACTAAGAATCATATGAAGCAAATAATAACAATAAACCAACTCAAAGCACGCATACACATCAAATCATTAAAACAAACTCTTTACAAATCACAATTAACCCATAATAATCATGCAAATAACATAAACGGTAAAAACTTCATATTAATCCATTCATCAAGTCTAGGTAGTTTGAGAAATCTAGCCAAGAATCATAGTCTTAAAAATAAATAAACAAAGTTTCAAACAAGAATTCATCGATACTAAACAAGAAAGAATAGAGAACTAAAGAAATCGAGTAACAAAACCCGGTAATCCCTTGCTCTCCAAGCTTCCCGCTTGATCCCGACGATTCCCGCAAAACCGGCTTTTTCTTTCGTCTCCCACTGCCTTCTCGTCTGATCTTATGATGTCGAATTATGTGCCGCTGATATTGCTTCCCTTCTATCCTTATAAAATATGCCGCACCCCTTTTATCACGTCTGATGATGCGTCTCACTGATGTTGACCAAGTCCAGCCCATTATCTATATTTATGTGGTCCAATAGGGTTTTAATTATGAACAACACAATGCATTTGCTAAAAGGCCCACCTCCATAACAAAATTCACGTAAGTGTTAGGCTTAGACCCTATGGCAGCCCACTAAAGAAAATCTCTTTTATCACTAACTAGTTTTTGCCCCGCCTGCGTTGCGTGGCACTAAGCCGAATATTTCTCTCATATAACATGTATGTCTGTGTTTCGATTACTTGTACATACTACTCATAACACGATCTAAAAAAATTACATCGGTTCAACCAATTAAAAAAATAGTACAATACTTTTGCTAAAAAATCTAAAACAATGACAAAACTATAATTTTAAACTTGGGGCAAAATTGTAACTTTTCAAGATAAATGAGCCATCTGGCACGGATGAAACGTTACTCCAAGTCAACCAATAAAAACAAAACACTACCATAGTTTTGTAAAAAAAACTAAAACGATCGCATGACTATAAATTTTCTCTGAGGGCAAAATCATATTTTGACAGGGAAAAAAACAAAAACGATAGCAAAAATGTAAATTTGAACTAGGGTAAAATCGTAATTTAGCTGGGAGGGAAAAAAACAAAACCAATGTCAAAACTATAAATTTAAACGGGACAAAATCGTAATTTGACTGGACTAATGAGAAAATGTCAGACAGCTTGTCAGGTTGTCTGACACTATTCCCCAACAATAAAAGAGACAAAATCGTAATTTAATAAGGAGGTGTTAGCCTGCTGCTTAGCACTATTCAGGCAACGTGTCAAGTTGCCTGACACTATTCCTTAATAATAAAAGAGATAAAATTGTAATTTAATAAGAAGGTGTTAGCCTGCTACTTAGCACTATTCAATAATGGTGAATGTAGTATATAGAATGTTGTTGCTGCGTCTGAAGTATATATATTTGTTTCCAAGAATAATTCCAATAGTGTATGTATGCCTTTTTTTTTCAATGTATGCGTGCATCTTTCTGCCAATGGCAAATTCCTTTTTGCTTTTCTTTTTTTATGCACTCTTCAACCACAATAATAATAATAATTTATATAGCCGACCTTTTTAGATAACACAGAGATAGCGGGCTCGGCTCACTCAAGAAAAATAGCGGCAATTCTAATTCAGTCACTGGCGCCTCGCTCTGCCCAACTGGCTGGTTATTTCCATATTACTCGTTTTTGCTCCATTTGCACCAGAACCTGGATCAACACAAAATAATATAATATAACACTAAAAATTAAATAAAAACTAAATAAAACCTATACAAAAATTATACACTTTACACGGGACAAATATGTATATTTTACCCTACATCAAATATCCCCACACTTAACCTTTTTTCGTCCCTGAAAAAGAATTATGCAACGGAATCAGAGATGGATAATCACTTGGGTCAAAAATTATTTATATCTTATTAAAACCAAAGCTTGCGTTAGCCGTGATTGCAAATATACTTATCCCTTTAAACCCGAATCCAATCCTAAGCCCTTATCATGTGAATTTAATTTAAGTGCGGTCAATCCACTTAGGGTCTCACACTAGAATCTACAGTTCACCTACTCCCGCCTCAAGCTTATAGAACTAAGGGAACGATCACTGGACCAATTCCCAACCGTCTTATATCAAAACCAAGAGAGTTTACAATCAACTTTTTTTTTCTTTTTCCATTTTTTTTTCTATTTTTGCTTTTTTTTCTCGTGAGTATAGACGATGCTTTCCCTAACCAAGAGGTATTCCGGCTGTAGAGTCGCTATCCCCAACCACAGATTACTTAGGTTTCGGTACTTTTAATCGGCAATTCGATTTCACACATCCCAGAGGCATTCCGCTGTAGAGTCGCTATCCCCAACTCGGATTACATAGACCTGTGTTACTTTCATTTAGTTTCTAGCTCACTTTTTATTCTATTTTTTTTCCCGCAAGATCACAAACTCTAACGGTTTTAACTTATAACGGTGCCCCTTATACTCTTATTGGCAGTTTTGATTTCCCATATCTCCCATGCGAGAACCCACTAGCAGACCGACAATTAAGGTATATTAACTCAAAGGGACTTAAAACCAAACCCGGGTCTATCCACATATCCCAAACTAGACACAAGCTTGATTTATTTTAATCTCATATTATTATTATTTGAACCCGAGCAAAAATTCATCTTTTCTATCATTTTCCGCTTTAATTTGCAAACATCTAAAACAAGAGACATTTACTATTTTTTCTATTTTTTTATATTTTTTTCAATTTTTTTTATTTTTCAAATTTTTAATGACTCAAGACTCTGCTAGCTAGACACTAAACGATAGTTTCCCATCCCCACACTTAAACTCTACATTGCCCTCAATGTAGGATGGAAACTGACTCAAAAGACTAAAAATAAATAAGAAATAAAAAACGAAGGGCAAATTGGAAAGGACTTAGCTGGGTATATAATGTGTATGCTCTAGAAGTCTCGTCCAATCCAGCTCGATCGTATAGCATTTCGGTCGCGATCGGCTTTAACTCTAACTGACATGCTTGGTAAGTGACTTGAAATTTGATAAGCAGCTCCAAAATCACCCGAATGGAGATTGAGTACGGGTGGTACATATTCAAACCTGCAAAACAAAGACAAGCAAAAACCAAAGCAGTACCGACTCTAAACAAAATACGACTCAAACACTACTAAATAAGACTCAATATACAAAATAAAAGACTCAAAATACAAACTCTACAAAACCTCCCCACACTTGAATTTAATCAGGAGGTTTTTCCTTGATCTGGACCCTATCTAACCCGTTTAATTCCACCCGGTTATCAAAAATAGTTAAAAAATTAACGGTGGAATTATAAAATATTATAGAACTTTGAAACGGGTCAGACCACCGAACTTTGAACTTACCTGGCATGAAGCGGATGCGTGGCATGTATTGAGAGGACTGATCGTGCTTTAAAGGCTCTTTCTTCTTCTTATGGCCACCCTCGATTCGTAACCAATTCCGATCCTTCCCTTTTCTTGCCTTCTCCCGCGGTCTTGATTTTTGAGTGGCTTTTACCAATACTTCCACGGGCCAGCTGTGGTGTTCTTTCTCTTCCACCACTTGGTCTACTTCTTTGAGAAGATCCCCACACTTAATTTCTACATGCGGTGTGGGTTCACTTATTTTCTCGGGTTTACCTTCTAGTAGGGCTTCTAAATTTGCTAAATCACCTAATGGATCAAATTCCCCTACTTGTTCAGATTCTAATAAACCTTCTAACTCCCCTAAAAACTCATCTTCCCAACTTAACACTTTTTTCTCAACCTCAACTTCTACCTCATCATCAAACATACTCTCCAAAGAATCACCTAAATCTAATTCCTCTTCAACATCTACTTCCTTAACTAATGATTCTTGGTAGACTTGCCACTCTTCTTGTTCTTCCTCATCATCTGAATCACTCTCTCTCACTATCCCGCAATTAGCCAACTGCATCTTAATCTCATCTTCTTCAAAGCCAAAATCAATGATGCCATTCTTCTCCGTTTTTTCTACTTCTTCTAATCTCCTAGACATTTCTTCTACTGAACATCGAATGTCTGAGAGTATAGACTCATGATTTTGAAACAAGACTTCATGTTCTTGAAACATTTTCTGAGTAGTCTCATCCGTAGCAACCAGTTGAGCTAACAACCCCATTATCCTATCCAACTGGTCCTGATCATAGACTTCAGAATTTTGCTGTTGGGGCTGGTGATACGGTTCCTCATACTGGTACGAGGGATACCCCTGTGAAAAATATGACTGCGGCTGCACATAGGGGTTAGCATAATAATATGCAGAGGACCCCTCATATTGTGGGCATTTAACTGTAAAATGGGGCTCTCCACAAATTTCACACATATTTTCTAGAAAAAAAAAAAAAAAACTAAAAGACACGGACAATTAGACTCCTACGACTCAATATACAAAAGCAAGTAGCACGTATGATGTCAATTAAGTCCAGATAAAGTAATCAACGCAATTGCCAAAGAGTCCCCGGCAACGGCGCCAAAAACTTGATGTGCTAAAAGTGGTCTAATTAAACTAACTAATTCTAACCCTAAATTAGACACTCTAAGTTTTAAATTTATAAAAACAGACTCTCTAAAACCTAGACCACACCACCGGCAAGTGTACCGGTCAATGCAGTATAGCCTAAGTAAGTCCGAGTATCGAACCCACGAGACTCTCTAATTACGCTAATTAGACTCTATCTAGACCTAGACTGACACAGACTCTAAATGTTGATTGGGGGGGGGGGGGGTACGGAAAATCTAAGGAAATCTATTTAAGCTAATTAATTAACTAAGAACTAGACTAAATACGGAAGAAGGCAAAGACGATTCTTATATGAGAATGAGACCACCTAGACAAGAATCCTGGATTGTTTTTAAGAGATTACCGATTAAGTTAAATGCACGAGTTATGGAACCGGGATCTTATAATACTAAACCTATTAAGAACCAACGAGGCCCCTCGACCCTTCTCAAGGAGAAACCTGTGGAACTACCTAGGCTGTTAATCCTACCGGTTATTAGACGTCTTCCCAGTTGTCTAATTATTGTGTAAGTACCCTAATGTTGACCTATTCTTTCCCAATCCTAGATCTAGGGTAGTTTGAAGTAATAAATTTGACTTGATAGACTAATAAGACCGACAGGTAAACCAAGACATAACCTTTCCCAAGGCCTATCTAAAGCAATTCGCCGGGTAAGACCTACCAATAGCCCCTCACTTCCCAGGTATTAGGACTAGTAGAACACTAAGACTTAGCAAATTATTACCAGTTACTTCTAGGGGTTATTGCGCAATTCTCCCTAAAGAGTTAAGGTTTTCTTACGTGATATAGACACTCACCGAAATCCTAAACCCTAATATGACTCTATGTTGTGATATAGACCGTCACTAAGAATCATATGAAGCAAATAATAACAATAAACCAACTCAAAGCACGCATACACATCAAATCATTAAAACAAACTCTTTACAAATCACAATTAACCCATAATAATCATGCAAATAACATAAACGGTAAAAACTTCATATTAATCCATTCATCAAGTCTAGGTAGTTTGAGAAATCTAGCCAAGAATCATAGTCTTAAAAATAAATAAACAAAGTTTCAAACAAGAATTCATCGATACTAAACAAGAAAGAATAGAGAACTAAAGAAATCGAGTAACAAAACCCGGTAATCCCTTGCTCTCCAAGCTTCCCGCTTGATCCCGACGATTCCCGCAAAACCGGCTTTTTCTTTCGTCTCCCACTGCCTTCTCGTCTGATCTTATGATGTCGAATTATGTGCCGCTGATATTGCTTCCCTTCTATCCTTATAAAATATGCCACACCCCTTTTATCACGTCTGATGATGCGTCTCACTGATGTTGACCAAGTCCAGCCCATTATCTATATTTATGTGGTCCAATAGGGTTTTAATTATGAACAACACAATGCATTTGCTAAAAGGCCCACCTCCATAACAAAATTCACGTAAGTGTTAGGCTTAGACCCTATGGCAGCCCACTAAAGAAAATCTCTTTTATCTCTAATGTTGTTGCTGCGTCTGAAGTATATATATTTGTTTCCAAGAATAATTCCAATAGTGTATGTATGCCTTTTTTTTTCAATGTATGCGTGCATCTTTCTGCCAATGGCAAATTCCTTTTTGCTTTTCTTTTTTTATGCACTCTTCAACCACAATAATAATAATAATTTATATAGCCGACCTTTTTAGATAACACAGAGATAGCGGGCTCGGCTCACTCAAGAAAAATAGCGGCAATTCTAATTCAGTCACTGGCGCCTCGCTCTGCCCAACTGGCTGGTTATTTCCATATTACTCGTTTTTGCTCCATTTGCACCAGAACCTGGATCAACACAAAATAATATAATATAACACTAAAAATTAAATAAAAACTAAATAAAACCTATACAAAAATTATACACTTTACACGGGACAAATATGTATATTTTACCCTACATCATTGACCCTCCTATAGTGAAAAACGAGACAGGGGGAGTTAAAAGGGATGAGGCCATACTGGATGTGGGAGAAAATCTGCATTCTGGTGCAGATAACACTCAAATTTTACAAGATGGCACTTCCATGCATGGTGGAAATGATGCCAATGATATGTAAGAAAATGTTGTAGTCCATGATTTGCAAGATGCCACTACCATGCAAAGTGGTCATAATGAGTTACATAATGAAGGGACTTCCACTCATATGGAACCACAACTAGAAGTTCGTGAAAAGAGAACCGGAACTACACCAAAGTATTTGGACGACTACCACGTAAAGCTTCCCCCATCGATTGGTCACACGCAACTTGTCTCCAATCAAGAATCCTCTACGGTACACCCTCTTGCCCATTACATTTCATACAAAAAATTTTCTAGCTCTCATAAAGCTTATATGTCGGCCATCAATTCTCATGATGAGCCTAAGAGTTTCCAACAAGATGCTAAAAGTGAACGTTTGAGAGAAGCTATGAAAAAAGAAATCCAAGCTCTGAGCAAAATGGAACTTGGACGCTTGAAACACTCCCAAATAGGAAGAAAGCTATTGATTCCAAACGGGTACACAAGATCAAGTTCAACCCAAATGGAGAAGTGGAGAGGTACAAGGCGAGACTTGTGGCTAAAGACTATATACAAATGGAAGGAGTTGATTACCATGATACATTTGCCTCAGTTGCTAAACTTTTTACAGTCCGAACCCTTCTAGCCGTAGCTGTAAAACAAGGATGGGAACGTTAATAATACCTTCCTACATGGATACTTAGAAGAAGAAGTTTACAAGAAAATACCGAGTGGATTTGCTAAAGCAAACGACACAAGATTTTGCAAACTCAAGAAGTCCATCTATGGTTTAAAACAAGCTTCAAGGAATTGGTATCACAAGTTCACCACGTCACTGTTAGTATCGGTTACATACAGTCTAAATCAGATCATTCTTTGTTTATCTACAAGTGCTCGAATGTTTTTGTGGTGGCATTGATTTATGTTGAGGATGTAATCATCATGGGCAACAACGTCGAGCAAATACAAAAAAACAAAATCTCATCTTGATAACGAATTCAACATCAAAGAGTACCTTGAAATATTTTTTGGGGATAGAAGTTGCAAGAACATCAGACGGTCTTGTCCTCAGCCAATGAAAATACACCCTGGATATACTTGAAGATAGCGACTTTCAAGGGTCACGTCCAAGCTCGTTCCCAATGGAACAAAACTTGAAACTTGACAAAGGGGATGAAGAAGACAAGGTTGATGCAAATCAATATAGGAGACTCGTTGGTTGTTTACTTTACTTACAAGCCACATGACCTGACATAGCCTACTCAGTGAATGTGCTTAGTCAGTTCGTCACGGATCCTAGAAAGAATCATTTGGAGGCCGTTCACAGAGTTTTACGCTACTTGAAGAGCACACCGGGACAAGGAATTAGTAGACGCTCAAGAAGTGGGTATTTACTGTGATGCAGATTGGCTTGGATGCCCCTTTAGTAGACACTCAAGAACAGGGTATTTACTCTTACTAGGGGGAACACCCATCTCTTGGAAATCAAAGAAACAGTCTGTTGTTTCCCGATCATCAGCTGAAGCAGAATATAGGGCTATGGCAATGACATTTAGTGAAGTATTATGGGTTCGTTGGTTGCTTAAGGAGTTGGAAGTCCCACAAGATATTCCAACCCAATTATTTTGTGATAATCAAGCTGTGCAACACATAGCAAACAATCCAGTGTTTCATGAACGGACGGAACACGTTGAAATGGATTGCTATTTTATTTGAGAACGCATTGAGTCAAAAGATATTGTTCCCATGCATGTTGATTCAAAATTACAAATTGCAGACTTACTTACTAAACCGCTTGGTTCTCATCAGTTGCAAACATTACTAGGCAAGTTGGGCGTTCGCAACTTACACGCTCCACCTTGAGGGAGAGTATTCGAATAGTTTATTTTTAGTGCATATATTGGGTGTGATCTCTTTATAGTTATTAGTAAAAGTGCATGTTGTATTATTTTGTGAATGAATGAATCGATTACAATAAGCCCCTTTAAATAGGAACTAACCCTAGCACTAAACATGGTAACTATAATCTGTACATAATTACAATATAATCACAATAATATGGAAATCATAATCTCATGCATAAATCTCGGCTAATACTCCCCCGCAGTTTGAGCGGTCCTTGGGAAAACGGTCAAACTGGATCTAAACGATTGAAAAAGTTACCGAGATAGTCCTTTTGTAAATATATCCGCGTACTGATACGGAGCAGGGACATGAGAAACCCGGACATGTCCGAGGTGGACCTTCTCGTGAACAAAATGGATATCGATTTCTATATGCTTCGTACGCTGATGTTGTACAGGATTATCAGATAGATACACCGCGGAGACATTATCATAAAAAAATGACCGAAGCCTGTAGGAGGGGTACATGTAGCTCAAGTAGTAAGTTGCGTAACCAAGTGACCTCAGCAACGACATTCGCAACACCTCGGTATTCAGCCTCTGCACTGGAACGCGAAATAGTAGGCTGGCGCTTAGAGGACCAAGAAAGCAAATTATTTCCTAGAAACACACAATAACCACTCGTAGATCGACGAGAATCCTGGCACCCGCCCAGTCAGCATCGGAGTAGGCCACCAAGGAATGTGTATTGGATCTTGTCATGCGGATGCCATAGTCCAAAGTCCCCTGAATGTATCGAAGTATGCGCTTCATGAAAGCATAATGGGGATCGTGAGGCTCGTGCATAAATAAACAAATCTGTTGTACCGCATAAGATATGTCTGGACGGGTAAAAGTGAGGTACTGAAGAGCTCCTGCAAGGCTGCGGTAAAGAGTTGGATCATGAAACAGAGGACCATCCATGGCACTTAATTTAGACGAGAGATCAAATGGAGTGGCACAGGGCTTACAAGATGTCATGTTGGACCGAGCAATGATGTCTTTGGCATACTGTGTCTAATAAAAAAACAGGCCATTGGCTTGGCATGTGACTCAAATGCCCAAGAAATGATGCAATGGACCCAGCTCAGACATGGAAAACTCTCGTGAGAGTGTCTGAATGATGTCATGCAGCAACTTGTCAGAGGAAGCTGTGAGGACAATATCATCTACGTATAACAAAAGATACGCAATTTCCTGGCCACTACTGTATATGAAAAGAGAATTGTCACATGCACTACTCTTGAACCTGTGGGATAAGATATAGTTCGCAAACCTTGTGTACCAAGCACGTGGGGCCTGTTTAAGCCCGTATAGAGATTTCTTCAATCTACAAACAAAACCCAGAAATCGTTTATCAACGAACCCTGGCGGCTGATGCATAAAGACCGTTTCATTAAGGTGGCCATGTAAAAACGCGTTCTTGACATCCAACTGATGGATGGGCCACGATTTAGAAACGACAAGAGATAACACGATGCGAATCATGGCAGGTTTTACAACCGGACTAAAAGTGTCCTGACAGTCAATGCCCACTGTTTGTGATTTCCCATTAACAACCAATCTCGCCTTATACCTTTCAAGTGAGCCATCTGATTTAAATTTGTGGCGAAAGAGCCACATACATCTGATAACAGGTCTATCAGCTGGTCTAGGGACCAAATCCCATGTCTCATTTTCCTGTAAAGCAGTATATTCAGCCTGCATGGCGCGCAGCCAGTTCGGGTCGGTGAAGGCCTGGTGATAGGATTTAGGGAGAGGAGATAGGTTAGAGGTGGTAAGGTTGTATAAAGGTGGCTTCAGGCTACCTATTTTTGATCTGGTGGCCATCGGGTGAGAGGGTGGTGGGTGGACAGGCGGTTGTGGGACAGGCGACGGATGTTGTGGGGGTGGGGCAGGGGTTGACGTTTGAGCCGGCGATTGAAGTGGGTTTGGTGTGGTGTGAGAATGGGTTTGGGCCGTAGGGACAGGGGTAGATACAGGAGGATGTTGGGCTGGACGAGGGCGGCGGGTGTAGGTAAAGGGAAAAGGGGAGGTGGAGGTGGGCCGTGGTGCATGGGTAGGGGGTGTTGGTGAGCGGGCGTGGTTCAATGGACGGGAAAAATTAAATCCGAGAGGAGGAGAGTCATCGAGGAAACCGTAGGAGGTGGTGGATGTAGGAATGGTATATGGGAAACTGGTTTCATCGAAGGTAACGTGCCGGGAGATAGAAACCTTCCCGGTGGTGGGGTCAAAGCACCGGTACCCATGAAAGTCTGGTGGGTAACCGAGGAATATGCGCCGGATGGACCGCTGGTGGAGTTTGTGTGGCTGGGTTGCGGACGTGTTCGGGTAGCAGGCGCATCCAAACACCCTAAGGTGGTCATATGTAGGGTGGCGAAGATAGAGGGCATATGTGGGAGTGTAAAAGTTAAGGCGTTTGGTGGGAAGAATATTGTGGAGATAGGCAGCGGTGTGTAGAGCTTCAACCCAGAAACTAGGTGGGAGATGGGCGTGAATAAGTAGAGCGCGGATGATGTCGTTTAGACGACGAATCATACGCTCGGCACGGCCGTTTTGGGAAGATGTCTGAGGGCAGGAAAAACAAAACAGCAGATCGTGTTGGTGGGCAAAGGTTTTAAAAGCGTTGTTGTCAAATTCACCGCCAAGTTCGCATTGAAAGGTTTTGATGTTTCTGTTAAATTGGGTGGCAATTAGGCGATGAAACTTGACAAATGTAGAGAATGTTTCGGATTTATATTTTAAAGGGTACACCCAAATAAAGTGTGAAAAATTATCAATCAAAACCATATAATATTTATATCCGGACTTACTTAACACAGGAGAAGTCCAAAGATCACAATGAATTATATCAAAAGGTGAAAAGGTAAAAGAGTTCGATGGATAAAAAGGTAAACGTTTGCTATTAGAAAGCTAACAAGAGTGACAAATATTAGACGATTTGTTTTTATTACAAGAAAAATTAAAATGAAAATGACCACTAAGGACATCCAAGACTTGAGCGCTGGGGTGGCCCAAACGATCATGCCATGGAAGAGATGTAGAAGCAATAAAAGCGGCCCGTGGAGGAAGTTCTGGTGGTGTGACTGGATAGAGGTCCCCTGTGCTATTGTGGCGGGAAAGAAGACGCCCAGTTCGAAGGTCCTTCAAAGCAAAACCAAAGGGGTCAAATTCAATGGAAACACTGTTATCACGAGTAAATCGTCTAACAGAGATTAGCTTTTTAATAATTTGAGGGCATTAAAGGATATTGGGTAGGATGTAGGTACGGTTGGGTAAGGTTAAATAGCCTGTTCCAGACCCTTGAACGGACAGAGACGCACCATTACCGACCAATATTTTACTGCAAATAGGAAAAGAGTTAGGGGTTTTGATCATACCTTGTTCATCAGTGGAGTACGACGAAGCTCCAGTGTCCATGATATGATCTGGTTCGGGTCATAGTTGAGCTGCATGGAGGAGAAAGCTGCATTCAGATCGGATGGGCACAAAGGGTTAAAACCGGTGGGTACGGGGCCGTTGGGTTTTGGGCCGGCCCGAAGGCGGGTGGGGTCATATTCGGGTGCTGGGCTGATGTGTAATAGGCCGATGGGGGCTGATTAGTGGGCAGGGAGTATGGGGCAGGGGTTTGTAGGGTGGGTTGAGTCGGGTATGGGCAAGGTGGAGTGTTCCACCAAGCCCTTTGCGGGTAGGAGAAGTTGGGAGGGGCCCAATTTGGTGAAGAGGAGGTTTGACCACGACCAGTGCCGCGTCCACGGGTTCCACGTCATCGGCCACGAGAACGATTGTAGTAGGGCTGTTGTGAGGAGTTATAGGGTTGGGATCCGGTTGTAGGGTTTGATGGGTATTGGTTGTGGGAGGTTTGTTGTGGGGTGGTGGCAACAAGAACTGATTGAGTATTTTTCTGGCGAGCTTCTTGTCTAATAACTTCGTCCTCCAACATACTTCTAGCAAGATCCCAGTCAGCATTATTGGAATTGATAAGGGAAGCGGTCGTGTCATACTCCGCGGGCAGCCCTCGAACAAGTTGTAACACCGATCGTTCTTCAGTAACCGGGTGGTCCACATCCTCCAATTGATTTGCAAGGTCTTTGAGGCGCTCACAATAGTTGTCCAAGGACGAACAGGCGGCCAAAGTCAGGTTACAGAATTTTGTTTCAAGCGCCCCAGCCCTTGCCTTCTTATTACTGAGGAAGATTTTCTCCAATTTCAACCTAGCCTGACGAGCAGTAGTGGTATTATCCATGACCCGGGGCAGCAGGTTATCAGAAACCATGCTGAGTATCCATTGAAGGACCAAGGCGTCGAGTTCCTTCCAGGATTGATACTCGGGTGCAGTTTCTTCTGGTGGTTCGGTTTTGTCAATGTGATCAACTACTTGATAAGCGACGACATGAAGGTTAAAGAGTTTAACCCAAGAGGTATACGTGACCTTAGTACCATCAAGGGTACGTATCTTGGATTGGACATTGGTAACTGAGTACGCAGGGTGCAGGGGTTTGGTGAGTTTTTCAGACGGAGGTGTCTGATTATCGGTTTTGTCTTCGCTGGCCATATGCAGTGCTAGGGTTCTGTGGGAAAGAAGAAAAAAAGAAAAGCCGAAGCTATAGTGGGAAGGCAGGAAGGATCGAAGGTAGAAGAGCCGAAGCTCTGATACCATAAAAGTGCCTGTTGTATTATTTTGTGAATGAATGAATCGATTACAATGAGTTTCTTTAAATAGGAACTAACCCTAGCACTAAACATGGTAACTATAATCTGTACATAATTACAATATAATCACAATAATATGGAAATCATAATCTCATGCATAAATCTCGGCTAATAATTAGGAGATTGTTATTTCCTTTTATCTTGGTTTCTTTTGTATACAAATATCGATTGAATCAATAGAAGAAAATAATCTTTGGTACCAATTTCTTTATTAATTAGGTAATGATAATATTTATGGTTATATATATATGACATTCTTCACAATCCAGACCAGATCAAATGCTAAACTCTATGTTTCATTTTGACATTATCCACAATTAAACTTCAATTATGCATTACACTTCAGGCTGCAATTGAGTCAAGGAAAAATACAGCTTGTTAGGCTAAGCTTGAGCACGTAGTGGCGAAGCCTGAGATTTCCAACCGCGGGGGAAGGGGGGGAGGTCGAAAACGTATATATCCAAAAATTTCTATACGAAAGCTACATACATAACACTACTGAGCGAAAAGTTCGGGGTCGGGCGCCCCCGACCCCTTCTAACCTGCCCCCCATGAGCACGACAAGCCTTCATGGCGCATGCTTGTGTTTGGCTTGAAGAGGGTTTAAGACCGGCTCCAGTTCAACTACAAAATCTAAAATTTTATATAAAATGTCCAACTTATTTCAAATATATATAATAAAAAATAAATCATTTATAATATACAAAATAACAAATAAACTTATATTATAAGTGAAAAAACTCTTTTAGATAAATTACATCATTGGAAAGTAATCTAATAATTGCAAATTCCAATTTGTAAGTTATATATAATAGTAACAAGTTTTTTTTACTGTTGTATATTGTTTTGTTGTTGTGAAATCTTTTGTAAATGGTTAAAATTAAGTGACCTATATGAAATAGATAAGAACTTTGTTATTATTTAGTAATTATTCTTTTCGAATTAAGCATCAAGTAAACATGTATAAGGCTAAATAATAACCAATTTCATAACTGCTATAGTTGTCTGTTTGTCAAATATGTAAATTATAATAACGAATTTAAGTTATTATCCGTCTCTCATATACAAACATCTTCATACATAAACCGATTCCAATTAATTGGGCAAAATGTTTAGACTTTTCTGCTCAATTGATCTCATGTCTTTTTAAATTGGTTAATGGTGTTGGATGATTTAACATCACTTCAAATCTGGTGTTACAGGGCCTTGTCATCTATATGATTTTTATTTCAAGGAACTTTTAGGACAAAATGTCATTTGCTTGTGATGTGAGAAGTATTCTGATTTCTGTCCAAAGTCTTCTTGGAGGTATGATTAACAAACTATGAGTTGAGGTTGTTTTTAACTTCTTACTTATCTATTTATTATTGCAGTTTTTTTTTCTAACTGTAGAACGAAGCACAAGTTCACAAGAACCTTTTCTATGATTTCTACTTGTATGTCGAACGGTATGTTTTCCAACATTGATTGATTTTATTTTTTACGACAGCAGTCAAAATTTGGGATAACCTGTTTATAATCAAAACAATGGTGTATTGAGAGGCTAAGTCAGAAATTAAAATTTTTGGGGATAATCTATATTTGTAAGTGTATAAAATTAACATATATCTAGCCTGGTGTTACCTTGGTGGGTTTTTGCGAGGGTCTATACAACAAGTGAATGTAAGTATATGAAACTAACATTTATCTAGCCTGGTCAACATATTGCATACGCAATCAATTATAACCATGTACGAGTGAATTTAGCAACTTGAGCAGATTACATGCACAATCAAAATTAGGTCACCTTATGGATGAAATGCATCATAAGAATTTGTGATTATGATAAAAGTAGGAGGTGCAAATGAGCCGAGCCAAGCCCCGAGCTCATTCAACTTATGACAACTCGAGCTAGGCTCGATTCATGATTTGTTTCTAAAGTACGAGCGTGGCTCGTATCTCAAGCTCATCTCGGGCTCGACTCGTTTATTATTTGTTAATTAATTTATATTAATTATGATTATTATTTTAAATATAATTTAGTTATTTTTTCATAAATTTTATAAATAATTATTATTATTTAAATATATATCTAATATATTGATAAATAATTATATGGCTAGTGGGCTTGTTTAGGCTCGCAAGCCGGCTTGGTAAGCGAAGCTAGGGCCTAGGCTCGTTTACTAAACGGGCTTGTTTTTAGGCTCGGGCTAAAGCTCGTTTAAGCTCGGCTTGTTTGCACTCCTATGTGTACCTTTTCATGCACTAATATGTTTTTTTATTATTACAGTTCAGACCACTTGGTCAGCTTGAGACCTATTTGAAGTTAAACTTGGTCAAGAAGCCCTACGTTCATCCCATCATCTTATTTTTTAAATGGATATTTGTGAACATATGTTATATATATAACACAAGATAATGAACAAATCTATGAATCTATATATTGACCGACGACTTTCTAGTGGTGGTGGAAATGAATCGCAGTCAATGACAGCATAAGGGTTAAACTCACCTGGATTAACGCTAGGGTAAGCACTAGATCCCTTATTTAAATTGTGGTTGTAATGATATTGTAAATATTGAAACCCTTTAGTTTAAACTTAAATCGCAATGGTTTCACATTTCTTGATATTTTAGTTGTGTAGTGTCCATGTCAGCCAGGAGGTACTGAATGCGGCTACTATGTGATGAAGTTGATAAAGGAGATAGCTTACGAAGGACTTGAAATATTTGACAATAATAATGTAAGTTTAGGCATATTTTAGTCTGTATATTAGAGAAATATGTACTTATATATCCAAACAAATGCTTAAATTCATATATTAGGATTAAGTTCTGATTTTTAAGATTTATTTTATTTAATTGTTGTCTAAGATTGGGAAAGGAGTAGAGGAATACTCGGCTGCAGATATGGATGGCATTCGCGAAGATTGGTCGACTTATGCGGTTAACTCTATTTTTAAGTTATAAATCGTATTTTAGGTGTATGCTTCAGAAAGTGGTGCCAACATAACGGTTAAACTCGTATGGATTAACGCTAGGGTAAGCACTTAATCCCTTATGTAAATTGTGGTTGTAATGATATTGCAAATATTGACACCCTTTAGTTTAAACTTAAATCGTAATGGTTTCACATTTCTTGATATTTTTAATTGTGGTAGTGTCCACGTCAGCCAGGAGGTACTGAATGCGGCTACTATGTGATGAAGTTCATGAAGGAGATAGCTTACGAAGGAGTTGAAATACTTGACAATGATAATGTAAGTTTAGGCATATTTTAGTCTGTATATTAGAGAAATATGTACTTATATATCCAAACAAATGCTTAAATTCATATGTTAGGATTAAATTCTGATTTTTAAGATTTATTTTATTTAATTGTTGTCTCAGGTTGGGAAAGGAGTAGAGGAATACTCAGCTGCGGATATGGATGGCATTTGTGAAGATTGGTCGACTTATGCGGTTAACTCTATTTTTAAGTTATAAATCGTATTTTAGGTGTTGATGATGTATTGACAAACAATTCTTTTTTTGTTAACGTTAAAATATTTGTAGTATACTTGACAAATGATTATATGATGGATTGTTTTGGTATACATATATATATGTGTATTTGTTTTATGAAAAAGATTTATTGTTTTTGTTATTATACATGTATCCAGGGCAAATTAGTAATTTTATAAAAAAAATTGATACAATTAAAAGCATGACACGCGTAAATGAATGTCATACGTATGTGTCATAAATGTTTATCATGAACGTGTGTCATTAAAAAGTGTCATAAAATGAGTGTGATGAATGTGTGTCATTAAAAGGTGTCATAAAATGAGTGTCATGAATGTGTGTCATGAATGCGTGTCATGAAATGTGTGTCATTAAATATGTGTCATGAATGCGTGTCATTAAATGTGTGTCATAAAAACATGAATCACAAATGCATGTCATGTTAATTTTATGACTCCTCAATCAACGACTCGCATTTGCGTGTCATAAGGCCCCTTTTGTGACACGCAATGCATGTCAAGAAAGGTGTTTTTTCTAGTAGTGAAAAGACACATGTAGTCCTCATAGTGATATCATCAATAGAAAAATGTGTTACAATTTCAAAATTCAAAAGGTCTTCATTATTATAGAAGTCATGTCAAAATAGAAAAAAAAAATGTGGGTAAGCCTCCAGTCATTTTAAAATGTTAATATTGTAGAGGACCCGGGGTGGTAGCGTGATGGCATAGTTTCACGAGTGAAACTTTGTGGAACACCGCCGCCACCCAAAGTTTCACCCACAAAATTTTGTAACGCGTGAACTACTTGACGCGTTGTAAACTTCAAAAGTCCAACTGTTGCCCACCCTTTTTGACCATTTTTTGGAACTTTGTGTATTGAGGAGTTGTACTCTAGTGCTGAGGAGTTGTACATTGATGTAATAAATAAAAAGGTTGTGAGTGATGACCATTTCCACTAAAAAAGGTTGTGAGTGATGGAAATAATGGTTGATGACATGGCAGAACCTGATTGGATGTTGTGAGTGATGGAATTGGGTGTGGGTTATCCCACCCCTACCCCCCTAATGACAGAAAATAACTTGCATCTAGCGTTCACATGCTTATTGACTTATCAGAAATCCTATGGAAATTTCGTCTGTAGAAGAAGTTATGTAATTAAAAACTCATTAGGGGGTTAATATGTAATTGAATTTTCTATAAGTAGCATATTTATTTTGGGTTAGTAGCTAAGCAAGTCTTGAGTTTTACAGACTTCAATACTAGACCTTATTCCTCAGCTCTTTGTTTCTTTAGTTCATATATCTTAATTCCTTCATGTCCGGCTCCGTTGTAGCAGTCTTACTATTTTCTTGTTATAATCTTTTGTATGCCCCTTCACTTGCAACTGCTACACCAACAAGTGTAGCAGCATCTGCTCTTTTGAAATGGAAAGCTAGCCTTGATAAACAAAGCCAATCAGTTCTTTCATCATGGGTTGGAAGCAACCCATGCCATAACAACTGGACCGGAATCAGTTGCAGTAACGCTACTACAGCTGCAGAAAGTGTTGTAACAAGCATCATAATTCAAAATGTAAACTTAACAGGTACACTTGATGATCTTGATACATGGTCACTACGAAATCTTGAAACTTTTAATCTTTCATATAACTCGCTCTATGGCCACATTCCTTCCAGTATTGGGAACATGTCTAATCTCAGAAATTTATACCTGGACAATAATAACTTCTCAGGTTTGATACCATCGGAGATGGGAAATCTAGGATCTTTAAGAGAGCTTACTTTGACCAGTAACAGTCTTACCGGTCATATCCCATATAGCATAGGTAACCTCACGAATTTAACTCGACTTCATTTGTTTAGTAACAGTCTTATTGGTCATATCCCAAATAGCATAGGTAACCTCAAGAAGCTAATTTTCATTGCCATACATGACAATGACTTTGAGGGGCCAATCCCTCCAGAAATTGGGACACTGAGTTTCCTAAAAGGCATTGACGTTTCTCAGAATCATCTTACTGGAGTCATTCCTTCTTCAATAGGAAATTTAACCTCTCTCTTATACATTTATCTGTATAGTAATGAACTTTCTGGGTCCATTCCATCTGAACTTGCTGCTGCTCGGGATCTCATTGATCTTGAGATTGACAAGAACCATATCACAGGTACCATTCCAGTTACCTTCCAAAACTTCAGTAGGCTAGGAAGGATGTACCTTAGTCATAACAACATATCTGGGTCGATTCCAAATTATTTTGCCAATTACACTCAGCTTGCAGAGTTGCTCTTAGATGATAACAAATTCAGTGGCTTCATACCACCTGAGTTAGGAAAGAGAACAACTCTTGTTGCATTGAACTTGTTCATGAATAATCTTGTAGGTTCCATTCCTCAAGATATGAATCTAACAAACATGATAAAATTCTCCGCGTCTAACAACAAGCTCTCTGGTCCTTTACCAGACAATATATGTGTCTCAGGCTTTCTTAATCATTTCACTGTGAGCAACAATCTCTTCTCAGGCCATGTACCAAAGAGCTTAAAAAACTGTAGCAGCTTAGTCAGAGTCCGGCTTGAAAATAACCAATTGACCGGAAACATCTCTGAAGATTTTGGGATATACCCAGAGTTGGTTTATATGGACTTGAGTTACAATAAGTTCTATGGCGAGGTGTCTAGCAACTGGGGGTCCTGTCCTAATTTAACTAGCTTAAAGATATCCGACAACAATTTGTCTGGAATAATATCTTCAGAGCTAGGAGACGCAACAAAACTAGTGGAGCTTAGTCTCTCATCAAATCACATAGTTGGTGAAATTCCAACAACCTTTAGAAACTTAAGCTCACTGATGAAGTTGAACTTAGACGACAATAAGCTGTCAGGTACAATTCCTTCAAATTTGGGAGATCTGCATAACTTGGAAGAACTTAACTTAGCACAAAATTCTCTCACTGGCCCAATCAATGAAAATTTAGGAGACTGCTTAAAGTTAAGGAGCTTGAACTTAAGCAATAATATATTTGAAGGAATTATTCCTATTGGTATTTCCAAGTTGGAAAAGTTAGAATCTCTTGACCTCTCTCACAATAATTTGACTGGAAGTATACCACCACAGCTTGGGGGTTTGACAGTTGTACAATTGTTGAACCTCTCTCACAATAACCTCACAGGCTCTATTCCTTCAAGTTTCACTGCAATGTTAAGTTTAACCACAGTCGATGTATCTTTCAATCAGTTAGAGGGCCCACTTCCAAAGATGCGAGCATTTGATGATGCTCCAATGGAGGCACTTGGACATAACAAAGGGTTGTGTGGAAATAACACAGGATTAGCCTGCCCCACCCAGCGAGGAAACCAAAGTGATAAAAAGAAAGCTTCGGTTGTGATTCTGGTCATACTTCCTACATTGGGATTTATGTTGCTTGTGGTTTTTATTGTTTTCACATATTGCTACCTCCATAAACGAAACCTAAATGCAACCGTTAGGCCACAGGAAACTAAAGCACGACCTTTTACCATTTGGAGCTATGATGGGAAAATGGTGTATGAGAAAATGATTGAAGCCTTGGAGGACTTTGACTCGAAGCATGTTGTTGGAGTTGGTGGATACGGAACTGTTTACAAAGCAGAATTGTCATCTGAAGTTTTTGCGGTGAAAAAAATTCACGCACCAGAAGATGGTGAGGTGCAAAATCTCAAGTGTTTTGAAAATGAAATCCGAGCTTTGACGGAAACACGTCACCAGAACATAGTCAAACTCTACGGATTCTGTTCACATTCATGTCACTCATTTTTGGTGTATGAGTTCTTGTCCGGAGGGAGCTTAAGGGACGTACTGAATCACATGGAACAAGCTGTTGAATTTGACTGGAAGAAAAGGGTGAACACTGTTAAAAGTATTGCAAAGGCCTTATCATATATGCACCATGATTGTTCACAACCAATCATCCATAGGGACTTATCAAGCAACAATATTTTATTCGATTCCGATTGGGTTGCTCATGTGTCTGATTTCGGCACTGCCAGGCTATTAAAACCAGACTCGTCAAACTGGACTTCTTTAGCCGGGACGCTTGGTTACATTGCTCCAGGTATATATAAATCAATCTTTCAACTAATTGTATTCACATGATGTTGACTTGAGTTTTTGTTTTGCAGAACTTGCATACACGATGGAAGTGAATGAGAAGTGTGATGTTTACAGCTTTGGGGTACTAACACTAGAAGTTATAATAGGTCAGCATCCCGGAGATCTCCTCACAATGTTACAAGACACGGAAGGCATATCTCATACTGATCTTCTGGACCAACGCCTTCCTCCGCCTGTGCAACAAGTTGCTCAGCAAGTGGAACAACTTGTTGAGGTTGCAATCTCATGCGTGCAGAAGAGCCCTCAGTATAGGCCATCAATGAAGGATATTACTCTGGACCTCTCAGTAGAAATGCGTGCAGCCAAAAGGAACAAGATCTCTACCTGAACCTTGGAGAGGAATCTTTGCTTCAAATCTTTATTACTACCTACTTAATGTTATATAGCATGTTTGTTTTCACATTATAAATTACCTTACATAATTTGTTGTTGTTCTATATTCTATGTATTTTTTATTAGTATATGGACTTTGTGTGCGTACGTAGATTCAGTTGTTGAGAAATCAAATCATATCTCAAGAACATTCTTAGGACAAGATATATAATAAAGTTCAAGAATAGTAAATAAAGCCGTCCAGGAATTTTCCTGCTGAAGAAAAAACAGTCACCAAATCTCTAACTTGACACAATTACAGTCAAAGCTCTTAATTGAAACGACTTGATAACATAATTCTCAGTCATTTTAGCATCTATAAAAAAATTCTTTTAGCTGTAAATGTTTTAATACTTAAGCTTTTAGTCAGAACTAGTAATAGGTTGCGGCGCGGGTACATCGCAAACGTCGAACGAATTAATCCAAGCGTTATGTGATGCCTTAATCATATGAAAATGCGCGTTTTGATATATCCGATTGAATTCAATGTAACCTATAGCTAAATCGAGTTTATACCGTACAATCATAATAATATGCGACCCGATTAACTCAAATTTATACCCTCAAGTTAAAACGTATTATATGCGACCCAAGTCATATGTAGGAAACACAAAATAAATCACGTAAGCGTATACCAAATTTACATCGAAACATAGAAGTACAAAGTTTATAAGTTGAATGGTCGGTATAAAGCATATGTGCAAAAAACGTAAATACCAAAGTATAGGTAAAAATGTAAAGGTAAAAAAGGAAAATACAATATGCCAAAAATGTAAATTACAAAACAATAAGCTAAAAATAAAAGTTTTTAAAGTAAGAGGGTGGTGGTGTAAAAACCAAACACTATACTTTAAATTATATAGTGTCAAAAATGTAAATTACAAAAGTTTTTAAAACAACAGAGTAGTGGTGTAAAACCACCGACTTAAAAAACGAAAATACAATATGCAAAAAATGTAAATTACAAAACAATAAGCTAAAAATAAAAGTTTTTAAAGTAAGAGGGTGGTGGTGTAAAAACCAAAGACTATACTTTAAATTAGGGAAAATTACGAAATTGTCTTTTGACCAATATGGTTTTCAATTTTGTCACTCTCATGCGTCCTTGGAAGGACCTCTGAGCACAGGAGTGGTCCGCGACGCACGGGAGTGGTCTGTCGGTCTGTCCGAAGAGTCAGCCAAAATGGGAGTGGTCTGCCAACGCACGGGAGTGGTCCGCTAATGCACAGGAGTGGTCCACGACGCACGGGAGTGGTCTGTCGGTCTGTCCGAAGAGTCAGCCAAAATGGGAGTGGTCTGCCGACGCACGGGAGTGGTCCGCCGACGCACGGGAGTGGTCTGTCGGACACGTGTCAGATGCTTAATACATGGACTCTTCAACATGATACGCCGACGCATCCCATGCTTAGAGGTCCATCCAAGGACGCATGAGCGTGACAATTTCGAAAACATGGTTGGTCAACGCACATTTTCGTAAATTTCCCTTTAAATTATATAGTGTCAAAAAAGTAAATTACAAAAGCTTTTAAAGCAAGAGAGTAGTGGTGTAAAACCACGACTTTCTACTTTAAGTAATATATAAATAGGTTCATAAAAGCTCACTAACATTCAGTCATTAGGACTTTTTGATGAATTTATTATGAAAAGGCAATTGACAAGCAATGCACAAGAAACAATTAGCCAAAAAATTTCAGCATAATTTATTCACTTGTGATTAGTTTTATTGTTTGGTTAGTCATGGCATTAGATCCTTTTTAACAAAGCTATTGCACTCACCCCTTATGTCGAATTGTGTGAAATTTCATTGAGACATTTCGTCAAACACATGAAGTGTGTGACAAATCAATCAAATAGATAAACGAATGCTGGATAAAGTTGAACCCAAAGAACTGGGATTTTGAAGGGCCCTTCACGTTCATAAATCAATTTCTCTGTTACTCATAAGGTTCTTGGTCATCTTCCATCTGCCACACTGTTGGCAATAATTTGATTTATAGCCTATGTTTATTAATTAAGTTGTAATATTATTTAGAGTTAATTACCCGGATGGTCCCAGTGGTTTCTCATTTTTTCACCTTTAGTCCCCAACTTTTAAAATTACACGTATGCTTCCTGTGGTTTGATCTTTTGTTACTCGGATAATCCCCTGAGTGGATGGACGTTATGTGACAACTGTGCTCTGTAATCGATGTACAATGTAAAACAATGTTAATTATTAATAAAACAATGTTTTTTGGTGTTATTTTATATGTGTTTGTGTTTGATGATTTTTCGATTTGATTCGATTCCGATTTCAAGCTTTAAATCGCTTTCTGGAAAGTTATACGCAAACTGGTGCATAACCGTAGTCAGTTTAACGCGAAAAACACTCCGGAATAGTGACATAGGCTTAACATACCTTAAATAACCTTCACATAACTTAGAAATAAGTTTTGGATGGTTTGGTGTGTCGAAAACAAGTTTGTTCGATCGCAGGGACTATTTGTGTCAAACTGCGAAACTATACCGATTTGTATGGTAACGAACATTTCGGAACTTGATCATAAGTTAAACATACCTTAAATATCCTTTACATAGCTTAGAAATAGGCTTTGAGGGGTTCGTTATGCTAAAACAAACTTTATTGATCAATAGGGACTAAAAGCGTCAAAAAGTGCATAAGTTTGCATTTTCGCGCATATCTTACGTTCTGAATATATCCGGACACCCAAAAATTTATGTAATCATTAAAATATTTTATTTTAGTGATTGTCATGATAAAATTCCATTCGTCGCTTAATTTGGATCGTTTTTGCGTTCGTTACGACTTCCGTCGTAATTAACCGAATAACGCAATCGTACGACCAAATGAGCCGACATCCGAGATGTTTTTGAGCATATTTTAAGTTCCCTATACTTTAACTTGATTTTAGAGCTTTGAAATGGGGTTAACGGGGCTTAAACGTGTCAAAAATGCATCGAAAACCAAGTTTGGGGCTTCAGGGACTAAATCTGCCATTTTTGAAAGTTGCTGGTCTGCAAGGTCCTTACGGACCATATGGGGACTTGCTTACGGTCCGTAAGAAGTGCCCAGATCAACAGAAATGCAGAAACATTAAATCTGGTCATTACCACTTGCTCTAATGGTTTTTAACCACTGAATTGGGATGCTATGGACTGGTATTTGATGCCCCATGGTATTCTAAACCACTAGCCCACATGGATGGCCAAGATCTTTCCCTCTTTAGCAAGGAATGATCCTAACGGTGAACCGAAAAGTATAAATAGGCATGCCCTCCTTCCATTTTTCTTCACCCTTGATCTGATTTCTCTAAGTTGAAGTTGCTATACTTCATACCTGAGATTTTAAGATCAAGTTCTCCCTAGCTTGGACCCTTTGTAAGCTTCTTTCATTCTTTTATCGCTTTTCGAGCGTGAAAGTCAAACAGTGTTTGACTTTCTACTTTGACCACGAGTTGGTCAACACGAAGTTCGTTTGAACTTCGCAACGTGAGCGTAATCACGATGGTTATAGTCCCTTATGACTATACCTACTGATTACCACGTTGACTAGGAACAGTAACGAGTCGTAGTTTCGGTCAAAATGCGCATTTAAGCGTATTTTGCAACCAAACTACTCTTGGGTATCAAAACACTTTGTTTTGATATCAAAACCTGTTTTCTAACTTAGTTAAACATGTTCCAACATGTTTAGCTCGTCACTTTTAGTTTAATGCTTGTTTAGAGTCGTAAGTCAAGCGGTCTACTTGGTTGTGTGTAAAATTTAATTTCATTAAGAGTTCGGATGAAATATGCCTAAGTGAGTTCAATGAACCAAATGTGCATTTGAATATGTTGATAGGTCAATTGACTTTTAAAAAGTCAAACCGACCAATGGTTAGATCGAATGATAATTTTGATATGGTCGAATGATAAATTTGACATAAAACCCGTAGGATGGAATAGTCGTAAACGATTATGACTAATCTAACCGTCTTACGAATTGTGATGATGATAGTTTGACTCTAGACAAGATAGATAAAGACTTGGGAAAGAAGCGGGTCAAACGGATCGAGTACGCGGAAAAAGGACATAACCGGATGCAAGGTAAGTAAAGCTTACGCCCCTTTTACATTATTTACAATTTACTTAATTGCAAGTATTGTATAAAAGTTCTATTAAGTGATTGGAATATGATGTTCCGACACGATTTAACGCGAGTCGGAACAAAGTAAAATCTTAAGAAATCATGAACTATGGTAAAGAGGTAAAATGGTAAATTAGTCATGTAATGACGAACAAATAAGAAACGGTTTTTAAGTAAAAGAGTTCAAGGAGAAAACCGGGATAGGTTTAAAGGGGTGAAATGGTAAATAAATACCATTTCATACGGACGAATGGTCAATTAGACTAAATAGGTCAAATGATGTTGTTAACACCATTTGACAATAACATTTGATAATCGCTTGTTGAGTTTTGTGTTCACAGGAATTAACATACGGTTCGCGTTACTATTAACTAGTGATTAATAGTGAAAGGTAATTAAACGTGTTGGGATTGAACCCTACAGAGGAACAGATGATGTAAAGCCAAAACTGGTTCACAACAGTGGATTCATCATAATCAGCTGTTTGCACTAGACTTTCCCCTTGAAAGTGTCTATAACATCTGATATCCTCTATCCACTGTCCGTATACAACAGCTGCTGTCCTTCAAACTGCTGATGAAGCCCTAAAGACTGTTAAGAAGTAAACACTGCTGGTTCAATCTACTGATGCTAAAGTACTGCCCACTCAAGGATTGATCAACCTTGAGGAAAACACTGATGGAAGAAGAAAGCAGTAGTTTAATTAAGTTTTGTATTTTACTTGCAATCAGTTGTTTAGACATCAGTAGTTGTAGGAGTCAGTGGTTACAGGTTGTTAGGTTGTTAGATGTCACTTTCTTGGTGACGTCAGCTGAGATGCCTCAGTGGTTTGGTTTGCCTATAAATGTAACAGTACTCTGTACTGTTATATTTGATTGACTGAGTGAGTTCTTCTCCTCCAGTCCAATCCTTTCATCTTGTGCAACCAACCTTGGAGCATTAGGCTGAGGGGGAGTTTAGTTTGTAAGCATGCTTTGTAATCATTTGATTTGTATTTCAATCTTTCGACTCAATGAAAAGCATGTGTTTATCAAAACTACTTTCTCCTTGATTGTGTTTACAAAGTTTGTTTTCTTTTCCGCTGCACTTAATCTTAATTTATATCTTTTGAAATGTTCAATTCATACAAACAAACATAATTATGAGAGCCTCCGATCCTAACAATTGGTATCAGAGCTTGGACAGTCAAATTCGATCTAACAATCAATTTGACATAACAGTTCAGCTCAAAATTCATTGATACTAAGGTTGGTTGTATTTTGTTGAAAAACAGAGTAACGAGTAAGGATGTTCAAAATTGCTACTCAAAAACTCTGTAAAACAACCAAGATGTCATATGACACACAAACTTCGTATAACAGAGTGATATCATGCAGAAACCACCCATAGCTTTCAGATCTGAAAATATATCTGATGACTATGGTTTAATCCTGGTTGTCTACAAAATTGATTTCAATTGTTGTCATGAAGCTTGTGATGTTTTCATCATGACTGCTGCTAAGGTGTTCACCTCATGTCAACAGAGATCTATGCTCAAATAGAAGCATTAGTGTTTTTGTTAACATCAAAAGAGGGAAACTAAAACTTTAAGCTATGTAGATCTTATGTATTGAAAAACAGGTTGAGGATCTTCTAAAAGGACCAAAATCAACTGTGTTAAGAATACATTAAGAAAAACAATAGTCAAAACATCCAGATCATGAGTAATGTGAAATTTGGCATCAACATGCCCAGAAATGTCCAAATCTCTCAAAACATTGCTAGAAAATGATTCTGGATTTGAGTATTCTTTCCTTGGAACCTTCCAGTAAGTATTTCAAAACTTATATATGGAAAGTGTAAAAAGGAAAAGAAGAAAAATTACAAAAACTCAAAAGTGTGTTTATCTCAAAAACTTTTGAAATCAAAAGAAGAGAGTATAAATCCAAAACACTTAAGAGTCCACAGGAGATCTACATACTTGGTCAAACATTTGTCATCCATAAACCATGTACAATCACTGTATCAGGGAGTTCAGGTAACAAAGGTATCACCAGTTTGATTATTAATAAAGAGGATTTTGCCAAAATTTTCAGAAATTCTTCACAAGATATTAAGGTTTACAAAGAACCTTCAAAATCTTTGTGAACAGGCAACCTCATAGTTACAATCATTTAATAAGGAAATGGTGTCAAAACAATGTTTACAAAATTTTGGTACAAACCACTAACCATTATCCTAAGCTTGAGAAGTGAATTGACTCTGACCCTTTTCCAAAATTATTTTGATTTTGGAAATTCACCTGACCCAGTTTGATTTGTTATCAGAAAACCTTTATTTGTTTTTTTTTTGGTAAAGGTCTTTCAAATAAACAGGATATATTATTCTCCATTTTTTTTAATGATATATTTTGACCTTTTACATGTTTTTTTTTATTGTAAAAGTTTCATACACCTGTCAGGATGTAGAACCCTTATATTTTTGCTTAGGGTGATATTGTCCTTGAAAATAGATCAAAAGGAGATGGTGAAATAAGTTAAGGTCATTTCAAACTCAAGTTTTCATCGCAGATCAAAGATTGATTGCTAACAGACCTTAAAATTCTTGACTACTCATGTTTTACTCTAAGGATTAGAAAACAAAATGTGTAGTCAAAGTGAAAAGGTTGCCATCATCTGGGATACTCAACTACTGTCAAAATTTATCAAATGTTTAAAACAGGAAATAGATAAGTAGTAAAACCTTGAATACAAATCCCTGTAAAAATCTGCTAATGTGTTTTGTCAAGATTGTTACTTTGCAGATATCTCATTATCACCATCAACAAGATGTTGGACATGATATTGTGATTTCACAAGTCAAAATCATTTCCTTCATTCAGAGCAGCAGATGTACAAAACAACTGCTAAAGCTCATCCACTGATGCACAAACTGTGTTTGACCAAAAGAGCTTTCTAAGATCCCTACCACCAAACCAAAGCTCTACCACTACTTCACCCCAAACCACTGTTAATAAATATCCATAAAAAATGAATAAAAATTATCAGTGGGTCAAATCCATCTTTTAAATTTTTTCACCTTCATTTCAAACAGCTGTTGGATCATCCAAAGTCACCAACAGTTGTTAGCTCAGATGACTCACATCTGCAGCCTCCCCTTTTGAACCATAATGCCATTTTAAAATTCATTCATGTTTCCATTCTCTTGACAACATCAATTGAAAGGGATTCTTATAAAAAGTTTATCCCAAAACCATTGTCTTCTTCTTGACTATCTACCATTCCATCAACATGTCATGTACCTCTGGGGCACTTAAAGACAGAAAGTTGGGTAATTGACAAGGAAGAGGAGCTTCAACAGTTCAGGGAAAAACAAGTTTGAGAACTTGTTCCACAGCCAGAGGATGATAATCTTTTTGGAAAAAGTGGGTCCTCAAAGAACATTGCATATATTGAAGCATGGTTGTCAAGTTTTATCAAACTCAAAACAAGTACAAACATCAAGGTGTTATTGACTGTGCACATGCAACAGATATTTCCAACCACTGATTGAAGAATATAATGATGATGCTGATGTTGCTGAAAAGTCCAACTGTTTGTAATTTCAAATTATGTTATTGAATTTTGATATATTTGCTCAAAAGACTTCTTTTATGCAGGGCAGTCAAGTAGCTGAAATATATCATCAAAAGTTCAATATCTCATTGATTCAACATCATTGAATATCAGACATCACTTTGTGAAGGATTGCTATAGAAAGGTTTGATTTCATCTTTAACATGTCCATCCTAAAGATCAGTTGGTAGATGTACAAACTTAAGAATTGGATTCATCTACTGTTAAAAAACTTGATCCCTATGATTGGAGTGCTAAACTTGGATTAAAACAAGTTTCTTGTGTTCCATGTGTAAATAGCATAAAAATGTTTTTAGAAAAATAAAAAAATAACCTTAAGAATAGTTTAAAATTGAATTTTTCAATAAATCCTCAAAGTCTGTTCAAAGCACTGATGACATGAAAACTCTGTTAAATAGTAAAATCTATCCATTGCCAAAGTGCATCCTCTGTTTGTGCAAAACACTTATTACAACAGAGGTTACACATGGACAGATGTTATTCAACAGTTGTGTGCATCAGATGCCATGATCACTTTTTTAAATAAATGGCCTTACATCTAAAACATCCACAAGGCTATCAAAAATTTCCAAATAAAAAAGCAGAGGTTCCTGAGCAGACTTTAGCAGCTACCACTGCTCCTCAGGCACCTGCTGCTGAGCCCACTGCTCAAGGTGATCACAGCAGTAACACAACTGTTGTGAAACCCACACCTAAAACCACCAAAAAGACCAAAAAGACATCATCCAAACAGCCCACCAAACCTACAATAAAGGCAACTCTGGAAGATGAGATCCCAGAGCAACTGCCAGTGACAACTCAAAAGTCACTAGAAACCACTGCTGCTACTTCCTCACAGCAGATGGTAGAAAGGTCTCAACCCATGCCTAAAACTCATCCTGCTTCTTCACAAAAAGAACAAGTTGTAAGCACAGGGACGCCATCTTATGAAGCAATGGATTCACTTGAATCTAACTTCCACAGCCCTCCTCCCGGGGCAAACTCTCTTTCATCCCATATTCTCACTTCACAAATACCACCACCAATAATGACATTGTTGCATGCTTTGGATATAACTCAGACATAAATCAGTTCCCCTCAACCACCCATCACTGAGAGTACACTCCAACAAGGGACTGAGTCTGATGCTTATACCTTTGCTAACCCATCAACAACTGAGGAGGTTACACCCCTTGAGTTACAAGTAACTCTTGGTGGTAGTTCAAGTGAAGCAGCTACTACAAGTGTTGAACCCACTGGTTTGCACTTGGACAATAGTTTCATCAATAAGACTTCCTTGAAGGCAATTTCTTCACTGAGAACTCTTGTGTATCCAGTCTTCACTGGTTCACTAAAAAGTGTTTCTCATTATGAAGAAAGAAGTCCCCAGTACCAAGACAAAGGGGCAACAGTGGATGATTTTTAGGATACACTTCCTCAATCAACCACTGTTACAACCACTGCTAGTGGGAAATCAGATGACCCCATTAAGTTGGGTGATGGTTTAATGTACCAAGAATTGACGGCTAGAATTGATAAACTGGATACATCTGTTGTAGAAATCAAAGACATACTGCAACAGTTGTTGAAAGCACAAAGTGTACCATCAACTGCTGCACCACCTCCAACAGCTACTCCATCATCTGCTCCTACTCCAGATGAGCTGTGGAATTTATTTCAACCCCTGCACCTATCTTCAAAAGAGTTGATGATGCCAAAAAGGGGGAGAAAAATGACTTTAAGGAAAATCTTTCAGTAACTTTTGCTGAAACATCTGTCAAAGAAAAGGAAAAGGGAGGTGATGAAACCCTGAAAATTCTAGCAGATGATGAAGATACACAAATGAGGATCGTTCAAAGTCAAGTTAATTCAGCTGGTCTCAAAGCCACTGCTGATATTCAAAGGATAAGGGATGAGAGCAGAGCTTTGGTTGAGAAAAAGATAGTTCTACAAAAAGAAAAAGAAGAGGTTGGTACTTCATCAAAGAAGAGTCCTGTTAGAAAAACAAGGCAATCAACCACCACAGCTTCTAAAACTAAGCCAGTTACTACTTCAACCACAACTTCTGTTCCCACAAAATCACTTACACCTCCACCATTAACAACATATGTCACTCAAACAACTACCATCAATACTACATCAACACACACTTCAACCACTGCTCTCACCATTTCAACAACAACTATACAATCCACTGCCCCAACAAAAACATCCTTATCACCACCAACACCACCTGCTGTCATCCTTTATCAAAGAAGGAAACAAAGCAGATAGATGCAGAAATACCAAAAGAAGACCAAGCTTCAGAAGAATATATCATGAAGATGGTTCTTCAGACACATAGAGCAGAACAACAAGAAACAACAAAATCTCAAGACACTGCTCAAGTTGTCATCACCTGGCCTCTATCTCCAAACTCTTCAAATAAACTTCTCCCAAGAAACCCATTGGGTTCAAAAATACTAAAATGGATGTCTGTTCAAAAGACCCATGTATTGACTCTGCTCAGATCCAATGATGAAGTGAAGCATATATCAAGGGAAATAGCACTTGGCCTGGGTGTTGAAGATTTACAAGATCTCCTTGAGCTTACACTGTGCAGGGATGAGGATGATACAAGTTCCATTGGCTTTGAATTATAATTCAAAGGACAAGTTAGGGAACTTGTGATGAGTAAATAAAAATCCAGAATAATGAAGGGTTTTGGCATCATCTATTCTAGGGGGAGATTGTTGGGATTGAACCCTACAGAGGAACAGATGATGTAAAGCCAAAACTGGTTCACAACAGTGGATTCATCATAATCAGCTGTTTGCACTAGACTTTCCCCTTGAAAGTGTCTATAACATCTGATATCCTCTATCCACTGTCCGTAAACAACAGATGCTGTCCTTCAAACTGCTGATGAAGCCCTAAAGACTATTAAGAAGTAAACACTGCTGGTTCAATCTACTGATGCTAAAGTACTGCCCACTCAAGGAATGATCAACCTTGAGAAAAGCACTGATGGAAGAAGAAAGCGGTAGTTTAATTAAGTTTTGTATTTTACTTGCAATCAGTTGTTTAGACATCAGTAGTTGTAGGAGTCAGTGGTTACAGGTTGTTAGGTTGTTAGATGTCACTTTCATGGTGACGTCAGCTGAGATGCCTCAGTGGTTTGGTTTGTCTATAAATGTAACACTACTCTGTACTGTTACATTTGATTGACTGAGTGAGTTCTTCTCCTACAGTCCAATCCTTTCATCTTGTGCAACCAACCTTGGAGCATTAGGCTGAGGGGGAGTTTAGTTTGTAAGCATGCTTTGTAATCATTTGATTTGTATTTCAATCTTTCGACTAAATGAAAAGCATGTGTTTACCAAAACTACTTTCTCCTTGATTGTGTTTACAAAGTTTGTTTTCTTTTCCGCTGCACTTAATCTTAATTTATATCTTTTGAAATGTTCAATTCATACAAACAAACACAATTATGAGATCCTCCGATCCTAACAAAACGGGTCGATATTATGACCCGAGCTAGGTACGCATGAACAAGTTATAGTGAAAAGTGCGATTTTGGTCAAATATGTAGTGAAAGTCCTTCGTCGTAAATTGAAGGACTAAAGTTGACCAAAACGCCCATGGCGGGTAAATCGAGTAAACAACCTTTAGGGATTTTAACAGGTCAAAATAAGTGCATAATCATAGATGGGTTAATGATGCCTAATGATCTGTGAATTAAATCGGGTGTCATAGGAAACAATTGAAATATGATGTTCATAAGAAGTTTGGTATAATAAACATGTTTGTGTAAAGAATTATGAAACGGGTCAAAAGTGTTAAAAAAGGAATTTCCAGCCTAGAGCTTGAAATTTGAATTCCTAAAGTAGTTGAATATTAGGTTTTAACTCTATAAGATGGAGAATTAAATTACGAACGCGTAGGAAAAAGAATCGTGGAAAACAGACATGTAGATAAAACGTTATGGTCATTCAAGTTTGAGTTTGGAGAAAAAAAAATTGGAGCTGGGCAGAAAATGCAGGTCCGTATGACCTGCTGGAAAACAGTCTCCCCCGCGCCACGCGAGTGGTGTCACCGATCTGGGCGCGACACGCGGGAGTCCCCGCGGCAAAAACATGTGTTTCTTGAGTCTAAAATGTAATTCCAGGAAATATCTTTAAAACCCCACTGGAATCGCATTTTTTCGACAAAAATTGAGCATTTTATGAATTTTTCCGTATCAAAGGTTCAAGCTGCGTTTTCTGGCAGAATTTGCAGCCCATTATGAATGTCATAACTCAATTTAGGAATTGAGTTATGATCTCAAATTCTTACTGTATAAAGTTTTAAGTGATTAAAAGAATCGCCAATTGGAATTTCGTCAATCGGATAAACGAGGAATTTTAAATGAATTTTTCCGTAAGCTGCAGTCAGAAGTGACGAATCTGATTGCAGCTTAGTAAATGAATTTTTACGAATTTTTGGTAAAGAGTTAGATCTTGAAATTTTAACAAAAGGTCTATCCATCCGAGAGGTACGCCACATAAAAAAATCATAATTTTTGAAGACTTGTAAACAGGTTAAACAAGTCAACAAATACAGCCCATTTTCAGGGATATGAAATGCCTAAATGAAATCGCGGTCTACTTGGTTGTGTGTAAAATTTAATTTCATTAAGAGTTCGGATGAAATATGCCTAAGTGAGTTCAATGAACCAAATGTGCATTTGAATATGTTGATAGGTCAATTGACTTTTAAAAAGTCAAACCGACCAATGATTAGATCGAATGATAATTTTGATATGGCCGAATGATAAATTCGACATAAAACCCGTAGGATGGAATAGTCGTAAACGATTATGACTAATCTTACCGTCTTACGAATTGTGATGATGATAGTTTGACTCTAGACAAGCTAGATAAAGACTTGGGAAAGAAGCGGGTCAAACGGATCGAGTACGCGGAAAAAGGAAATAACCGGATGCAAGGTAAGTAAACGTTACGCCCCTTTTACATTATTTACAATTTACTTAATTGCAAGTATTGTATAAGAGTTCTATTGAGTGATTGGAATATGATGTTCCGACACGATTTAACGCGAGTCGGAACAAAGGAAAATGGTAAGAAATCATGAACTATGGTAAAGAGGTAAAATGGTAAATTAGTCATGTAATGACGAACAAATAAGAAACGGTTTTTAAGTAAAAGAGTTCAAGGAGAAAACCGGGATAGGTTTAAAGGGGTGAAATGGTAAATAAATACCATTTCATACGGACGAATGGTCAATTAGACTAAATGGGTCAAATGGTGTTGTTAACACCATTTGACAATAACATTTGATAATCGCTTGTTGAGTTTTGTGTTCACAGGAATTAACATAAGGTTCGCGTTACTATTAACTAGTGATTAATAGTGAAAGGTAATTAAACGGGTCGATATTATGACCCGAGCCAGGTACGCATGAACAAGTTATAGTGAAAAGTGCGATTTTGGCAAATATGTAGTGAAAGTCCTTCGTCGTAAATTGAAGGACTAAAGTTGACCAAAACGCCCATGGCGGGTAAATCGGGTAAACAACCTTTAGGGATTTTAACGGGTCAAAATAAGTGCATAATCATAGACGGGTTAATGATGCCTAATGATCTGTGAATTAAATCGGGTGTCATAGGAAACAATTGAAATATGATGTTCATAAGAAGTTTGGTATAATAAACATGTTTGTGTAAAGAATTATGAAACGGGTCAAAAGTGTTAAAAAAGGAATTTCCAGCCTAGAGCTTGAAATTTGAATTCTTAAAGTAGTTGAATATTAGGTTTTAACTCTATAAGATAGAGAATTAAATTACGAACGCGTAGGAAAAAGAATCATGGAAAACAGACATGTAGATAAAACGTTATGGTCATTCAAGTTTGAGTTTGGAGAAAAAAATTTGGAGCTGGGCAGAAAATGCAGGTCCGGATACCGGATACCGGATACGGACCTGCTGGAAAACAGTCTCCCCCGCGCCACGCGAGTGGTGTCACCGATCTGGGCGCGACACGCGGGAGTCACCGCGGCACGCGACAAGTAAAACCAAGCCTATCGCGTGGCGCGAGAGGCATAATTCTGGAAACTTTATTTTGTTTAATAATTTGATGTTGGAACTTGTTTTTAAATTATCAAAACTTACTTCTGAGTTGGTTTTGATCGTAGGAGAATATCAGAAGCACCGGATGGAGATCAAGCGACAAGAAAGAACCGAACACCTGATGAAGAAGCTTCTGCATGTTGTTTTGTCATTATTTTTAAATGACGAATTCAATTACATTATGTTGTTTTAAACTTTAAATTGTAAATGTTTTAGTAAACCCGGATTATGTAAGGTATATGTGCTCATAATCACATGTTTATTTTCATAATTTATACGAAAAACGTTAAATAATAATAAGGGTGTTACATGTTGGTAATCAGAGCTCATGGTTGAAGGGTAAGTGTGTTCGGTTCGAGGCTTGATCGCAAATCCGGTAAGTACATGTATGTTGATAGTTTAGTATGATTAAAATGTTGTGAACAACACATAGGGTTATCGTGTAATACACGTTACCCCAAGTAAATGACTAATATAGTTAACAAAATTACATGCGTTGACACGTATAGCAGAAAACCTCGTATTGTAATATTGGCCTTTATCGAATATCGACATTACTAATTTTTATAAATGCTTAATTGAAGGACACTCGCATCTGAAGATGGCGAGAATCTAACAAATTGTGGATATGATGGAGAAACGGTCCAAGTATGACAAGCAGAATATGCTCGCCAAGAACAAAAACCGCGTAACAATCGCGAGCAAGGCTAATGGCAAGGAAAGCCCGTCAGGGCAAGCATTACCAGGTGCACACCTTTAAATGTAATCGCACAAGTAGTAATATGCAACAAACACGTAGGGAATGATGGTTGCATATATGTGATAAAACTTGGAAAACCTGAACAAAATATCTATTCAGGATGATGTTCCCAGGAAAAGTTTAATAGAAATATATGTTATTCACAATGACGAATAACAAAGGAATAATAGGATTAGTTCATATGGAAACTTGGACGGGGGGTAATTATCCAAGTGGAAAACTCTCAATATAATGCTATTAAGAAAGGTAGCGATCACATTAACGAATGTGATTATATAATAGTTCGATAGAGAGGAAAACATTTTTATGTTCGAATGTAAAACTAGTAAAACTAGTGATTGTTGTTTAACAATTAAATAAATCTTTAGTAAATGAAATCATGGATATGAAATAAATAGAGACATTACTTACATAGGGCGTGATGTGAAAACTATGAAAAGGTCATGTGTGTCATGTACCAATCGCTTACTCTAGCCAAGTAAGTAGTGGCATATGATACCATGAACTTCTTGTAGTGGACGCATTTATGTCCGATGTAGTAAGGACGGGGTGAATGGGACAAACTTAAAAAGGTACCCAAATGAATCAAACAAGTAAGATGTTTATAATAAACGTAAACGCAAGTCGGATGACATGGAGCGTATTACGTTAGAATAACGAGCCCAAGAGAAGGGACACATATTAAAGTAAATGAAAATACAGACCAACTAATGAGAATGCTAAGGCATAAAGATAAAATTTGATTGTCATAAGTGATGAAATTCACACAGACAAGTCAAAGGGGTAGAATAAAAGAATAAAAGACTTGACTAAATAAAAGTAATGGATTTCGCTAAGACGATCAAATAAATTAAGATGATGTCTAAAACCATATAAGAATGGTTACTTGATGATAACTTCGGTAAAGATACCCGATAGATGGGTAGGATTTTGAAAGCATGCGTAAACCAAGAGACGGGCACGCGAAATAGAAAGTCAAGGGACTCGGATTAAGAGTCATGACTAAAAGACGATGAGAAATTGCAAACGAAAATTTTGATAACTATGTTAAACTATTTTAAAGTTGAACGGGTCGAATGAAGGATGAAGTTTGACGTTCATGAGTAATGAAATCTCACACGAATAAGTCAAACGAGATAAATAAAGTGTAAAAACTTGGTAGTGCAAGTAAGCGCAAACCTAATAATGGAAGCGCGAAGTATTAATGAACCTATGTGACGGGTTGTAAAGGAATGTAGATAGGAAAAACGCAAACTAGCGAAATAAGAAAGTTAAAAACACTAAGATAAAGAAACCGAGTAACGGTAAGCGTAGGACAAACCGATGTGTAAATGAAGATAAAAGTCATAAAGTCAGAAAGATAGTCCGAAAGTAAATAAATGAAACCTTAGACTACGGTCAAGGTCAACTAAAGTTCAAAAGCGAAAAATAAACGATTCCAAACATAATAAAATATGCTTTGGCGCTACATATGTATATATACATTTGAATATAGACATGGATAAAAGACGATCTACGGGAACATCATAACCTACGGGATTATAAATAGTGTTAAAGTCTATGGGACCAAAAAGACCTTCGGGTCACAAACAGAAAGAAACGAATGGTTGGGGTTCTCACCTTAAAAAGGTGAAAATCTAAAGAAAAAGCTTACGAGGCTAAGTAAAAGAACTTACGGGTCACTTGGATAAAACGAGGAAAACTGGTTGTAACTCCGACCGTAAAATAATAATGGGAGGTAAAGTTAGTATAAAAGCGATGAGTTTCGCTAAGTTAATCGAAGGGGTTAAAGTGAAGAATTTCACTAAAACATTTAAACGGGCAAAATCGACAAAAGAATCCACAATTATTTAAATTGTGTTACGCCACAAAAAGGGCGAAGTCATTACCGAAATGACAACAGAAGGGGATAAACCTGTTAACAAGACTAATGCAAATGAGTGATCAAGTGACAATTCGGTCGATAAAGATAAAGGATATAAGCTAAAAATAACGGCCCGCGAGGCCTTACACACGAAAGACGTACGCGTCAATATAAATGAAAACTTTCGACCGAAAGAAACGGGTGCCTTGAAAATGAAACTTGGTTTGTTTGATTAAACCA
The DNA here is from genome assembly GCA_030545235.1 of Helianthus tuberosus. NCBI lineage: Eukaryota > Viridiplantae > Streptophyta > Magnoliopsida > Asterales > Asteraceae > Helianthus > Helianthus tuberosus. The sequence goes on along the minus strand of CM060441.1, from coordinate 124,817,893 downwards.
ATGAACTTTGTAAATAAGGTTTCGAGGACGAAACCTCTTTAAGTGGGGTAGACTTGTAACACCCCGAAAACGGGTTTGGTAATCAAACCACGTTAATACTAAAGGACGGGTAAAATACAGTTAGTGGTAAAACTTACCCGAAAAATATTAGGATTTAAATAAATAAACCTAATATTAAATAAAAGTTGGGCAAATCCTTTTGAGGAAAATAAAGTGAATAAAAGGCCCGAATTAACGAGACTTAAAACAGACTGGGTCATAATTTTCCCCGAACCTATTATGTTAACTAGGAATGTCTAACCTAGTAAATAAGAGGGAATAATGTTTAAACTAAATGAGTTGTGATCTACTTGATAACTAACCAAACATGAGGGGCCAAAGATGGATAAAATGAAAGCTTAATTATAAAAAAAATAAAAATAAAACCCACACACACAGGGGCTTGCGTAGGATCGACCAGAAGAAAGCTCCATGCGAGCCCAACCCTAGTTCTTGCTAAATCTCTCGAACTGAAGGTCCAAATCAGTTCCAAATCAAAATCCGAGCATGAATTAGTGATCTCCACTGAAAAAGGAGTCACAAGGTATGTAAATTTCATGAGAAATCTCTAGTTGAATTTCTGAGTAAACCTAGAGAATTCAAAAATTGTTGATGCATGCTTGTTATATGGATGAAATAGGAACATTGTAGTGTTTAGGAGAAACCCTAGACAAGTATATGTTGAAATCGTGCCTAATTCTAGTAAAATCCATGAACACCATTGAAGGTGATTGTTGTTAGGGTTTTTGATTGCTAAAGATAGTGTTATAATGTCATAAACATGTTTTAGTTGAAAGCTGAATTCAAACAAATTCTGATCAGAATTTACAGCCACTTGTATTGGCTGTAACGTGGATAAAACGTGGCAAAAACATGTGTTTCTTGAGTTTAAAATGTAATTCCAGGAAATATCTTTAAAACCCCACTGGAATCGCATTTTTTCGACGAAAATTGAGCGTTTTATTAATTTTTCCGTATCAAAGGTTCAAGCTGCGTTTTCTGGCAGAATTTGCAGCCCATTACAAATGTCATAACTCAATTTAGGAATTGAGTTATGATCTCAAATTCTTATTGTATAAAGTTTTAAGTGATTAAAAGAATCTCCAATTGGAATTTCGTCAATCGGATAAACGAGGAATTTTAAATGAATTTTTCCGTAAGCTGCAGTCAGAAGTGACGAATCTGATTGCAGCTTAGTAAATGAATTTTTATGAATTTTTGGTAGAGAGTTAGATCTTGAAATTTTAACACAAGGTCTAACCCTCCGAGAGGTACGCCACATAAAAAAATCATAATTTTTGAAGACTTTTAAACAGGTTAAAAAGTCACCAAAAAGCCCATTTTCAGGGATATGAAATGCCTAAATGAAATCGCGGTCTACTTGGTTGTGTGTAAAATTTAATTTCATTAAGAGTTCGGATGAAATATGCCTAAGTGAGTTCAATGAACCAAATGTGCATTTGAATATGTTGATTGGTCAATTGACTTTTAAAAAGTCAAACCGACCAATGATTAGATCGAATGATAATTTTGATATGGTCGAATGATAAATTCGACATAAAACCCGTAGGATGGAATAGTCGTAAATGATTATGACTAATCTAACCGTCTTACGAATTTTGATGATGATAGTTTTACTCTAGACAAGCTAGATAAAGACTTGGGAAAGAAGCGGGTCAAACGGATCGAGTACGCGGAAAAAGGACATAACCGGATGCAAGGTAAGTAAAGCTTACACCCCTTTTACATTATTTACAATTTACTTAATTGCAAGTATTGTATAAAAGTTCTATTAAGTTATTGGAATATGATGTTCCGACACGATTTAACGCGAGTCGGAACAAAGGAAAATGGTAAGAAATCATGAGCTATGGTAAAGAGGTAAAATGGTAAATTAGTCATGTAATGACGAACAAATAAGAAACGGTTTTTAAGTAAAAGAGTTCAAGGAGAAAACCGGGATAGGTTTAAAGGGGTGAAATGGTAAATAAATACCATTTCATACGGACGAATGGTCAATTAGACTAAATGGGTCAAATGGAGTTGTTAACACCATTTGACAATAACATTTGATAATCGCTTGTTGAGTTTTGTGTTCACAGGAATTAACATAAGGTTCGTGTTACTATTAAGTAGTGATTAATAGTGAAAGGTAATTAAATGGGTCGATATTATGACCCGAGCCAGGTACGCATGAACAAGTTATAGTGAAAAGTGCGATTTTGGTCAAATATGTAGTGAAAGTCCTTCGTCGTAAATTGAAGGACTAAAGTTGACCAAAACGCCCATGGCGGGTAAATCGGGTAAACAACCTTTAGGGATTTTAACGGGTCAAAATAAGTGCATAATCATAGACGGGTTAATGATGCCTAATGATCTGTGAATTAAATCCGGTGTCATAGGAAACAATTGAAATATGATGTTCATAAGAAGTTTGGTATAATAAACATGTTTGTGTAAAGAATTATGAAACAGGTCAAAAGTGTTAAAAAAGGAATTTCCAGTCTAGAGCTTGAAATTTGAATTCTTAAAGTAGTTGAATATTAGGTTTTAACTATATAAGATGGAGAATTAAATTACGAACGCGTAGGAAAAAGAATCGTGGAAAACGGGCATGTAGATAAAACGTTATGGTCATTCAAGTTTGAGTTTGGAGAAAAAAAAATTGGAGCTGGGCAGAAAATGCAGGTCCGGTGCTGGAAAACAGTCTCCCTCGCGCCACGCGAGTGGTGTCACCGATCCGGGTGCGACACGCGGGAGTCCCCGCGGCACGCGACAAGTAAAACCAAGCCTCTCGCGTGGCGCGAGAGGCATAATTCTGGAAACTTTATTTTGTTTAATAATTTGATGTTGGAACTTGTTTTTAAATTATCAAAACTAACTTTTGAGTTGGTTTTGATCGTAGGAGAATATCAGAAGCACCGGATGGAGATCAAGCGACAAGAAAGAACCGAACACATGATGAAGAAGCTTCCGCATGTTGTTTTGTCATTATTTTTAAATGACGAATTCAATTACATTATGTTGTTTTAAACTTTAAATTGTAAATGTTTTAGTAAACCCAGATTATGTAAGGTATATGCGCTCATAATCACATGTTTATTTTCATAATTTATACGAAAAACGTTATATAATAACAAGGGTGTTACAATAAAAAACTTTTTTTTCAAAAAAATAAAAATAAATTTTTTTTGTAGTGCACATGTGTAGTACACATACACATGTGCACTACAATTTTTTTTTTTGAAAAAAACTTTTTTTTTATATAATTTAAATAGCGGAAATTGGTATGAAAAAAAAGTTTGGTATGTTTTTTAGGCTTTTTAGTTAGTTTTCGAGTTTTCGCGATAACTAGTGGTTTTCATTTGAACCCATCCATATATATATATATATATATATATATATATATATATATATATATATATAGTGGAAGGTTCAAATAAGAATAGTGAAGGTGTAAAATACAATATCCCTTAACGTACAATACGTACGATATAGTGAAATCGCATGTTATAAAATAGCATGGATGAAATCGCATGTGATAATTTTGATGAAATCGCGTGTTGGTTTTTATTAACAATTTCGCATGTGATAATTTTGATGAAATCGCATGTTGGTTTTTAGTAACGATTTCGCATGTGGTAATTTTGATGAAATCGCATGTTAAAAAACCAACATGCGAATTCAATGTGGGATCAAGATCTGACGGCTGAGATGATCGTGTACATAATGTAGGATAAGGGCTCTTGTACGTTTACCTAACCGTATATATATATATACATGTATATATGTATACATATACATGTATAACATGTATATATGTATACATATACATGTATACATGTATACATATACATGTATACATATATACATATACATGTACACATATATATATGTATATATGTATATATATATATATATAGAAAAAGTATATCGTACATTACGGCTTAACGTACTTCACGTACAACAACGTGCGTGATTTGTTCTATAACATGCGTGATTTTAAAATGAACGTGCGTAATTACCTGTCGTACGTGATGTACGTTAAGCCGTAATGTACGTTAACCTTCCTCTCTCTCTCTCTCTCTCTATATATATATATATATAGAAACGGGATCGGGGGAAAACACTCAAAAGTGTGAGAAAGGTGAGAACGCATCTTGGCTCAACACGTGTCCCGCGGCATAGAGAAGGGCGGAGGGGATTTTTTTGTCTTTTCATTCTTCTTTTATTTTCACAACGCGGTATAATATTTTCTGGCGTCTAAGTTTTTTTTGGCGTTAATTGTATTTATTAAACTTTTTGGCGTTGAATTAATTGTTTTTGTGTCACATATATAATTTTTTTGGCGTTATATCGTTTTCCGGTTAATTTTTTTAGCGTTTGTGGCGTTTTGTATAATAATTCAATTCACTACGAGTAATTAATAGTTGCATAAGATTGAAATAAGACCAATTTTTCTTTTAGCGTTATTGAATTTTTTGGCGTTTTAATACCCTTTTACAAGGTGCTTTTCTAGCAGCTGTTCTCCCAGTTTTCATTCTACTAGCGTTTTGGTGTTTGTAGTTTTTGGCGTTTTATATAATAATGTATTTTATTTATAGAGAATTAGATAACAAAACAACATATAACTTGATATCAATACAATATAAAATGAAAACAAAAATAATTAAAAATGGTAATCTAGTTTTTCTTTCCAATCTTCAATGTCATCAGCCTCTTCCTTCTTGAATTTGTTTTTGGCGTTTTGAACCTTTTTTGAATAATTTAACTAGATGCCAACTTTCCTTCATAAACCCAGTCTTTTTCGGAAGAAGCTGCTTAGTGGCATCCTGTTTTTTGGTGTGATATTCTTGTTTGGTGGCATGTCATTAAAGATCAATTCTTGCTTGATGCTATTTGTAATAATGGAGTCTAAAATAGCATTTTACACTTGTGTTGAACCCTTTATTCCATCCATATAATCATCAAGAACAATGCTCACATGATGGCATATCACTATCATCAGTCTCTTTTTCTTGAATATTTGTCCATCTCATTCAGCAAAATATTATTGAGTTAACCCCCTCAGAAAAAGGATCCATTTCAGTTAAAGCTTTGCCATCTGTGGCATTTTAAAGGTAGTGGGTTCTAGAGGATATGGCGATTTTGTGTTTTCTGGTTGTGATTAATTTTCATTGTGTATAGACCCCTCTCTTATAGGAGTTTTTTGGTGCGTAGTTTAGGCGAGACATTTTATTGTAATAAATGATAGTAATAAAGTAACTGTCTTTTCAGATACTGTTTTTGTATTTATTATGTTGATCAGTTTTTATCAATTTTATAGGTTATAGACGTCCCATCTTCTAATTTTGGCGTTTTTTTTAAATGGCGTTATGCAGACCAACATGATAAAATACAATAACGAAGTAAATAAAATATTAAGCAGGAAAAATATTTTTTGATATTTTTGGCGTTTTGTTAGGGTTAACCATTTTTAGTATTTTTTTGGCGTTTTGCTAATAAAGATAGAAATATATCGTTTAATTATCTTTAAAAAAAGAAGATTACATAGAACAAAAAAAAAGAGGAAAAAAAATTAAAATCCTTCGTCAGAAGGTACTTTATCCGAATAGTATCCATCACTTGCGTCATCTTCTTCCTCCTCGCAGTCTTCATCTGGATCTTCATCCATGTCATCACATTCACCTTCATCAGCTTCTTGTTCCTGAAGATTCTGAAGCCTCCACCTGAACATGTCTTGCATTAACTCCAATTTTGAGTTTATTTCTGTGTTGGTACAAGTGGCGTTATGCAATTCTTCCATGAAACCCAGTCGCTGCTTTGTCATGATGTTCTCTAGCCAGTAGACTTCCTGCTCTCCGCTGTCGTATGTAACCGTCACCATGTCTGTTTCATCATCAAAACGCCATGATGTCATGACAGGGTCTGGCTTCACATCTCCTTTGATTGGTCCAAATTTGCTGGTTAATGCTTTCATAAGCATATGCGTTTCATGGCATTCGTTGTCTAGAGCGATGCCAATGGATAAGATTTGCCTCTATATCTCTTCTTCCATCTTCAGAATTGCTCTGGCCGTCTTAACATATACCCTCCTTCTGTTGTCAAAATGGAGGACGTATCGCCTGATTCCCAAAGTGTATCTCCACGAAACGATTGTTGCCATTTTTGGCGTTTCGGTTAAGTTGGCATTTTTGGTTGACGATTTTTTTTTGCAGAAAATGGATAGATTGAAGTGATTATGGAAGCTATGTTTTACCTTTTGTTTATATAATGATGTTTTTGGCACGTAATTTAGAAGATAATTTCTTCTAATAAATGTTAATAACTGAAATTCAATTATTTTGTGTTGTTTCATCTTCCTGTAATATTCAACGTGTTTTATTACTAATTTTTGGTGTTTTGTTTTTAATGGCGTTTTATTTTTTATGGCATTTTATCATTTGATGGCGTTTTGAATATGAGCGGTAAAAGACCCTTTTACCCTTAATGAAGCGCGTCCCACATAATAAAATTGATGTTATTTACAAAAACGCCACCGCGCAATCTAGTCCATGGATTGTTTTGATCGGACGATCCATAAGCGTTCTCAGCGTTCACACACTTTTGACCGTTTTCTCTAAATCCCGACCCTATATATATAGGGTAGGGATCCTGTACATTAATCCAGAAGTGTGAGAAGTGTATTATAACACTATATATAACACTATATAACACCATATAAACACCGTATAACAATATGTAACACCATATAACACTATGTAACACTATATGACACTATATAATAATATATAACACTATACATCTACCATAGACATGCTATCAGACAAACTATAGTGTTATATTTGTTATATAGTGTTACATATTGTTATATGGTGTTATATATAGTGTTATAATACACTTCTGGATTAATGTACAGGACCCTCAATCTATATATATATAGGGTAAGGTTCATGCGAGAACCACCTTTATTGCGAGAACCGCGAGAACCAATGTGAACACAACCTAAAATAGCTAAAAAAACCTAAAAAAACCCTAAAAAAAACCCTAAAAAAACCTAACCCCCCTCCCCCCCCCCCCCAAAAAAAAAACCTAACCCCCCACCCCAAGCTAAATGCTAAAAACTAAAACCCCCCAAAAAACCTAACCCCCCCCCAAACCTAAACCCCCTCCCCCACCCCCCAAAAACCTAACCCCCCCAAGCTAAAATGCTAAAAACTAAACCCCAAAAAAACCTAAAAAAAATCTAAAATTTTGTTTTAATATTTTTATGTTAAAATCGCTACTTTTAGTAGCCAAAACAAAAAAAAAAAAAAATTTTGGCTACTAAAAGTAGCGATTTTCTTATAAAAAATATTTAAAAAATAATAATTTTTGTGTGTTTTTAGCTATTTTTAGGCATTTTTGGTTGTGTTCACATTGGTTCTCGCGGTTCTCGCAATAAAAGGTGGTTCCTAACGGATCTTTGTCATATATATATATATATATATATATATATATATATATATATATATATAGGGTAAGGTTATTGTAAAAAAGACCAAAAGTGTGAGAAAAGTTAGAAAGAATCTCAGCCATTAGATCTAAATTAATTGAAAAGGGTAAACAAGTAATTTTATCATTAATTCAATTAATTAAAAACTTCCCATAACCGCCACCTTAATTATAGGAAGTATATAACACCATTCAGTAAGTATATAACACCATTCAGCAAGTATATAACACCATTCAGCATTCAGCAAGTATATAACACAATTCAGTAAGTATATAACACCATTCAGCAAGTATATAACACCATTCAGCAAGTATATAACACCATTCAGCAAGTATATAACACCATTCATTGACTAAACATCTGATCGAAACATATTTTTTCTCTCCATATAAGTATAGCAATATGGTACTCAAATTAAAGATAAAAAAACGCTCGTTATTATGGTGTATTTTTTTTAAAAAAAAAGTTACGTATAAAAAGTTATTGACGTTTAAAAAAGACGGGGGGAAGTTACATGTGCATTACCTAATTTCTAGTGGGTTTAAAAGGCTATATTGCCCCTAGATATTTCAAATCAGTCCAAATTAAAGAAAATATTTTACAATTTGGTCCCTATTGATCTCAACCATTAGATCAAAAGATCTAATGGCTGAGATTCTTTCTTACCCTTCTCACAGTTTAGGCCTTTTTTACAGGATCCTCTACCTATATATATATAGAAACGGGATCAGGAGAAAACGCTCAAAAGTGTGAGAACGGTGAGAACGCTTCCTGGCCTAACACGTGTCACGCCGCTTAGAGAAAGGCGGAGGGGCTTTTTTGTCTTTTCATATTTCTTTTTTATTAACGCGTGTCCCTTCATCTTTCCATTTTTTTAGCGTTTATTAAATACGCGGCGTTTTTATTGTTTTTAGATCAGAATTATAGTAAACATTTTGGCGTTTTAATTATTGTTTTGGCATTTTTATTGATTTTTAGATCAGGATGCAAGCTTTTAATGTAAAAAACATCAGTTGTGACAACTGGCACAAACCGGTAATTTCCGTACACTATAATTATTGCTTAATGACTGCAATTATGAGTTTAAGTGTCAGCAATGTCTGAACACATGATTAAACAAGTGAATTCATGCATGTTGTATACTACAAAATATTGCTTTATGCATAAACGAGAGCGTTGCGTCAATAGTAAACTCACCGGTAAGACACTACGTGTCAACGGAACTGCAGAAAGCAGTCAGACAATAACATTGAGGCCTAGGTGTAGGTCCGACGACAAAAGAGCATTAAAACCCAAGAGTACATACAAGGGTTTATACATATACTCTCCGGAAGCAAAAATAAGCACTAAAAAGCACCCGAAACGCACTTTAAGTGCAGAATTTATACAAATCAGCAATAATTCAGCATTTAGACATATAAATATTATGCAGAAATGTCGTTTTATTATCCAGAATGTTTCCCTAAGGGTTGGGAATCGATAGTGTTACAAAAAGATACTTATTAAACACTAAAAGGTGCAATTTAGCACTTTAACGAATCGGTATGTAACCGAACAACCGGACTATACCCGGAACATGAAAATATTGTTAATAACATTATTTATCTTTTTTCTAAGCCAGTTAGGGGCCCTGAATACCCTAACACCCATTGTATCTCACTAAACATAACTAACCAAGTTAATCACCTAACTAACTTGGTTTAACATAACTATGTCTAACTAATACTTGGAACCGAACTAGACCCCCCCCCCTTTCTCTAACCGGCCCCAAACTAAGGGGGACACCCCTTGTACAACCTTGATTATTTTAATCACTATGTTTAGTATCAAGACTACATATGGACCTTTGGATAAAGCACATCCTAATTGCCTATAAGTTGGAAGAATAGCACATGAGATCATTCACCACACTTAAACAAAAACCAAACTCCTCTCTCTCCCTCTAGTTGTTCACGGCCAAGCATCCCTATATCCATCAATTTTTCGAGTTTGATCATCATCATTCCAACATCACACAAGTGTTAAGGGTCGCATATTAGGAGTCTTGGAGCAAACGGAACGCGAAGGACCTCATTCTCTAGCTTTTATCCACGCCATTTCCGTCAAGATCCTTCCCTAGCCTTGAGCTAGAGGTATAACACTTAGAACTCGTATTTAAACTATTCTAAAGTGGTTAAAAGGATTTTTGTCGGTTAAAACTCGTTAACATGCAATATGATGCTTAAAAGTCTACTAAAGGCATGAAAAATGGTGGTTAAAAGCACATATGTTGTGTAAATGTTGTAGTAATTGAAATTTGTGATTATTTAGACCCGATCTATGTTGTGGTAGCTCGGATCATCATTTAACCCGGTTTGGTCATGATCATGAATCATGACATAAGGTTATGTTAGAAGATATAAGGGTTAAAAGGTGAAACTCTACCACACATGAAACATGAACTTGTGTAAAAGTATTTTTACTTGCAAAATATTGTTCAAAACTAGTAGATCTAAAGATCTACAAGTGGTTTTTCGGAAGAACCAAGCAAAACTATTAGTCTTGTTTAAAACCCGGATCTTATCCGAACTAAAAGCATTTTTAGTAAATAAACAAGTGTGTAGACACTTGTGTCACAAGAAAATTTAACAAAGAAGTATTTTTGCGAATCTTGACTAGAAGTTGTGAAACTTCATATTCTTTAAAAAAATAAAGTTTTTAAGAAACTAAAATTATTTTTAAAAATAACAAGACTTACTAAATATGCTAGTAAGTTACTACACATTTTTGTAAATATTCAAGTTCATGAAATGGAGGAATTAGTGATTATTGTTGATGATTATTGTTGATAATTGTTGTTGATGATTGTTGACGACTTAAAAATAAATAAACACATGTTTTGAAAACATGGGAAACGTCCATTTTTAGGGGAAACTCTGTCAAAATTTTTATAAATTTTGACACTTAGAAAAGTATAGGTTTTTGAGAAACTTATTCCCTAAAAATGTATTTAAAAGTATTACCAAGGTTTCCCTAATTTTTGGTGATGAGAAATGGTGATTTTTCAAGAATAAAAATGGATAATAAGTATATATATTTTTGAAAGAAAAATATATATTATTTGATCACCAACTTTTGTGCTAAGTGTATATAGTATGTGTTATACGTGCTAGTGTATTAAGACTTAAAAATACACTAATTACTCATGAGGAGTAGAAATATAAAAATACACATACAACATACAAGATACATAATTCGGGTGCAAAGTGCAAAACACAAAAGACTTATATTTATTTAAAGAAAATAATATAAGTAAGATACGTAGTTAAAAATATAAGAATATTTTTAACACAAGAAAATATACACAAAAGAGAGTGACTGTACTTGTGCGACGCAAGTCTAGTGACTAACATTAAGAAAACGCGTATAGGTTACGACGTTAATTAAGCAAATCCGGTGGAGTTTACGACGCTAGGAACGCAAAGTTGTGAGTTCATGCTCCCCCTTTTCTCTTTAACTGTTTTCAGTTTTTATAACTTCGGGGGTGAAATACATGTACAAATGTACAATATTTATAATTGGTATGATATAAATACAAGAAGTACACTTGGTGAGAACGAGAACCAAGTGTGACGAAATATAAAAATACAAGAAGTACACTTGGTGAGAACGAGAACCAAGTGTGACGAAATATAAGAATACAAGAAGTACACTTGGTGAGAACGAGAACCAAGTGTGACGAAATATAAGAATATGAGAAGCGCACTTGGTGAGAACGAGAACCAAGTAGGAGACGTTATGAGAAATGATGCGAGAAATCGTGTCACGAATAGGGTACAGAAGCACCATTAATCGTGTACATACTTAGACCGCAGAACAAAAGGTTAGATCTAACGGGTGCCTGGCAGCCTCACACTCGGTCGGGGCGAGAATCGAGTAGTGCTTTTGTGTCTCAGAATATACCAATTAAATGCCTTAGGTTTGGTGACTTCCTATGTCGTGCCACATGTTAATGGCTTTGCAACCCATTAACAATCTGATAATTACAGAAATACTGTATTTACATAAAATTCATACCATTCTAAAATTGATATATAACTTGAAGTACGTGGGGTACTCAAGAGGATTGATATATAACTTGAAGTACGTGGAGTACTCGAGAAAAACTTGATTTATCCACAACTATGTTTTTATACAAAGTATACAAACGTGAAATACAAAACTGCATGAATTCACACCAACTTTATGTTGACGTTTTTCCAAAAACTCACATGTATTTCAGGTAACTAGGATGGATATGCGCGTGGTCTTGCTTATGCTCGTGGATGTCGCTTGTGTTTAACTTTAAATAAAGTTGTAAACTCTTAAGACAATGTTTTAAGCTGTCTAGCGATGTAAACGCTAAACTTATGTTTTCAAATTATGGTATTTGATGTTATTTTACGAGCATGTAGCATGTTTACTCTTCGTATGCAATGAGAACCTTTCATGATCACACCTCGTGCTTCCGCCGTAGAAAGGGGTGTGACATCAGTAATTTTCTTGATTTTATTATATCAAGTGTTTTGCCATTTAGGATACAGGCCTATAATGTGACAGACAATTATGGCGTTTTGAAAAGATAAATAATTTTCAATTTTCCATGTAGTGGCATTGATATAACTATAATGTTTTTGGCAATAAATGATACCGTCTCTTTATTTTACTGTTTCTTTTAATTTTCATCTGTCAATTAGTGTTGATTTTTTCAGTAATACTTTGTTTGCGTTTTTGGCGTTTTATATAGCAACCTCGTACTTTGCTAGCATTCGTTCTCACAGTTTTCAAACTATCAGGCATTTTGGTGTTTGTAGTTTTTGGCGTTTTATACTCAATTTTTTTAAAATAGCAGGGAATTAGATGATAAACAACAAAGAATTACATAACAAACAATAGAAAATGAAAAAAAATTTAAAAATTATAATCTAATTTCTCATTCAAATCTTCTCTATCATCAGCCTCTTCTACTTTAACCTTTTTGGCGTTTTGAACTTGTTTTTGAATGCCTTATGTAGATCCTTATTTTCCTACATAACGGCCGTCTTTAGAAGATGCTTATTTTTTGTGGCATCCTTTATGGTGGGTGGATATATACTTGTTTGATGACATGTTGAAGACCAACGCCTGCTCTAATGTATTGATCCCTTCATACCATCCATATATCCATCAAGAACAAAGTGACATGATGTCATATCAGTGTCATCAGTCTCTTTGTCTTGAATATTTGTCATTCTCATTCAGCAAAAGACTATAGAGATACCCAAATCAGAGAAAAATCCATTCAGTGAAACTTCATTCAGATCAATACTCAATACAGCAGAATCGAGGTTCTGCATATGTGGCTTTTTTAAGTATTTTTTGGCGTTTTAAAAGTGAATGGTTTCTAGGGAATATGGCGTTTGTTTCTGCTTTTGTGATAAGTTGTTTGTGCAGAGAAGTCTCTCTTTATAGGATGTTTTTGGCGCGTAGTTTAGGCGGAATTTTATTTATAATAAATGATATTAATAAAGTAGCCGTCTTTTCAATTTACTGTGTATGTCTACTGTTTTTTTGTTCAGCTTTTCAGGTTTGGCGTTTTTGAATGGGTTTAAGTAGTTTTTGGTGTTTTTTTTTTTTCATTTTTAGCTTTTTTTTAATTAATACTTCTGCAAATTACTTTCATTATAGTTTTGGTGTTTTTGGCGTTTTTACTCCATTTATGGCGTTTTCATATGCATTTTGACTGTTTGGCGTTTAATTAAGATAATGTATTTTTTTATTCTAAGTTGAAAAATACATAGCAAACAACAGAAAAAGAAAATTAAAAAAATAAAAATAAAAACAATTCATCTTCCAAATCTTCATTGTCATCAGTCTCTTTCTTCTTTGAATCATGTTCGCTGGTGGTTTGGCTTAGCCATGCTTGTGTTTTTGTGACCATTTGGAAAGACAAAATGACATGAGTTTTTTTTTGAATATGTATCTTCAAACAACTCAGTAGTGTCATTCGTCTTTTCATGCCATTAAAATATTCATCCAGAACAAAACACAGAAAATGACATAAGTCTGACCCCAACATCTTTTTGTTTATGATTTGTCCATCTCATGCAGCAAAATGTTATTTGAGTCACAGCACCTCATGGAATAATGCATTATCCGACACTTTGGCGTAGAACAATATTTTGAATATACAAAAAACGATATTTGGCATTTTTGGCGTTTGATGTTTGAGTGTTTTGGCATTTTCTAAGATGAATGGTATATAATAGAAAATATGGTGTTTTTGAGTAGTTGTGTTTGATGTTTTAGGGATTTTGGCGTTTGTAAGTTGAATGGTATATAGTAGAAAATATGGCGTTTCAGGTTCTGGGTGATGTGTTTTTATGTCTTGGATGTTTTTTGTTTATATAGCGATGTGATTTGGTCCGTATTGGCGTTTTATTCATCATTTTGGCGTTTTGGTATGGAGGTGTAAAGACGCTTTTACCCTTAATGAGGCGCGTCCACGTAATAAAATTGATGTTACTTACGAAAACGCCACCGCGCCAATCTAGTCCATAGATTGTTTTAATCGGGCGATCTATAGGCGTTCTCACCGTTCTCACACTTTCTACCGTTTTCTCCAAATCCCGACCCTATATATATACATAGGGTAGGGTTCTAGAGTGAACACTAGTGTATTTGCGAACTGAATGAACAAATCCTGGCCATTGATCTACACACGTGTATGGCCGGGATGTCATCATCAAATCGTAAAATACACTAGTGTAATTCAACATCAAATCCTGGCCATTGATCTACACACGTGTATGGCCATGATTAGTTCACTCAGTTCGCAAGCTACACTAGTGTTCACTCTTGAACCTGATCTTATATATATATATATAGGGGGCCGCTAAAATGAGAACCACCTCTAGTTGTAAAAACCATGAGAACTACACCGTACGGGGCAAGTTGGACCAAATTTTTTTTTTCATAAACGTAGATGTGTGTATTACAAACACATATGTAAAAAAAAAAATCAAAAAAAAAATGTCGTGTGTGTAGTTTTTTACACCACAAGTTTGGTCGTAAACACCAAACTTGTGGTGTAAAAAACTACACACACGACATTTTTTTTTTGATTTTTTTTTTACATATGTGTTTGTAATACACACATCTACGTTTATGAAAAAAATTTTGGTCCAACTCGCCTCAGATCAAGAGGTTCTCATGGTTTTTACAACTGGAGGTGGTTCTCATTTTAGCAGTCCCTATATATATATATATATATATATATATATATATATATATATATATATATATATATATAGGGTAGGAGTTGGCTACAAAGCCTACTTTTCCTACAAAGTGTAGGAAGCAATCTCCTTTAGACATGTGGCATTTAGTTATTTTATACAAAAGGGTATAATGGTAATTGGATAATTATTTTAATTATGGAAGACTTATTACTCTAAACAAATTAACGAATTATTTAAGGAAACTGCATATCTCCATTGATTTCAAAATCGATTATAATATTTTATACCATGATGATCACAAATTCATATTCACATTGCATTATTTTTTTAAGGTGTGTTTTATCAGTTTCTTGTTCTTCACATTGTGTTATATCAGTTTTCACATCCCCTCGTTAATTTCGAAACATAAAATACATCTATAATTTTCTAGACGTTGTCTTTTATCTGTTTCTGGGCTCTTCACATTGTGTTATATTAGTTTTCATAATTAAACACACCCATTACACATAAAACACACCAGTGTCTGAAATACAAAATATAAAACACATCAGCGTCTTAAATACATAATATAAAACACACCAGGTTCGGAGCTGTGGAGGTTTAAAACACAGTAGTTTTCGAGGAGAGAAGATAGAAAGAGAGAGAGAGAAACTTGCGAAAATGGTGGGGAAGTTATGGCATGACAGTTATTTTCTTATTTAATATAAATTAAATGACACATTTGTCCTCAATCAATTAAATTAACCTATTTTTAAGACAAATATATTAGCAAAATGCCATCAAGATAATCTCAACCATCAAACACACTCATCTAATGTTCAAGATCACTTCCTACACTTTGTAGGAAAAACACACTTTGTAGAGGAACCCCACCCTATATATATATATGGTCAGGATTTAGAGAGAACGGTGAAAACTGTGAGAACGGTGAGAACAATTTTGGTGGTGACATGTGGCATTGATGCTAAATTACACTATGGGGTAATATTGTCAAAAAACCCACTCACATGAACTGGGTGTTCAAATAAAATGCCATAAAAAACCCAATTCAGAAAAAAGCCATGAAAATACCCAGTTAAAAATGCCATAAAATACCTAGTTCTGAAAAACGCCATGAAAAAACTCAGTTGAAAACGCCATAAAACACTCAGTTCAGAAAAACGCCATAAAAATACCTAGTTAAAACGCCATAAAAAACACCTAGTTTAGAAAAACGCCATGAAAATACATAGTCTAAAACGCCATAAAACACCGCGTTCAGAAAAACTCCATAAAACCCAGTTAATTTTTTTTTCAAAAATGTAAGACCCGACTTAATATAACTGGTATATTGACACAAAAACTTGCATTTAGTACAAATATTTAGGAGTTTACAAAAACTTTCATGGTTTTAAAACCTTACAAGGTCATAAAATTCAAGTCATCATACTACTAGATAACCTTTAAAACTTAGTTTCGAGCATTTACATATTTGTAAAACAAAATAGACAAAATGCGGAAGCTTCATTTAGTGGGTTCGGTTCTTGATGTACGCTTGATCGCCATCCGGGTTCGAACCATCTTCACCTACGGTTAAAACCATTAAAATTATTAGTTTGACACTTTAAATATCAAGTACAAGCAAGTTCCATATTCGAACAAGTCAAAATCAAACAAAATTCAAGAGCTGGGTAGGTCGCGCCGCGCGACGGACTTCGGGAACGACCGTCGCGTCGCGCGACGGACTTTAGTTCTCCCCGTGGCGCGACGCCAACATGTTATTTCGATAGAAAGTTGTTGTTTGGAGCTGCTAATTTCGCCCAGCACCACTTATCTCGATTCCAAACTTTAAATTGGCATAACTTTTGACTCGAGCGTCCGTTTTAGTCGATTCTTTTTCCTACGCGATCGTAATTTAATTACGGACGCGTTTATCAACACATTTTACATAAACATATCATTTCAAAAAAAGTTGTCCTTTAATTTGTCTCTTGTTTATTTGGCCCATTTGTTTATAAGTTTCATGACATGTATTGTTGTCATCACAAACCTTAGGCCAATGCACTCGTTTCTACGTTTACCAAATATGAGCTTTTGCTCCCCTCCCGAGGGTTGCTTGTGCAATAATCATCATGCTTATTTCCAAGAATTTAACCATGCCTTTCAGAATCATTTGACAAGCGAATGTTCCGAACTATAAACCCTTTACAAGGGCTCATGCTTTTGCAAGGAATTAGCGTGTCCGTGACACGGCCTACGCATGATTTTGTGTGTATATATATATATATATATATATATATATAACCAATCACAAGAGATGGTTATTAATTTCTATGTTTGTAACTCAACTTGTTTTGACCCGTTTGGATGCCGAATGTATGTCACCATTGCTAGACACATCCAAACTCTATTTCTAACACATGTTTTGACCCGTTTTGCTTGTCTAAGGCACTTTGTCACTCCCGTGACTTAACGGGTTTTCCTTGTTTACCAAATTTCAATATAACAAAGTAAAACTAACAATTAAACATAATGTAGCAAAACTATAAGTCGCGTACCTTCAAAGCACTCCCTTCAAGCGCGTATCACCACCGGCTTGTCCGCTTGACGTCCCGGTTTCCTTGCCTATAGAGTTCAATCACAATTCATTTAGAACTCCTTTCATAACACTTAACGCATTTATTCGCTATAATACACATGTATGTGTTTTAATTCAAATTTCCAACTTTTAGCTTTCTTTTGGGCATTTCTACGAACACCTAAAGGGCACATTTTCATATAATTTTCTATTAAACTCATGACTAATTATTTAGCCAAAACTAACATCAATTAAGCATGTTCACATCAATTTTTCACATTAACAATTCTGAATTCACTTCGTAGAACCCAACTACACTAGAATAACATTCATAATCCTAGTGTTTATCATATTTCTTCAAAACCCACTTATCACCTTCAATGGTGAGTGTGAATTCTCAAGAATAAGCATAATTTCAATAAGTGATTGACTAGGGTTTATTCATAGACACAATATCATTCTTATCTCATCCAAATAACATGCATGCAACAAGATTTTGAGATTTCTAGTATTCATTCAAAATTTTTAGATGGAACTTGTCAACAAATTTTCGCATACCGTACGATCCCTTCACTGAGGAGATCACTATTCTATGCTAGGATTTCATTTTGGAACTGATTTAGGCCTTCAATTTGATGAAATTGCACAATCTAGGGTTTCGGGATTTCTCCTGGTCGCCCCCTGTGTTCTAATCGACCAGACACACACACCTAAGTGTGTGTTTGGTGTAATTTTTGTTTAATATTACAAGTTCCAATTTTAACAACTTTGGTCCCTCAATTATTGTTCGATTATTATTTTAGGTGTTTTAACCCACTTATAAGTCACTACAAGACTTTTTACCTAACTAGGTTAGTTTTATTCCTAGTTAGTTCATTTTGCTTATTTACCGACAACATATTTATAATAAAAGATTTATAATCTCGGGGTGTTACAAGTCCACCCCCCTTAAAAGGGTTTCATCCTCGAAACCGGGTTACATACCAAATAATGTCGGGTAGAGACGCCACATCTCCTCTTCGGACTCCCATGTGGTATCTGAACCCTTTCTATCTTTAAGTAGTTCCTTGGTTTGGACCGAACTAACTTAGTTTCGTCTTTCAGACATTAATTCTTTTAGTCAAAAGTTATCATTTGCCTCGACGCATGCGTCTTCTATGTGTAAGTCCTCATGGACTTTAACTCGTATCCTGTATTTCTTATCTTGCCGCCTACTCGGCCCAATTGCCACTTGACCACTCAATAGTATGAGTTCGTCGACATGTTTATTCTATATTACCCTATATTGCCAAGTGTTTTATGTTAATCACAACACTGTTTTTGACTTCGGGTGATCTTGTCGGCTAGACTGATTAGTCACCGTCATCTCCTGCCCCGTTAATTTGGGTTTATCCCTTCGCCATATTCAGAGTTATGTGAGTTTACGATTTTCTTTCCCATATCTCGCTCTACAACCTAATTATATTCTGTATCACTTTTCCTGACCATGATTGCATCGCATCACGTCGTGTTTAGGTTCTTATAAACTTTTCATCGTCAAAACCTTCTTTCTAATGTATCGTCTTGCACCTATCGGTGTTAAGACCTACATTCTTTATTATTAACCATTTTCTATTTTGTCTCATAATGTGCATATTTGTTAAACGCTGTTTTTCACTAAAATCGAATTATCTTGTTTAACGTTTATTTCTTTCCAACACCTTTAATTTGTTTATTTTACTGATCCTTTATTCAATCACACCCATCAATGTGATCGTTGTTCTTCCTCATAAGGATTTTATTAATTACTTGTTACTTGGATAGTTACTCGTATCCAAGTTCCTAATCCATATTTGTTGATACTTTATTAAGTTTTCGGGTTCGAGTGTACGCGCACCCCTTCCCATGGCAACATTTATCATGACTATTTTTGCCTAGGTCCCGCATACTCACTATTGTTTATTTTCTTATATATATATATATTGCTTTTATATAATTTTCTCATTTCACTACTCATATATGCCGATATGCAACTATCATTCGCACTCATATCAATTAAAATCCGTGTTAAAATTGAATTTACAAGAGACATACCCGAAACGACATCAGATTCTATCTTTACTTCGGCTGCGGTTAATTGGAAAGATCTGGCCCTTGCCTTTTGTGCTTCCATCTGCACATCCTTCTCATTCTTTTTCTGATCCAACTCCGGGCACTCAAATTTCTTGTGACCCGGTTGGTAGCAATTGTAACAAACCGAGACCTTCCCTGGGCATAGCGAAGCCGTATGCCCTGTCTTTCCACATATGAGACATGGTTTATCCTTAAAGCGACACTCGCCCTTATGCCCCTTTCCACATACCTTACAGCTCGACAATCTGCCCTTCGCATCCGGCTCCTTTGCCGATTCAGTTGTTCGTGCCTGCTTCATAGGGCTTGGGTTCACATCATGCGCCCTTCGTTCACCCCTCTCTACTTGT
Source organism: Helianthus tuberosus (assembly GCA_030545235.1). NCBI lineage: Eukaryota > Viridiplantae > Streptophyta > Magnoliopsida > Asterales > Asteraceae > Helianthus > Helianthus tuberosus. The sequence goes on along the minus strand of CM060441.1, from coordinate 124,798,105 downwards.
TTCTTCAATTCAATCTCCCGCTCTCGGGTGGTGTTAATGATTTCAGTGAGAGTCTCATACTTTGAAGGAGTAATAAACTCCCGATATTCAGCACTTAACATATTATAATAATAATATATTTTCTGCTCCTCATTCGTCACAAGTTCGTCACAAAACCTTAGTTTATCGAGAAAGATGCCCGTACTCTTGTCTATTGATTCACCCTTTTGTCTCAACTGGATGAATTCTTCCTTGATTCTGTTGATGACCGCCTTGGGACTGTGATGTTTAAGGAATGGTACCTAAAACTCGTCCCATGTCATGGCCCTTGCCCTTCGGCTCCAATCTCTTTCTTTTTGTTATCCCACCAGTCTTTGGCTTGAGCCCTCAACTTACCCGTTTCGTAAGCCACAAAATCACTCACGTCACAATGGGTCCTTTCAAACACCCCTTCGACATCACTTAGCCATCTTTGGCATATTATCAGGTCAACCTCCCCGTTGTAAATTGGCGGTTTACACGCCATAAACTCCTTGTATAAACAACCCTTGCGTTCTCCGGATTTTTCTTTTATAAGGTTGACATTGTCTTCCAACCTTTTAACCCGTTCCTCTACTAACGAAAGCACTGTATTCTGGATTTTGTCTATAAAACCGGATAGACTATTCTCGATTGCCTTTCCTATCTCTTCGGCAATCAGTTCTTTCATTTGCTCGGTGACTATCGGCACCGCATCATTATTACCCTTTTCCGTCATCTTGAAACTGAAATGTTTATACCAATTGTTAATCGTTTCATTTATAACATATATTTTATTCACTTCGGTTTTGCCAAGTTTATAACTTGCTTTAACCGTTCTCATTTAGTGCACTTTCCGGGTTCGAGTGTGTTAACACGCTCTTACCATGCACATCAATTAACATCTCTTTTGTAACATATAATTAAATCTACTAAAATAACTAATTCTTACCGGAAGATTGATCAAACTTGAACTGAACACACTTTGTTGACAACCTTGGGCTCTGATTACCAACTTGTAAGACCCGACTTAATATAACTGGTTTATTGATACAAAAACTTGCATTTAGTACAAATATTTAGGAGTTTACAAAAACTTTCATGGTTTTAAAACCTTACAAGGTCATAAAATTCAAGTCATCATACTACTAGCTAACCTCTAAAACTTAGTGTCAAGCATTTACATATTTGTAAAACAAAATAGACAAAATGCGGAAGCTTCATTTAGTGCGTTCGGTTCTTGATGTACGCTTGATCGCCATCCGGGTTCGAACCATCTTCACCTATGGTCAAAACCATTAAATTATTAGTTTGACACTTTAAATATCAAGTACAAGCAAGTTCCATATTCGAACAAGTAAAAAACAAAATTCAAGAGCTGGGAAGGTCGCGCTGCGCGACGGACTTCGGGAACGGCCGTCGCGTGACGCCAGCACCGTCGCGTCGCGCGACGGACTTTGGTTCTCCCCATGGCGCGACGCCAGCATGTTATTTCATTAGAAAGTTGTTGTTTGGAGCTGCTAATTTCGCCCAGCACCACTTATATCGATTCCAAACTTTAAATTGGCATAACTTTTGACTCGGGCGTCCGTTTTAGTCGATTCTTTTTCCTATGCGACCGTAATTTAATTACGGACGCGTTTATCAACACATTTTACATAAAAATATCATTTCAAAAACAGTTGTCCTTTAATTTGTCTCTTGTTTATTTGACCCATTTGTTTATAAGTTTCATGACATGTATTGTTGTCATCACAAACCTTAGGCCAATGCACTCGTTTCTACGTTTACCAAATATGAGCTTTTGCTCCCCTCCCGAGGGTTGCTTATGCAATAATCATCATGCTTATTTCCAAGAATTTAACCATGCCTTTCGGAATCATTTGACAAGCGAATGTTCCGAACTATAAACCCTTTACAAGGGCTCATGCTTTTGCAACGAATTAGCGTGTCCGTGACACGGCCTACGCATGATATTGTGTATATATATATATATATATATAACCAATCACAAGATATGGTTATTAATTTCTATGTTTGTAACTCAACTTGTTTTGACCTGTTTGGATGCCGAATGTATGTCACCATTGCTAGACACATCCAAACTCTATTTCTAACACATGTTTTGACCCGTTTTGCTTGTCTAAGGCACTTTGTCACTCCCGTGACTTAACGAGTTTTCCTTGTTTACCAAATTTCAATATAACAAAGTAAAACTAACAATTAAACATAATGTAGCAAAACTATAAGTCGCGTACCTTCAAAGCACTCCCTTCAAGCGCGTATCACCACCGGCTTGTCCGCTTGACGTCCCGGTTTCCTTGCCTATAGAGTTCAATCACAATTCATTTAGAACTCCTTTCATAACACTTAACGCATTTATTCGCTATAATACACATGTATGCGTTTTAATTCAAATTTCCAACTTTTAGCTTTCTTTTGGGCATTTCTACAAACACCTAAAGGGCACATTTTCATATAATTTTCGATTAAACTCATGACTAATTATTTAGTCAAAACTAACATCAATTAAGCATGTTCACATCAATTTTTCACATTAACAATTCTGAATTCACTTCGTAGAACCCAACTACACTAGAATAACATTCATAATCCTAGTGTTTATCATATTTCTTCAAAACCCACTTATCACCTTCAATGGTGAGTGTGAATTCTCAAGAATAAGCATAATTTCAATAAGTGATTGACTAGGGTTTATTCATAGACACAATATCATTCTTATCTCATCAAAATAACATTTTCTAGTATTCATTCAAAATTTTAGATGGAACTTTTCAACAAATTTCCGCATACCGTACGATCCCTTCACTGAGGAGATCACTATTCTATGCTCGGATTTCGTTTTGGAACTGATTTAGGCCTTCAATTTGATGAAATTGCACAATCTAGGGTTTCGGGATTTCTCCTGGTCGCCCCCTGTGTTCTAATCGACCAGACACACACACACCTAAGTGTGTGTTTGGTGTAATTTTTGTTTTAATATTACAAGTTCCAATTTTAACAACTTTGGTCCCTCAATTATTGTTCGATTATTATTTTAGGTGTTTTAACTCACTTATAAGTCACTACAAGACTTTTTACCTAACTAGGTTAGTTTTATTTCTAGTTAGTTCATTTTGCTTATTTACCGACAACATATTTATAATAAAAGATTTATAATCTCGGGGTGTTACAGAAAAGTATATCAATAGTATACTCGTTGGAAAGATAAAGAACGCTGAGTTTTATGGTCTAATTTTTTTCGAAAAATAATCACGTATAAAAAAGTTATTGTCGTTTAAATATGATGGGGGAAAATGGCATGTGATTAGCATGTGCACCTTTGTTTGGATCTTCCTATTTTACCACTCCTGGAAGTTCCAAGGCCCCTATTATTTATAAAAATGTCACCACATCAATCTCAGCCACAAACCACTAAGATCTTGTGGCTGAGAATCGTTCTCACCGTTATCACACTTTGTAGCGTTCTCTCCTGATCATGTTCCTATATATATATATATATATATAGGATTAGGTTCAAGAGTGAACACTAGTTATAACAACCCTAAAGAAAACCGACACCCTCATAATATTTCCGACACCCTAAAAATATTTAAAATATCCCAATATGCCCTAAAATACACCCCGTATGCGAAAACCGAGCCCAAAATACACTATGCCATTAAGAATCAAAATTTTGGGGTTTAGGCGGGCCGCGTAAGCCACCCCTTAAGCTTACGCGGGCCGCGACAAGGTGAAAGCTGGCACGACCATGGGCCCCCACGTGGCCCAACACCCTGCAGACCTATAAGATGACCCGGACACCCTAAACCCTACCCGGGCTACTACGTGGACCGCGTAGCACGTTGTTTATGTTTATGCGGGCCGCGTAAAAGTAAAAAAAACAGGCCCTTTAAGTAGAGGCCATCAGATCTTCAGTCTGCTCGTTCAAATTCGAAATCTCTCTCTCAATTCTGAATAGTAGGCGTTATACTCGGGTCTAACACCCCCCCCTAAATAACGAGGTTCTGCTCCGTTGTAAGTATCATAACCCCTGGAGACGTATTAGATACTCTGCCTGATTGATCTAGGGTTCCATAACGGCTGTCGTGGTTCTGTCTGACGTAGTCGTTGGAATGCCGTCTCAGGGACGGTATTACTAATGTTAAAATGGGTTATTATACTAACACGTGTGCATTTGTGTAATTTATAGATAATTCCTAGGAAATCCTTACAGAAAACCTAAGACAGCAATGTGAGTAATCTCCTTTTTGTAAACAGTTTTTACAAAACCTTATCCTTTTTACACTGCAATTTAGCAGTGATTGAGTCTTTGTAGTCTTCAATTACTGCCGGTATTATGGGGTTTTGTATACATTACTTGATAATCTTCACAATTGGACAATGGGTTAGCCAATGTGTGATATGACCATAGCCACAAATCCGGTCGAGTGGCAAGTACTGAAGGAGTAATTGTGTAGATATAAACATTGTAATCGCTCTCAATACTGTTTAAATTAAATTAACGTTTCCTGATTAAACTGGGATTCACTGACCAGTATTTCCCACTGACAAATATTTTTAAAACGTGTTTCAGGTAACACAATGTGAAAACCAATTAGAAGCCAGCTGGACAGCACTGAAGGCTTGGAAAAGTGGCTATAAAAGTTACCTAATAAAGAAGGCGTTTTATTTTTAAATAAAATGGGATTTATCCCTATAAATCAGTTTGTAATGAAAACTTGGGTTTCATCCCAATATGTTTATTTATATAAAATGTGGTATTTTACTCTGATAAAATATTTCCTAACTACGGTCCTGATGTAATTTCCGCTTCCAAATAGATAAACACCGATACCACCAAAACTGAGTTCGCGGCCGCCCATTCCCGGGACAGATAGGGGGCAGGGGTTGCGATAGGAGGTGGTATCAGAGCTAAGCCACTGATTCAGCCACAGAAGTGTTCTGCTGACACCAAAATTCAATCTGTTAGGAAATAAATTACGGAACTACGTGCATAATTGTATTTTATTGTTTGGTGTTATCTGACTATTTGTTAGTCTACAGTATGAGCGACCAAGGACCATCTGACGCGTACCGCCAATTGTCCGGTTTGTCTAGAAGCGAAGGTGCCTCTTCTCAGCCTGCCCTCTCAGGGTACTCTGCTGATACGGAAGAAGGAATATTCGTATTTAAGGCTCAATCTGAAGAGCCATTTCCTCAGAAAAAGAGGGGATGGTTCAGTAGGGGAGCACACGAGCGTAGGAAACGTATGAAAAAGTTGCAAGATCAGAGGATGTTAGCAGCAGCTTAAAGAGAAACCGATGCCCATGCCCAAGATATGCTTAATAGAAGCCTAGCCAATTTTCATATCTTAGCAACCACTGCAGCTGACCCGAACCTGGAACAAATGTTAGCACCCCAACCACAAGCACCAATTCCTGACCAACTAATGGAGATAGAAAACCCTGAAAATCAAGTAGAAATGCATGATTTCAACCCGGAGGAGATACCTAGGGTACCAGCACCAAATCCCTTAGACCCAAATTATGACCCCTGGTAGGATAACGTTAGGGACTATGTGCAACGTTACCCCATCCAAGAAGATTTACCCATGCCCAATCTAGGAGCCTACCTAGGTTTGGACCCTCTAGATCCCTATTATGATAACGATGCATTCATTAGGGAGGTTTTAGAGCGACTCGTCTGGAAGTACGACGAGCGCAATATGGATTCCGAACCCAGTCCTAGAACCTGCACCCCCAATGAGTGTAGAAAACGTGCAAGAGCTTAGGACATTTGGTGAGGAAATTTTAGAAAATAGTGAGAGAATGCGACAGGTGGCAGAGCGACTCGTCTGGAAGTACGACGAGCGCAATATGGATTTCTGGATGAATCCATATCTGTATAAGTGATGGTGGAGAAGGTTATAATAATAAAAATATAATATAATAATATATAATATGTGTGTTTGAAAAAAAAAACTACGGATGCCTACTACTAGTAGTGTAACTTTAAATTTCAGTCGGTATTGTAATTTTAATTTCAGTACTGGTGTGTAATAGTTGCATGCTATAAGAAAGAGTAAAAGTCGCAATGCTTGACGTTTTTTATCAATCCGTGTGTTGTGTGATTGATTGTATTAAATATTATTCTGTGATATTAATATGTGGTAAATGTTTAAAATTCAGATGGATAATGAAGTGAATCAGGAAAACCAGAACGATAATATCCAGGATGATAATAACCCGAATAATGAAAATCCAAACAGCAATAACAATGGAAACCAAGTGGATAATAGTGCTATCCAACACATAGTGGCACAATGAATCATAGACGCAATGCCATTTATTATTCAAACTGTTAAAGAAGCAGATAATAAAAGTAAGCATAGCAATAAGCGACCAATTGAACCTGAACACAGCGTGAACAATGGACCCGTACTTCAAGTGCCCATTCCCAAAAGAAGAAGAACCATGCCTTATGGTTGTTCTTACAAAGAATTCTGGTCCTGCAAACCAATAGAATTCTCAGGCAATGAAGGACCCATTGCAGCTCTACGCTGGATAGAAAAGACTGAGGCTGTTTTAAAAATAAGTAAGTGTGCTGAAGAAGACAAAATAATGTTTGCTTCTAATTTGTTTAAAAACTCAGCCTTAGAATGGGGGAACACTATCCTCTAGTCAAGTGGAAGTGATAGGATATACAACATGGAATGGGAGGAATTTAAAAATATGGTAGAAAGGAAATTCTGCCCTCCCAATGAAAAGGAACAGATAGCGAATAAATTTCTGAACCTTAGGATGACCGGGGTAGATAGTAAGGGCTATACTACCACATTCTTTGAATATGCTAGAATAGTTCCAACCCTTGCATCACCCGAACCAGTATTAATCTACCGTTATATCTGGGGATTAATTGGAGAGATTAGGCATGTAGTCAATGCAGCTAGACCTCAAACCATAGAAGAAGCTGTAGAACTAGCAAATACCTTGACGACCAAACTAATCCGTACTAGAGAAGAAGACCAAAGGAGAAACCTAGCTTAAAGGCTTAACCAAGAATTCTGATCTGGAAATTCCAACCGTGGGAAAAGTGTGGGTTCCACATCTGCACCATATTGCAGGTATTGCAAAAGAAAGCATTCTGGAAGATGCTCCATATATTGCAATTTCTGTAAAATATCGGGACACAAGGAAGAAGACTGCAGGAAGAAAGCCAACAACAGGATATGCTACAACTGTGGAAAACAAGGTCATATTAAGCCAAACTATTCAAAATTAGCTCCACCTGCGAACAACAAGAACACTAAAAATGCTAGAGCATTTGTTCTAACTGCAGATGAAGCTAAGATGATTCCAGATGTGATAGCTGGTACGTTTTTAGTTAATGATGTTTTTGCTAAAGTATTATTTGACTCTGGTGCAAATCAAAGTTTTATTAATACTTCATTTTGCAAACTTCTAAATCAGTCATTAACTAAACTCCCACAAGAATGTTTAGTAGAGATAGCAAATGGAGAAACTGTTAGGATTTCTGAAATATTGAAGGGAGCTAGAATAGAAATTTTAAATCAAATATTTATTGCAAACCTTTACCCAATGAATCTGGCAAGATTTGGCATTGTATTAGGAATGGATTGGTTAATAGCCAATAAAACCAGTATTTTATGTGATCAAAAGTCAATTCAAGTAAATTCACCAAGGGGTGAGAAGATCACAATTAAAGGAGATAAGCCATCTAGATCCACAAAATTCATCTCTGTGATGAAAACTGCAAGTTGTATAAGAAAAGGATCTATAGTGTATTTGATTTCTATAATCACTAACACTAAATGAAAAGAACTAAAAGACATTCCAGTAGTGTCTCAATTTTCAGATGTCTTTCCAGAAGAATTACCAGGACTACCGCCAGACAGAGAAGTTGAATTCAGAATCCATCTGCTACCAGGAATAGCACCGATTGCCAAAGCACCTTACCGTTTGGCACCCGCCGAAATGCAGGAACTGAAGAAACAGTTAGACGAATTGTTAGAAAAAGGATTCATACAACCAAGCTCATCGACATGGGGAGTGCCAATACTGTTTGTTAAAAAGAAGGACGGATCAATGCGTATGTGCATTGACTACCGTGAATTGAACAAGGTCACGATTAAGAATCGGTATCCATTACCAAGGATCGATGATCTGTTCGATCAACTTCAAGGAGCTCGATTTTTCTCAAAAATCGATTTAAGATCGGGATATCATCAATTAAAGGTACAGGAAGAGGACATTCCTAAAACTGCGTTCAGAACAAGGTATGGTCATTATGAAATTTACTGTCATGCCATTTGGTTTAACCAATGCCCCAGCTGCATTTATGGACATGATGAACCGAATATGTAAGCCATATTTGGATAAATTCATAATTGTTTTTATTGATGATATTCTCGTTTATTCTAAAAGCAAAGAGGATCATGCAAAGCATTTGCACGCACTTCCAAGTTTATTAAGAAAGGAAAAGATTTATGCTAAATTTTCAAAATGCGAGTTTTGGTTAGAACATGTACAGTTTCTCGGACACTTAGTCGATCATGAAGGAATTCATGTGGATCCAACAAAAATCGAGGCGATTACCAAATGGAAAACCCCTGAGTCACCAACCGAGGTTAGAAGTTTCTTAGGATTGGCCGGTTATTATAGAAGATTTATTCGAGATTTTTCTAGAATAGCCATTCCCTTAACTAAGTTAACCTGTAAATCTGTTAAGTTTGAATGGGAACCAAAACAGGAAGAAGCCTTTAGAATTCTTAAGCAAAGACTAACCCATGCACCCATATTAGCGTTACCAGAAGGAACTGAAGACTTTGTAGTCTATTGTGACGCTTCTAAGTTAGGTTATGGATGTGTATTAATGAAACGTCAAAAGGTTATAGCTTACGCATCTAGACAACTTAAGAATCATGAAGAAAATTATTCAACCCATGATTTGGAATTAGGAGCCATAATTTTTGCCCTTAAGATTTGGAGACATTACCTTTATGGTAGTAAGTTTACCATTTTTACTGATCATAAAAGTCTAAGGTATGTTTTTGGGCAAAAGGAACTAAATATGAGACAAAGACGCTGGATGGAGATGCTTAGTGACTATGATTGTGATATCCAATATCATGAAGGAAAAGCAAATGTAGTGGCAGATGCTTTAAGCCAAAAGTATCACGAAAAGCCAAAAAGGGTACGTTCTCTTAAATTAAATCTGCAAGTAGATTTAATGAACAAATTAGAAAAGCACAAGAATCAGTAATCAAGGAAGATACTGAAAAATTAAAAGGAATGATTAAGGAATTAGAACAAGGAACAGATGGAATTTGGAGATTCCATAAAAAGAGAATGTGGATAACTAAATTAGGAAACCTGCGTCGCCGTATATTAGAAGAATCCCATAAGTCTAAGTATATGATGCATCCTGGAAGTGATAAAATGTATCAGGATTTAAGAAAGAATTTCTGGTGGATAGGAATGAAAAAGGATATAGCAGCTTACGTTTCTAAGTGTTTAACCTGTTCACAACTCAAAGCTGAGCATCAGAAACCCTCAGGATTATTACAACAGCTACAAATGCCAGTTTGGAAATGGGAATTGATAACAATGGATTTTGTTACCAAATTACCCAAAACGAGAAAAGGTAATGATACAATCTGGGTGATTGTAGACAGGCTAACCAAGTCAACTCATTTCCTACCAATGAAAGAAACTTTCAGTATGGAGCAATTAGCCAAATTATATGTAAATAAAATCGTTTCATTACATGGAATTCCTTTATCAATTGTTTCTGATAGGGATAGCCGTTTTACCTCTCATTTTTTGTCAAGTTTCCAAAAAGCAATGGGAACCAAGTTAAATCTAAGCATAGCTTATCATCCTCAAATGGACGGACAAAGTGAAAGGACAATTCAGACAATGGAAGATATGCTTAGAGCTTGTGTAATTGATTTCAGAGGTAATTGGGATGATCACTTACCCTTAATAGAATTTTCCTATAATAACAGTTATCACACAAGTATCAATGCTGCACCATTCGAAGCACTTTATGGACGAAAGTGCAGAACCCCAGTCTGTTGGGCAGAAATTGGGGAAAAGCAATTATCTGGACCTGAGATAGTGCAAGAAACAACCGACAAGATCATTCAAGTCAAGGAACGACTGAAAGCAGCGCGAGATCGACAGAAGAGTTATGCTGATAATTGACGTAAACCATTGGAATTTCAAGTAGGAGATAAAGTATTGTTAAAAGTCTCTCCCTGGAAAGGAGTAGTAAGATTCATCAAAAGAGGGAAGCTAAGTCCCAGGTATGTTGGACCTTTTGAGATTATTAGAAGAATAGGACCTGTAGCCTATCAGCTACAACTGCCAGAGGAAATGGCAGGAATACATAATGTATTTCACGTATCTAATCTCAAGAAATGCTTAGCTGATGAATCGTTGATGGTACCTCTTAAGGATATAGAGGTAAATGAACAACTCAAATTTGTAGAAAGGCCTCTACAAATTCAAGACAGGAAGATTAAGAATCTTAAGCACAAGAGATTAGTTCTGGTCAAAGTAAAGTGGGACTCCAAAAGAGGACCAGAATACACATGGGAGCTTGAATCAGAAATGCAAAGGAAATATCCACACCTGTTCCAGTAGACCTCGAGGACGAGCTCTAAAACAAGGTGGGAGGATATAACAACCCTAAAGAAAACTGACACCCTCGTAATATTTCCGACACCCTAAAAATATTTAAAATATCCCAATATGCCCTAAAATACAACCCGCATGCGAAAACCGAGCCCAAAATACACTATGCCATTAAAAATAAATTAAAAATTAAAATTTTGGGGTTTAGGCGGGCCGCGTAAGCCACCCCTTAAGCTTACGCGGGCCGCGACAAGGTGAAAGCTGGCACGACCATTGGCCGCCACGTGGCCTAACACCCGGCAGACCTATACGATGACCCGGACACCCTTAACCCTACCCGGGCTACTACGCGGGCCGCGTAGCCCGTTGTTTATGTTTACGCGGGCCGCGTAAAAGTAAAAAACATGCCCTATAAGTAGAGGCCATCGGATCTTCAGTCTGCTCGCTCAAATTCGAAATCTCTCTCTCAATTCTGAATAGTAGGCGTTATACTCGGGTCTAACACCACCCCTAAATAACGAGGTTCTGCTCCGTTGTAAGTATCATAACCCCTGGAGACGTATTAGATACTCTGCCCGATTGATCTAGGGTTCCGTAACGGCTGTCGTGGTTTTGCCCGACGTAGTCGTTGGAATGCCGTCTCGGGGAGGGTATTACTAATGTTAAAATGGGTTATTATACTAACACGTGTGCATTTGTGTAATTTATAGATAATTCCCAGGAAATCCTTACAGAAAACCTAAGACAGCAATGTGAGTAATCTCCTTTTTGTAAACAGTTTTTACAAAACCTTAACCCTTTTACAATGCAATTTAGCAGTGATTGAGTCTTTGTAGTCTTTAATTACTGCCGATATTATGGGGTTTTGTATACATTACTTGATAATCTTCACAATTGGACAATGGGTTAGCCAATGTGTGATATGACCATAGCCACAGATCCGGTCGAGTGACAAGTACTGAATGAGTAATTGTGTAGATATAAACATTGTAATCGCTCTCAATACTGTTTAAATTAAATTAACGTTTCTTGATTAAACTGGGATTCACTCACCAGTATTTCCCACTGACAAATGTTTTTAAAACGCGTTTCAGGTAACACAATGTGAAAGCCAATTAGAAGCCAGCTGGACAGCACTGAAGGCTTGGTAAAGTGGCTATAAAAGTTATCTAAATAAAGAAGGCGTTTTATTTTTAAATAAAATGGGATTTATCCCTATAAATCAGTTTGTAATGAAAACTTGGGTTTCATCCCAATATGTTTATTTATATAAAATGTGGTATTTAATCTGATAAAATATTTCCTAACTACGGTCCTGATGTAATTTCCGCTGCCAAATAGATAAACACCGATACCACCAACACTGAGTTCGCGGCCGCCCGTTCCCGTACAGATAGGGGGTGGGGGTTGCGACACTAGTGTAGCTTGCGAACTGAGTGAACTAATCCTGGCCATACACGTGTGTAGATTAATGGCCAGGATTTGATGTTGAAATACACTAGTGTATTTTACGATTTGATGATGAGATCCTGGCCATACACGTGTGTAGATCAATGGCCAGGTTTTGTTCACTTAGTTCGCAAATACACTAGTGTTCACTCCAGAACCCCACCCTATATATATATATATATATAGGGTGTAACACCCCCTGTTTTGAAAGTCAAAGTCAAAGTCAAGATTGAAGTCAAAGGAAGAAAAGATTGCTAATTGCGATCTGTCACTCCTTGCTCAATTCCTGTTTTGACTTCTTTGACTCGTAGATAGCCTAATTTATGCTTAACGTTAGTTGTATTATGTGTAGTATCTATTTATAATCGAGGTTTGTTCGATGTTTATCGCATATTTGATCCCTTTATCGCTTATCGCAATCGCGCTCGCAGCTCGAATTATGCATTATGGGTATTGTTATACGTGTGTGTGTGCCTTTTATGTGTTATTTGTGCATGTTTAATATGTTGTGTTGTGATAATCAATCGAAATGCAATCGAAGTTCAATCGTAATCGAATCGCAAACGCTAAACGCAAGTGAAAGAGGATGATTGTATGTTAGATATAATAGTTGGGATTAAAAGTAATTTGAATAGGAAACTCTATCGCATTCGCATCGCTCGCAATTGCAATCGAAACGACAAAACTCGTCAAACCAAGTGACTGATCGACCAGGCAACTAACCGATCGACAAGCAGTCCGATCAAACTGCAGTTCGATCGACCAGCAGTCCGATCGAACTGCAGTTCGATCAACCAGCCAGTCGGCCGGCCTGCCAACCGATCGACCAGCCTCCTTCCATTTCAGGTAACCCTATAAATACCCCATGTCACCATCACACTTTCTACTTTTGGAACTCGCTGTCCGACCAGCGCTTCAATCTTGCTTTTTCTCCGATTTCTCTCAATTCCAATAAGATCTCAACCTAAAACTTGTACATCTTTGATCTACACTTGATTCTACACCTTTCTACCTTTTGAATCTCAACTTTTAACCGTGAAATCACTAGATTTGAGACGTTCTAGGATGACGTCATCATGGTGTTCTTAGGAACTTCATGTTTTGGCCTCAATCCACCAAGAACCACTTAGATCTAACCGATTTCCACATAAACAAACGAAGATCTTTCATAGATCTCAACATATTCGCGGTGAAAAGGGGTGAAAGACGGTTTTCTAACTTTCTTTCAACTCTTTTACACTCAATGCACTTAAAAACCGATAGAACCGGGCTTGTTCTAGCCATCTACTCTTGCTGTTGATGAGTTAGTCCAAGATCTGTATCCTATCCACGAGATTACCGAGTCCGGGTTAACCAAGACCAACCGTCTTGAACCGGTGGACTGGCTGAACCTGGGTGGTTCCTGTTCAATCGGTTCAATCGGACGATATCAACATATCTCGATAAAATGAAAAACTATCAAAACAACCAAGTATAAGACGAACAGAACGACCAGGACGGAATGCAGTCCAATCGGACTACCGTCCAATCGGACTACCGTCCAATCGGACTACCGTCCAATCGGACTACCGTCCAATCGGACTACCGTCCAATCGAACTGTCATCCGAACGGGTTGTCAACCGAACGACTTGCACCTTGGCCCCACACTTAACTTCTACTTTCAAACTTTTAAGGTTTGGGCATCGAACGAAGTGCTGACCTATCGACCTCCCATCCGATCGGCTTGTCACTTTGATTATGAGATGTTCTGACACTTAATCAATTTTTCAACATGATCAATGCACCATGGTTGCCACCCGATCGGATGGTCATCCGATCGAGCGACCGTCCTGCTGTGAACTTGTTCTCACTAGAATGTCCAACCAATCGGGTTGATCATCCGATCGAGCGACCGTCCTGCTGTGAACATGATCAATGCACCATGGTTGCCACCCTACCAGGATCAAGCCACCAATCACATTGAACAAAGCATGTAAATAAATATAAAACCCAACATAATATAATTGGTATCCAAACAAAACATAGTTTAAATTGTAAGCGGAAGCATAATGTTTAAAACCAAAGTGAAAGTTCAAATATATATCCATGTCTCACACCGACCACACCTCCCCGTGCAAGCTCCATAAATACCTAACGACCTGCAAGGCATGTAACAACGAGTCAACAATAGAGTTGAGCGAGTTCACAGTTGGTTGTTTAGTTTTACAAGTTTGTTTTGAAAACAATAAGTTGTTTCGTAAACCACAAGTTAACCAGTATCTTAGTTTCCCAATCCATATCCATAATCAGTGGGGGGCTTCCCCATGTGAACCACCCGTTACCATATCGACAACTGACGAACAATAGTTGTGACCTACGTCAATGTCTATCATCATTGACTAAGTGCCCAGATCCATTAGTACACGCCCGTCCGAACGGCACGGTGTGAGGCTTGTCAACCCTAATAGCACTATTAACTAATGACCCGCTCGCCATTGGCCCGGCGGTTAAGTCGATATAAAAATGAGGGACTTCATGATAGAGTTTTATCTAGTAAGTTTTAAGGTTGTTGTCCTACCCAAGGAGGACGAATGTACGTATTCTACCCAAGGAGAATACACAGGATTAATATTGGCATCCTACCCATGGAGGATGGCGGTACATATCCTACCCAAGGAGGATATGTAGGTTCCGTTTAATTCTTTAACCCATTCCCAACCACCGGGAATCCCATGCCTTAGAAAGTGTGTGAACTCACCTCGGTTTGCTCGGTATGATTAACTACTTGCTCACACTTAATTCAATCAAAGCCTATAGCAATCATACATACATAATCAGTTGGCATCCACATTGTTTGCATATAGGTCATGATCATGGATGTATACTCAGGCAATACTATCACATAGCACTTAACAGTTGTTCTAGTTCATATCAGTCCACAGTTCACAAGTATGTTATGTAACAATATCTAACAGTTGAGTGTATTGGTTGTAAGAATCAACTTATATCATTTGACTACAATCATAACAGTCTTAATCACATAGACAATCACTAATATTCACACAGTTGTCATGACATACTAACCTACTGTTCATGCAAAGACCCTTCTGGCGAAAACCCCTATATGGCGAAACCCACCCTGTTTCGTCGTGATCCCCACTGACGAAACCCCCAAGTTCGCCGTGTTCTTCCCTTGACGAAACCCTTAGGTTTCGTTATGATTCCTCTATTGACGAAACTCTCATGATTCGGCGGCCTGTGGGTTTCGTCAATACGCAGAAGTTACGTCCAGTTCATAGTTAATCACACAGAAACCCTAATTACTAAATAACGACAGCCATCACAATCATTCGATCATACAGTTATCTTACCAAATACAGTAAACATCAATTTCTATCCAATATCATACCAAATACATCGCAACACATAGCATCTAGCATGAATCTTAAATCATTAAGTAACCATATATGATCTAGATTGCAAATCTTGAATGTATTCGATGATCAGACCCATTCAATCACAAGTACAATACCAATCAGAAACTTAGATCTACTTAATGGACATATACTAATACAACTTCATGAATTATCATCACGCGGTTTTTAACAATTCAATTTACACTAGAACATCAGAACCCTAATCACATGGTTTTCAATTCAAGCATCAATCACAACCAAGTCATCTAGCAAACAACTTCATTTATATTAATTGTTATATACACACAGTAACATGTAAATCGAATCGGCCATCGAGACTAACCGTTTGTGAGATGAAACACAAGAACTCCTAGAGGGATGATGGTGATTGCCGTCGGTTTCAAAGAGAGAAAGAGAGCTTAGGGTTTCGCGAATTGTGGTGTGCAGAATACATATCGTAATTGCCAATTTGATTTGGGCTCTACCTGGGCCGAAGCCCATTATGGCAAAACTCCTGGGTTTCGTCGTGAGGCATATGACGAAACCTTTAGGTTTCGTGGTGTGTGTGTGGCCGACGAAACTCCCAAGGTTTCGTCAGGATTGAAATTCCCAAACACTTAATAATTTCTATCGCACACTCCTCAATTAAATAATAACACAGTATCTCAAGTATAGTTAAACATGTACAAATACAAAGCAAACAAGTTATGCAATACAATTGTGAACAAATAATGTGTAGAGGAAAGACCTTGTAAACTCGGGTTGTCACATCATCCCCAACTTGAAAGAAATTTCGTCCCAAAATTTAGCACGTGGTTACTGAGGAAGCTAGTTGTGTTGCGTTGTTTCCTGGTTTTCCTGGGGTGTCACATCATCTCCTCGTTGGTTTGGAATTTCGTCCCGAAATTCCGCAGTAGCTTCAGCCTCAGTAGTGGTTGTACTGTTCTCGAACAACTGGGGATACTTGAGTTTCATTTGGTCTTCTCGTTCCCAGGTGAACTCTGGGCCACGACGGGAGTTCCAACGAACTCGAACAAGAGGTATTCTGGTGTGCTTGAGAACCTTAATGTCTCGGTCAGTAATCTCTACTGGTTCCTCAGCGAATCGCAGCTGATCGTCAATAGTGAGCTCCTTGAAAGGAACTATGAGGGTCTCATCTGACAGACATTTCTTTAGATTTGACACGTGAAATACGTTGTGAACTCCACTGAGTTCTTCAGGTAGATTCAACTTATAAGCGACTTTGCCAACTTTCTCAATGATTTCGAACGGTCTGACATATCGCGGATTGAGTTTGCCTCATTTGCCAAAACGAACTACACCTTTCCAAGGTGAGACTTTGAGTAGCACCCGATCCCCAACCTGGAACTCGAGTGGTTTCCTGCGTTTATCAGCGTAGCTTTTCTGACGGTCACGAGCTGCCGCCATTCGTTGTCGTATCTGAGCAATCTTCTCAGTTGTGTCTACCACAAGTTCTGGGCCAGTGATTTGGCTGTCACCAACTTCTGCCCAACAAAGTGGTGATCGACATTTACGTCCATACAATGCCTCAAACGGAGAGGCCTGGATACTGGTGTGGTAGCTGTTATTATACGAAAATTCCACTAAAGGTAGATGTCGTTCCCAGCCGTTACCAAAATCAATCACACATGCCCTAAGCATGTCTTCAAGGGTTTGGATGGTGCGTTCAGACTGCCCATCCGTTTGCGGGTGATATGCTGTGCTCATGTCTAAACGTGAGCCAAAGGATTTGTGCATCGCTTGCCACAGTTCAGAGGTAAAACACACATCACAATCAGATATGATGGAGGTTGGCACTCCGTGCCTCGAAACAACTTCCTTAAGATAAACTTCTGCTAAAGTAGAGAACTTATCTGTTTCCTTGATAGCTAAGAAGTGTGTAGACTTTGTGAGTCGATCCACGATCACCCAAATGGTATCATTTCCGCGTTGAGATCTAGGCAGGCTAGTAACAAAATCCATGGAAATTTTCTCCCATTTCCATGTCGGGATCTCTGGTTGTTGAAGCAGGCCTGATGGTTTCTAGTACTCTATTTTGACTCTCGCATAAGTCAAACATTTGCTGACGTAGGTTGCTATGTTGGCTTTCATGCTAGGCCACCAGTATGTAGTCTTTAAGTCGTGGTACATCTTATCCAAACCAGGATGTACTGAGTAACGAGACTTATGTGCTTCATCCATCACAAGCTCGCGTAAGTTTCCGTGAAGTGGCACTCAGATGTGCCCGTTTACATAGTAGGCGCCGTCTTCCTTTTGTTCTAACCGTTTCCTCGATCCTCGTAGGGACTCCGCCCTGATGTTCCCTGCTTTCAATGCTTCAACCTGAGCATCTCGTATCTGAGCGGGAAGACTAGATTGGATGGTAAGTTGTAACGCTCGCACACGCTTAGGTGTAGTATCTTTTCGACTGAGGGCATCGGCTACAACATTGGCTTTGCCCGGATGGTACTTGATCGCGCATTCGTAATCATTCAAGAGCTCGACCCATCGACTTTGCCGCATGTTTAACTCCTTTTGCTTGAAGATATGCTCGAGACTCCTGTGGTCGGTGTAAATGGTGCACTTGGTACCGTACAGGTAATGTCTCCATATCTTAAGTGCGAAAACAACTGCTCCCAGCTCCAGATCGTGTGTAGTGTAGTTCTTTTCGTGAATCTTAAGTTGCCGCGATGCATAAGCAATGACCTTGTCGCGTTGCATCAACACGCAACCAAGTCACTGGATGGATGTGTCGCAATAAACTACAAAGTCGTCTGTGCCTTTAGGCAATGAGAGAATTGGTGCGCTACAAAGTCTATCTTTCAAGTGCTGAAATGCAGATTCCTGTGCCTCCCCCCAACAATAGGTGACACCCTTCTGAGTTAGTGAGGTGAGGGGTTGCGCAATCTTGGAGACATCCTTGATGAACCTTCTGTAGTAGCCCGCCAAACCCAAGAATTGGCGGATTTCTGTTGGTGTACGGGGTGCAGGCCAGTCTTTGATCGAATAAACCTTGGATGGATCAACATGGATCCCATTCTTGTTTACCACGTGGCCTAAGAAATGGACTTCACGAAGCCAAAAGTCGCATTTTGAAAACTTAGCGTACAACTGTTCTGTTCGAAGGAGTTCCAAAATAAGCCGTAGATGGTTCTCGTGTTCCTCCTGACTCTTAGAATAGATCAGGATGTCGTCGATGAATACAATAACAAACTTATCCAGATAGGGCTTGCACACCCTGTTCATGAGATCCATGAAGACCGCTGGTGCATTCGTTAATCCAAAAGGCATAACCAGAAACTCATAATGCCCATAATGTGTTCTGAACACTGTCTTAGAGATATTCTCGTCTCGGACTCTCAGTTGATGGTAGCCTGACCTCAGGTCAATCTTTGAGTAGAAACTCGACCCCTGCAACTGGTCGAATAAGTCATCAATGCGTGGGAGAGGATAACGATTCTTCTCAGTCACCTTGTTGAGTTCATGGTAGTCAATACACATTCTGAAGGTACTATCTTCTTCTTCACAAATAACACTGGAGCTCCCCAAGGCGAAGAGCTAGGACGAATGAAACCCTTGTCCAAGAGTTCTTGTAGTTGCGTGGATAGTTCTTCAAGTTCTGATGGAGCTAAACAATAAGGTGCTCGAGCTATGGGAGCTGCTCCAGGAGCTAGCTCGATTTGAAATTCAACCTGACGGTGAGGCGGAAGTGTGACAACTGTGTTCGGTAATCGATGTACGATGTAAAACAATGATGATTATTAATGAAATAATGTGCTTTGGTGTTATTATATGTGTTTTGGTTTTCTATGTGTGTATTTGTGTTGGTGATTTTTTTTCAATACGATTCGATTCCGATTGCAAGCTTTAAATCTCGTTCTGGAAGGTTATATGCAAACTGGTGCGTAAACGTAGTCAGTATAATGTGACAAACACTTCGGAATAGTGACATAGGCTAAACATACCTTAAATAACCTCCACATAACTTAGAAATAAGTTTTGAATGGGTTGGTGTGTTGAAACCAAGCTTGTTCGATCGCAGGGACTATTTGTGTCAAACTGCGAAACTATGCCGATTTGAACAGTAACGAACATTCTGGAACATGACCATAAGTTAAGCATACCCTAAATATCCTTTACATAGATTAGAAATAGGCTTTGAGGGGTTCAGTGTGCTAAAATAACCTTATGCTCATTCAGGGACTAAAAGCGTCAAAAAGTGCATAAGTTTGCATTTTCGCGCATATCTTACGTTCTGAATATATCCGGACCTCCAAAAATTTATTGAAGCATTAAAATATTTTATTTTAGTGTTTGGCATAAGAAAATTCCATTCGCCGCTTAATTTGGATTGTTTTTGCGTTCGTTATGACTTCCGTCGTAATTAAGCAAATAACACAACCGTACGACCAAACGAACCGACATCCGAGATACTTTTGAGCATGTTTTGAGTTCCCTATACTTTAAATTTATTTTAGAGCCTTGAAATGGGGTTAACGGGGATTAAAAGTGCCAAAAATCATGTTTTACAAGTGTAGGGACCATTTTTTGAAATTTCTGGCAGATTCAATGATCCTAGTCCATTTTGAAGTATTGGTGGTTTTAACCCATGGTTTTGCAAAACCATGGGCTGGTATTCAAAGAACATAGTCCATATTAGGGGTTCCCATAGTTTTAGAAAACCATGGGCACACATGTAAGGTCCAGATCAAAGCTCAGTTTTCGAGGAACGATCCTAACGGTTCATGGAAAACTATAAATACCCCATGATCTCAACCCCAAAAGCCCACACCTTTGAAATTTGAATTTGTTCTCTAAGTTGATGTGTTCAACACTTCATACCTGAGAATATTCAGATTCAAAACTTCCATTCTTGGACCCGTTGTAAGTGTTCTTTCGTTCTTTTCATTCGTTTTAGCGTTAAAGTTAAACTGCGTTTGACTTTCTGCATTGACCAGCTTATGGTCAATGTGAAGTTCGTTTGAACTTCATAACGTGAGCGTAATCACGATGGTTATAGTCCCTTGTGACTATACCTACTGATTACCACGTTATCCAGGCTCAGTGACGAGTCGTAGTTTCGGCCAAAATACGTATTCTTGCGTATTTTGTAACCAAACTACTTGTGGGTATCAAAACCGTTTGTTTTGATACCAAACCTGTTTTCAAAATTTTTTAAACATGTTCTAACATATTTAGCTCGTCACTTTTAGTTTTGTGCTTGTCTAGGGTCGTAAAGGTAAGCGATCTAAACAATCGCTTATACTTTTGAACCTGACCCGTTTGGGCGATCATTAGGATCATACCAAACACATTAGGTGACCATAGTGTATAGGGAATAACCTTCCAAGGTTATACCTTATGGTCGCTTCGTTTAAGTAGTTTTATGATAGGTAGTTTATATGCCTTAGGTAAATTACCAAAAATGCCCTTTTACGCCAAAATTTATTTTAAGCATATGTAACATAACCTTTGGTATCTAAATTGATTAGACAACAATATTAAACATGTTGAGGCATATTTTACTTATCATAGGACTATTTAGGCATTCCGAACGCGTTTCACGCGAACGACGCGTTAAAGTAGCATAAGCTACCTTAATGGGTCGCGATGGGTCGAAAGCACTTAGGTTAGGTTTCATTTAGGATGTAGGCCTTGTTAAACCATATCACATGAGTTCCAATACTCATTTGGGTTACAAGACCTCATTCTGTCCGATCTTCCGATTTAGGCGTCTGTTGTTTGACTAGTGATTCAATTACTAGGTGCTGCTTGATTTCTCTGGTTTACTCGAGTTTGTTGAAGTACTATTGATTGAAGATACCTTGCACTACAGGTGAGTACATAGTTCCCCTATTTTACTGTCTTCAATTGTTTTGGGGTGATTCATATGTACAAAATGTTTTCAAGGTTTAAACGATGATTTCAAAAACGAATAGAACGATTTATACTAAACTATTAACGATTTCGATAATGTGAACGAACTTGTTGGTTGTAGTTACATAACGAACGACAGTCATTAGCAATGATCAAGCTGACCAGTATTAGGTTATGGTACCATAGGACATGACAAATCCCGTTATTGCACTATACCCACCCATGGTTATGTGTAGGTGTTGTGGGTAACGACTGAATCTGATGATTGTTAACTTACCCTTTGGAGGTTTGTTAATGCAAGAACGAGTTGAACGATGGACGAGTCACAAAGGTTTGAATGTTATTAATGAGACGGCCATATATAAGTTTTCACAATTAAAACGAGGACGATTTAAACGAGTAAACGATTTGGGAACGATGTTAAACGATTTGGGTAAACGATTGGTTTATGGCTAGTGTTTAGATAACGGGACGGGTGTAATGTGGTGAAAACATGGTAGATACGCCGCTGGTACTTCTTATATATAAGTGTTTTCAACATATTACATACCGTGGCGTTATTTACTTCACTTGGGTAAACGATACTGAAACGATGTCACTCAACGATGATTTCGAAATAATGTACGAGTTTTATTAACGAGTTTATACGAGATGTTTTACAAGATGGTTTTCTAAAAACAAAAAAGCTTTTGGGTTAAGAATCATGGCTACGAAATTTTATAAATTTTAATTATCTCGATTTGAGCTGGTTAATCATGTTGCAATATTATACACATTTTAAAAACAAGGATTTCGAGGTATTGCAATATAAGAATACAAGCCATGATTCCGATACTCTTATAAAACCTATGTACTCGCCAACATTTCTTTGCTGACTTTGTTTTTACATATGTTTCAGGTGTTGTTGCTTGATTGATGTTCTAGGATGCATGCGTCACATAGGATCTGGACGAGGCCTTAGTGACATAATATCTATGATAGACGATATAAAACTTGTTGTTCTATGTTAAAGCAATGTTAATGTTTAATATTATCAATAAAACGAAACACTTTTTGTATCCATGGTTATGAAATGATAATTCTGTTACAACACCCCCCGACGTTTCCGCCACGCTTTGTTGTTTTACGTGGTCGGGGTGTGACAGGAAGACCAGGTAATTCCTCAGGAAATACCTCAGAAAAGTCGCGCACAATAGGAATGTCTTCTATCTTCTTTTCCTTTGAGGATGTATCAGAAAAGAGGGCTAGAATAGCAGTGTGTCCCTTTCGCAAACACTTCTGGGCCTTAAGGAAAGAGATGATGCCCACAACAGCACCACTCTTGTCGCCATGAATCAGGAGAGGTTCTACACCAGAACGAGGAATACGGACGATTTTCTCCTTGCAAATAATCTCCGCTTGATGTTGAGATAGCCAATCCATCCCAATAACGACGTCGAAACTACCAAGTACGATAGGGATAAGATCGATAGAGAAGGTCTGACCAGCTAGAACGAGATTACAACCCTTAACTATGTGTGTGGCTTCAAGACTTTTACCATTTGCTAACTCTACCATATGCTTGGTGTTCAAAAGTGCTGGAACACGGTTAAGCATTTGACTAACTTTTAGGGACACATAGCTAGTATCGGCACCGGAATCAAATAAAACAGTAACATAAAAGTCATCCAGAAGAAACTTACCCATCACCACGTTGGGGTCGTTCCTCGCGTCACCCTGACCAATCACAAAAGCTCGACCCCTGGCACCATTGCCACCATTGTTTCCCCCATTGTTGTTCTCGTTCCCCTGATTGTTGTTGTTGTTCTGATTCTGGTTCAACTGGGGATAGTTCTTCTTGAAGTAACCTTCAGCACCACACTGATAGCATCCCCTGTTACCCTGTTGTTGCTGCGGCTGATTCTGTGGAGCTGGTGGCTGTTGTTGACGATTCTGATTTGCCGGTCGTGCACCCCTGCAATCCTTTGCCTCATGACAAACTTGTTACACCTCAGACAACGACCCTTATTGCACTGCACACTATGATGCTTGCTGCATTGGTTGCACTTGGGGTGGTTTCCCCTGTATCCACCCTGCCCTTAACTACCAGAAGATTGCTGACCCGGACTCTAGTAGTCATCAGTTTTTCACTACTGAGACTGAGACTGAGCTGATGTTGAACCCTTGCTTGAGACTCCATCCCATTTGCGTTTGTTGTCGCTGGGGGCATCAGAAGTAGTAGTGGTAGTAGCACCAATACGCTTGGGCAGCCTGTTCTGCTCGACTGTCTGATCAGTGAGACGATGAGCCAAACGAATAATTTGTTGAATCGTAGAGAGGTTCGCTGCAGTCACATGACTCTGGATCTCTGGCACTAAACCTTTAAGGTACAGCTTGATACGTTTGATAGGAGGGTCCACCATAGTAGGACACAAGATAGCCAGCTCGTTTAATCTCTTCGTATACGCTTCAATTTCCGACCCCGTCATCTTTAAGTTGAAGAATTCCACTTCCAGCTTGTGGATGTCATCACGATTACAGTACTCTTCCTTGATCAATTCCTTGAAATCGTTCCATGGGGTGGCATTAGCGGCAACCAACCCCAGCATCTGGACCTGAGCGTTCCACCACGTGAGCGCTACACCTTCAAGAGTACCAGTAGCATACTTCACCCTACGAGCCTCAGGGCATTCACACATCTCGAAAACAGACTCGAGCTTCTCAAACCAGTGAAGGAGGCCTACAGCTCCCTTAGTGCCGTTGAAAGTAGTAGGTCGGCAGTCCATAAAAGTTTTGAAAGTACACATAGGAGGCTGAGCATGTTGACCTGTCGTGCGAGTAAGAAGAGACAAGATTAAGCACAAGCGTTGGTTTACGAGAGTAGGATCTAAAGATCCTAGAGTAAGTTGCTATGGCAGGTTATACCTCCTGCTTGAGCAGCTGCCAGTGTTGCAGTAACTTGTTCATTGATTAGAGTCGTCAGCTGGGCTTGAGTTAGGTTGATACGTCCACTCATGATCTTCATATCAAAGGAAACATGAGTGAGAAAGGTGTCGCGAAAGTGCGATGACAAAAGAGAGTAAGCACACATGTGTTTTCAAACGATAGTTGCTACGTTTAACTAAGCATACCATGAACAATGTACTATGTAACTAACAGGTAGGCAATATAAACATAAACCATATCACCTAGAGTGTTGATCCTTGCACGTGGAGCGAAGCGTCGTTGTAGATCGTTGAGCACTGTTCAGGTTATAGTCTGGTTTTATCAAAAAGCTTTTCCTTTTTAAAACCGAGTTCACTATAACCAATGGCTCTGATACCAATCTGTTACACCCCCAAAATCCACATGCGGAGTATTACCGCTAGGAGGCGTGACTGACCAGGATTAAGCCACCAATCATATTGAACAAAGCATGTAAATAAATATAAAACCCAACACAATAAAATTGGTGTCCAAACAAAACATAGTTTAAATTGTAAGCGGAAGCATAATGTTTAAAACCAAAGTGTAAGTTCAAATATATATCCATGTCTCACAACGACCACGCCTCCCCATGCAAGCTCCATAAATACCTAACGACTTGCAAGACATGTAACAACGAGTCAACAACAGAGTTGAGCGAGTTCACAGTTGGTTGTTTAGTTTTACAAGTTTGTTTTGAAAACTATAAGTTGTTTCGTAAACCACGAGTTAACTAGTATCTTAGTTTCCCAATCCATATCCATAATCAGTGGGGGGCTTCCCCATGTGAACCACTAGACCGTTACCATATCGACAACTGACGAACAATAGTTTTGCCCTACGTCAATGTCTATCATCATTGACTAAGTGCCCAGATCCATTAGTAAACGCCCGTCCGAAGGGCACAGTGTGAGGCTTGTCAACCCTAATAGCGCTATTAACTAATGACCCGCTCGCCATTGGCCCGACGATTAAGTCGATATAAAAATGAGGGACTTCATGATAGAGTTTTGTCTAGTAAGTTTTAAGGTTGTTGTCCTACCCAAGGAGGACAAACGTACGTATTCTACCCAAGGAGAATACGTAGGATTAATATTGGCATCCTACCCATGGAGGATGGCGGTACATATCCTACCCAAGGAGGATAGTAGGTTCCGTTTAATTCTTTAACCCATTCCCAACCACCGGGAATTCCATGCCTTAGAAAGTGTGTGAACACACCTCGGTTTGCTCGGTATGATTAACTACTTGCTCACACTTAATTCAATCATAGCCTATAGCAATCATACATACATAATCAGTTGGCATCCACATTGTTTGCATATAGGTCATGATCATGGATGTATACTCAGGCAATACTATCACATAGCACTTAACAGGTGTTCTAGTTCATATCAGTCCACAGTTCACAGTATGTTATGTAACAATATCTAACAGTTGAGTGTATTGGTTGTAAGAATCAACTTATATCATTTGACTACAATCATAACAGTCTTAATCACATAGACAATCACTAATATTCCCCTTCTGGCGAAACCCCCCATGTTTCGTCGTGATCCCCACTGACGAAACCTCCAAGTTTCACCGTGTTCTTCCCTTGACGAAACCCTTAGGTTTCGTCGTGATTCCTCTATTGACGAAACTCTCATGATTCGTCGGCCTGTGGGTTTCGTTAATACACAGGAGTTACGTCTTGTTTACAGTTAATCACACAGAAACCCTAATTACTAAATAACAACAGCCGTCACAATCATTCGATCATACAGTTATCTCACCAAATACAGTAAACATCAATTGCTATCCAATATCATACCAAATACATCACAACACAACATCTAGCATGAATCTTAAATCATTAAGTAACCATATATGATCTAGATTGCAAATCTAGAATGTATTCGATGATCAGACCCATTCAATCACAAGTACAATACCAATCGGAAACATGGATCTACTTAATGGACATATACTAATACAACTTCATGAATTATCATCACGCAGTTTCTAACAATTCAATTTACACTAGAACATCAGAACCCTAATCACATGGTTTTCAATTCAAGCATCAATCACAACCAAGTCATCTAGCAAACAACTTCACTTATATTAATTGTTATATACACACAGTAACATGTAAATCGAATCGGCCATCGAGACTAACCGTTTGTGAGATGAAACACAAGAACTCCTAGAGGGATGATGGTGATTGCCGTCGGTTTCAAAGAGAGAAAGAGAGCCTAGGGTTTCGCGAATTGTGGTGTGCAGAATATATATCGTAACTGCCGATTTGATTTGGGTTCTACCTGGGCCGAAGCCCATTATGGCGCAACTACTGGGTTTCTTCATGAGGCATATGACGAAACCTCTAGGTTTCGTGGTGTGTGTGTGGCCGACGAAACTCCCAAGGTTTCGTCGGGATTGAAATTCCCAAACACTTAATAATTTCTATCGCACACTCCCCAATCAAATAATAACACAGTATCTCAAGTATAGTTAAACATGTATAAATACAAAGCAAACAAGTTATGCAACACAATTGTGAACAAATAACGTGTAGAGGAAATACCTTGAAAACTCGGGTTATCACAGTAGTGATACTTCTATGTTTTCTAAATACTACAACAAAAACTTCAAAAGTCAAACCATCATACACAAACACATCCTTCCTAAAGGAAGAAACAATCCACTCGAAAGGCCACTCGATCGGGTGACCATCCGAGCGGACGACCACTCGCACGACCAGCCGACCGATCGGACTACCATCCGATCGACCTGCTGTTTGACCCACTAACACTTGCATCGTTTTACGCGTCGCTTATCGTTATGCTATCGTTCTGATCAGGTTAACCCTACTCTCTAGCGCTCCCTTTAATCCATCAATCGCTGTGAGTATACTCGATCCCTTTTTGCTTTATGCACTTTTGGGTGTTACATACGTTACTTATTCTAAATCACATCGAACACACTACGCAATACTTTTAATGCTAACTGTTACCACATGTTATACGTGACTTAATGAATGCCTGTTTGTTATGTTTACACATGGAATGCTGTCTACCTGCCTTAGCAACGATAGTACTATAGTTTGGACTTAGCACCTGTTCACTCAGGGGTTGTTAAGGACAATTAGTTACATGGCTCACAGTGGTGAGTGTGTATCGCGAACTTCCTTGGGCAGTCAACCTGCAGTCATTGGTATCGATAGGTTCATGTTGATAACTAACATGCCTCATTTCACTATGTGTACGTGCTGGTTATGCGTAATCAATTTCGAACTCTATTATATCTATTAAACTTGTATGCTCACCTTTACACTATGTGTATTGACTTTTACTTTAACGTATGTGACAGGTGCTTAGGATGCTTATTTGCTTTCTTTGCTGTGAAATCGAGGCAATGAATGACCTAGGTTAACAATAAACATTTGTCTATAATAAAAGTCTGAGTTGTCGGAACAGAACAATTTGACTAGATCTTTCTGTAATTATTGTATTATCTTATATGACATGGTATGGGACGTGTTGCTTTAAATATTTGGTAAATACAGATGTTATGGAAACTTATGGACAATCTGTTTCGCTCAGTGCCGCGCCCCGATGATTCCGGCATCGGTTGGGGTGTGACAGATTGGTATCAGAGCCATAACTATAGGGAATTAGGCAAGACTCGACCTAGTCCGGGTTGATGTCTTAGAAATGACCTAGTCTATAGTTAAGTACCAACAGGACCGACTTGTGAACACCCTGTAGGGGTCGTGTACGAGCTTGCTTACTGCTTCTCGCTGTTTTCATGCACGCTACACTATCACTGCACTCTAATTTTCAAAATAAACCGGTAATTAGGTCGAGAACAGGTGTGAAAACCATAGACTCTCGACTAAATTGCTTGTTCGACCCGCATTTTAATCTGTAAACACGAAACCTTGCGTTGAATCAGGAGTGAAATCCATACTTTAACGCAAGTTTTCATCAATATTTTATCAAAACAGGAGCAAAGTTGTTAAGTTAGGGGTGAAACCCGAACCTTGACGACTTATTACGCCCTAAATTTTGTTTTAAAAAACTCTCACCAAAGTCTCGACGGACTCCAACGACTTGAAGTCCCATTATAACTGGAAGGATAAGTGCCATTCGCCCAGATTCGAGGCAAGAGCACAGTCCCGAAAGTTAAAGTGTGTACAAAAGGTCCTAGTGAATAGTCGAATCACTTTGGTTAGTCGATGTCTATCTAGCCGCAGACAATCTATTTCACGATTTTTATATCGCTACTACCGACTTTGATATTTGCTATCTTATATGAATTTATGTGCTTTATGTGATTTTACCTGTTTATATGTTACGATTTTCGGTGATTCATTTGCTTTTCGCCTTTCGCTTTGATCGACACACACAACTCGCGCTGCATCTTTATCTCAAAACGCTACCAAATTGCTAATTATGGACGACCTTATGCTAGGTTATACGCTTATACTATGTTATTCGCTATATTATTCGTGATCGCTATTCTCGAACGCTTACGAACTTGGAATGATAGGTTTCTGTATTCTGACTGCTCCTCTGTGCTCTATGTGCCTTCTGTGTTTCCTGTGCCCTACGTGCTTATGTGCTTATATGCCTACGAGAATACGTGTCTATGTGTCTATGTGTTTTACGTGTTGCTGAGCTTAGCAGTATTAGGATTGTGAGGTGAGATTCGACTATGTTGTGCCTAAGACCTATGACGATGTCTGTTGCAGACAATGTCGTCATCTGGACCCCGTCACCCACGACTTTCTCGTCAAGAACAGAGAGAAAAACGCCTCGCCGCCATGATTGCTAATGAAGTGGCAAAGACTGTTCCTCAGATCGTGAGCGAACTGTACGAAAACATGAGCAAATCATCCGAGGAGTCCAGAACTGACGTTCCTAAAGCTGCTCCTAAGACTGCTTTCAGCTTTAAGCAATTCAAAGCTTGTGGTCCCAAGGAATTTACTGGCGAAGATGGCCCAACAGTTATGTTTCAATGGTTCGATTCCGTCGAAGTCACTCTGCGCCAGAGTGGATGTCCTGAAAATCTCCGTACTCTAAACGCCACCGGCGTCTTCCAGTCCCGCGCACTAGACTGATGGACGGCCGAGAGAAACAAACGCAGAAATGACGCAGCCTATGAGCTGACATGGGAAGAGCTCAAGGCCATTATGATGGATGAATTATGCCCTCCCCATGAACGCCAAAAGCTGGAGGATGAATTCTGGCATATCAAGCAGAAGGATGGAGAAAACGCAGCTCTGACTGCTCGCTTTAAGTAGCTTAGTATCATCTATCCCGATCAAGTCAAGACTACCGACATGACGATCAAGAAGTATATCCGCGCTCTGCCGGATTGTGTTGCCGACTTTGTGCAAGCTTCCAAGCCAGCAACGATCGAAGAAACTTACTTGCTTGCCGCCGAAATCAACGACAAGCGAGTAAAAGCTGGTTTTGGGGACAAAACTTCAAAGAACCTGCACCAAGCCACCGTCACGCCAACTGCCGACACCACCGACACCGCATCGCAGTCATCAAAGTCCTCTCGTCGCAAAAGGAAGAACAACAACAGCAGCTCCAGCAACAAGAACTGTGCTGTCACTACCGCTGCTCCAATTCAAGCGGTACCAGCTCAGCAACAACAACACCGATCAGCTCCAGCTCCAATCACCTATGCACCGCCCGCAAAGCGTGCATATACTGGTCCCTACCCTGCCTACCGGACATGCTCCTACCATCACCCGGTGGGTCTCGCGTGCCGTTTTTGCACTCACTGCAACATGTACGGCCACTTTACTGCAAATTGCCGTACTGGTCCCCGTCAGGCCCCAGCTCAATCCACTGCTCATCAAGCTCTACTCCCAGCCCCTCAAGGCCAACACGCGGCTCAGGCACTCGCGGTCAACGCCCGAGTCTGCTTCACATGTGGTGATCCCAACCACTTTGCAAACATGTGCCCAAACAGGGTTGTGAAACAAGAGCCCCAGCAGCAGCAGCCTCAGCAGCAGCAGCAACAGCCTCAACAGCAAGAACAACAAGCCGCCCGCCCCAGAACGTTCAACATCAATCTGCGCCAAGCCCAGGCTGACAACAACGTGGTCAATGGTATGTTCCTTGTGAATGGTATTTATGCATCGTGTTTATTTGATACTGGAGCCGATAATTGTTTTGTATCGACCGAATTCGAAAAGCTCCTTAATCGGAAATGCTCCCATCTCCCCTCGACATTCGATGTTGAAGTCGCCACCGGAAGAACTGTCGCCGTTAATTCCGTTCTTCGTGATTGTATGCTTGAGTTCAACAGTCACATCTTTCCAATCGACCTTATTCCGATGCAACTCGGAAGTTTTGACATCATAGTAGACATGGACTTTCTTCGTGAAAACCATGCTGAAGTTATGTGCTTTGATAAGATGATTTGATTCGCGCTCGCTAACGGTGATATTTTATGTGTTTACGGTGAAACTCCTTCGAAAGGTCTCAAGCTCATGTCATGTGTCCAAGCTAGCAAGTATCTCCGCAAGGAATACAGAGCTTTCTTGGCCACATTGTAGTAGCGGAGAAGGAAAAGAAAAGGAAGACCGAAGTGAAAGACATTTCTGTGGTCCGTGAATTTCCTCAGGTGTTCCCTGATGATCTTCCTGGACTGCCGCCAAGTCGTGATATCGACTTTCGTATTGACCTCATTCCTGGAGCCAACCATGTTGCCAAAGCTCCTTATCGACTCGCTCCATCCGAAATGCGTGAACTCTCGAGTCAACTCCAGGAATTACTTGATAAAGGCTTCATTCGCCCGAGCACCTCTCCATGGGGCGCACCAGTCCTTTCCGTCAAAAAGAAGGATGGGTCGTTCAGAATGTGCATCGACTATCAGGAATTGAATAAGTTGTCAATCAAGAATCGCTATCCCCTGCCTCGAATTGATGATTTATTTGATCAGCTACAAGGTGCTACATGTTTCTTGAAGATCGATCTATGCTCAGGCTATCACCAGCTACGCATTCGAGAGGAAGATATACCCAAAACCGCTTTCTGCACTCGATACGACCACTATGAGTTCGTTGTTATGCCTTTTGGTCTAACCAACGCACCCGCGGTTTTCATGGATCTGATGAATCACGTGTGTAAACCATTTCTAGACCCTTTTGTTATCGTGTTCATCGACGATATCCTGATCTATTCCAAGTTGAAAGCCGAACAAGCACAGCATCTACGTTTGGTTCTGGAGCTACTCCAAGGAAATCGACTCTATGCCAAGTTCTCCAAGTGCGAATTCTGGCTAGAGGAGGTTCAATTCCTCGATCACATTGTCAATATTCAAGGTATTTATGTCATCCCGCGAAGATTGAAGCAGTTAAGAGTTGGGTTACGCCTAAGAACCCGTCTAAAGTCCGTTCTTTTCTCGGATTAGCGGGCTATTACCGCCGATTTATCGAAGGATTCTCTAAAATCGCTGTGCCGCTTACCTCTCTCACGCATAAAGATAGATCCTTTGTTTGGGGAATCGAACAAGAGACTGCCTTCCAAACCCTCAAACACATGCTTTGCAATGCTCCCGTTCTTGCTTTACCCGACGGAAACGATGACTTCATCGTCTATTGCGATGCCTCGAACCTTAGTCTCGGTTGTGTTCTCATGCAACGAGGCAAGGTTATCGCTTACGCGTCTCGTCAGCTCAAGATCCACGAGAAGAACTATACAACCCATGATCTCGAGCTAGGCGCGGTTGTTTTTGCGTTAAAGATTTGGCGACACTACCTCTATGGTACGAAGTGTACGGTCTTCATCGACCACAGGAGCCTACAACACATATTTAACCAGAAATAACTTAATATGCGTCAACGCCGATGGGTGGAACTTCTCAACGATTACAACTGCGAGATTCGTTATCATCCTGGCAAAGCAAATGTCGTTGCCGACGCTCTCAGCAGACGAAGCTATCTGCATAGCATTCCAAACATTCCAGCCCAGCATTATCTCGAGTCTCTCATTCGCGATGCCTAGCATGCATGTTTTACCGAGCGTACTTTGAAGAAGGAAAGAATTCATCACGATGGAGCCCAGCTAGTGAGTAAATCGAATGGGATATTTCATTATCTGGACTGAATTTGGATCCCTAAGCGGAACAATTTGCGACAGATTCTGATGAACGAAGCCCATAAATCCCGGTATTCTATTCATCCCGGTGCTAACAAAATGTACCAGGACCTTCGCTACAAGTATTGGTGGCCGGGCATGAAGAGGGATAACGCTCTTTACGTTGGAAAGTGCCTGACTTGCTCTAAGGTTAAGGCCGAGCACCAAAGACCCTCTGGCTTACTCGAACAACCCCCAATCCCTATATGGAAGTGGGAGAGCATAGCTATGGATTTCATAACCAAACTCCCACGTACAACCGCAGGGCACAATAGCATTTGGGTTATCGTTGATCGTTTGACCAAATCCGCTCACTTCCTGCTAATACAAGAAGACTACAAGGTAGAAAAGTTTGCCCGAATCTACAGAGACGAAGTTATCTGTCGACACGGTACGCCTCGCGACATCATTTCTGATCGTGATGGTCAGTTTACCTCGCGTCTGTGGGAAACGTTTCAAGCTGCACTAGGTACTGAGCTTAATCTGAGTACCACATTCCAACCACAAACCGATGGGCAGACTGAAAGAATGATTCATACTTTGGAAGACATGCTTCGCTTATGTGTCATAGACTTCGGTGGTAATTGGGACACTTACCTGCCGTTGGTCGAATTCTCGTATAATAACAGCTATTATACCAGCATTCAGATGGCACCATTCGAGGCCTTATACGGAAGAAGATGTCGGTTGCCTATTGTATGGCACGAGATCGGTCACTTGCAATTAACCGGTCCCGAGCTATTACAAGAAACAACTGACAAAATTCTCCAAATAAGAGACAACTTGCTGAAAGCTCGGAGTCGTCAGAAAAGTTTCGCCGATAGACGATGCAAGCCCCTTGAATTTACCGTTGGCGACCGCGTACTCCTAAAGGTGTCACCTTGGAAGGGTGTGGTCAGATTCGGAAAGAAAGGAAAGCTCGCGCCTCGATTTGTTGGACCTTTTAAGATTTTTGGAAAGGATCGGAAAAATGGCCTACAGACTCTAACTACCGGAGGAACTCAACAACGTTCACCCGACTTTCCATGTGTCTAACCTCCGAAAATGCCTTGCTGAGCATGATGTTCAAGTTCATCTCGAGGATCTCCAAATAAACGAAACACTACACTTCGTGGAGAAGCCTGTCGAAATCATGGACCGCCAAACCAGGCAACTCAGACTCTCGCGCATTCCCATTGTGAAGGTTCGATGGGAAGGCAAACGAGGCTCAGAGTTCACTTGGGAACTCGAAAGCGACATGAAGGTGAAGTACCCGCAGTTATTTGTTACGGCCGAATCTTAATTTCGGGACGAAATTCCCTCAACTAGGGGAGGCTGTAACACCTCGTGTTTCGAAAATCAAAGTCAAAGTCAAGATTGAAGTCAAAGGAAGAAAAGATTGCTAATTGCGATCTGTCACTCCTTGTGTGACAACTGGCACAAACCGGTAATTTCCGTACACATTAATTATTGCTTAATGATTGCAATTATGAGTTAAGTGTCAGCAATGTCTGAACACATGATTAAACAAGTGAATTCATGCATGTTGTATACTACAAAATATTGCTTTATGCATAAACGAGAGCGTTGCGTCAAA
The DNA here is from genome assembly GCA_030545235.1 of Helianthus tuberosus. Classification (NCBI taxonomy): domain Eukaryota; kingdom Viridiplantae; phylum Streptophyta; class Magnoliopsida; order Asterales; family Asteraceae; genus Helianthus; species Helianthus tuberosus. The sequence continues at coordinate 124,764,065 of CM060441.1, read as the reverse complement.
ATAATAGTAAACTCACCGGTAAGACACACTGTGTCAACAGAACTGCAGGAAGCAGTCAGACAATAAAATTGGAGCCTAGGTATAGGTCCGACAACAAGAATGCATTAAAACCCAAGAGTACATACAAGGGTTAATATATATGCAATACGAAAGCAAAAATAAGCACTAAAAAGCACCCGAAACGCACTTTAAGTGCAGAATTTATATAATTCAGCAATAAATCAGCATTTAGACATATAAATATTATGCAGAAATGTCGTTTTATTATCCAGAATATTTCCCTAAGTGTTGGGAATTGAAAGAGTACAAGAAAGGTACTTAAAAGACACTAAAAAGTGTAATTTAGCACTTTAACGAATCGGTATCTAACCGAACAACCGGACAATACCCGGAACACCAAAATAATGCTAGAAGCATTGTTTTTATTTTTCTAAACTAGTTATGGTCCCCGAACACCATAACACCCCTTATAACGTATTAACGCATTAAATCCCTAAATTTATTACTTGAAACCAACCTATTTATGAACTAGGGAGTAAATATTACACTTTGCCCCCCCCCCCATTGCATGTATACGGTCACATGGGGAGGTGACCCCACCAAATATTGCCAATATCTTATAAGATCCTATTAGATTTAATTGGATATTTCTTGGATTTACCTTGATATTATTTAGATATTAGAAGATTACAAAAGATATGGAAAATCTTAAAAGTTACAATTAACCCCCCCCCTCTATGAAACTTACGGTCACCTTAGTGGCCCACTTTTGATTTTGTAATCTTACCAAATCATCCAAAATCTTGCCAAAATATTTCACTATCTCCCTTGGATTCTATAGGATTTGTAAGATCTTGGAAAGATATGATATATGATTATATGTGCCACCATTCTCATTCCACCATTCAACACCAAAAACTCTCTCCTCTCTCCCTCTATAAGCTTACGGCCAAGCATCCCCTATTCCATCCATCCATTGTTCAATCTTGTTCATCACATTCCAACATCACACAAGTGTTAAGGGTCGCATATTAGGAGTCTTGGAGCAAACGGAAGGCGAAGGACCTCTCTACTTTGCTTTTATCCACTCGATTTGTGCTTAGATTCTTCCCTAGCCTTGAGCTAGAGGTATAATGCTTAAAACTCATACTTTAACTAATCTAAGGTGGTTAATAAGATGTATGATGATTAAAACTCGGAATCTTGCATTTTGAAGCATTAAAGTCCACTAAACTTGCAAGTATTGTTGGTTAAAAGCATATATGTTGTGTAAAAGTTGTAGTATTTGAAATATATGGTTATCTAGACCCGATCTATGATGTGGTAGCTCGGATCATCGTTTAACCTGGTTCGGTAAGATCATGGATCTTAACATAAAGCTATTTTAGAAGTAACAAGGGTTAAAAGGTGAAACCCTACCACACATAAACCATGAACTTGTGTAAAAATGTTTTAACTTGTACAAAAGTGTTTAAAACTAGTAGATCTACGAGTGGTATTTTCAAAGGACCAAGTGTCCAAGAAATCACATGTTCTAAACCGGATCTTATACAAACAAAAGTGGTTTTTGTGAACAAACAAGTGTGTGGAATACTTGTGTAACAAAAGTTTTAACGAAGAAATAGTTTTCGTAAAAACCGACCAGAAGTTGTAGAACTTCATGTTCTTTAAAAATAAAGTTTTTAAGAAACTAAAGTTATTTTTAAAGATAACAAGATTTACTAAATGTGCTAGTAAGTTACTACACATTTTTGGTAAATATCCAAGTTCATGAAGTGGGGAAAAGTAGTGATTATTGTTGATAATTACTGTTGATGATTATTGATGATTGATGATGATTTAAAAGAAAATAAACACACGTTTTGAAAACGTGGGAAACCTCCATTTTTAGGGGAAACTCTGTCAAAATTTTTATAAATTTTGACACTTAGAAAAATATAAGTTTTTGAGAAACTTATTCCCTAAAAATGTATTTAAGGTTACTACCAAGGTTTCCCTAATTTTTGGTGACGAGAAATGGTGATTTTTCAAGAATGAAAATGAATATAAATATGTATATTTTTTTGAGAGAAAAATATATATTATTTTGTCACCAACTTTTGTGCTAAGTGTGTATAGTATGTGTTATACGTGCTAGTGTATTAAGACTTAAAAATACACTAAATACTCGTGAGGAGTAAAAACATAAAAATACACATACAAAACACAAGATACATAATTCGGGTGCTAAGTGCAAAACATAAAAGACTTATATTTATTTTTGGAGAAAATAATATAAGTAAGATACGTAGTTAAAAATATGGAATATTTTTAACACAAGATTATACAAAAGTGAGTGACTGTACTTGTGCGACGCAAGTCTAGTGACTAACGTTAAGAAAACGCGTATAGGTTACGACGTTAATTAAGCAAATCCGGTGGAGTTTACGACGCTAGGAACGCAAAGTTGTGAGTTCATGCTCCCCCTTTTCTTTTAACTGTTTTCAGTTTTTATAACTTCGGGGGTGAAATACATGTACAAAAGTACAATATTTTATAAATGGTATGATATAAATACAAGAAGTACACTTGGTGAGAACGAGAACCAAGTGTGACAAATTATAAGAATACAAGAAGTACACTTGGTGAGAACGAGAACCAAGTGTGACGAAATATAAAGATATGAGAAGCGCACTTGGTGAGAACGAGAACCAAGTATGAGGCGCTATGAGAAATGATAACAAGAAACGCGCTTGGTGAGGACGAGAACCAAGTAGGATGCGTTATGAGAAATAGTGTCACGAATAGGGTAAAGAAGCACCATTAATCAACGTATACATTCAGACCGCAGAACAAAAGGTTAGATCTAACGGGTGCCTGGCAGCCCCACTCCCGGTCGGGGCGAGAACCGAGGAGTGTTTTTGTGTCTCAGAATATACCAATTAAATGCCTTAGGTTTGGTGACTTCCTATGACGTGCCACATGTTAATGGCTTTGCAACCCATTAACAATTTGATATTTACAGAAATACTGTATTTACATAAAATTCATACCATTCTAAAATTGATATATAACTTGAAGTACGTGGGGTACTCAAGAGAATTGATATATAACTTGAAGTACGTGGGGTACTCAAGAGGATTGATATATAGCTTGAAGTACGTGGGGTACTCAAGAGAATTGATAAATAACTAGAAGTACGTGGAGTACTCGAGAAAAACTTGATTTACTCACAAACTATGTTTTCATACAAAGTATACAAACATGAAAAACAAAACTGCATGAATTCACACCAACATTATGTTGACATTTTTCCAAAACTCACATGTATTTCAGGTAACTAGGGTGGATGTGCGCGTGGTCTTACTCATGCTCGTGGATGTCGCTTTGTTTATCTTTAAATAAAGTCGTGACTTTTAAAACAATATGTTATCTAGTGTTGTAAACACTTGACATATGTTTTTGGTAATGTAATATTTGAAGTTATTTTTGAGCATGTAGTATGTTTACTCTTCGTATGCAATGAGAACCTTTCATGATCACACCTCGTGCTTCCGCCGTAGAAAGGGGTGTGACAGATTGGTATCAGAGCTGCGATTGTAGTGAACCAGGATTCCTTCTCGAGTCTAGTCTACAATCTCTAGGATCCATTCACGAAAACAATTTTCAAAGAGTTTTCATTGCATAAAACGTCCCGCGACATCCACTGCCTGAAACTGTTTACATGAGTCTAGAAAAGACACTACGAGACTTAGAGTGCACTTGAGTAGCACTTGTCGTTGGCTAGAAACTACTTGCAATTATGTGTGATAATTAGCATGTACTAGAAGTAGAATGTCACAAGTATATGTGACTTTACCTGAAAGCAATGGCCTACCTGAAGGAAGAAATACGAGGATGAAACGAACTGTGCGGACTGTGCAAGGAGTTACGTAATTATGGATGCATACATAATTATGGAATTCAGTGCACAGAAACCACAGCAAGTCTTGTCACGTGTGGATTCCCTCAGTGCAAGCCTACTAAGTACTCTGCTAGAGTAATAATTGTTTGATGTCCCTTATGTGATATATACCTGTGAATATATCTATACTACTACTGCCTAGTAGGACGATATCAAACAAATGTCTAACCCTGTTGTGTTATGTTATGTCAGAACATGGCACCCAGGAAAACTGTGAATGCTCGCAATGACGACCAACCTCCTCCTCCCCTACTGCCAAGAACTGCTGAGGAGCTGAACGCTCTACTGGAGGAAAGGATCTCCGCTGCTATCGCCCAGTACGAGGCGAACCGAACTCAAGACAGTGGAGGACCAAGCAACGCTAGGGGTAATGGGAATGGAGATTCGTCTGGAGGCAATGCAGCTCAAGGTAACCTTGAGACACTGTACTAAGCATGAGGAAATTTGTGAACGGTCTTTGTTTCATTATTTCTTCGATTGCTCACATATGAATTGGTTGAATCAATTCCAGGCTGCACTTTCAAGCAGTTCCTCGACTGCAAGCCGATGAACTATGACGGCACAGGAGGTGCAGTAGCATTTGTGCGCTGGACGGAGAAGACTGAAGCTACTTTCCGCATGAGCAAGTGTACTGCGGATCAACAAGTCACCTTTTCTACTGGGTTGTTTGTCGATGAAGCTCTGACTTGGTGGAACCTGCAAGCCCAAACTTTGGGTGATGATGCCGCTTATGGCCTAACTTGGGATGCACTGAAGGAAAGAATGAGAGAGAAGTACTGCTCTCGCGCCGAACTCCAAAGGCTGGAGACAGAGTTCTGGCACTTGACTATGGAAGGTGCTGACATCAATGGTTACACTCGAAGGTTCCACGATCTGTCAAGAGTGCTTCCCTACATGGTGACTCCTGAATTTAAGCGTGTGGAACGCTACATTTGGGGACTGGCCTCAGAATTTCGAGGCATGGTGACGTCGGCCAAACCTCAAACGATCACCGAGGCTGTAACTCTGGCTGTCAGCCTCACTGAAGATTGTGTTCGTATGAAGAAGCTATCATTGAACCCCACTGAGAAGACCGAGACGCATGCTGAGTCGTCCGGTGACAAAAAGAGAAAGCATACAAGTTTGAACCAAGCTACTCGCAACAACAAGGGTTTCAACAAGAAGCGCGACACTAATCCGCCTCAGGAGATGAAAACCCATGCAACCAAAGCATACTAAGGCTCCATGCCTAGATGCCAAAAATGTAAGTATCATCATGATGGAGCTTGTCGCGTTCCAAGGTGCGAAAAATGTGGTAAATTGGGTCATCAGACAGAAGACTGTTGGGGAAAAGGAAAGAACCGAAGTGGGAACGGTGCTGGTAACAAGAATGGTAGCGGGAAAGGCCAAGGATGCTTCAAGTGTGGAAGCAATGACCATTTCATGAAAAACTGCCCAGAGAGAAACAACGCTCCGGCTCGAGCATTTGTGATTGGAGCAAGAGACGCACGCGAGGACCCTAATGTGGTCACCGGTACGTTTCTCGTTAACAATCACTTTGCATCCATATTATTCGACACTGGCGCCGATTATAGCTTCATGTCTGTGGAATTTAAACGCATACTCGGAATAGAATCTAGTAGATTAGAAATTCCTTATTCCATAGAACTAGCCAATGGTAAACTCGTTGAATCGGGCGAAGTTGTTAGAGGCTGCACACTAGAACTTGGCGAACGAAATTTTAGCATCGACCTCCTACCTATTCAATTGGGTAGCTTCGATGTGGTAGTCGGAATGGACTGGTTGTCCAAGAACAAAGCTGAAGTTGTTTGTCATGAGAAAATCATTCGCATCCCTTTAGCGAATGGTGAAACTCTCGTCGTGCATGGAGAAAAACGAGACGCGCCTCTTCGAATCATCAGTTGTATGAAGGCACAGAAGTGCTTAAGGAAAGGATGTGTCGCTTTCCTAGCACACGTTATAGACAAGAAGGCTGAGGAGCCGAAACTCGAAGACATTCCTGTGGTGAAGGAATTTCCTGATGTGTTCCCTGAAGATCTGCCAGGATTACCCCCGCAACGACAAGTCGAATTCCGTATAGACTTGGTTCCAGGAGCTGCTCCTGTAACCAAGGCACCCTATCGACTTGCTCCACCCGAAATGCAAGAATTATCTACACAACTCCAGGAGTTGTTGGATAAAGGATTCATAAGGCCAAGCTTCTCACCTTGGGGAGCTCCAGTATTATTCGTGAAGAAGAAGGATGGAACATTGCGGATGTGTATCGATTACAGGGAACTAAACAAACTCACAATCAAGAATCGGTATCCGCTACCGAGGATTGATGACTTATTTGATCAACTGCAAGGATCAAGCTACTATTCCAAGATCGACCTTCGATCTGGATACCATCAGCTGAGAATCCAAGATGAAAGCGTGCCAAAGACTGCATTCAGAACACGATATGGGCACTACGAATTTCTTGTGATGCCGTTTGGGCTGACGAATGCACCAGCGGTCTTTATGGATCTGATGAACCGCGTATGCAAACCATATCTCGATAAATTCGTGATTGTATTTATCGATGATATCCTGATTTACTCGCGAACGAAAGAAGAGCACGAGCAACATCTTAGAACCATCTTGGAGCTACTGAAGAAAGAGAAACTTTATGCAAAGTTCTCGAAATGCGAATTCTGGATTCGCGAAGTACAATTTCTTGGCCACGTGGTGAATGAGAAGGGCATTCATGTAGACCCGTCCAAGATTGAAGCGATAAAGAATTGGGAAGCTCCCAAGACCCCAACTGAAGTTCGTCAATTTTTGGGTTTAGCGGGCTATTACCGGCGATTCATCGAGAATTTCTCAAAAATAGCTCAACCGCTAACGACCCTTACACAGAAGGACATGAAATACGACTGGGGTCACAAACAAGAAGAAGCCTTTCAGCTACTTAAGAACAAACTCTGCGATGCACCGATACTATCGTTACCCGAAGGTACTGAAGACTTCGTGGTATACTGTGACGCTTCACGACAAGGTTTGGGTTGCGTGCTCATGCAACGCCAAAAAGTCATCGCTTATGCTTCAAGACAACTGAAGGTTCACGAGAGAAATTATACCACTCACGACCTGGAGCTGGGTGCAGTGGTATTCGCCTTGAAGATTTGGCGACATTATTTATATGGTACTCGATGTACAATCTTCACAGATCACAAAAGCTTACAACACATATTTGATCAGAAGGAATTGAATATGCGCCAGCGACGTTGGGTCGAGCTGCTAAATGATTACGACTGTGAGATTAAGTACCATCCTGGAAAGGCAAACGTCGTAGCGGACGCGTTGAGCCGAAAAGAAAGGATTAAGACCCTAAGGGTTCGAGCATTGGAAATGACGATTCGAACGAACCTCACTGCACGCATTCGGGATGCACAACAAGAAGCTCTTAAAGAAGAGAATCGTAAGGCTGAATACCTACGGGGTATGCTGAAATACATGGTGCCAAACGAAGAGGGAGCCTTATACTTTAAGAAGCGTATTTGGGTTCCACTCTATGGTGGCATACGAGAAGTCATCCTTAATGAAGCCCACAAATCGAGATATTCGATCCACCCAGGATCGGACAAGATGTACCAAGACTTGAAAGAGTACTATTGGTGGCCGAGACTCAAAAGCGACGTTGCTGTTTATGTTGGAAAATGCCTAACCTGTGCGAAGGTTAAGGCCGAATATCAGAAACCGTCCGGCCTACTACAACAACCAGAGATTCCCGTATGGAAGTGGGAACAAATCTCGATGGACTTCATAACAAAATTACCCAGGACCCCGAGAGGGCACGATATGATATGGGTAATAGTTGATCGATTAACGAAGTCTGCGCATTTCCTACCAATCCGAGAGAAGGATAGCACTGGAAAGCTGGCAGAGATATACTTAAGAGAAATTGTGGCACGTCATGGAGTGCCAATCTCAATCATTTCAGACAGAGATGGACGCTTTATCTCAAGAATCTGGCAATCATTTCAGGAAGCCTTTGGATCTCAGTTAGATCTGAGCACGGCATTCCATCCGCAAACAGACGGCCAGAGCGAACGGACTATACAAACGTTAGAAGATATGCTTCGCGCATGTGTCATGGATCTAGGCGGCAGCTGGGATACTCATCTACCTTTAGTTGAGTTTTCCTACAATAACAGTTATCATACGAGCATAAAAGCCGCGCCGTTCGAAGCTCTGTATGGCCGCAAATGCCGATCGCCCTTATGTTGGGCAGATGCCGGAGATAAACGTATGGTTGGTCCTGAACTCGTACAAGAGACAACCGACAAGATTGCGCAGATCCGAGAGCGCATTAAGGCGGCTCGAGAGCGACAAAAGAGCTACGCGGATCCGAATAGGAAATCGGTAGATTTCAAGGTGGGAGACAAAGTGTTGTTAAAAGTCTCACCATGGAAGGGCGTAGTCAGGTTTGGAAAGCGTGGAAAGCTGAATCCACGATACATCGGACCATTCAGAATATTGAAAAGAATTGGTACCGTGGCATACAAGTTGGAGTTACCGGAAGAACTTAATGGAGTACATGATACGTTTCATGTATCCAACCTGAAGAAGAGTCCAACACAAGAAAACGTGACCATCCCGATGGATGAAGTGCATATTGATGAAGCCCTCCGATTTACAGAAAAACCCGTTGAGGTTACTGACTGGAAAGTCAACAAGACCAGGAGGAGCAGTGTGAAACTTGTCAAAGTACGTTGGAGCTCTAAGCACGGACCCGAGTACACATGGGAACGTGAAGACCAGTTCAAGAAAAAGTATCCCCACCTATTCAAGAAGACTCCAGCGAGAGTTAGTTCAGTCTGAATTTCGGGACGAAATTCTTTTAACGGGGGGAGACTGTGACAACTGGCACAAACCGGTAATTTCCGTACACATTAATTATTGCTTAATGACTGCAATTATGAGTTAAGTGTCAGCAATATCTGAACACATGATTAAACAAGTGAATTCATGCATGTTGTATACTACAAAATATTGCTTTATGCATAAACGAGAGCGTTGCGTCAAAATAATAGTAAACTCACCGGTAAGACACACTGTGTCAACAGAACTGCAGGAAGCAGTCAGACAATAAAATTGGAGCCTAGGTGTAGGTCCGACAACAAGAATGCATTAAAACCCAAGAGTACATACAAGGGTTAATATATATGCAATACGAAAGCAAAAATAAGCACTAAAAAGCACCCGAAACGCACTTTAAGTGCAGAATTTATATAATTCAGCAATAAATCAGCATTTAGACATATAAATATTATGCAGAAATGTCGTTTTATTATCCAGAATATTTCCCTAAGTGTTGGGAATTGAAAGAGTACAAGAAAGGTACTTAAAAGACACTAAAAAGTGTAATTTAGCACTTTAACGAATCGGTATCTAACCGAACAACCGGACAATACCCGGAACACCAAAATAATGCTAGAAGCATTGTTTTTATTTTTCTAAACTAGTTATGGTCCCCGAACACCATAACACCCCTTATAACGTATTAACGCATTAAATCCCTAAATTTATTACTTGAAACCAACCTATTTATGAACTAGGGAGTAAATATTACACTTTGCCCCCCCCCCCCATTGCATGTATACGGTCACATGGGGAGGTGACCCCACCAAATATTGCCAATATCTTATAAGATCCTATTAGATTTAATTGGATATTTCTTGGATTTACCTTGATATTATTTAGATATTAGAAGATTACAAAAGATATGGAAAATCTTAAAAGTTACAATTAACCCCCCCCCCTCTATGAAACTTACGGTCACCTTAGTGGCCCACTTTTGATTTTGTAATCTTACCAAATCATCCAAAATCTTGCCAAAATATTTCACTATCTCCCTTGGATTCTATAGGATTTGTAAGATCTTGGAAAGATATGATATATGATTATATGTGCCACCATTCTCATTCCACCATTCAACACCAAAAACTCTCTCCTCTCTCCCTCTATAAGCTTACGGCCAAGCATCCCCTATTCCATCCATCCATTGTTCAATCTTGTTCATCACATTCCAACATCACACAAGTGTTAAGGGTCGCATATTAGGAGTCTTGGAGCAAACGGAAGGCGAAGGACCTCTCTACTTTGCTTTTATCCACTCGATTTGTGCTTAGATTCTTCCCTAGCCTTGAGCTAGAGGTATAATGCTTAAAACTCATACTTTAACTAATCTAAGGTGGTTAATAAGATGTATGATGATTAAAACTCGGAATCTTGCATTTTGAAGCATTAAAGTCCACTAAACTTGCAAGTATTGTTGGTTAAAAGCATATATGTTGTGTAAAAGTTGTAGTATTTGAAATATATGGTTATCTAGACCCGATCTATGATGTGGTAGCTCGGATCATCGTTTAACCCGGTTCGGTAAGATCATGGATCTTAACATAAAGCTATTTTAGAAGTAACAAGGGTTAAAAGGTGAAACCCTACCACACATAAACCATGAACTTGTGTAAAAATGTTTTAACTTGTACAAAAGTGTTTAAAACTAGTAGATCTACGAGTGGTATTTTCAAAGGACCAAGTGTCCAAGAAATCACATGTTCTAAACCGGATCTTATACAAACAAAAGTGGTTTTTGTGAACAAACAAGTGTGTGGAATACTTGTGTAACAAAAGTTTTAACGAAGAAATAGTTTTCGTAAAAACCGACCAGAAGTTGTAGAACTTCATGTTCTTTAAAAATAAAGTTTTTAAGAAACTAAAGTTATTTTTAAAGATAACAAGATTTACTAAATGTGCTAGTAAGTTACTACACATTTTTGGTAAATATCCAAGTTCATGAAGTGGGGAAAAGTAGTGATTATTGTTGATAATTACTGTTGATGATTATTGATGATTGATGATGATTTAAAAGAAAATAAACACACGTTTTGAAAACGTGGGAAACCTCCATTTTTAGGGGAAACTCTGTCAAAATTTTTATAAATTTTGACACTTAGAAAAATATAAGTTTTTGAGAAACTTATTCCCTAAAAATGTATTTAAGGTTACTACCAAGGTTTCCCTAATTTTTGGTGACGAGAAATGGTGATTTTTCAAGAATGAAAATGAATATAAATATGTATATTTTTTTGAGAGAAAAATATATATTATTTTGTCACCAACTTTTGTGCTAAGTGTGTATAGTATGTGTTATACGTGCTAGTGTATTAAGACTTAAAAATACACTAAATACTCGTGAGGAGTAAAAACATAAAAATACACATACAAAACACAAGATACATAATTCGGGTGCTAAGTGCAAAACATAAAAGACTTATATTTATTTTTGGAGAAAATAATATAAGTAAGATACGTAGTTAAAAATATGGAATATTTTTAACACAAGATTATACAAAAGTGAGTGACTGTACTTGTGCGACGCAAGTCTAGTGACTAACGTTAAGAAAACGCGTATAGGTTACGACGTTAATTAAGCAAATCCGGTGGAGTTTACGACGCTAGGAACGCAAAGTTGTGAGTTCATGCTCCCCCTTTTCTTTTAACTGTTTTCAGTTTTTATAACTTCGGGGGTGAAATACATGTACAAAAGTACAATATTTTATAAATGGTATGATATAAATACAAGAAGTACACTTGGTGAGAACGAGAACCAAGTGTGACAAATTATAAGAATACAAGAAGTACACTTGGTGAGAACGAGAACCAAGTGTGACGAAATATAAAGATATGAGAAGCGCACTTGGTGAGAACGAGAACCAAGTATGAGGCGCTATGAGAAATGATAACAAGAAACGCGCTTGGTGAGGACGAGAACCAAGTAGGATGCGTTATGAGAAATAGTGTCACGAATAGGGTAAAGAAGCACCATTAATCAACGTATACATTCAGACCGCAGAACAAAAGGTTAGATCTAACGGGTGCCTGGCAGCCCCACTCCCGGTCGGGGCGAGAACCGAGGAGTGTTTTTGTGTCTCAGAATATACCAATTAAATGCCTTAGGTTTGGTGACTTCCTATGACGTGCCACATGTTAATGGCTTTGCAACCCATTAACAATTTGATATTTACAGAAATACTGTATTTACTTAAAATTCATACCATTCTAAAATTGATATATAACTTGAAGTACGTGGGGTACTCAAGAGAATTGATATATAACTTGAAGTACGTGGGGTACTCAAGAGGATTGATATATAGCTTGAAGTACGTGGGGTACTCAAGAGAATTGATAAATAACTAGAAGTACGTGGAGTACTCGAGAAAAACTTGATTTACTCACAAACTATGTTTTCATACAAAGTATACAAACATGAAAAACAAAACTGCATGAATTCACACCAACATTATGTTGACGTTTTTCCAAAACTCACATGTATTTCAGGTAACTAGGGTGGATGTGCGCGTGGTCTTACTCATGCTCGTGGATGTCGCTTTGTTTATCTTTAAATAAAGTCGTGACTTTTAAAACAATATGTTATCTAGTGTTGTAAACACTTGACATATGTTTTTTGTAATGTAATATTTGAAGTTATTTTTGAGCATGTAGTATGTTTACTCTTCGTATGCAATGAGAACCTTTCATGATCACACCTCGTGCTTCCGCCGTAGAAAGGGGTGTGACACCTTGCTCAATTCCTGTTTTGACTTCTTTGACTCGTAGATAGCCTAATTTATGCTTAACGTTAGTTGTATTATGTGGAGTATCTATTTATAATCGAGGTTTGTTCGATGTTTATCGCATATTTGATCGTTTTATCGCTTATCGCAATCGCGCTCGCAGCTCGAATTATGCATTATGGGTATTGTTATACGTATGTGTGCCTTTTATGTGTTACTTGTGCATGTTTAATATGTTGTGTTGTGGTAATCAATCGAAACGCAATCGAAGTTCAATCGTAATCGAATCGCAAACGCTAAACGCAAGTGAAATAGGATGATTGTATGTTAGATATAGTAGTTGGGATTAAAAGTAATTTGAATAGGAAACTCTATCGCATTCGCATCGCTCGCAATCGCAATCAAAACGGCAAAACTCGTCAAACCAAGTGACTGATCGACCAAGCAACTAACCAATCAACCAGCAGTCCGATCGAACTACAGTTCGATCGACCAGCCAGTCGGCCGGCCTGCCAACCGATCGACCAGCCTCCTTCCATTTTGGGTAACCCTATAAATACCCCATGTAACCATCACACTTTCTACTTTTGGATCTCTCTGTCCGACCAGCGCTTCAACCTTGCTTTTTCTCCGATTTCTCTCAATTCCGGTAAGATCTCAACCTAAAACTTGTACATCTTTGATCTACACTTGATTCTACACCTTTCTACCTTTTGAATCTCAACTTTTAACCGTGAAATCACTAGATTTGAGACGTTCTAGGATGACGTCATCATGGTGTTCTTAGGAACTTCATGTTTTGGCCTCAATCCACCAAGAACCACTTAGATCTAACCGATTTCCACATAAATAAACGAAGATCTTTCATAGATCTCAACATATTCGTGGTGAAAAGGGAGGAAATATGGTTTTCTAACTTTCTTTCAACTCTTTTACACTCAATGCACTCAAAAACCGATAGAATCGAGCTTGTTCTAGCCATCTACTCTTGCTGTTGATGAGTTAGTCCAAGATCCGTATCCTATCCACGAGATTACCGAGTCCGGGTTAACCAAGACCAACCGTCTTGAACCGGTGGACTGGCTGAACCTGGGTGGTTCCTGTTCAATCGGTTCACTAGGGTTTAGGATGGGGTTCTGTTGTGATGTGCGTTAGGTGTAATATATTTTAGGTGTATATTTTAAGCCCTTTTACACTTTTTTTAGCCAAGTTTTAAATTTATAAAACATTATATTTAGTAACACTAAATACACATATGGGCAAGTGCACCCATCGTGGACGTAGTATAGTGTTGGTAAGATATCGAGGTCGTCCAAGGACACAAGAGCTTTTAGTACCGGTTTATCCTCAACGTCTAATCAAATCAAAATGTTAGAAAAAGGTTTTTTAGACTAGGAAAAAAAATAAAACTAACTAAAATGCTGAAAAGTAAAAGTAAACACAGATAGACAAGATGAATCACTTGGATCCGACTCGTGTGTAGTGTAACCTTTGATTATTCTCACACTTTTGCACTTGTTTAAGAGATTATCTTAGTTATTGTAGTAGGCCCAGTAGTTTGAGTCAGCAAGGATACAATCCTAAAGGGTCGGATTATTGAAAGATAATTAATTAAGTTATTAATGCATAATGTGGTAGGCCCCTCTTTTGAGGGCGACGTTACCCTCGGCGAAGTTGTCTGAGTCAGCAAGGATACAGTCCTAAGTAGCCGGGTTAAAGTTTTAATAGTAGTTTAACTTATTATGGGATCAAAGAGTTTGGACCCCCGCCATCCAATACCGTTGGGTATTGAAGGAGGTCCTACTAAATTTGACCCAGGTCCTTTGCAGGATCTTTACACTGAACAATGGCAAGACTCTTACCAAACCATTCCCTTAACCCCCCGACCAGGTAGCCAACATACCTCCATATAGACCGTGGAGATATGAATGGTGAAAATCTTTTATTTTATATAGACAGTAAAATAATGCCAAGACACCACAGACAAACGATAAGGAAGAATCACCTTCAACATAAGAAACTAGTAATTAAAGTCATTAATACAAAACCAATTAAAAAGTGCAAAAGATTAAAAATAAAAAGTATTACACTAAACACTTGTCTTCACCAAGTGATGTAAGAGACTTTGGCAAACATGGCCTTTGATTGTCAAGAACTCTTACGATCAATTTTGGATCCCGAGACGACTCACACACTCTATGATGGACAATGGATGACGGTGGTGGATGATGGTGTTGTGATGGTGGTGGGTGGTGAGTGAAGTGTGAGAGAGGTGGTGTGCCAAGGGATGAGTTGCAAGAGCTCCAAGCATTCCTATTTATAGGCTGAACAGAAGCTCGGGCACGGCCCCGTGTCCACTGGACACGGCCCCGTGTCCATCCTCCTCTCTTTCTTCATTAAATGCAGTTTGTCTGCATTAGTTGACCACGCCCCCGTGTCCGCTGAGCACGACCCCGTGCGCAGAACCATATCTGTACTATCAAGATTTGCCTGGATTCCGCGAATCTTATAGTTGACCACGGCCCTGTGTCCGCTGAGCACGGCCCCGTGGTGGGCGATGGAAGCTTCAACCACTTTGTCTTTTCTGCTGACACTTGGGTACGCCCCCGTGCTCACTGAGCACGGGGCGTGTTCAGTCTTCTGTCTTCTTGTTTTGCTTGGGAAGATGCTGTCGGGAGGTCGGGCATGCCACGTTTGTTCCTTTTCTTGTATTTATGTTAGATTTAGCTGTCTTTTTTCTTCTTTTGTTTATTTAAGCTCATTTAATCCTGAAAATACAAAAGGAAGACAAAAGCACACTTTTTCCAACATTAGTACTAAAAAAGGGTTAGTTTTATGCCACAATTGATGTAATTTATATGTTGCATTTTGTGCACATCAAATACCCCCACACTTGAATCTTTGCTCAAGCAAAACTCTTTATAATGTGGCTTTTTCACTCCCAAATGGAATGGGTAGAAGAGAAGGTTTTTGGGCTTATCATAGAGTGTCAGGATTTCCAAGATTCTTTATTTAAGTTCTATTTTTATTTATTTACAATCCTATTCGTCATGATTTATTAAAAACGTTTCACAAGATAAATTACTTATTAGGGCATAATATGCCTTTTTTAAAATTCTATTTATATACAAGTTCACATACCTCACGGGGGATCACTCAACACTCGGTCGAAGGTGTATTTTTAGTGAATCATTTGAGAGCGGCATGGAACTTACTTCTACCATAAGTTTGCCAAGCAATCAATCCTCCTCCTTTTTAACTATATACCTTTGTAAATATCAAGAGGACTTTTTGGGTGAAGGGTTAGGCTTGGGCTAAAGGTGGGTGGTTGGGTTAGTGGTTAGTGAAATGGCGAAAAGCGTAAAAAGCGTCGGTTTTTAAAAGACTTTTTATTTTTCAAAATTTATTTTATTTTGATGAACCATTTCTTTCAAACAAAGTTATTTTTGATGAACTTGTTTGTTTATTTGGTTTCATCATCAAAATATTTTTTTTAAGTCATAAGAAAATCCGCGCTTTGTTACTAAAAGAAAGGGTTAAAATAAAAAAAGTTTTTTTGGGGGGGGGGGGGTAAAACGGGTGTTTGTTTTTGGGTTAAGAAATGAAAAAGTTTAGGCTAAAAGGGGTTAACTAGGGGGATTATGGGTAGGTGGTAAAAAAAATGAAAAATAATTGTGTAGAAAGAAAAAGGGTTAGTCCTAATGCCTCCATCATTTACTTACTCGGGTTTAAGTTGGTAATGACCGGGAATGTATTGTCGTGGCAAGTTCTAGAGTCGTAAGAACCAAGCGGTTATTCACACAAGAAACGAAAAATGAGCATTTAGTGTAAAGATATGTATTTGTATGCTCAATAAAGGCTCAAAACTCACTTTTGTGGGAATGGGTTTTTTTATGTGATCAAGTATATATAATCAAATTTTAACTAAGCTTATCATGCTGTTTCATAATTTTCTTATGTTGGTTCTTTTTATCCCGACGCTATCGGTTGTAAATTTGTAAAAATATAACCTTGTTAGAACTTGAAACTCCCAACTTAAACCTAGACAAGTAAAAAGAAAATGAAAATTTTTGAAAAAATTTGGGGTGATTAGCGGTTCCAATAGAGTTTTGTGTAAGGCTTGTTAATTAGGACTTGCAAGATTCAAAGTTTTAGCATCCCCCCACACTTAAATTACATATGGTCCTCAATGTGTCCCAAAAATAAGTTTTTAGGTTGATTGAATGTGTAAAAGGGTGTTACAAGCAAAATTTTATGTCACTGGTACTCTGGACACGGCCCCGTGGTGACCGGGCACGGCCCCGTGTTCAAGTGCCAGTAACAAAAGTTTGTAAAAAGAAACAGAAGCCTGGACACGGGGGCGTGTTCAGTGAACACGGCCCGTGTCCATTTACCTGAACTGGGCGTTTTCTGCAGATTGTGCAGCACGGGGCCGTGTCGGATGGACACGGGCCGTGCCGAACTTGCTGTAATGAAGAAATTTTTGTCGGGGAGCTCTGTTTTTGTGCATAGGGTGCTGTTTCTCGTTTCCCTTGTTATCCTTCACCATCCCGAGTGTGTTTTGTTCATTACAACATCATCCAAACTCTAAAACCATCATTTCATTAAAATCATAGAGAGAATTACATAATGTTCCTAGAAAATTAAAAACAAAGAAGAAAAATAAAAGTTAAAAGTCCTAAACTAGATAGGTCAAGTGGTGCATAAAATTATCATAAGGAGTTCTACTTTTTCATTAGGAACCAAAGTCTCGGAAATAGTTTTCCGGTATGTAGTAGGACTCTCGGCCGAGGGTTATTTTCCTAGATGTTGTTAAAGCCATTCTTCTATCTCTGTTGGGAGGAAGAAGGCGGCTTCGTTTTCCTCAACATCTTGTGGAGGAGGAGAAACACCAACTGGGACTCCTTGTAATATGTCGCGAGGAGGTCCCGGGTGTATGGTGTACCACTCGGCTAGCATGATGACTTCAGGCACCACGTTCAATGCCCTTTGGGTTACTATAGGCACCAAAGGAGGAGAGGCGAGAACGTTCAACCTCTGGTGCAAGAGGTTGACCTCCCGGAGACACCCTTCCAGTCCCACCGTAAGGTGATTGATACGGTCGACCAATGCTTCTTCCACCCCCGTCATTTCATCAATAGCTTCTCTTAAAGCGTAAACATAGTTTACAAGAGAGTCTTCCGCTGTTGATGTCCTCCTCCCCTGTCGGTTGTTCCTTGAGTGCGATGAAGATGTTCCGCTAGTTCTGCTCGCCATTCTGGGAAAACAGACCGAAAAGAGCTCAATTTATATGAAGCAGTACCTCGGACACGGTCCCGTGTTCAATGAACACGGCCCCGTGTCCAGTTGTCTGCAGGTTTTTAAAGCAAGGAATCTTGGAGTTTGAAATTATTTTCTGGGTTTATAGGTTAATTTTAAGCATAAATAATTCAAAACAAAGTTGTATAACTTATTTTAAGAAAGATTCCTTGAATAATGACCTTACAAACACCTCAATAAAGGTTGGAATCATGAAGCTTCCAAGCATTAATGGAGGTAGTGATTGAAAATTGAAGAAGAAGGCAATGAACTAAAGTGGAAAAGACAAGATGGCTCTTGAGAACCTTCTTTTAGAACATACCTAGGATGGTATGAGTGAAGATCCCAGAAATCTCTGTCTTTTGGAGTGGTCCAAATGAGCAGGAATCTTGCTGCATTTATAGAAAACGACAGCACGCTAGACACAGCCTAGTGTGCAAACAGAATCCTGACACATTTTGTCCGTATTCTGATGAAATCAGAAGAGAATCTTTCAGCGGACACGGGGGCGTATTGACCTGGGCACGGCCCCGTGTCTGGAAGATGTCTCATGGAGTTTGCCTATTTTCAAGGAACTTATCGGGCGGTTCCTTACTGGATGGAACAACCCCAAAGTGCCTAAGATACCTTAATTGCTCTAGATTAAGACGAGAACGCAAGAGGTTGTCGGTGAGGGTGATTCCTATGCTAAATGTAGGTGGACAAGTCCAACCCTTTCCCGGACTCTCGTTAAAGAAGGTGTATGCCGAATCGCTCAGGTCTATGTATGCACCGAACGAAGTTGATGGAGAGTCCTTCATGGCACAATCGGCACAGGGACGACTATCGTCTAAGTCTTCGCTAGAGTTGAAGGTGATGTCAGGAACAATGAAGTTGTTTTCATTTGAATGCGACCCCAACAATTCTTCTTGGTTATCGTCTTGAGATGAATTAAGGAAATCCATCTTAAGTTCTTTTAACCAATTAAGAACTAGATCTTCTAGTTGAAATAGTTCATCAAGAAGCATTTCTCCTAAAATATCCGGTTGGGCGCATTCGAGGGAGAGATAAGTATTATTTTTACTTTCGCCCCTCTTAAGGCTACAGGAAAATGATGGGTCTATATAGTGGGGCTTATAGTTTAGAAAATAGCATTCTAATTCTTTATGACCGCCACGACATAATTGACACCACATACCACAAGAGTGCCGAAAGTAAAAAATATCATTATCACTCATGTTTGTGTTAGAAATTACCAACCGTCAGGATCTTACGGTTCTGTTTTCAGTAACTGAATCTTTGGCACGGGGGCGTGTTGAGTGGGGATGGCCCCGTGTTCAGCGTACCGTCTGACTTAAAACAGGATTACCAGTTCCAATGTGTGACAACCCTCACTAAACCAGGTATCCGTACGACTTAACTAATGATTAATTACTGCTTAATTACTGTGCTTGTTTGAACTAGCTGATGAACTGCTACTTGATATCTGATACATGTACTTACTTGCATCATACTTTACTTATCGTCACTACATTATTTACATGCTGAACCCTAGTGACAACCATGATGCACAAAAAGCACAGTAGCACAATAGCGGATAACCTATTGAACATGCTGATAAAGCCAGCATCAGGCAGACACTGCCTCTAAGGCCTGTAAGAGCCTGAAATATTTTGCTACACTAGTGGTGAGTGTAGGGATACAAGGGTTGTAGAACTGCGTCTCTAGGAATAAGTCACAATGACTAGATGTGCCTAAAACGTACTCTAAAGTACAAAACTCAGCACTTTACACAATAATTCAGCTTTTAGCTAACTAATAAAGTGCCAAAACATGAGAAAAATATTGCTAGACACTTTCCAAAGTGTCAGAAATAAGTTGTGTCACTAAAAAGAGTATTAACGACACTTTAAAAGCTTTGTTAACGCTTTAACGGATTACTATCCAACCAAACAACCGGACTATACCCGGAACATGAAAATATTGTCATTTTCATTATTTATCTTTTTCTGAGCCAGTTAGGGTCCCTGAGTACCCTAACACCCACTGTAACGCGTGACACACTAATAACTGGGTTAAACACTTAACTAACTTGGTTTAACCTAACTAATACCTAATCATCTAGTTGGAAGCCAATCGAATACCCCCCTCCCCCTTAACCGAAACCGTCCCCAAGGGGACATACCTTGTACCATTTTGATTATTTTAATCAATTGTGTTTAATATCTAAATGACATAGAAACCATTGGATAATACCCTAACTAATTGCCTATAAGATCACCTCTAAACCCAACATAACTTTCATCACTCATCACAACACCACTCTTCTCTCTTTCTCCCTAGAAGCTTACGGCCGAACACCCCCTCCCCATACATCCATTTTCGGCTCCCATCTTCACATCACAAGATCATACAAGCTTCAAGGATCGCATATAAGGAGTCTTGGTGCACTCGGAGTTCGAAGGACCTCTTTATCTTGCTTTTATCCACGCCATTTTCGTCAAGATTCTTCCCCAGCCTCGAGCTAGTGGTATGTTGCTTAGAACACCTTCTCAATCTATTCTAAAGTGGTTAAAAGGATTTTTATCGGTTAAAACTCGTTAACATGCAAGATGATGCTTTAAAGTTTACTAAAAACACTAAAAATAGTGGTTAAAAGCTTATATGTTGTGTAAATGATGTAGTATTCGAAATGTATGATTATTTAGGCCCGATCTATGATGTGGTAGCTCGGATCATCGTTTAACCCCGGTTTAGTAAGATCATGGATCTTAACATAAGCTTGTTTTGAATAATACAAGGGTTAAAAGGTGAAACTCTACCACACGCGAATCATGAACTTGTGTAAAAGAGTTTTACTTGTGAAATTGTGTTTAAAACTAGCAGATCTACGCATCTGCAAGTGGTATTTTCAAAGAACCACGTATTAAAGAAATCATGTATTTTAAAAGATGGATTTTACACTAACACGCATGATTTTTATAAACCACAAGTGTGTAAACACTTGTGAAATGAAAAGATCCGACAAAATAACAGTTTTTGTAAAAGATGACGGGAAGTTGTAAAGATGGATTTTCTCTAAAAACGAGGTTTTTACAAGATCAAATTACCTTATATGAAGATCTACTAAATTTAAGGGGATTTACACCACAGTTTTGGGAAAACTGCAAGTTCATGTAATTTTTGGCAATTTACACATATGTTGATTTGTTGTTGTGCTGAAAGTTGTTCTGATCACATATAGAAAATTGTTGAGTTGATTTGTTAAAGAAAATGATACGCTTGAAAGCGTGGCCACCTCTAGTTACAGAGGAAACTCTGGCGAAATTTTTCTAAAAACCTAACACTTAGAACTATTTACACTACAAGTGTTAAAATTACTTTTGGCATGTTTTCAAAATATAAATTTCGCCATGACTTTATTTACTAAATATTCGGAGGTGGGATTTTCACAAAATTTAACGTGATAAATATATATTTTCACACACTGTTTATGATTATTTTGTGAAAATACATAGATATTATTTTTAGAGTAAAATAATATTTACGAACGTTAACGAATCCAAAATAATACGAACGCTTTCACCATGAATATATAAGTTACACCGGTAATTATATTACCACTCGATTGTTAAAACGTAACTTACGCACTTACGAAAATATTTATGAACGCGTATCTTAACAACGTATTATTGGAGAAAAATTATGTGAAATAAAAATATAATATTTTTGAGAAAAATACTTATATTTTGGAATTGGAAATATATATATATTAAGTGAGACTTAATGATATAATTCGAACGCACATGTATTGAATCCCCCATCCTTGGGAAGGAGATTAACTACCAAGTATATACAGAATGTAAACACGAAATTGTTGTCTAGCTATTTCCCAAAGACTTAAACTATAAAGCTAAGGCACGGCCGTCCGTCTAATAGAAATTAGCACCTGTAGGTCGTCGCACAGCTGCGTGAGCAGGAGATACTTGGTAGAGACGCTTCACTGTGAGTTCATGTCCCCCTTTTCTCTAACTGTTTTCAGTTTTCTTAACTGCGGGGGTGAAATACATGTTACTTTGATTACAAGTACTTTATACATGGTATGGTTAGCGTAAGGAGGTTTACTACTTAGATCATGTGAGTGGGTAAGCAGAAACTGGAGACCATTAATCCTCATTGTAGGACCGAGGGACGTAAGCGGTAGATCTATCTGGGTGTAGCGAGCCCAACTCTAGGCCCAACAGAACGGACCTCAGAGAGGCCCAACAGAACGGACCTTGGAGTGACTTTGTACCCAACGCGAAATCTGCTAGGTTTGAGTCTTCCTACTTGCACTTCACACATACTAATGGCCTTGCAAACCATTGGTGATCTCTTTTCCTTACACTGCTACATACCAGGGAACTTTTATACTTACAAGTGTTTTACATACTCACTTACACATGAACTCGCTCAACATTATTGTTGATTTTTCAACTTACATGCATTTCAGGAAATTAAAGATCTGGCACGGTATGTTATGTTTTCCCGCTGCATAAGGGTTCCAAGGTCATCCCAGTTTAGGAAATGTGACTCTTTCCTGGACAAGTCACAACTCTTAAACTGCGTTTATTTCATGTTTATGTTGTTCAAGACAATGTTTTACGTTATGGTGTTGTAAGTCTTTAAGACAATGGTATGTTACTGGTTTTAAAACTTAATCAAATGGATGATCTTGCATGATTTTATTTCATATAGCTTTGTTATGGTTAAGCTATGGTATTAAGAAGTCACACCAAAATTAACCACGCTTCCGCAAAGCCAGGGTGTGACAGCTTGGTATCAGAGCTCTGATCATAGCGAACTAGGATTCCTTCTCGAGTCTAGACTATGATCACTAGGGCTCTCACGAAAACATTTTTCTGCATACCACTTAAGTCCAGATCCAAAAATTTTTACAAACAAATGTTGAGCACATTTTATTATTTATAGGCTCAGTCTAGAAAGGCTGAGGCTCGGTCTGAGAGGCCGAGGCTCGGTCTGAGAGATCGAGGTAGTTGGCTAGTGAGACTAGGCAGAGTAGGCTCAGTCTAGAAAGGCTGAGGCTCGGTCTGAGAGGCCGAGGCTCGGTCTGAGAAATCGAGGTAGTTGGCTAGTTGGACTAGGAAGAGTAGGCTCAGTTTGGAGGCTGAGGCTCGGTATTGGAGACCGAGGCTCGATCTGAGAGGTCGAGGTAGTTGATAGAGCAGTCTATGAGACTGGGAGGCTAGTGGGACTAGGAGAATTATGTGATATCTTACTTGGTGACTTATGTGATCATCTGATTGTATGACTGATTATTTGAGCATATTTGTGTTTATGTTACAGACTCATGGATTCAGCCGGTACTGGCAATTCGGACACCACTGGACCCATACCTATCGTATCTGATGACCTCACATCCTCCGAGCACGAGGTTCACACATCTGACTATACCAGTACTGACGAGGATGATTTCCAGCCCTTCGCACTACCCGATGGTGCTGATGAGCCTGCAGATGACCCTCCCGCTGAGTACCTACCCCTAGTAGAGATTCCGGCTCCTATACCCTTAGCCGTTTATCCAGCATATGATTTCCTTCTTGACGCCGAGGCTGACGGCGATGTTGACCTGTTTGAGGAGGAGCCCTTTGAGGATGAGATCCAGGGCGAGGCCCTTCTTCCTGCGGATGATCTTCTGATGATCGCTGACGTTCCCGCTGAGGATTCGCCTGCACATTCTCCTGTCCCAGACTCCTTCGAGTCTGTGGCATCCGCACCTTCTCACACATTGAGCGCACAACACTTTGCGCATGATTCTGATCCTGACCAGGCATCCTCTGTTGCACCTATTCCCAGTTTTGCGTTTGACCATGATGACATAGAGGATTCTGATCCTATCTTTCCCCCGGGATACGACCCGGATCGTGATATCGAGTTTATACCTATGGATCAGCCCATGGAGGATCCAGCTGACCCAGTAGACCCTATCGACCCCGAGTTTGACTTCGAGATGGCTTTTGATGATCCCGAGCCTGTCGTCGCTCCTGAGCAGGCAGCCGCTCTAGACCCCATACTTGAGCATGACCCCGTACATGCTGGCATCCCTATTGAGCCTGTTATAGCAGACCCACCTGTTGATGATCTCCCCGTGGATGTTCCTTTGATAGAGGGCGATCATGTTGTTGTTGATCTTGTTGTTCCTCTACCTGTTGTCGATATACCTGTTGACCATCCTGTTGAGCACATTGCACCTGTTCACCCTTTTGTTGCTCCCCCACCTGATCCCATCCCACTAGAGCCCGAGCATGCACTGTTCGCAGCACACATGGATCCACCAGATGAGCATGCACAGCACGGTTGGATACCTGCTGATGAGGATGTTCCACCTTTTCCCCCTCAGATCCCTGATACACGACATGTTGATTCTTCTTTTCAGGTTCCACAGTTTGTACCTCCAGCGAGGACTGGAGAGGGTTCTTCAGCCCATCCTTTTGGGCATGTACCGATGTCTATCCCCTTCATGCCCCAGATGTCATCTGTTCCACCCTCTGTTGCTCCATTTCATGTGGCACCTTTTGATCCCACCAGTGAGCCGTTCCTTTGGGCACCAGACTCTGCTATGCCACCTACTGACCCCTACCATTCTTTCCACATGGGGTATACTATCGAGGACGTTTTGATGTCTTTTGTCGCCCAGCACGAGTCACACACGCAGCGCATCCAGGAGCTTGAGAGAGCTCAGCTGCCACCATGCCAGTGCCATGGTCAGACACACTCTCCTCTGCAGCCATTTCGACCCTTACCTCCAGATTATGCTGCCCGTCTCTTTACACTAGAGCAGCAGGTTGCTTCTATCATTCGTACCCAGCGAGCCATGGAGGAGGACTGGCTCCAGTTACGTCGTTTGTTTTACACCCACTTTCCCCCTCCTCCACCGCCATCTGTATAGAGCTCATCAGTGCTGTTTGGGTAGACGTTGGTGAGAAGACGGCGAATGCTTTTGACTGCACAACATTTTTGGAGACTACTTTATGATCCTGACTTTTGTTGACATGTATTTGACGTATTTGACACTGACATGATATAGTTTTTGGACAGGGATGATGTAGCCCCTAGTTGATTGATGATTGTATGACACAGGGATGTACTGATACACTTACTATGTGGTCTCGATATATGGCAATCGCAGTATTCTCACCATATTTGATTCGCTTGATTGCTTATTTATATTTTTATGACATGGGATGTTGTGTGATTGGTATTTGTGATGTATTGATAACATGAGATGTTATGTGCTATTACTATTACTATATACGTACGTTTTACTATGGTCTGACCAACGTAAACCATCTTTTAGAAGATGCCGCCGAGACGTGAGACACACATGCCTACCAATGAGGCAGAACTCCAGCAAATTATCGCTGCTGCCATTGCACAATACGCCGCCTCTCAAGGAGGGACTAGTGGAAGCAACTCTGGCAACAACAATAATCCACCTCATGGTAATACTAAGTCATTTAGACATACCATGACCTAATTGGACCTCTTTAGCAATGATGCTAATGCCAATCATATGTTATAATGAATGTGCAGGGTGCACCTACAAGCAGTTCTTAGACTGCAAGCCCGTAAACTTTGATGGCACAGGAGGTGCTGTCGCCTTTGTTCGTTGGGCTGAGAAAACCGAATCTGTTCTTCGCATGAGCAAGTGCGCGCTGGATCAGCAAGTCACCTATATCTCAGGGCTATTCTTGGATGGAGCCCTCTCTTGGTGGAATCTGCAAGTACAGACACTTGGCGAAGCTGCTGCCTACGCGCTGACCTGGACCGAACTAAAGGAACTTATGCGCAAAAAGTACTGTTCCCGCGCAGAAATCCAGCGATTGGAGACTGAGTTCTGGCACTTGAAAATGGACGGTCCAAAGATAGCAGAATACGTTCAAAGGTTCCATGACTTATCGCATGTGGTACCCTACATGGTCACTCCTGAGTTCAAGAGAATCGAACGTTTCATTTGGGGACTAGCTCCTCAAATCATAAGCATGGTAACCTCATCCAAGCCTGCGACCATTACTGAGGCGATTGATTTGAGCGTAGCTCTCACTGAGGAGGCTATTCGTTTGAACAAGTTTGATGAGATCAAGACGAAGAAGGCAGAGACTCACGTCGAGTCATCAGGAGGTAACAAACGGAAGTTCTCGAACTTCAAGCAGGGCGCCAGTGTGGTGGTTAAGAAAGGAGGATCAGACACGCCAGCTCAGGTTACAGCTGGTAGAGGAAAGAAAGGAAAAGGGTATATGGGCACCCAGCCCAAATGCAACACCTGCCAGCGCCACCATTCTGGTCATTGCGGGCCAAAAGTATGCGAAGCATGTGGGAAACGTGGCCACTCGAAGGACACTTGTTGGGCCACTGCTGGTCAGGGAGGCCAGGGAGGATTCGGAAACAGAAATTACAACCGGGGTGGAAATGGAAATCGCCCACAAGGAAACTATGGAGGTAACGAGAATCGAGGCAACAATGCTAACCAAGCGGGCGCCGTGAATCGTAATCAGAGGAATGATCAAGCCGGTGGAAACGGGCAAAGACTTGGATGCTTTAACTGCGGTGATATCGGGCATTTTAAGAAGAACTGCCCAGACTTGAACCAAGCCCGTGGAAGAGTGTTCCAAATCGAAGCAAGGGAAGCGCGCCAGGACCCCAATGTCGTTACTGGTACGTTCCCTGTAAATCAACGCTATGCATCCGTTTTGTTTGATACTGGTGCCGATTATAGCTTCGTATCGTTAGAATTTAAGAATATGCTTGGTCTAGCTGCTAATAAGTTAGATATTCCCTACTCGATCGAATTGGCCAATGGGAAGTTAGTAGAAGCCAATGAAGTTGTCAGAGGTTGTGTGATTGAATTGGGAGAGCGTGAGTTCGCTCTAGATCTACTACCAGTCCAGTTGGGAAGCTTCGACGTGGTGGTAGGAATGGATTGGTTATCAAGCAACAAAGCTGAGATAGTTTGTCACGAAAAGGTTGTTCGTATCCCAACCGATGATGGTGAGACCATTGTTGTTCATGGAGAGAAGCGTGAGACGCCGTTGAGGATTATCAGCTGCTTGAAAGCAAGGAAGTGTTTGCAGAAAGGATGTGTTGCTTTTCTGGCACACATAGTGGATAAAAAGGCTGCTGAGCCAAAGATCGAAGACATCCCTGTCGTGAGGGAGTATCCAGAAGTCTTCCCAGAAGACTTGCCTGGACTGCCACCTTAGAGGCAAGTAGAGTTTCACATCGATTTAGTTCCAGGCGCCGCGCCTGTGGCTAAGGCACCATACAGACTTGCTCCGTCTGAAATGCAGGAACTGTCGACACAACTTCAAGAGTTGTTAGACAAGGGTTTTATCCGACCAAGCTTCTCGCCTTGGGGAGCTCTGGTCCTGTTTGTCAAGAAGAAGGACGGTAGTTTTCGAATGTGCATCGACTACCGGGAACTGAACAAGCTGACGATCAAGAATAGATATCCTCTGCCAAGAATCGATGATCTATTCGATCAGCTGCAAGGCTCAAGCTTTTATTCAAAGATCGATCTTCGATCTGGATACCATCAGTTAAGGATACAAGAGGAGAGTATCCCGAAGACAGCCTTCAGAACTCGTTATGGACACTACGAGTTCCTTGTTATGCCGTTTGGTTTGACAAACACACCTGCAGTCTTTATGGACTTGATGAATAGAGTTTGCAAGCCGTACTTGGACAAGTTCGTGATAGTGTTTATCGACGACATCTTGATCTATTCAAGAACAAAGGCCGAGCACGAACAGCATCTAAGTGCTATTTTGGAGCTGCTGAAGAAGGAACAGCTGTATGCCAAATTCTCTAAGTGCGAGTTTTGGCTACGAGAGGTGCAATTCCTTGGGCACGTGGTAAATGGAGATGGAATCCACGTGGATCCAACAAAGATCGAAGCGATCAAGAATTGGGAAACGCCAAAGACGCCAACCGAGATTCGACAATTCTTGGGTTTGGCTGGCTACTACCGAAGGTTCATTGAGGATTTCTCAAAAATCGCTCAACCATTGACGCTCCTCACGCAGAAGGATAAGAAGTTTGATTGGGGAATCAAACAGGATGAAGCGTTTCAGATATTGAAGGATAAGCTTTGTAACGCGCCAATCTTAGCTCTACCAGAGGGTACTGATGATTTTGTGGTATACTGCGACGCATCGCGTCAAGGATTGGGTTGTGTGTTGATGCAACGCCAAAAGGTTATTGCTTACGCATCGCGTCAGTTGAAAGTGCATGAAAAGAACTATACCACACACGATTTGGAGCTCGGCGCAGTGGTTTTTGCTTTAAAGATCTGGAGACACTACCTTTATGGTACGAAGTGTACAATCTTTACAGATCACAAGAGCCTACAGCATATATTCAACCAGAAGGAGTTGAATATGAGGCAAAGACGATGGGTTGAATTGTTGAACGACTACGACTGTGAGATAAAGTATCATCCAGGGAAGGCGAATGTAGTCGCCGATGCCCTAAGTCGTAAAGAGAGAATCAAGCCCATAAGGGTTAGAGCTTTAGAAATGATTATACGAACCGATCTTTCCTTGCGCATTCGTGCCGCGCAGAAAGAAGCTCTCAAGGAAGGAAACCTTGAAGAAGAATATCTCCGTGGGATGGAGAAGCTTTTGGTACCAAACGAAGAAGGAACATTATGTTTTGAGAAAAGGATTTGGGTTCCTCTGTTTGGCGATTTAAGGAAAGTTATTTTCGATGAAGCTCACAAGTCGCGGTACTCTATCCATCCAGGAGCGGATAAGATGTACCAGGATCTCAAAGATTATTATTGGTGGCCTAGGATGAAAGGCGATGTTGCTGTTTATGTGAGCAAATGTTTAACGTGCGCTAAGGTTAAAACGGAATACCAGAAGCCTTCAGGACTTCTGCAACAACCTGAGATTCCCAAGTGGAAATGGGAACAAATCTCAATGGATTTTGTTACAAAATTGCCAAGGACGCCAAGAGGCCATGACACTATCTGGGTGATAGTGGATCGATTAACGAAGTCAGCACACTTCTTACCTATCAAAGAGAAGGATAATACGAGCAAATTGGCTGAAATTTACATGAGAGAGATCGTCCCGCGCCATGGAGTGCCTCTCTCAATCATTTCTGATAGAGACGGAAGGTTTGTGTCAAGGATATGGCAATCCTTCCAAGAAGCCTTTGGCTCACAATTAAATCTGAGCACTGCGTTTCATCCGCAAACTGACGGTCAAAGCGAGCGAACGATACAGACTTTGGAAGACATGCTGAGAGCATGTGTTATGGATTTGGGCGGTAGCTGGGATAAGCATTTGCCTTTGGTCGAATTTTCATACAACAACAGCTACCACACCAGTATTGGTGTCGCGCCATTTGAAGCCCTTTACGGACGCAAGTGCCGATCACCCCTATGCTGGGCTGACGCAGGTGATAGGCAGCTTGCTGGTCCCGAAATCGTCCAAGAGACGACAGACAAGATCGCGCAGATTCTTAAACGCATCGAAGCAGCTCGCCACAGACAGAAGGCCTATGCGGATCCAAACCGAAAACATGTGGATTTCCAAGTTGGAGAAATGGTGTTATTGAAAGTTTCACCCTGGAAGGGTGTGGCACGCTTCGGAAAGCGTGGGAAGTTAAATCCGCGCTACATTGGTCCTTTCAGAGTTTTGGAAAGAATATGAGTAGTAGCATACAAGTTGGACCTACCTGCTGAACTCCATTCAGTCCACGATACATTTCATGTATCCAACCTGAAGAAAAGTCCAACTCAAGATGACATTGCCATTCCCATCGACGAGATCCATGTTGACGACACGCTCCATTTCGTTGAAGAACCGGTGGAGGTTACGGATTGGAAAGTAAACAAGACCCGCCGGAGCAGTGTCAAGCTCGTCAAAGTTCGTTGGAATGCCAGACACGGTCCTGAGTACACCTGGGAGCGTGAGGACCGGATGAAAGAAAAATACCCCCACCTTTTTCCTAAGAACCCTGCATCTACAAGCAGAACTTAAATTTCGGGACGAAATTTATTTAACGGGGGGAGAATGTGACAACCCTCACTAAACCAGGTATCTGTACGACTTAACTAATGATTAATTACTGCTTAATTACTGTGCTTGTTTGAACTAGCTGATGAACTGCTACTTGATATCTGATACATGTACTTACTTGCATCATACTTTACTTATCGTCACTACATTATTTACATGCTGAACCCTAGTGACAACCATGATGCACAAAAAGCACAGTAGCACAATAGCGGATAACCTATTGAACATGCTGATAAAGCCAGCATCAGGCAGACACTGCCTCTAAGGCCTGTAAGAGTCTGAAATATTTTGCTACACTAGTGGTGAGTGTAGGGATACAAGGGTTGTAGAACTGCGTCTCTAGGAATAAGTCACAATGACTGGATGTGCCTAAAACGTACTCTAAAGTACAAAACTCAGCACTTTAGACAATAATTCAGCTTTTAGCTAACTAATAAAGTGCCAAAACATGAGAAAAATATTGCTAGACACTTTCCAAAGTGTCAGAAATAAGTTGTGTCACTAAAAAGAGTATTAACGACACTTTAAAAGCTTTGTTAACGCTTTAACGGATTACTATCCAACCAAACAACCGGACTATACCCGGAACATGAAAATATTGTCATTTTCATTATTTATCTTTTTCTGAGCCAGTTAGGGTCCCTGAGTACCCTAACACCCACTGTAACGCGTGACACACTAATAACTGGGTTAAACACTTAACTAACTTGGTTTAACCTAACTAATACCTAATCATCTAGTTGGAAGCCAATCGAATACCCCCCTCCCCCTTAACCGAAACCATCCCCAAGGGGACATACCTTGTACCATTTTGATTATTTTAATCAATTGTGTTTAATATCTAAATGACATAGAAACCATTGGATAATACCCTAACTAATTGCCTATAAGATCACCTCTAAACCCAACATAACTTTAATCACTCATCACAACACCACTCTTCTCTCTTTCTCCCTAGAAGCTTACGGCCGAACACCCCCTCCCCATACATCCATTTTCGGCTCCCATCTTCACATCACAAGATCATACAAGCTTCAAGGATCGCATATAAGGAGTCTTGGTGCACTCGGAGTTCGAAGGACCTCTTTATCTTGCTTTTATCCACGCCATTTTCGTCAAGATTCTTCCCCAGCCTCGAGCTAGTGGTATGTTGCTTAGAACACCTTCTCAATCTATTCTAAAGTGGTTAAAAGGATTTTTATCGGTTAAAACTCGTTAACATGCAAGATGATGCTTTAAAGTTTACTAAAAACACTAAAAATAGTGGTTAAAAGCTTATATGTTGTGTAAATGATGTAGTATTCGAAATGTATGATTATTTAGGCCCGATCTATGATGTGGTAGCTCGGATCATCGTTTAACCCGGTTTAGTAAGATCATGGATCTTAACATAAGCTTGTTTTGAATAATACAAGGGTTAAAAGGTGAAACTCTACCACACGCGAATCATGAACTTGTGTAAAAGAGTTTTACTTGTGAAATTGTGTTTAAAACTAGCAGATCTACGCATCTGCAAGTGGTATTTTCAAAGAACCACGTATTAAAGAAATCATGTATTTTAAAAGATGGATTTTACACTAACACGCATGATTTTTATAAACCACAAGTGTGTAAACACTTGTGAAATGAAAAGATCCGACAAAATAACAGTTTTTGTAAAAGATGACGGGAAGTTGTAAAGATGGATTTTCTCTAAAAACGAGGTTTTTACAAGATCAAATTACCTTATATGAAGATCTACTAAATTTAAGGGGATTTACACCACAGTTTTGGGAAAACTGCAAGTTCATGTAATTTTTGGCAATTTACACATATGTTGATTTGTTGTTGTGCTGAAAGTTGTTCTGATCACATATAGAAAATTGTTGAGTTGATTTGTTAAAGAAAATGATACGCTTGAAAGCGTGGCCACCTCCAGTTACAGAGGAAACTCTGGCGAAATTTTTCTAAAAACCTAACACTTAGAACTATTTACACTACAAGTGTTAAAATTACTTTTGGCATGTTTTCAAAATATAAATTTCGCCATGACTTTATTTACTAAATATTCGGAGGTGGGATTTTCACAAAATTTAACGTGATAAATATATATTTTCACACACTGTTTATGATTATTTTGTGAAAATACATAGATATTATTTTTAGAGTAAAATAATATTTACGAACGTTAACGAATCCAAAATAATACGAACGCTTTCACCATGAATATATAAGTTACACCGGTAATTATATTACCACTCGATTGTTAAAACGTAACTTACGCACTTACGAAAATATTTATGAACGCGTATCTTAACAACGTATTATTGGAGAAAAATTATGTGAAATAAAAATATAATATTTTTGAGAAAAATACTTATATTTTGGAATTGGAAATATATATATATTAAGTGAGACTTAATGATATAATTCGAACGCACATGTATTGAATCCCCCATCCTTGGGAAGGAGATTAACTACCAAGTATATACAGAATGTAAACACGAAATTGTTGTCTAGCTATTTCCCAAAGACTTAAACTATAAAGCTAAGGCACGGCCGTCCGTCTAATAGAAATTAGCACCTGTAGGTCGTCGCACAGCTGCGTGAGCAGGAGATACTTGGTAGAGACGCTTCACTGTGAGTTCATGTCCCCCTTTTCTCTAACTGTTTTCAGTTTTCTTAACTGCGGGGGTGAAATACATGTTACTTTGATTACAAGTACTTTATACATGGTATGGTTAGCGTAAGGAGGTTTACTACTTAGATCATGTGAGTGGGTAAGCAGAAACTGGAGACCATTAATCCTCATTGTAGGACCGAGGGACGTAAGCGGTAGATCTATCTGGGTGTAGCGAGCCCAACTCTAGGCCCAACAGAACGGACCTCAGAGAGGCCCAACAGAACGGACCTTGGAGTGACTTTGTACCCAACGCGAAATCTGCTAGGTTTGAGTCTTCCTACTTGCACTTCACACATACTAATGGCCTTGCAAACCATTGGTGATCTCTTTTCCTTACACTGCTACATACCAGGGAACTTTTATACTTACAAGTGTTTTACATACTCACTTACACATGAACTCGCTCAACATTATTGTTGATTTTTCAACTTACATGCATTTCAGGAAATTAAAGATCTGGCACGGTATGTTATGTTTTCCCGCTGCATAAGGGTTCCAAGGTCATCCCAGTTTAGGAAATGTGACTCTTTCCTGGACAAGTCACAACTCTTAAACTGCGTTTATTTCATGTTTATGTTGTTCAAGACAATGTTTTACGTTATGGTGTTGTAAGTCTTTAAGACAATGGTATGTTACTGGTTTTAAAACTTAATCAAATGGATGATCTTGCATGATTTTATTTCATATAGCTTTGTTATGGTTAAGCTATGGTATTAAGAAGTCACACCAAAATTAACCACGCTTCCGCAAAGCCAGGGTGTGACACAATGATTGGGAACGGGGCGTGTTCAGCGGGCACGGCCCGTGCTGAGTTCTGTAGAAGCTGAAAAATTAAGAAAATCCTAAAAAGATTAAAAAAAATAAAAAAAAAATGATTAGGCCGCTGATTCCTAACTTTCTTAAAATCCTTGTGTCCCCGGCAACGGCACCAAAAACTTGATGTGCGTTAGGTGTAATATATTTTAGGTGTATATTTTAAGCCCTTTTACACTTTTTTTAGCCAAGTTTTAAATTTATAAAACACGATATTTACTAACACTAAACACACATATGGGCAAGTGCACCCATCGTGGATGTAGTATAGTGTTGGTAAGATACCGAGGTCATCCAAGGACACAAGAGCTTTTAGTACCGGTTTATCCTCAACGTCAAATCAAATCAAAATGTTAGAAAAAGGTTTTTTAGACTAGAAAAAAAAATAAAACTAACTAAAATGCTGAAAAGTAAAAGTAAAAACAGATAGACAAGATGAATCACTTGGATCCGACTCGTGTGTAGTGTAACCTTTGATTATTCTCGCACTTTTGCACTTGTTTAAGAGATTATCTTAGTTATTGTAGTAGGACCCTCTTTTGAAGGCGACGTTACCCTCAACCCAGTAGTTTGAGTCAGCAAGGATACAATCCTAAAGGGTCGGATTATTGAAAGATAATTAATTAAGTTATCAATGCATAATGTGGTAGGCCCCTCTTTTGAAGGCGACGTTACCCTCGGCTAAGTAGTCTGAGTCAGCAAGGATACAGTCCTAAGTAGCCGGGTTAAAGTTTTAATAGTAGTTTCACTTATGAGGGGATCAAAGAGTTTGGACCCCCGCCATCCAGTACCGTTGGGTATTGAAGGAGGTCCTACTAAATTTGACCCAGGTCTTGCAGGATCTATACACTGAACAATGGCAAGACTCTTACCAAACCGTTCCCTTAACCCCCCGACCAGGTAGCCAACATACCTCCATATAGACCGTGGAGATATGAATGGTGAAAATCTTTTATTTTATATAGACAGTAAAATAATGCCAAGACACCACGGATAAACGATAAGGAAGAATCACCTTCAACATAAGAAACTAGTAATTAAAGTCATTAATACAAAACCAATTAAAAAGTGCAAAAGATTAAAAATAAAAAGTATTACACTAAACACTTGTCTTCACCAAGTGATGTAAGAGACTTAGGCAAACATGGCCTTTGATTGTCAAGAACTCTTATGATCAATCTTGGATCCCGAGACGGCTCACACACTCTATGATGGACAATGGATGATGGTGGTGGATGATGGTGTCGTGATTGTGGTGGGTGGTGGGTGAAGTGTGAGAGAGGTGGTGTGCCAAGGGATGAGTTGCAATAGCTCCAAGCACTCCTATTTATAGGCTGAACAGAAGCTCGGGCACAGCCCCGTGTCTGCTGGAGACGGCCCCGTGTCCATCCTCCTCTCTTTATTCATTAAATGCAGTTTGTCTGCATTAGTTGACCACGCCCCCATGTCCACTGAGCACGACCCCGTGTGCAGAAGCATATCTGTACTATCAAGATTTGCCTGGATTCCACGAATCTTATAGTTGACCATGGCCCCGTTTCCGCTGAGCACGGCCCCGTGGTGGGCGATGGAAGCTTCTACCATTTTGTCTTTTCTGCTGACACTTGGGCACGCCCCTGTGCTCACTGAGCACGGGGCGTGTTCAGTCTTCTGCCTTCTTGTTTTGCTTGGGAAGATGCTGTCGGGAGGTCGGGCATGCCACGTTTGTTCCTTTTCTTGTATTTATGTTAGATTTAGCTGCCTTTTTGCTTCTTTTGTTTATTTGAGCTCATTTAATCCTGAAAATACAAAAGGAAGACAAAAGCACACTTTTTCCATAATTAGTACTAAAAAGGGGTTAGTTTTATGCCACAATTGATGTAATTTATATGTTGCATTTTGTTCACATCAGTTGGTTAGCACGATATCAACATATCTCGATAAAACGACAAACTATCAAAACAACCAAGTATAAGACGAACGGAACGACCAGGACGGAATGCAGTCCGATCGGACTACCGTCCGATCGAAATGTCATCCGAACGGGCTGTCAACCGAACGACTTGCACCTTGGCCCCACACTTAACTTCTATTTTCAAACTTTTAAGGTTTGGGCATCGAACGAAGTGCTGACCGATCGACCTCCCATCCGATCGGCTTGTCACTTTGATTATGAGATGTTCTGACACTTAATCAATTTTTCAACATGTTCAATGCACCAGGGTTGCCACCCAATCGGATGGTCATCTGATCGAGCGACCGTCCTGCTGTGAACTTGTTCTCACTAGAATGTCCAACCAATCGGGTTGATTGTCCGATCGAACGATTCGTTCGATCGACCGACTTGAAAGGTAGTGATACTTCTATGTTTTCTAAATATTACAACAAAAACTTCAAAAGTCAAACCATCATACACAAACACATCCTTCCTAAAGGAAGAAACAATCCACTCGAAAGGCCACTCGATCGGGTGACCATCCGAGCGGACTACCACTCGCACGGCCAGCCGACCGATCGGACTACCATCCGATCGACCTGCTGTTCGACCCACTAAGACTTGCATCGTTTTACGTGTCGCTTATCGTTATGCTATCGTTCTGATCAGGCTAACCCTACTCTCTACCGCTCCCTTCAATCCATCAATCGCTGTGAGTATACTCGATCCCTTTTTACTTTATGCACTTTTGGGTGTTACATACGTTACTTATGCTAAATCACATCAAACACACTACGCAATACTTTTAACGCTAACCGTTACCGCATGTTATACGTGACTTAATGAATGCCTGTTTGTTATGTTTACTCATGGAATGCTGTCTACCTGCCTTAGCAACGATAGTACTATAGTTTGGACTCAGCACCTGTTCACTCAGGGGTTGTTAAGGACAATTAGTTACATGGCTCACAGTGGTGAGTGTGTATCGCGAACTGCCTTGGGCAGTCAACCCGCAGTAATTGGTATCGATAGGTTCATGTCGATAACTAACATGCCTCATTTCACTATGTGTACGTGCTGGTTATGCGTAATCAATTTCGAACTCTATTATATCTATTAAACTTGAATACTCACCTTTACACTATGTGTATTGACTTTTACTTTAACGTATGTGACAGGTGCTTAGGATGCTTATTTGCTTTCTTTGCTGTGAAATCGAGGCTAGGAAAGACCTAGGTTAACAACAAACATTTGTCTGTAATAAAAGTCTGAGTTGTCGGAACAGAACAATTTGACTAGATCTTTCTGTAATAATTGTATTATCTTATATGACATGGTATGGGACGTGTTGCTTTAAATATTTGGTAAATACAGTTGTTATGGAAACTTCTAGACAATCTGTTTCGCTCAGTGCCGCGCCCCGATGATTCCGCCATCGGTTGGGGTGTGACATAGGGGGCCGCTAAAATGAAAACCACCCCTAGTTGCGAGAACCATTCTCGACCAATCAGATAATAACAACCAAAATGGTAATATAGTCATTCAATCAAGACCATCAAATCATCTCTCTCTTCTCATTAAAGTCTCTTTTTAAATTCTTTTCAATTTCTCTCACCTCTTTTTGTTACTTTGTAAAAAAGTTTTTGTAAAAAAAAACTTGTAAAAAAGTTTTTGTAAAAAAAAAAATAAAACCGTAAAAAAGTTTTCGTAAAAAATGTAAAAAAGTTTAAAAACGTGTGTGTAAAAAAAGGTTAAAACCGTAAAAAAGTTTTCGTATAAATTTGTCTTTTGTAAAAAGAGTTTTTATGAAAAAAAAAATTTTGTAAAAATTTTTTGTTAAAAAAGATTTTGTAAAAAAAAAAACGTTTTGGTAAAAAAAAACGTAAAAAAGATTAAAAAACATGTGTATAAAAAAAAAGATTTTGTAAAAAAGGTTAAAACTGTAAAAAAAATTCGTATAATTTTTTGTTCTTTGTTTAGAAGTTTTTGTAAAAAAAAAATTGTAAAAAAGTTTTTTTGTAATTTTTTTTTTGTAAAAAGAAAGTTTAAAACCGTAAAAAAAATTTAAAAACGTGTGTGTAAAAAAACGGCACGTAAATACGGGGCATAAAAAACAGCGCATAAAAAAAAAGAACACGTAAAAAACGGCGCGTAAAAACAGGGCGTAAAAAACGGCGCGTAAAAACGGGGCGTAAAAAACAGCGTAAAAACCGGCTCGTAAAAACGTTTTTTGTAAAAAAATAATCCTAACAAAAATTGTTTTTTTTGTAAAAAAACAATCAGTGCATAACAACGGGGCATAAAAAATGGGTTGTAAAAAAACCGGGTGATAAAACGACGCGTAAATAAGTGGCGTAAAAGAGTAAACTTCTGTTTTGCTCCCTGTGGTTTAGTCACTTTAATGGTTTTGCCCCAAACCTTTCAAAATAGCCATTTTACTCCCTGATCTTTGAAAGCCTTCATGATTTTACTCTCCGTCCCTAACTCCATCCAAAGTATTCGTTAAGTAAAAGGGCATTTCAGTAATTTTATAAATGTAAGTATTAAATTATTTGTTATTAATTCCTAAAATCAATTTGTTTATTGATAAATCTATTTTTGTCTGTTATGTATCATCAAACACATTCAAAACCAAACCACCAGTACATCACCATTAAGAAATCAATACTAGATCAAATCCCTTAATCTTGATCATTAATTCTAGCATCAAAAACCATTAAGAACACCAATTGGCTGCAACCCTTTTTGTAGTGTTGAAGATTAATGGAAGTAATAACAAGAAATATATAGAAATCAATACTTGGTTAACAGATCCAACGGTGAGAACTACTGGATCCGATGATCTTTCAAATAATCCACAAAATTAGGAATCAATATTTGGTTAACTCTTCATTCAAAAAGAAAATCAAACCACCAGTACATCACCATTCATCACCTCACCATTCATCACCTGCAACCTATCCCCTCCATCTGCTGCTAATCGACTACCACCACTACCTGCCATTTCCACCAAACCGCCATCACCATTACCACCAGCCCGCCACCGCCATCACCACCAGTCCTCAACCACCATCGCAAACTCCACAGATCTGGCCACCACTACAACCTTGGTTCGAAACCCTAGATCCAGTTGAGAGGCTGCCACCGGCGGCTTCCTTCGCCGTCGACACCAACAGTATCAGTAAATCATCATCGTCCTCAACAATCAACGGCAACATCATCATCATCATCGAAAATCAGCGGCAGTTGGGGGTGTTTCATTAGAGGAAAGCAGGTGACGTTGTCGGCATCTCTCTTCTGCGTCTCTCTCTCTCGTTGTGGTGTGTGTAAGACGGGGCAAAGGGGGTTGCAAGGGAAGTTAGGGGTGTATCGTCAGAGGAAAGTAAGTGAGGGGAAGGGATGGTTGTGCGGGGTTGGTGTGTCAGAGAAACAAGAAGGCCGGTGGCTGGCCGGAACTTCTCCGGTCGCCGACAGAGAAGATGAGAGGGGGTTTGTGGTGTGCGGCTGCACATCTGAAAATGGAATGGGGGTAGGGTTTGGAATGTGTGTTAAGAGAGAGAGAAGATGAATCTGTATTGTTATTATATATATAATATAATCTTTTATTTATATTTTTACTAAAATACCCTCAGTTTTATATTTGAAATTAACAAAATACCCTTTTAGTTAATAAACAATTTGGATGGAGTTAGGGGTGGGGAGCAAAATCATGAAGGCCTTCAAAGATCAGGGAGTAAAATGGCTATTTTGAAAGGTTTGGGGCAAAACCGTTAAAGTGACCAAACCACAAGGAGCAAAACGGAAGTTTACTCGGCGTAAAACGGCGCGGAAAAACAGGACGTGAAAAACGGCGCATAAAATCGGGCATAAAAAATCGGTCACAAAAACGGTGCGTTAAAACAGGGCGTAAAAAATGGCGCGTAAAAGCGAGGCGTAAAAAACGGCGCGTAAAAGCGGGGTGTAAAAACGACGTGTTAAACAAATGAAGCGTAAAAAACGGCGTGTGAAAAAGCCGGGCTTAAAAACGGCGTGCAAAAAAATTGTTTTTGTTTAAAAATCTGGATCTAAAATGGTTTTTAATAAAAAAAATCTGTTTTAAAAAAACAAGTAATATAATAATACAAAAAAGTAATAAAAAACAATAAAGACAAAAAGACAAAAAAATTAACTTACTAAATTACCCTTTTGCATTAAAATATTAAAAACATAATATGACAAAAATATTTAATATTAGTTTTAATTACTTCTAATCTCATACATTAATCTTGAAGATCTAATGGTTGGAAAGTGGTTCTCTCGGTTGTTACAACTGGGGGTGATTTTCATTTTAGCGGCCCACTATATATATATATATATATATATATATATATATATATATATATATATATATATATATGGGGATGTTCATTTGAGAAGAATCTTCTTATAAGAAGAAAAATAAATTAATCTAGGCCCTATATTTTTTTTTATTAATGGTTGTGAATCAAGATATAATTTTTATCTACTTTTAATTAATGTTTTAATTAATAAGGGTAGGATAGACATTTTGATGTAGAATATTAATAATTATTATAAAGAGTTACTCAAATCTTATTAATGCCACCATAATTTCCTTCTTCATCACCATTCATACACCAATTTTATTAGAAATGACAAAACTATTTAAAAGTGTTGTGTTCTACACATATTTTATTATAGTCGCAAAATTATTTAAAAATGTTGGGGTCCTACACATTTTGTACCTTACACCAAAACATTGTCTTTATGGTGTAGGAAACATTGTTTTTATGGTCTAGGAGACGTTGAATATGTAGGATCATGTGCATGATTGTTTTTATTGTGTAAGGTGCAAAACTATTTTGTAGGATAACTAATTAAATAATTAAGGTTCATTAATTTGAATAACATAAATAAATGATAGACTCATTAAATGATTTGTTCAAATTACCTTTGTACCCTTTATTCTTTTTATTCTTAATTTGTAATTTCTTCTCATTTGAACTCTCCACAATATATACATACATACATATATATAGTCTACCACCCCCAAACTCATCACCAACAACCCACTACCACCACCCACCACCAATAACCATCACCAACAACCCACACTAATTTTTCTTATCCCAGCCGTTAATATCAAGACCTGAGACCTGTTTTCTTTCTACACAAACACAATATCAAAGTTGAAGAATAATTCAAATACTTTGAATTATTTCACCTACAATCAAGCCCACGATTATGGTCTCTATTATTGGAATTTGTTTTATAATTAATGCATTAATTTAATTGCATATATTACTCCACAGATCAAGCATTTGTAATTGTTTTAATCGATTTTCAACCACTACTACCATTCTTCTAACATAAAACTAATTTTAAAGAAAAAAAAGTTAATCTGCCATTTACAGATTCATTTTTTTTCATAAACCAATTTGATAGTTTGTATCAATTTATTTTTTATTCAACTAAACTAGTGCTATTAAATCCGCGCGTTGCGCCGGAAATCCTCGCATTACGCCGTGGGTGGGTATTAGTTCGTTTAACTTCGGTACTGACACTTGTTATACCAACCAATAGAGAAAAAACTAAAAAAAATTATGATATGACAAAAAATTATACCAACACAACGAGAATTTAATCGGTATTGGTTTGTTTTTTTACGCCACCTACGCTCGTTATAACAACCCATAAAGAAAAAATCTTGATATGACCAAAAAACACCGACACGTGATTTACATGGATAAAAAACAAACGCAAGTTATATAAAATATATCAAAAAACCACATAATACATATAAAAAACCACTAAAGGACACATAAAAAAATCCTTTAAAACAAATAGTTACCATTCATTTAGTTTGTGTATTAATAGTATACAATAGTATACAATATACAATCTTTCTTATCTACTTATATTTTATTTGTGCACAAACCTTCAACCCAAATCTTTATTTCTGCACAAGCCTTTCAAACTATTGTCATATTTCAGATTAGAGCACATCTACAACTCAAATTGCATTGTTCCATGGCTCACGAATTGGAACTCGTGTACGGTGTGCCGGTTTGAACTCCCAACGGATGCAACATATTCAACGGGCGGAGAGAGAGGGATGGTTCTCCGGGTTGCCGGATCTGGTCAGATGGTGGTGGGGGAGAGAGATTTGGTCGCCGGAGGTGTGGTGACGGTTGTAGATCTGTTGAAGGCGGTTTGTCGATGCGGTAGATCTATGGTGATGGGGGAGAGAGATTTGGTCGACCGCGGTTTGTGGGTTTTACCAACAATTCCGGCAATCATAGTGATTGATCTACAGGTTGGAGGTGGTGGTGGTTGCGGCTGGGATAAAGAAAGAGGGGTGAGATATGGTGGTGTTGGTTATTAAAGGGTTTTAAAGGTAGATGAAAGGAGAAGGTTAAATGACATTTTTGCCCTCATATGGGGTGCACATGACATCACTTAATGTTTAAAACTAACTT
Organism: Helianthus tuberosus; assembly: GCA_030545235.1. Lineage (NCBI taxonomy): Eukaryota > Viridiplantae > Streptophyta > Magnoliopsida > Asterales > Asteraceae > Helianthus > Helianthus tuberosus. The sequence continues at coordinate 124,722,290 of CM060441.1, read as the reverse complement.
GGTTAGTGCTAAAGGACCTAAAGCGTAATGAGTTTTACAAAAAAATGGATTGTGACTGTAATTATTGAAGTTAAAGGATATCCATTGCAATACGACACAAACATAAAGGACGAAAAGTGTAATTTATCCCAAAATAAATTAAATAAGTATATATGTATTTCTTGGCCCCACATATTATAAAATTATAAAAAAAAATATTGATAAACCAACCCTACCCTCCCTCCCTCCCTTTCTTCTCTGGTGAAGCCTCTCCCCACCCTCGCCGGAAAAACGAACGACCTGTTATAAAATGCAAGCATGACAAAACTTGTTCAGCCTTGTTCCCGCCGCCACAACATCTTGCCAAAAAAGCATGTATGTTCAACCACATCATGTATGTTTTTCCGCCGTCTCGGATCAACCCTTTTCAACCACCTGTCTTGCTGGATCTAACAAATGATTTGGTTCGGAAGGTTCTTCGTGTACCGGGCGAATCAATTGTCGAATACACTTCAGGGTGATGACCCTCGTTTTTCCCCTGTAATCACGAGCCCTAGTAATGGTTGATCAACGACTAAAATCATGAGCCCTAGTAATGGTTGGCTAGCGATGGTTGATGATGAAGCGATGGTGCCTAGCGACTGAAAGACCATAAGGTGGGGAGTTTCCAATTTAGTTGGGTCCCATGCAATCACGAGCCATGTATTGTTATAAATGGAAGGAGTTGCTTACCATGATACATTTGCCCCAATTGCTAAACTTGTTACAGTCTGAACTCTTCTAGCCATAGCTATAATAAAACAAGGATGGGAAATCCAACAACTCGACGTTAATAATGCCTTTCTACACGGAGACTTAGAAGAAGAAGTTTACATGAAAATACCGATTGGATTTGCTAAAGAAACGACACAAGAGTTTTCAAAATCAAGAAGTCAATCTATGGTTTAAAACAAGCTTCAAGGAATTGGTATCACAAGTTCACCACGTCAATGTTAGTATCGGTTACAAACAGCCTAATTAGATCATTCTTTGTTTATCTACAAGTGCTCCAATGTTTTGTGGTGGCATTGATTTATGTTGATGATGTAATCATCATGGGCAACAACGTCAAGCAAATACAAAAAACAAAATCTCATCTTGATAAGGAATTCTGCAACAAAGATCTCGGTACCTTGCAATATTTTTTGGGTATAGAAGTTGCAAGAACATCAGAAGGTCTTGTCCTCAGCCAACGAAAATACACCCTAGATATACTTGAAGATAGCGACTTTCAAGGGTCACGTCCAAGCTCGTTCCCAATGGAACAAAACTTGAAACTTGACAAAGGGGATGAAGAAGACAAGGTTGATGCAAATCAATATAGGAGACTCGTTGGTCGTTTACTTTACTTACAAGCCACACGACCTGACAATGAATGTGCTTAGTCAATTCGTGGCGGATCCTAGAAAGAATCATTTGAAGGCCGTTCACAGAGTTTTATGGTACTTGAAGAGCACACCGGGACAGGGAATTCTATTGTATAACAATGGGGGGATGCAACTCATCACATACCGAGATGCAGATTGGCTTGGATGCCCCTTTAGTAGCCACTCAAGAAGTAGGTATTTACTCTTACTAGGGGAGCGCCCATCTCTTGGAAATCAAAGAAACAGTCTGCTGTTTCCCGATCATCAGCTGAAGCAAAATATAGGGCTATGGAAACGACAGTCAGTGAAGTATTATAGGTTTGTTGGTTGCTTAAGGAGTTGGAAGTCCCAAAAGATACTCCAACCCAATTATCATGTGATAATCAAGCTGCGCGACACATAGTAAACAATCCAGTGTTTCATGAACGAACGAAGCACATTGAAATGGATTGCTATTTTGTTCGAGAACGCGTCGAGTCAAAAGAGATTGTTCCCATGCATGTTGATTCAAGTACAATTTGTAGACTTACTTACTAAACCACCTGGTTTTCATCAGTTGCAAACATTACTAGGCAAGTTGGCCGTTCACGACTTACACGCTCCAACTTGAGGGGGAGTATTCGAATAATTTATTTTTAGTGCATATATTGGGCGTCATCTCTTTATAGTTATTAGGAGATTGTTATTTCCTTTTATCTTGGTTTCTTCTGTATATAAATATCGATTGAATCAATAGAAGAAAATAACCTTTGGTACCAATTTCCTTATTAATTAGGTAATGATAATATTTATGGCTATAGGGTGGGGTTCGTCTACAAAGTCTATTTTTCCTACAAAGTGTACAAAGTCATAAAACACCACAATTTCAGCCATAAAACACACTCAAAACTCACAAAAACAGAGTGAAAATCACTAAAACACAATATTTAAAACCTAACATTCCATAAAAACTTATAACACATCATCGTAGAACTATGAATATAAAACACAACATGATAATCAATATAAAACACACTAATGTTAGTCATTGGATAATCAAAGCCTTATCATCCAAAACAAAACACAAAACCCACAAATATGGCGTTTTAGTAATCTTCACTTTGTTATTTGTGGGTTTTGGGTATGTTTTATGGTTAACATTATGGCGTTTGATTACTTTTTATACTTTGTAGGAAAAATGGAGTCCGTAGCACACATATATATGACGTTCTTCACAATCCAGACCAGATCAAATGCTAAACTCTTTGTTTTATTTTGACATTATCCACAATTAAACTTCAATTATGCATTACACTTCAGGCTGCAATTGAGTCAAGGAAAAATACAGCTCGTTACGCTAAGCTTGAGCACAACAAGCCTTCATGACACATGCTCGTGCTTGGCTTGAAGAGGGTTTAAGACCGCCTCCGGTTCGACTAGAAAATCTTAAATTTTATATAAAATATCCAACTTATTTCAAATATATGTCTAATAAAAAATATATCATTTATAATATACAAAATAACAAATAAACTTATATCATAAGTTTGTTAAGTTATATATAATAGTAACAAGTTTTTTTACTATTGTATGTTGTTTTTACTGTTGTATATTGTTTTGTTGTTGTGAAATCTTTTGTAAATGGTTAAAATTAAGTGACCTATATGAAATAGATAAGAACTTTGTTATTATTCTTTTCGAATTAAGCATCAAGTGAAAAACTCTTTTAGATAAATTACATCATTGGAAAGTAATTTAATAATTACAAATTCCAGTTTGTTAAGTTATATATATATAATAGTAACAATTTTTTTACTATTGTATGTTGTTTTTACTGTTATATATTGTTTTGTTGTTGTGAAATCTTTTGTAAATGGTTAAAATTAAGTGACCTATATGAAATAGATAAGAACTGTTATTATTCTTTTCGAATTAAGCATCAAGTAAACATGTATAAGGCTAAATAATAACCAATTTCATAATTGTTTGTCAAATATGCAAAAGACACATGTAGTCCTCATAGTGATATCATCAAAAGGTCTTCATTGTTATAGAAGTCATGTCTAAATAGGAAAAAAATGTCGGTACTCCTCCAGTCATTTTAAAATGTTAATATTGTAAGGCCGCCCGGGGCGGTGCCGTTATTTTTATCACAGAAATAGTATAACGCGTGGAACAATCAAATTCCCACCCCCACAACAAATGTCAACGCGTTATATTTTCACGGAATCGATTTTCCGTTATTTTTCAACGCGTTATTGTTTGGTTTTGTGAGTGTAATTGTTGGTTGGGGGGAAATTGTTGGGTGTGGTGGTGAGTGATGACCACCCCCACTAAAAAAGGTTGTGAGTGATGGAAAAATAGTTGCTGACATGGCGGAACATGATTGGATATTGTGAGTGATGGAAAAATGGTCACTAGTGACCACCCCCCCTCCCCTAATGACATAATTATTAACAAAGGGATTGGAAAATAACTTGCATCTAGCGTTCACATGCTTATTGACTTATCAGAAATCCTATGGAAATTTCGTCTATAGAAGAAGTTATGTAATTAAAAACTCATTAGGGGGTTAATGTGTAATTTAATTTTCTATAAGTAACATTTATTTTGGGTTAGTAGCTAAGCAAGTCTTGAGTTTTACAGACTTCAATAATAGACCTTAGGTTCCTCAGCTCTTTGTTTCTTTCGTTCATATATTTTTACTTACTTTTTTCTGGTAAACTTTTATCTTAGTTCCTTCATGTCCGGCTCCGTTGTAGCAGTCTTACTATTTTCTTGTTATAATCTTTTGTATGCCCCTTCACTTGCAACTGCTACACCAACTGTTGTAGCATCTGCTCTTTTGAAATGGAAAGCCAGCCTTGATAAACAAAGCCAATCAGTTCTTTCGTCATGGGTTGGAAGCAACCCATGCCATAACAATTGGACTGGAGTCGGTTGCAATAACACTACTGCAGGCGTAGAGAGTATTGTAACAAGCATCAAAATTCAAAATGTAAACTTAACAGGTACACTTGGTGATCTTGATACATGGTCACTACGGAATCTTGAAACTTTTGATCTTTCAAATAACGCGCTCTATGGCTCCATTCCTTCCAGCATTGGGAACATGTCTAATCTTAGATATTTATGGCTGAACGCTAATAACTTCTCAGGAACAATTCCGTCAGAGATAGGAATGCTAAGATCTTTGGGACTGCTTTCTTTGACCGGTAACCTTCTTACTGGTCATATCCCATATAGCATAGGTAACCTCACAAACTTATTAGCAGCGGAAGACGGTGATACTTCTATCACCGTTAACATCATCATCATGGTCATATTACTGTGTGTTTGATATGAACGTGTATCTGTATATGCATAGAATAGAGATGCACATAAAGTTGGATATTTCTGTAAATATCTTGGTAAACTGTAAACGATAGATAATACATCATATATATACGGTGGTGGTGGTGACGGTTTGTCAACCGACACACCTTTTTACTTACCGCTAAATAATATCTAATTGAATTACAAACTTATGATCTAGTTATCCTAACTAAATAACAATAATATATGCTAAGTTTATATTCTAACACCATCCCCTAAACTTAGCATCGGTAATGGCTCGTCACGTCGGCTTTGATGATAAACGCATTTTTTCTTTAAACTTGTCATGATTCGTCCATAGATCCACCTTGATTTGTTTCGTGATGCCGAGTACGGTAATATTGTTGTTCATTACCCATTTTGTCGCTGAAAGTCTTTGATCTGTCGTTAAAGCCAATTTAGTGCTACTGAATCGTTCTGTCGCTGATCAGTTTTCTGTCGCTATCCTTCTTCTTTTGTCGCTAACTGCCGTCGCTGAATCTGGAAATCCTTTCTTCCTTTTTTGTTCCCGCCGTTTCTGCATCATTCTTTTCTTCATTTTAACATCCGATTTCATTAACTTCTACATTCTTTTCTTAATATTCTTGTCTTCATGAACGGTTCCGGTCATCGGAACATCATCTTGCATATCGCCTACGAAGACATACGAGTCTTCATCTTCTTCATCGCTGCGGTCACCACCGGAATCGTAGTATTCCGTTTCTTCACTTGAATCATTGTGATCCTTCTGATCACTGATTGGTTCTTCCTGATCTTCCCGATCGTAACCAACCATATAGATATTCGGGGTGAAGCATGCCCCATCGTGAACATCTGTACTTGCCGGATTCAACTTCGAAACGTCTTCTTCTTCGTCCGGTTTCACATCAGCGTTGTCTGTTTCATCTTCTTCGTCTTTCTTCTTTGATTCTCGTTCTAATAATTCGATTTCGATTTCTAATTTCATTAGAATATCTCGCTTCCTTCTTGCGAACATTCGTGATCGCGGAGTCGTGCGATCGGGATTGAATTCATGTCCGTCTTCATATCCCCTGTTTTCCTTCTTCATCCGGATGTGCCCGGAATCGTATAATATCGATCGATCTTCATCGATTTCCCACCGTGGCTCTGATACCACTATATTAGCAGCGGAAGACGGTGATACTTCTATCACCGTTAACATCATCATCATGGTCATATTACTGTGTGTTTGATATGAACGTGTATCAGTATATGCATAGAATAGAGATGCACATAAAGTTGGATATTTCTGTAAATATCTTGGTAAACTGTAAACGATAGATAATACATCATATATATACGGTGGTGGTGGTGACGGTTTATCAACCGACACACCTTTTTACTAACCGCTAAATAATATCTAATTGAATTACTAACTTATGATCTAGTTATCCTAACTAAATAACAATAATAAATAATATATGCTAAGTTTATATTCTAACAAAACTTAACTGAACTTTATTTGTTCAATAATAATCTGAATGGTCATATCCCAAATAGCATAGGTAACCTCAGAAGGATAGTTTGGCTTGACTTACATGATAATGATCTTAATGGAGCCATTCCTCCAGAAATTGGGACATTAAGTTTCATCCAAAACATTGACTTTTCTAATAATCTTCTTACCGGAGTCATTCCTTCTTCAATAGGAAATTTAACTTATCTCTATTTCCTTTATCTGTATCGTAATCAAATTTCTGGGTCCATTCCTGTTAGAAATATTAAACTTATTTATGTTTTAAAGTTTATGTTTATTATTATTATTCGGACATGTAATTATTTATGACATATAATTAGGACATTAACTTATAAGTTTAGATGATAAGCGGTTTAGGAAGATAAGCGGGTCAAGCACTCAAATCAAACTGCCATGGCAGTTACCCGCCAAAAGTTAACCGCCAATATGTATGTTTAAATAGTTATTGCCGGGAAATATTTCCGGTTACCAAGACATTTTCCTGTTTATCGAAAGTGTCCTTCCATTTACTTGTTCTTTCTCTACAATTCTGCATTGTCTCTTGATCTGCAATATTATTGCATCATGCCTGCAAAACATCTAAAACCTTCCGCTGTAAATGCATATTCTTATGCATATGATGGAGATGTTTCGGATGGCCAACATAGTGGTATCAGAGCCACTACAAGACTCGATGCAGAAGTTAAACCGACCGCCACATCTATGCCTTGTCAACATTGCATAGATGAGAAAAATGAAAAAAAAAACGCCGAACTCAGCGTGAAAGATTGTGTTATTACTGCCATTTGCCTGGCCACCAAATTTACATGTGTAAAGCCAAGGAGAACGACGAAGAGACGCAACTGATTAGACAAGCAATTAATGCCGGAATAAGAACGCAGAAGGATGATGTGCACTGCCGTGATGAGATGGTTGTCACCGGGACTGATGGTGGACAATGGAATGGAATATGGTATGTTAATTCAACATTCAATCATCATTTTGTGGGTAATATCGATGTCTTTAAAAGGGTTAAACACATAATGGGTGTCGAAACGAGATCCGGAATGAATAATTTTTATTCATCCGCGGAGTAGGAATAGTGGAGATGAAAACAGGGAACGAAACACTACGAATTCCCAGTGTATTTTATTCACCGGATATTGACCGAAACGTTCTAAGTCTTGAACAGTTAACACTTCAAGGTTTTACGGTCAGAAAATCCGGTGATTCATGCAAAATCTTTCCTATGTTTTTATCTCCGGTGGTGAATACAATAAATGACATAACTGGGTTGACAAAGGAGGAGGAACTGGGATTAAAGGAGAAAGAAAGGCTGCAAGACATGTGCGGCATAGATGATGAATTCAAAAATGATTATTTGAATTCGTATTTCGAAACACTGAATGTTTTGGATAAAGATGAAGTTGACTGGAATTTAATGATTTTAAAAGCATTAGAATTTCATGAATTTGGTGATTGCAAAGCATTGATCAATATGCTTGATGACCGTGAATACGTGTTCAAGTATAAAGTTGATCTACAAAAGAAATTTGAAGAAATGGTTCATTGGTTCCTGAATGAATATTTAGGAATCAATTATAGACCAGTCCCACCCTACTCTTTGGATCAAAGAAAGATAGATCTATTAAGTTTATATATGTTGGTGGCAAAGGATGGTGGATACCGAGAAGTCACTACAGAAAACATATGGCCTATCATTGCAAAAGATCTGGGATTCGAATACAAAGATGGTGATTATATTAGGATTGTATACGCTATGTACCTAGATGTTCTAGAGTATTATTATAAATATAAAACGGTACAGGAGAAAGTGCATGTGAAGGAAGTGGTGAATGAAGGTGCTGAATCCTCTCAACGACGTCACAGAAAGACAAAGAGTGCAGATATGGGTCGGGATGTTGCTGCAAGTGAAGATCATAAGGGTGCAGAGTCAGAACAGGCGGCATTCTTTGCTGGAATTGATGATGATGACTGGAATCAAGTAAAGAGACGGAAGAGATTCAATTTCAATTATGCAAGATGGGCCGTTGAGGAAGCTAACCGAAGCGTCATGAATCAAGCTCTGAAACATAACCAAGTTTAAGGGGGTTATGTTAGAAATATTAAACTTAGTTATGTTTTAAAGTTTATGTTTATTATTATTATTCGGACATGTAATTATTTATGACATATAATTAGGACATTAACTTATAAGTTTAGATGATAAGCGGTTTAGGAAGATAAGCGGGTCAAGCACTCAAATCAAACTGCCATGGCAGTTACCCGCCAAAAGTTAACCGCCAATATGTATGTTTAAATAGTTATTGCCAGGAAATATTTCCGGTTACCAAGACATTTTCCTGTTTATCGAAAGTGTCCTTCCATTTACTTGTTCTTTCTCTACAATTCTGCATTGTCTCTTGATCTGCAATATTATTGCATCATGCCTGCAAAACATCTAAAACCTTCCGCTGCAAATGCATATTCTTATGCATATGATGGAGATGTTTCGGATGGCCAACAATTCCATCCGAACTTGCTATGGCTCGGGGTTTCATAGATCTTCAGATTGGCACTAACAATATCTGGGACGATTCCAGATTATTTAGTGAATTACTCTGAGTTTAGAGGGCTGCACTTAGGTAATAACAACTTCAGTGGTTTCATACCACCTGAATTAGGAAAAAGAACACCACTTTCGGAATTGTATTTGTTCATGAATAATTTTGTAGGTTCCATTCATCCAAATATGAATCTAAGTAAGATAGAAATGTTTGCAGTATATGACAACATGCTCTCTGGTCCTTTAATAAACGAAATTTGTGTCTCCGGTTCTCTTTCACATTTCACAGTGAGCAACAATCTATTCTCTGGCCATGTACCAAAGAGCTTGAAAAATTGTAGCAGCTTATTCAGAGTTTGGCATGAAAATAACCAACTGACCGGTAACATATCTCAAGATTTTGGGATCTATCCGAAGTTGAATTATATGGATTTGAGTTACAATAAGTTTTATGGCGAGCTGGGGGTCATGTCCTAATTTAACTAGCTTAAAGATATCCAACAACAATTTGCCTGGAAAAATATCTTCAGAGTTAGGAGGAGCAACAAGACTAGTCCAGCTTGATCTTTCATCAAATCACTTAGTCGGTGAAATCCCAACGAGCTTTGAAAGATTAAGCTCGCTCGCGAACTTGCACTTGGACAACAATATGTTATTAGGTACAATTCCTTCGGTACTCGGAAATCTGTACAGCTTAGAAGACCTTAACTTAGCAAAAACTTCTCTTACCGGCCCAATCAATGAAAAATTAGGAGAATGCTTAAAGTTATTAGAATTATAAACATAATTTATGTATTATTATTATTAAGTTTAGATACATTATGGTATTTATGTATGTGTAAAACGATATAGATGAACGGGTGTGTGTTGGTGGTTGACAACGTTTCGAATAGCGGTTATTCCCGCCAAGTTTAACCGCCCTCACAACTGTTTGATCTTTTCAAGTATTTATATCGCTTGGCGGGAACCATTCTCGTTACCAAGACAATTTCCTATACACAAAATTGTCCATCATTTGTTCTTACATCTTTCGTGTTATATCGATCAAATGTATTCGAATAATTCCGCTGCAAACAATTCTGATATGCAAGAAAGTGGTATCAGAGCCAGTTATTCAATCAGTGACGATCTCAGGCCAACCTCTTCAATGATGCCGTGTGCACACTGTTCAGAAGAAAGACGAGAGCGAAGAAGAATGGAACGTCGCTGTTACTACTGCAATATGCCTGGTCATCAAATCTCTTCATGCCAAAAGAAAGAAAAGGATGAAGAGAATCAATTACTGCGACAAGCGGTTGATGCAGGAACTCAGAAAAATGCTGGGGAAGAGAACAATCATCAGATTGAAGGCCGACTGGAATTTATTGTGGAAGGAACCGATGGAGGATATTGGTCCGATATATGGTATGTCAGTAAAACTCTCAAACGCCATTTCTCTAGTAACATAGACATGTTTAAACGCATTAAAAATATGTCTCATGTCGAAACTATGACCGGAGAAAACCATTTTTTCTTCATTAGAGGCGTTGGTGTAGTAGATGTTGTGTCCGGATCTGAAAAGATACGTATTCAAAGTGTATTATACACTATGGACATAGACAGAAATGTATTAAGTTATGATCAATTAATAACTCAGGGTTATACGGTAAAATTCATGGGAGATAAATGCAAATTATATCCAACTTTTAGCGTCCCCATAAACAATAAAAGGAATAGTCATTCAGGGATGACAAGGGAAGAAGAAATGGGTGAATTAGAAAAACAGAGTGTGATAGAAAAGGGGCATGAACATGAGAAGTATAAAACAGACTTCTTAAATGATTATTTTGAGAAACTGAACATATCTGCAAATGAACCGGATTGGAATATTCTAATCTTACAAGCAATGAAGTTCAATGATTTTAGAGATTGCAAAGCCCTGTTAGATATGCTTGATGATGTTGATTACTTTCTTAAGTACAAACATTATCTCGAAATCACGTTTGAGAAGATGATAGAATGGTTTCTTAAAGTCAAATTAGAAATACATTCAAGGCCGCTACCTGCTTATGTTTCAAACAATCGGAAAGTACGATTGTTGGATCTTTATATGGCAGTGAAGAGGGAAGGTGGTCACCGGCGAATTACTGAAAATGGTATGTGGGCTATGATAGCGAAGGATACGGGTTTCGAATATGAAGATGGTGAATACATGCGTCTGATCTACGCTATGTATTTGGATGTACTTGTATACTACTACAAGTTCAAGGTAACACAGGAAAGAGCAATCGGAAAGGAGGATGAGAAAACAGTAGATCCCAGACAAAGCAAGAGTGATGGAGATAAAGAAGAATTAACAGAAGAAGTTCAAATGAAGACAGCCGAATGTTCAACTAGTACCGGAGAGGTAGAGAAGGAAGTCAGTTATTATGCATTATTTACAAACCAAACAGGTAGAGTCGGCGGGTTACAAGGGCATTCTAAAGCAATTCAGGATAAAGCTGAAGATCACTATGTGTTCTATGGAGGTAGTGATTGGCATGGTCTCAAGAAACTTCAAAAGAAGAAATTCGATTTCTCAAGGGCAAAGAAAGCTGTAAACGAAGCAAATAATAGCGTACTCAAGAACTCTCTTAAACCAAATTATGTTTAGGGGAGAGTATTAGAATTATAAACATAATTTATGTATTATTATTATTAAGTTTAGATACATTATGGTATTTATGTATGTGTAAAACGATATAGATGAACGGGTGTGTGTTGGTGGTTGACAACGTTTCGAATAGCGGTTATTCCCGCCAAGTTTAACCGCCCTCACAACTGTTTGATCTTTTCAAGTATTTATATCGCTTGGCGGGAACCATTCTCGTTACCAAGACAATTTCCTTTACACAAAATTGTCCATCATTTGTTCTTACATCTTTCGTGTTATATCGATCAAATGTATTCGAATAATTCCGCTGCAAACAATTCTGATATGCAAGAAAAGTTAAGGACGTTGAACTTAAGCAGTAATAAACTTGAGGGACCTATTCCTATACAAATTTCCAAGTTGTACAAGTTAGAATCCCTTGATCTTAGTGAAAATAATTTGAATGGGAGGATACCGACATTGCTTGGGGGTTTGACGGTTGTACAAACGTTGAACCTCTCTCGAAATAATCTCACGGGATCTATTCCTTCAAGTTTAACTGCAATGGTAAGTTTAACTACAGTTGATGTATCTTTTAATCAACTAGAGGGCCCACTTCCAAAGATGCGAGCATTTGAAGATGCTCCAAAGGAGGCACTTGGACATAACAAGGGATTATGTGGAAATAACACAGGGTTAGAGTGTCCCACTCAACCAGGTCACCAAGGTAACAAAAAGAAGGTTTCGATTGTTATTCTGATCATACTTCCTACCTTGGGATTCATGTTTCTCGTGCTATATTTTGTTGTATTTTGTTATCTCCGTAAAAGAAACCCAAATGTGACCTTTAGGCCACAAGAGACAAGAACACACCCTTTTACTATTTGGAGCTATGATGGTAAAATGGTGTATGAGAGAATCATTGAAGCCTTAGAGGACTTTGACTCAAAGCATATTATTGGGGTTGGTGGATACGGAACTGTTTATAAAGCAGAGTTGTCATCTGAAATTTTTGTGGTGAAAAAAATTCACGCGCCAGAAGATGGCGAGATGCAAAATCTCAAGAGTTTTAAAAATGAGATACGAGCATTGACAGAAATACGCCATCAGAACATTGTCAAACTCTACGGATTTTGTTCACATTCACACCACTCATTTTTGGTATATGAGTTCTTGTCAGGAGGGAGCTTACGGAACGTATTTAATCACATGAAACAAGCTGTTGAATTTGATTGGGAGAAAAGGGTGATGGCTGTTAAAAGTATTGCAAGTGCCTTATCTTATATGCACCATGATTGTTCACAACCAATCATTCATAGGGACTTATCAAGCAGCAATGTTTTATTTGATTCCGATTGGGTTGCTCATGTGTCTGATTTCAGCACTGCCAGGCTATTAAAACCAGACTCATCCAACTGGACTTCTTTTGCCGGGACGCTTGGTTACATTGCTCCAGGTATAGATCAATCTTGCGACTAAATGTATTCACAAGATGTTAACTTGTATTTTGTTTTGTAGAACTTGCATTCACCATGGAAGTGAATGAGAAGTGTGATGTTTACAGCTTTGGGGTACTAACACTAGAAGTTATAATGGGTAAGCATCCAGGAGAACTCCTCACATTGTTACAAGAGACGAAAGGCATATCTCACACTGAACTTCTGGACCAACGCCTTCCTCTGCCCGAGGAACGAGTTTCTGAGCAAGTGGAATTACTTGTCAAGGTTGCATTCTCATGCGTGCATAAGAGCCCTCAATCTTGGCCGTCAATGAGGAGTATTACTCTAGACCTCTCGGTAGAGACTCATGCAGCCAAAAGTAACAAGATCTCCACCTGAGCCTTGGAGAGGAATGTTTGCTTCAAATCTTTATGACTACCTACTAAATAGTATTTTAAGTTTATTATCATTTCATAGATAAACTTACATGATTTGTTGTTGTTCTATATATTATGTATTTTATTTATTTTCTTGGTATATGACTTATTGTACGTAATCGGGTTGTTGAAAAGTATTTATATCACAAGAACATAATTATAACAATATGGAAGGAGACTGCAACCAGCATATTCTAGAATATAGACAGACGAAATGGTATATAATTTACATTTAAGTAATACATGCTCACACCCTCATAGTTGAGTTACAAAATAGAAATAGAGTGGTCTATGAAGTGCGTTGTGAGAAATCATATATACCAAACCTGGCTTAAATAAAACTTGATTGATAAATTGGACTGGTAATTTTGTTTACTAATCGGCCCGGGTTCATTGGTTATAAATACGGTACTAATACATTTCTAAGAGTAGCACCACCAAAAGGACTTCATCGTAGGAGTGTGAACGAGTTGATCCGAGCTTAATCTCAGTTTGTTTAGTTTCACAAACTCTTTATATAAAACTTGAGTTCGGATCATCTGTAATTTTACAAGCTTAAACTTGGTTTATTTGTTTTTTTAACTGTTTAGTTATTTTATTTTTATTCATATATAACTAGCTTATATATATTTGAAACTATAAATTCATATATGTATATACATAATATTTATTTGAGGTGTGCAAATCACGGTTTGATTTGGTTTTTATCCTTTATCTTAACCATAACCGTAACCTTAACTAAAACCATAACTACTAGCTTTGGTTATGGTTTTCCTTAACCATAAATATAACCAAACGTCAGTTATAGTTAATGGTTTTGAAGCTGAATTATGATTTAGTTTGTTTAATTTTGGTTAATTAACCAAGCCAAGTTTGGACAAAATATACATGAAATCATTTCTAACGCAACCCATTTCATAGAATCATTTCTAGCACAACATGTTTCAGGGAACCCTTTAACGCCCAAACATATTTGAAGCTACTTGGTTCAAACGTATTGACGACGAGGATCCCCGCTTGGGCTCCTCGTCCGGGCTCATCGCCCTAGATTGGTGACTGGGCTAGAGCCCACTTGGGACTTTCTCGGTATGTTTAGTTGGTTTGAGTGGGCCATGTCCTGATAAGCCCATTCTTGGACCGGCCCATTAGGGTTATGGCCCAAATGTCTTACTATATAAAGAGAGCCCCTTCCTCCAAGAAGGGCAGACTAATATTTTCCCCACAAGAAGGTTACTTCTTCCTCCTCCTTCTCACAATACAACATCTGCTCCCTCTCACTAAAATACACATTTACTTGCACTTATAATTATCATTGCCATACATGATACTGACTTGAGCGTCGGAGTGCCCTCGGGGTAAACCCCCTCGGGCCCTCTAACTAGATCTACCTGTGGCTGCAGCCCAAGACCCGGTGCCCCACAAGAGGAACCGTCACTATGACGACAAGATGACGAACCTGAACCGGAGCTCACCGAATCTAAGGTTAGTACCGCCAAACCCTTTGAACGACTTCAGGGATTTGGGGATTCGACATTGGCGCCATCCGTGGGACCAAGTGCAAGCATGCCTCGGTCCCTTCATACAAACGGCTAGATCTGCCCCTCCGCGACTGTCAGATCTGCATTTTAACTCCGGTCACCAGGTTCCGAATCTCTAAACTTCCTCCATCTGTCAAAGACGTTTTACTTGTCGTAACCTACAGGTCTTGGGGTGTTGAATAAGTTTTATAAGCTTTTGTTTCCAAACTTTACATCTCTCTCTTCACCTGAAAATATGCAGATCTATAGGGGCATATGCATTTTTTGCTCTATGTCCCTGTTTAAAGCACACTCATAGATCTTGAGGGTTTTGGACAAACTTTAAATGTTTTTGCCTCCATACACCGTTCACTTTTCTGAATAAAGGTTACAGATCTGTAAGCCATACATCATTTTGCCAAGCATGTTGGCTTGGAAATATCTTCAAAAATCGATCATAAACACGGAACACCACACATCGTTATCGTATTCTCATTATAAAAACAACATGCCATTTTTTGAATAAAAAATGATAAAAGTGAAAAGTACTAGTGCTTTCTACACAAGTCTTTAATGCACAAATGGATACATCATGTATGACATGGGTGATAAAAAAAAGAGGGATAAGAACTAAAGGATGAAAGAGAATGACGTGTACCATTTCTCTATTTTTTTAAATGTGAATTGAAAATGCATTCGTCAAACACACATCTTGGATAATCTTAGAAATAATACTTTTATGGCATATAAATTACTTATCACCATGAGGATAAATACAATTTATTATGAGGATAAATTACTTATGCACACATTATTTTATGTGAAAAGCACACGCTTAGTCTGTCAAAAAAAAATTGATACACAAGCAAGAATGCATAACAAACATGTATTGCTTAACGGGTGCTAGCATGCTAAGTTGGTTATTACTTATTTTGTTGATAAATATTCACTATAATTGATAAGATAAGACGTACACTTTTTATGAAAAGTCAAAGAAATTTTTTGACAAAAGCACGTGAATCGGCTGCCATATTTCTCGAAAAGATATATACAGAGACATTGAAAAAGAAAGTAGTAATAAAGACTATGTACTATTACTGCTGCTTAGTGTACAAACACACACATAGGGCTCAACAAAGTCTTTAAAAAAAAGAGACGGTGATAAGTACAACACAAGTCTCGTTGAGTTAGAAAGTTAGATTCTAACCAAAGTTGTGATCTTGTGAATATCTCAAAAGGTGACATAAGTCAAAGGGTACTGTCACTACACATGTGCATCCACATAAAACAAATGGTAGAAAAAACAAGTGATTTTCTTGAAAATGTAAAATGAATTACAGCCACACATAAACAAAAAAAATATATAATAATAAACATGTGGGGAAGGAAAAAAGTCAATTCCTTGTCTTCCCAAGGTGATGTAACTTTACTTTTTGAAAAAAGAAAAAAGAGTAATGATGGCACACTCTTACCAATGTAAAATAGTACTATTTTACTTGTACCAGGTCCTTTCGCGGGGTCCCTTCCCCTGGCCCCTTCCTCAGGCCCTTCAGCCAAGGCCCTTCCCCTTGCTCCTTCCTCAGGACCTTTCCCAGGTCCTTCCACAGGGTCCTCCTCAGGCCCTTCCACATGGCCTTTCCTCAGGCCCTTCAGCCAAGGCCCTTCCCCTGGCTCCTTCCTCAGGCCCTTCAGCCAAGGTCCTTCCCCAGGACCTTCCTCAGGCCCTTCTGCCACGGTCCTTCCCTAGATCCTTCCTCAGCCCCTTTTGCAGGGTCCCTCCCCTGGCCCCATTATCAGGTTTTTTCACAGGGTCCTTCCTCAGGCCCCTTCTACCAGGTCCTTTTCTAGATCCTAACAAAAAACACTCATGCATGGCCCTCCTTCGAAGCCTTGCGTCGTGCACTACTTCTAGACACTAATTTATTGTTCCCATTACAACGTAGTTAGGGTACGTAGGCTACCCCCTTAATGATATGATGGTCACACGTCTTCACAAAATAAAACATGAGGCACAAGTGCTTGTACACACAACATAACATGTTTAACACATAAAGAAATTGATCTTTGGTATGACTTACCTTTTTGAAAGTGTTTTCGTGGCAAGTATCGAAGAATGAACATGAACAACACAAGTAGCTGTTAGTCATGACCTATGGGACAGGTCGACAAAGGCTAGCATTGGACTGAATGATGTGCACCCGAGAAACAGGGCATGATCTTTGAAAAGATACTAAAGAATAGTGGTCACCTTAAATATCCTTAAACATGGATATAGCTTCGGTTAGGAAGAAAGTAACAAAACATTGGTGAAAGCAAGAAATACCTTTACGCAACATTGAACCGGGGGGGGGGGGACTAATATGCCTAGGTGGATATTGTTGGACAGAGTTTTTGCTAACCTCGGGCTACTTTCATTCAACAAAGAATCATATGCTAATCTGCTGGATACATCTATCAGCTATATCCTTGCATATTATCGTGCCTCGGATAAAGACATCACTCATTAGAAGTGATTATGATTTAGAAGACTTTCGATACTCATCAAAAGTAACTATATTCTTTATTCACAACCAATGGTCTAGACAGACGGGCTCAAGGACAGCCTATTTTATAAGTTCAGTATTACCAACTACGCTTGACAACACTGAACTGGGGAGGTAGCATGGTATAACACCATTGGGTTCTACATTGAAGACTTCTCGAAAAGATCTTTATTTTTGTATTACATCCTCCGAAAAGGATTAAGCCCTCCATAAGTTCTCATGTTCGAAGATCTCAACAACAACAAAAAAAAGGGGGGAAGGAGGGGGAAGGGGCATGGACTGCCTTACAAATTCCTCCACTTGAAGAAAGGAAAAGTCTGGGCTGTGTGTTAGGCTCCTTCTCTGAAGGAAAAAGAATCCATGGACTACATTACTCATCCTCCACTGGAAGAAAGGAAAAGCCTGGGTTGTGTATTTGGCTCCTTCCCTGAAGAAGAAAAAAGAATCAGAGGATCACGCTATCAAGCCTTCACTTGAAGAAATGAGGAGTCTGGGCTACGTAGTTGGCTCCCCTCCTGAAGGCGAAAGAATCGTTCGGACTACGTTATTAGTCCTTAAGGAAAATCCAGACGCTCCCTCCTTGAAGATGGAAGACTCCTTGGACTACGCTGTTAGTCCTTAAGGAAACTCTGGACGGTCCTTCCTTGAAAGAGGGAGAATCCTTGAGCTACATTATTAGTCCCTCTCTTGAAGAAGGAAAGAACCTGAGCAGGACAATCCACGAGATAAGTTCCCAACACTTATATTCTATACTTTAGAGGGAAATGAGCTCCTTCCATCAGCTCCCATCCCCAAAGATTCTACAGAGAAACAGAAAGAAAGGGAAACCTTAATAGGTGCATCTTCGCTTTAAGGGGAAAGTGAAATCCTCCTAAGGGCTAAAGCGTTTCGGTAGTTACTTCCGTCAACAAGAAAATCCATTCTCTTGTGGATAAGGTACCTCAGCAGTCGCTTCCAAGAACAGGAACGTATATTTTCCATGGAATTAAGTCCAGGAAAAGTTCCTTCCAAGAATATGAAGAATATCCCATTCTTTGGGATCAAGTATTTTAGAAGTCCCTTTCATAAACAGGAACATACCACTTCCTCGGGAATAAGTCTTGAAGAAACTCCTTCCAAGAATAGGAAGGAACATATCCCTCCCTCGGGATCCAGTCTTAGGGAAACTCCTTCCAAGAATAGGAAGGAACATCTCCCTCCCTCGGGATTCAACCTTGAAGAAACTCCTTCCATGAATAGGAAGGTTTAATTGCTTAACTCAGTGAAGTTAAGGAGTTTAGAGATAAAGCAGAACAAACGAAGATGACAAACGAGGTAAACAAAATTGTTTGGATACGCTTCGGGTCGAGTTGATGGTTTGAATATGCAAGTAATATGAAATGATGAAGTACAAAGGCCGTTCGGCCATTAATCAAAAGTTGAATTGAATGAAAATACAAGAGGAATGTGAAGTAAATAAGTTGGGGGTCCAATATGTCATTATTTGAAACTTAAATGTGGGAGGTAACTAAAGTGGGAGTTTCACGATGGGGATTAGTATCTCTGGGGATTAAGTCTTGGAGGAGCCACCTTCGAAAAAATGAAGATGTCCCCCCTACGTGATTAGGGGTCTCGTAAGTCTCTTCAACGAACAGGAGCAAGTTTCTCCCAAGAAAAGGAGGGTATCCCCTCCCGTGGGATTAAGTATTGCAGAAGTCTATTCAACGAACAGGAGTGCACCCGGATACGGGATCAAGTATTGGTAAAGCTCTTTCTAAGGACGGGAAAGTACATCCCTGGGATTTGATATATGAAAAAAATCCTCCTTGAGATTTCGCACCTGAACAACTTATTCAAAAAAGGGGGGGGGGGGAGAGCCCCCTTGACAAGGGACTTCAAATCTGAAGAATCCTTTCCTTGAAAAGAAAAGATCTCCGCCACAGGTCTGTGTTTTAGAAAGTATCTCTCCAAAGAAGAGGAGCCCCATCTCGGGGTCGCATACGTTTAAAGAAGTCTCTCCAAGAGTAGAGGGTTGCACATCCCATGGGCACCCATTTTTCGAGAATTACAATATCCCTCAGGGGAGGAAAGAGCCCTTAATAAGGACTCACATAGGAAGGTTCCTTCTACATAACAAGTGTTTTTAAAGGCCTCATAAAACCTCTCCAAAAGGAGAAGACTCCACCCCCTCTCAAAGAGCAAAAACTTGAACGGTTTGAGGACCTTGCTAACGGGTCAAACAGGATCATCTAGGCAGACGTGCCGAACGATCTTACAATAAAACGAACATGTACATAGGCATACAGGCAAGCCGCCTTAATCAAAACAAGGCAAATCCCGGCCGTGGGGCGAGGACTAAGTCGACTACGTCCAAAAAACGCCAAAGCAGGCATATGAAAATCCAAGTGGCCCAAACGCCATTGGACAACAGGCTCAACAGAAGCTTTAACAACTTAAACAAGTTACAAAGCGGGCCTAGGAAAAGCTTTAACAACTTAAACGAGTTACAAAGTAAACTATAAAAAGCTTTAACAACCCAAACACGTTACGAGGCAAACTTATAGGAAAGCTTTAACAACTTAAACGAGTTACAAAGTAAACTATAAAAAGCTTTAACAACCCAAACACGTTACGAGGCAAACTTATAGGAAAGTAACGAGTTACAAAGCGGGCCTAGGCAAAGCTTTAACAACTTAAATGAGTTACAAAGTAAACTATAAAAAGCTTTAACAGCCCAAACATGTTACGAGGCAAACTTATTGGAAAGTTTTAACAACTTAAATGAGTTACAAAGCGGGCCTAGGCAAAGCTTTAACAACTTAAACGAGTTACAAAGTAAACTATAAAAAGCTTTAACAACTCAAACACGTTACGAAGCAAACTTATACAAAGCTTTAACAACTCAAGCAAGTTACGAAGCAAACTTATACAAAGCTTTAATAACTCAAACAAGTTATAAAGCAACTCATATAAAGCTTTAACAACTCAAGCGAGTCACAAAACTGGCCTGTGCAAAGCTCTAACAACTTAAAAAAGTTACAAAGTGACCTATAGAAAGCTTTAACAGCTTAAACAAATTACAAAGCTAATTCATGAAAAAGTTTAACAACTTAAACATGATAAAACCCTCCTCCGAGGGGCATCGAACAGAAAGTATAACACGGCAAACAAGACATCCAAGTTAATGCTCTTAAAGAAGCTACTCTTGAACGAGTACCTCAATCGAAATGCCCTCAAGGAGGACATGGCAAAACAATCTAAATAGCATAAACGCTATAAAAAAGCACTATCAAACAAGCGCGTTGTTAAAAAATGCCTTCAAGGAGGCATAGATTAAAGTAAGGTATTATGCTACCCTACTTGAGGGGTCACCATGCTATTTTAAGTACTAAATACAAAGTTGTCCCAAGGATAACTAAACAGATAACTTTGGCATAACATGTCTTAGACTACATGTACTAGATGGATAGGGGTGACAGTTAAAGGGTGGATAACGACCCGCCTAGATTTCCAGGGACTGGAACAAGTCCTGCGCCCATTCATGAGTGAATAGACTTGGACTAGGGATGACTTGACGACGAGGATCCCCGCTTGAGCTCCTCGTCCGGGCTCATCGCCCAAGATTGGTGACTGGGCTCGAGCCCACTTGCGACTTTCTCAGTATGTTTAGTTGGTTTGAGTGGGCCATGTCCTGATAAGCCCATTCTTGGACCGGCCCATTAGGGTTATGGCCAAAATGTCTTACTATATAAAGAGAGCCCCTTCCTCTAAGAAGGGCAGACTAATATTTTCCCCACAAGAAGGTTACTTCTTCCTCCTCCTTCTCACAATACAACATCTGCTCCCTCTCACTAAAATACACATTTACTTGCACTTATAATTATCATTGCCATACAATTCTCGCAACCCTCCTGGTGCAAGACGCTAAGAAGTACGAAGAATTAGGGCTACCTCTGGCATGAGATCAAACTGAGAGTCTGCCTAATATTTGTGGAAGTAAACCTGATAGTTCCTCGAGTAGCACACCGAAGGAATCACGAACATTTGATGGATCCTCGATCCTCTTTTCCTTAGTCTTAACATCAGTAACGAGTGCCAACATAGCGGAGTAATCCCTCCGTAGACACTTCTGGGCTTTCATTGCTGAAATGATGCTATCCTTTACACCACTCTGTCTCTTTAGAGCATATAGCGACGCAAAATTTTCTTCTCGCAGGGTATATCTGCGCAATATCTAGACGGCCAGCTTACCCAACTACTGCATCGAGACCATCAAGGATAGCAGAAGGAAACTTGAGCGTCGGAGTGCCCTCGGGGTAAACCCCATCGGGCCCTCTAACTAGATCTACCTGTGGCTGCAGCCCAAGACCCGGTGCCCCACAAGAGGAACCGTCACTATGACGACAAGATGACGAACCTGAACCGGAGCTCACCGAATCTAAGGTTAGTACCGCCAAACCCTTTGAACGACTTCAAGGATTTGGGGATTCGACACGTATTATGAATTCTCAAGGTTTTTCAATATAGCATTGACACGTATACGTAATTCACACACACACACACACACACATATATATATATTTAGAGATAGTGTGTGTAAAATACAATAAGGCTTAACGTACGACGCGTACGACAACGTGTGTGATTTTGTTCTATAACGGGCGTGATTTTTGAAAAGTTTCATCAAATTCACGACTCGAAGGGGTCAAATTCATGGTGGATTTTAAAAAGTTTCATCAAAATGACGACTTGATATCAAAACAGTAGAACAGAGGATGAAGGAACATGACCAAGTTTTTGATTCAGACCGTAGAACAGAGGATGCAGGAACATAACAAAACTTTGATTCGATTGGAGTCAAGGGTCAGTAAGAATGGTATCAGACCGTAGAACAGGGGATGCGATTTTGAACTAGGAGTTAGGGGCATGCATGATTATGGGTATAACGTGCGTGATTAATGTTTTCAATATGCGTGATTTAGGTTTTTGAGTTTATAACGTGCATGATTTTCAAATGAACGTGCGTAATTATTTGTCGTACTGGTCGTACGTTATCGCAACCCCCGTCCCTTATTTACCCGGGAACGGGCGGCCGCGGCCAGTTTTGGTGGTATCCGTGTTTTATCCATTTTGGCAGCGGAAATTACATCAGGACCGTAGTTAGGAAATATTTTATCAGAGTAAAAATACCACGCTTTTAATATATTAAACACATGGGAAAAACTGAAGTTTCAAGTACACACAATTTCATAGGGATAAACCCTATTTTATTTAAATAAAACATCTCTTTATTTTAGGTAACTTTATAGCCATTTTTCCAAGCCTTCAATGCTGTCCAACTGGCTTCTATTTGGCTTTCACATTTTGTTACCTAAAACGCGTTTTTAAAAACATTTGTCAGTGGGAAATACTGGTGAGTGAATCCCAGTTTAATCAAATTTAATAAAAACCATTGTACAGTATTGAGGGCGGTCGTGCAATTACATTTGTTTCCATCTATTCAATTACCACCCACGGTACTGTCAACCCAACTTGTGGTCATGTTACACCTCGCAAGGTAGTAAGAAAATTTTGTATACAAAACCCCAACATATCGACGATAATTGTAGAATACAAATACTCAATCACTGTTTAATATATTATTAATTGTGTGAGGTTTTGTAAAAACAATTTGCAAAAAGGAGATTACTCACATTGCTGTCTTAGGTTTTCCTTTAGGGTTTCCTGGTGATTATCTATAATTTACACAAATGCACACGCGTTTGTATAATAACCCAATATTTACATTAGTAATACCCTCCCTGAGACGGCATTCCAACGACTACGTCGGGCAGAACCACGACAGCTGTTACGGAACCCTGGATCAATCGGGCAGCGTATCTAATACGTAACCGGGGGTTATGATACTTACAACGAGGCAGAACTTCGTTAATTAGGGAGGTATTATGCCCCAAAATTACTTTGATTATATAGAAATTGAGAGAGAAAGAAAGATTTTGAGCGACGTAAACTGAAGGCCGCTCAAGGCAATTTATAGGGCTGTTCGTCGACCCCGTCGCGCCCCGCGAAGGAAACAAAAGGGGGTGTTGTGCCCCGCGACGTAGGGGATGTAGGGCCTAGGGTTGTCCGGTCATGGGGTAGCCTTGACACCGAGTGAGACGTGTGGCGGCCTAGGGTTGCGCCTGCCGTCTACCTGGTCGCGGCCCGCGACGACTAAAGATAAGGGGGTCGCGCCTCGCGACGACCCATTAAATTTTGTTTTTATTTTATTTTTGTAAAATTAAAGGTATATAGGGCCGTATTTCGTATACGGGGTGTATTTTAAGACTTATATCAGTATTTTAGATATATTAGAGGTGTCGAAAATTATTTTGAGGGTTATTATATCCTCCCCACCTTATTTTAGAGCTCGTCCTCGAGGTCTACTAGAACAAGTGTGGATATTTCCTTTGCATCTCTGATTCAAGCTCCCATGTATACTCTGGTCCTCTTTTGGAGTCCCATTTTACTTTGACCAGAACTAATCTCTTGTGCTTGAGGTTCTTAACTTTCCTGTCTTCGATTTGTAGTGGTCTTTCTACAAATTTTAACTGCTCATTTACTTCTATATCTTTAAGAGGTACCATCAGCGATTCATCAGCTAAGCATTTCTTGAGATTAAATACATGAAATGCATCATGTATTCCTGCCATTTCCTCTGGCAGTTGTAGCTGATAGGCTACAGGTCCTATTTTTCTACTAATCTCAAAAGGTCCAACATACCTGGGGCTTAGCTTCCCCCTTTTGATGAATCTTACCACTCCTTTCCAAGGAGAGACTTTCAATAATACCTTGTCACCTACCTGAAATTCCAGTGGCTTTCGTCTGTTATCAGCATAACTCTTTTGTCGATCACGTGCTGCTTTCAGTCGTTCCTTAACTTGAATGATTTTGTCGGTCGTTTCGTGTACTATCTCTGGTCCAGATAATTGCTTTTCCCTAATTTCTGCCTAACAGACTGGGGTTCGGCACTTTCGTCCATAAAGTGCTTCGAAGTGTGCAGCATTGATACTTGTGTGATAACTATTATTATAAGAAAATCCTATTAGTGGTAAGTGATCATCCCAATTACCCCCGAAATCAATTACACAAGCTCTAAGTATGTCTTCCATTGTCTGAATTGTCCTTTCGCTTTGTCCGTCCGCTTGAGGATGATAACCTGTGCTTAGATTCAACTTGGTTCCGATGGCTTTTTGGAAACTTGTCCAAAAATGAGAGGTAAAACGGCTATCTCTGTCAGAAACAATTGATAAGGGAATTCCATGTAATGAAACTATTTCATTTACATACAGCTTAGCTAATTCTTCCACACTGAAAGTATCCTTCATTGGTAGTAAATGAGCTGACTTAGTTAGCCTGTCTACAATCACCCAGATTGTATCATTACCTTTTCTTGTTTTGGTTAATTTGGTAACAAAATCCATTGTTATTAATTCCCATTTTCATACGGGCATCTCTAACTGTTGTAACAATCCTGAGGGTTTTTGATGTTCAGCTTTAACTTGTGAACAGGTTAAACACTTAGAAACATAAGCTGCTATATCCTTTTTCATTCCTATCCACCAAAAATTCTTTCTTAAATCCTGATACATCTTATCACTTCCAGGATGCATCGTATATTTAGACTTATGGGCTTCTTCTAATATACAGTGGCGTAGGTTTCCTAATTCAGGTATCCACATTCTTTTCTTATGGAATCTCCAAATTCCATCTGTTCCTTGTTCTAATTCCTTAATCATTCCTTTCAATTTTTCAGTATCATCCTTGATTACTGATTCTTGTGCTTTTCTAATATGTTCATTTAAATCTACTTGTAAGTAGATTTAATTTAAGAGAACATACCCTTTTTGGCTTTTCATGATACTTTCGACTTAAAGCATCGGCCACTACGTTTGCCTTTCCTGCATGATATTGGATATTACAATCGTAATCACTAAGAATCTCCATCCAGCGTCTTTGCCTCATATTCAACTCCTTTTTCCCAAAAACATACCTTAAACTCTTATGGTCAGTGAAAATAGTAAACTTACTACCTTAAAGGTAATGTCTCCAAATCTTGAGGGCAAAAATTATAGCTCCTAATTCTAAATCATGGGTTGAATAATTCTCTTCATGATTCTTAAGTTGTCTAGAGACATAAGCTATAACCTTTTGACGTTGCATCAATACACATCCATAACCTAACTTAGAAGCGTCACAGTAGACTACAAAGTCTTCAGTTCCTTCTGGTAACGCTAGTGTGGGTGCGTTGGTTAACCTTTGCTTAAGAATCCTAAAGGCTTCTTCCTGTTTTGGTCCCCATTCAAACTTAACAGATTTACAAGTTAACTTAGTTAAGGGAATGGCTATCCTAGAAAAATCTCGAATAAATCTTCTATAATAACTGGCCAATCCTAAGAAACTTCTAACCTCGGTTGGTGACTCAGGGGTTTTCCATTTAGTAATTGCCTCGATCTTGGTGGGATCCACATGAATTCCTTCATGATTGATTAAATGTCCAAGAAACTCTACCTG
Organism: Helianthus tuberosus; assembly: GCA_030545235.1. Lineage (NCBI taxonomy): Eukaryota > Viridiplantae > Streptophyta > Magnoliopsida > Asterales > Asteraceae > Helianthus > Helianthus tuberosus. Next base: position 124,696,450 of record CM060441.1, on the reverse strand, counting down.
TTCTAACCAAAATTCGCACTTCGAAAACTTAGCATAAAACTTTTCTTTTCTTAACAAACTTAGAAGTGCGTGCAAATGCTTTGCATGTTCTTCTTTACTCTTAGAGTAAATGATAATATCATCTATAAAGACAATTATGAATTTATCCAAATATGGGTTACATATTCGGTTCATCATGTCCATAAATGCAGCAGGGGCATTGGTTAAACCAAATGGCATGACGGTGAATTCATAATGACCATACCTTGTTCTAAATGCGGTCTTATGAATGTACTCTTCCTGTACCTTTAATTGATGATATCCTGACCGTAAATTGATTTTAGATAAAAATCGAGCTCCTTGCAATTAATCAAACAGATCATCGATTCTCGGTAATGGATACCGATTTTTAATCGTGACCTTGTTCAATTCGCGGTAGTCAATGCACATTCGCATTGACCCGTCTTTCTTTTTGACGAACAGTATCGGTGCTCCCATGGTGAGGAACTTGGCTGTATGAATCCTTTCTCCAACAATTCGTCTAACTGTTTCTTCAGTTCCTGCATTTCTGCGAGTGCCAAACGGTAAGGTGCTTTGGCAATTGGTGTTATTCCTGGTAGCAGGTGGATTCTGAATTCAACTTCCCTGTCTGGCGGTAGTCCTGGTAATTCTTCTGGAAATTGAGACACTACTGGGATATCTTTCAATTATTTTCCTTTAGTGTTAGTGATTATGGAAATCAAATACACTAAAGACCCTTTTCTTATATAACTTGCTGTTTTCATCACAGAGATGAATTTTGTGGATCTAGATGGTTTGTCTCCTTTAATTGTGATCTTTTCACCCCTTGGTGAATTTACTTGAATTGACCTTTGATCACATAAAATATTGGCTTCATTGGCAATTAACCAATCCATTCCTAATACAACATCAAATCCTGCCAGATTCATTGGATAAAGGTTTGCAATAAATTTTTTATTTAAAAATTCTATTCTTGCTCCCTGCAAGATTTCAGAAATCCTAACAGTTTATCCATTTGTTGTCTCTACTAGACATTCTTGTGGGAGTTTAGTTAATGGATAGTTGAGAAGTTTGCAAAATGAAGTATTAATAAAACTTTGGTTCGTACCAGAGTCAAATAATACTTTAGCAAAAACATCATTAACTAAAAACGTACCGGCTATCACGTCCGGAATCATCTTGGCTTCATCTGCCGTCAGAACAAATGCTCTAGCATTTTTGGTATTCTTGTTGCCCATGGCTGGAACTAGTTTCGGACAGTTCGGCTTGATGTGACCTTTTTCTCCACAGTTGAAGCACATTCTGTTATTAGGTTTCCTCCTGCAATCTTCTTCCTTGTGCCCTGGTATCTTGCAGAAATTGCAGTAAGTAGAGCATTTTCCCGAATACTTTTTCTTGCAGGCTTTGCAGTAGGGTGTAGAGGTAGAACCTACATTTCTCTCACGGTTGGAATTTCCATAACAAAATTCTTGGGTAAGTCTTTGAGCTAGGTTCCTTCTCTGGTCTTCTTCTCGTGTACGCACTAATTCATCAGTCAAGGTATTCGTTAGTTCTACAACTTCTTCTATGGTTTGAGGTCTAGCTGCCTTGACTACATGCCTAATTTCACTAATTAATCCCCATATGTAGCAGGAGATTAATACTGGTTCAGGTGATGCAAGAGTTGGTACTATTCTAGCATATTCAAAGAATAACGTAGTATAACCCTTACTATCTACTCCAGTCATCATCCTGAGGTTTAAGAACTTATTTGCTATCTGTTCTTTTTCATTGGGAGGACAAAATTTCCTTTCTACCATGTTCTTAAATTCCTCCCATTCCATACTGTAAACCCTGTCACTTCCCCTAGACTGGAGGATAGTGTTCCACCATTCTAAGGCTGAGTTCTTAAACAGTTTGGAGGCAAACATTATCTTATCCTCTTCCACACACTTGCTTATTTTTAAAATTGCCTCAGTCTTTTCTATCCAGCGTAGAGCTGCAATGGCCCCTTCATTGCCCAAGAATTCCATTGGTTACAAGACCAAAATTCTTTATAAGAACAACCATAAGGCATGGTTCTTCTTCTTTTGGGAATGGGCACTTGAAGTATGGGTCCATTGTTTACGCTGTGTTCAGGTTCAGTTGGTCGCTTACTGCTATGATTACTTTTATTATCTGCTTCCCTAACTGTTTTGATAATATATGGCATCACATCTATTATCCCTTGTGCCACTATGTGTTGGATGGAACTGTTATCCACTTGGTTTCCATTGTTATTGTTGTTCGGGTTATCGTTATTCTGGTTATTGTCATTCTGGTTGTTATCATTCTGGTTTTCTTGATTCACTTCGTTGGCCATCTGAATTTTAAACATTTACCACGTATTAATATCACAAGATAATATTTGATACAACCATTCACACGACACACATATTGATCAAAAACGTCGATCATTGCGACTTACTCTTTCTTATATAGTATGCATCTAATACAAACCAGAACTGGAATTAAAAATTACAATACAACTGAAATTGAAATTACACTACTAGTAGGCATCCATAGCTATGATTTAGATTTTTTTTTCAAACATACACACATATATTATATTATATTATATTATTATTATTATTATTATTATTACTACTTCCACTATCACCTTCACTGATACGGGTTCATCCAGAACTCCATATTACGCTCGTCATACTTCCAGACGAGTCGTTCTCCTACCTGCCTCATCCTCTCGCTACTTTCTAAAATTTCTTCTCCGAAAGTTCGGAGTTCTTGCACATTTTATGCACTCATTGGGGGTGCAGGTGCTGGGACTGGATTTGGGAACTGGGGCATGGGTTCCTGGTACGGGTATGGATTTTCTAAAATTTCCCTAATGTATTGGTCATTATCGTGGTAGGGATCTAGAGGGTCCAAACCTAGGTAGGCTGCTAGATTTGGCATGGGTTCGTCTTCTGGGATTGGGTAGCGTTGCTGGTAATCCCTAAGCTCATCTAGCCACAGATCGTAGTCTGGGTCTAAGGGATTGGGTGCTGGTACCCTAGGTATCTCCTCTAGGTTGAAATCATGCATTTGGATTTTATTTTCTGGGTTGTTTTCTATTTCCATTGGCTGAGCGGGGAATAGTGGTAATAGTTGGGGTGCTATCAGTTGCTTCAGGTTAGGGTCGGTAGTTGTGGTTGCTAGGATATGAAAGTTTGCTAAACCTCTATTAAGCATATCCTGGGCGTGGGCATCTGTCTCTCTTGTAGCGGCTGCTAGGGCACGCTGGTGTTGCAACTTTTTCATTCGTTTCCTACGTTCATGTGCTCCCCTACTGAACCATCCTCTCTTTTTAGGAGGGAATAGCTCTTCAGACTGAGCCTTAAACACGAATATCCCGTCTTCATTATCAGCTGAATACCCTGAGAGGGCAGGCTGTGAATAGCTGCCTTCGCTCCTAGGTGAGCTTGACAACTGACGGTAGGCGTCGGAAGGTCCTTGGTCGCTCATACTGTAAACTAGCAAATAGTCAAATAACACACAACAATAAAATACAAATATGCACATAGTTCCATAATTTGCTTCCTAACATTTAAGATTTTGGTGTCAGCAGAACACTTCTGTGGCTGAATCAGTGGCTTAGCTCTGATACCACCTTCTATCGCAACCCCCGTCCCTTATTTACCCGGGAACGGGCGGCCGCGGCCAGTTTTGGTGGTATCCGTGTTTTATCCATTTTGGCAGCGGAATTTACATCAGGACCATAGTTAGGAAATATTTTATCAGAGTAAAATACCACGCTTTTAATATATTAAACACATGGGAAAAACCCAAGTTTCAAGTACACACAATTTCATAGGGATAAACCATATTTTATTTAAATAAAACATCTCTTTATTTTAGGTAACTTTATAGCCACTTTTCCAAGCCTTTAGTGATGTCCAGCTGAATCTATTTGCCTTTCACATTTTGTTACTTGAAACGCATTTTTAAAAACATTTGTCTGTGGGAAATACTGGTGAGTGAATCCCAGTTTAATCAAATTTAATAAAAACCATTGTACAGTGTTGAGGGTGGTCGCGCAATTACATTTGTTTCCATCTATTCAATTACCACCCACGGTACTGTCAACCCGACTTGTGGTCATGTTACTCCTTGCAAGGTAGTAACAAATTTTGTATACAAAACCCCAACATACCGACGATAATTGTAGAATACAAACACTCAATCATTGTTTAATATATTATTAATTGTGTGAGGTTTTGTAAAAACAATTTGCAAAGAGGAGATTACTAACATTGCTGTCTTAGGTTTTCCTTTAGGGTTTCCTAGTGATTATCTATAATTTACACAAATGCAAACGCGTTAGTATAATAACCCAATATTTACATTAGTAATACCCTCCCCGAGACGGCATTCCAACGACTACGTTGGGCAGAACCATGACAGCCGTTACGGAACCCTGGATCAATCGGGCATCGTATCTAATACGTAACCGGGGGTTATGATACTTACAACGAGGCAGAACTTCGTTAATTAGGAGGGTATTTTGCCCAGAAATTACTTTGACTATATTGAAATTGAGAGAGAAAGAAAGATTTTGAGCGACGTAAACTGAAGGCCGCTCAAGGCAATTTATAGGGCTGTTCGTCGACCCCGTCGCGCCCCGCGAGGGAAACATGGGGGAGGGGGCTGTCACGCCCCGCGATGTAGGGGATGTAGGGCCTAGGGTTGTCCGGTCATGGGGTAGCCTTGACACCGAGTGAGACACGTGGCGGCCTAGGGCTGCGCCTGCTGTCTACCTGGTCTCCGGCCCGCGACAACTAAAGACAAGGGGGTCGCGCCCCGCGACGACCCATTAATTTTTTTTTTTGTAAAATTAAAGGTATTTAGGGCCGTATTTCGTATTCGGGGTGTATTTTAAGACATATAGAGGTATTTTAGATATATTAGAGGTGTCGAAAATTATTTTGAGGGTTGTTATATACGTTAAGAGTTATTGTACATTAACCTTCCTCTATATATATATATATATAAATTACGCTTATGCAAGTGGTAATTTTCAAAACAAAACAAATTGGACTACAATTGATTTTGAAATACAGGCATTAATTTATGCATTAGAAAAATTTAAGATTTTTCTTAATAAAGAATTTACAGTAAGAACTGACTGTGAAGCAATAGTTAAGTTTGTAAAAAATGATCAAAGTAAAAAAGGTAAATAGAACTAGATGGGTTAATTTACAAAATACTATACAAGGAAATGGATATTTTATAAATTTATCAGAGAGGGAGGTGGTAAAAACTAACTGGAAATAAATAGACTGATAATACTTACAGAGAGAGTGGAGATATGCACAGCGGATGATGATGGATGAGAGTATGCACAGCAGAGTAGAGAGTTGCTGAAAGAGATTTTTTTTTATATGTAGGTTGGAATATAATATGAAGAACTGGAGAAAATCTGGGATGTTAAGGGATTGGAGCTAAAGAGATGTGGAGAAAGTTTAGTGTGCCATATGAAGTAAAAATATTATTACTCGTAATGGTTCTTCGTGCTTACAACAACTTACAAATGCCATATATATAGGCAAAGATAAAGAACACTAAGAATCTATGCTAAACAAAGAAGTCAAAAAGCCTAGGCTATAAAGAAAAGAAAAAGAAAAGCAACCGAATAAAGCTAAAATAAGGTGTTGAAAATGTTTGCCCCTTGTCGACCACTTTCTGTGTATAATTGAGATTTAAAACGTCATTGCTCACGTCATGATTTTTGTATTCTGTCTTGTGTCGTCACTGCTTACGATATCTTCTAGAAATCTCTGTGTGTGTTGTCTATCGACTGTGGACTAGAACAATCTTCCAAGTTATTGCCCTCTTCGTCTTCTAGGTTGATAATGTGCTGTAACTGTAAAGTGTCTCCTTCCCCTGCAAAGGGTAGAAGCATTCTCCAAACTGGTTTTGCGTAGACTTGTATGTAATGTCCTTCACCTACCAAGTGATAATTCCTCCATGGATAATAATCAGGAAGTTCTGGGGTTTCCTGATATTTTTTGATAAACTGTGTAAAATTATCTGGAATTTTTTCATCTGAATGACTTAACCAAGGTAGAGTTGAAAACTCTATATCAGTTTTTGTCATTGATGTCTGTAGATGATATTGATGACATATGTTACTTTTATGTTCAATGAAAATCCTTTTTCTTGCTGGTCTGTATGTGTATGCATCTGTATAGGGGAATGAGGAAATTATTTTACAACCAATGATCGAAGTCGTTGATCTGATTGCCATATTTCCTGCAATTAGAATGACCTTTTCTCCAAGCTGGTTGAGAAGATCTTCTGCTTTTCTGTCTAACTTTATTTCCAAATAATCAATCATACCATGATGATAAAATTGAATTATTTGCTCATTTGTCAACTTTGTAGGATGGTGTATTTGAAGCAATTGAAGACAAGTTCCGTCTCCTTTTTCATCTGTTCTTTCTACCACTTTGAATCCTTGCTGTTCACTATCAAATTTGAATGCCATGTCTACCAGCTGTTGCTGCAAATTGTACAGAATTAGAGGAAATTCTGCACAAACTTTCTGTGAAACAAGATTCTCAAATTCTGGGAATCTTTCTGTAACTGGTTTTAGGCATTGCTGCCAAGGTGTATCAAGAATCCTTGTCCTGAAACACTCAAAAGTTCTGTGTACCTCTATTTTATCTTTATTTTCTATTTTCTCAAGCCTTTGTAATAACTGTGTATGTTTTGCTTCTAATAACATCATTTTTTGTTTTAACATGTTGTTTTCAATTTTCAATTGTATATCTTGTGCATATTTGTAAAGCATATGTTCCAAATTCGATCACCGGCTTGGGTGGGAAATTTGTATACAACTGGCGTTTGCCAGCTGCCTTTGATTGCTGTTGTCTGTAAAACTGTCCTGTCATTATCTGTGGTAAAGATCTGTGAGGAGAACTGTATATCTTTTCTATTGACTGTAGATACGCCTGTTGAATTTGTTCTTCCTCCGAAGAAGAACTCCCCTGCTTTGGGTGTATAAGCTTTAGTTTCTCTTTATCTTTTTTCCTGTCCATCTAAAACAAACCATTTGTTTATATTTCGAGATAACATATCAGCTATCCCATTATTTTTTCCTTTAATATGTTCAAAATTTATAAAATATCCATTTCCTTGTATAGTATTTTGTAAATTAACCCATCTAGTTCTATTTACCTTTTTACTTTGATCATTTTTTACAAACTTAACTATTGCTTCACAGCCAGTTCTTACTGTAAATTCTTTATTAAGAAAAATCTTAAATTTTTCTAATGCATAAATTAATGCCTGTATTTCAAAATCAATTGTAGTCCAATTTGTTTTGTTTTGAAAATTACCACTTGCATAAGCGCAAATTTTCTCTTCTTCCTTGAGACTGTATTTGTTTGGTTTACATAGAAGGACTGCTCCCCATCCTTCTTTGCATCCATCTGTTTCAATAATTATATAATCTGTAACTAATGGTAATTCTAATGGTTTAATATTTTTAGCTGCTTTTTTAATTTCTTTAACTAGTTTAATATCTTCTTGGTTAAAATACCTTTGACCGTTTTTAGTAGTTTTACCATATAATGGTCCAACTAATTTTGACAAGTTTGGTATGAATTTTCTAGCATAATTTACTAGACCTAAAAAGGCTTGTGTTTGTTTTAAATTTTCAAATTTTTCAGGAAAATTTAAAATTTTTGTAGAAATATGTGGTTGTAATTCTATTTTTCCATTACCAATTTCTAATCCTAAAAAAGAAAATTTTCTTTTAAAAAGTTCCATTTTTCTTTTTGAAACTACTATACCATTTTTCTTTATTTCTTCAAAAACCTGTTGTAGATGTTTCTCATGTTCCTGCACTGTATTACTTGCAACTAAAATATCATCAATGTATACTAAGCAAAAATTAAATTTTAAAAATAGACTGTCCATAAATCTTTGAAAAATCGAAGGTGCATTTTTTAGTCCAAAACTAAGGACATTCCATTCATATTGCCCTTCTGAACATGTAAAAGTTGTCCATAGTTTAAAACCTTCTTCTAATTTTAACTGATTATATCCTGATTTTAAATCAAATTTTGAAAAAAAACTTTTTTATTTTGTATAAGATTTAACAAACTGTCTTTGTTAGGAATATTATATCCATCATCTATTGTATTATCATTTAATCTTTTATAATTATAAACTATTCTAGCTTTTCCTCTTTTTATTTCACTGTTATTTCTTACTAAAAAAAGTTGTAGAGCTATGAGGGCTTTCTGATTTTCTAATTAGTCCTTGATTTACCATTTCAGGGATTTGTTTTTTAAACTCTTCTTTATCTAATGGGCTATATTCTATATTAGCTGTTCTAATTACTATATCAGGATTTTTTAATTTAAATTTACAAACATATTTTACATTTGATTTTGTTATGTCCTCTCCAATATATCCTATTTTTTCTAAATGTAATATCATAGGATGGTTTACACTTTTTGTAATATCTTGTCCTTTCTCTATTTTATGACTTAAAAAATTTATTAAAAGTTTTAATGATTCCTTTTCTATAAACTGTTTTTTATTCTGTGTTTTCAAGAAATCTAATTTCCCTTTTTCCCCTCTTTTTGAACAATTTGTGTTGTATTCATATACCTAAGGGTTGGTATTGTATATAACAATATATCAGAGAGGGAGGTGGTAAAAACTAACTGGAAATAAATAGACTGGTAGTACTTACAGAGAGAGTGGAGATATGCACAGCGGATGATGATGGATGAGAGTATGCACAACAGAGTAGAGAGTTGCTGAAAGAGATTTTTTTTAATAAATAGACTGATAATACTTACAGAGAGAGTAGAGATATGCACAGCGGATGATGATGGATGAGAGTATGCACAGCAGAGTAGAGAGTTGCTTAAAGAGATTTTTTTTATATGTAGGTTGGAATATAATATGAAGAACTGGAGAAAATCTGGGATGTTAAGGGATTGGAGCTAAAGAGATGTGGAGAAAGTTTAGTGTGCCATGTGCATTATATGTGTACTACACATGTTCATTACATGTATAAAATTAGCTTTTTTAGTCTAGTTTAGATTTTAGGGTTAGGTTTTTGGAGGTTTAGGATTGGGATTAGGTTTTTGGGTGTGGGGGGGGGGGGGGAGGGGGGTTTAGGTTTTTTAGGGGTGCGGGTGGGGGGGGGGGGGTTTAGGTTTTTTTCGGGTTTATGTTTAGGGTTTAGTTTTAGGTTTTCGGGAGGGGGTGGGGGGTTTAGGCTTTTGGTGGGAGGGTGAATTTAGGTTTTGGGGGGTGGGGGGGTTTAGGTTTTTGGGGGGTGTCGGTGGTGGGTGGGTTAAGTGGTTTAGGCTTTCCGTATTAGTGCACACGCGCAGTACAAACAAATTTTCTTGAAAATTTTTTGTCATACATAAAAAATAGCGATTTTTTTATAAAAAAATTGCAAAAAAAAAAATTGGTATGTTTTTTTAGTTTGTTTTTTTGGTTTTCTCATTTAAACTAGTTTTTTCATTATCCATCTCCTATATATATATGTATATATATGTGTATATATATATATATATATATATGATTAGGTTCAAACGTGAACAAAATCCCAAGAGTGAACTGCGTGAACTGATCTGGGCCCTTGATTTTTATGATCTTGAGATTAAAGTGAGTGGCATGACGGTAATTATTTGGTTAATTTTTTTCATTTAATTAAATACAAAAAGGGTATATGTGTAATTTCAATCTTAAATTGATTGCATAAATCTCTCACAAATCAAATCAAATCAAGGATTAGAAAAGATGTAACTTAATTAAATTATTAAAATAATTATTTGTTTAAATGCGATGTACACATGTGTATTTTGATTTTGCCCTCTTTTAATGCGATGTACACATGTGTATATCGTCAGTTTTTGTCATATCTCAGAATTTTTTTTTGTATTGAATGTTGATGTACACCTGTGAATTACTGTACACATATGTACGATGCTGAGTACATATGTGTACTGTTCTATTTATATCCAAGTACACATGTGTATACCGTTGAAATATGAAGGTTACGTGGATCTTAAAAATCAAAATTTGAATTCTGGTGATGAAATCTGAAATAAAAATATAATGAATTTAAATTAGGAAAGATGTAACTTAATTCAATTATTAAAATAATGATTTAAATCTAATTTTTTATATAATTACAATACTACCCTTAACAACTAAAAAGGAAATCAAGGGTTCATATCTGTTCACGCAGTTCACTCTTGGGAGGTTGTTCACGCTGGAACCCTACCCTATATATATATATATATATATATATATATATATATATATATATATGGTATGGTTTATGCGAGAACCATCTTTATTGCGAGAGCCGCGAGAACCAATATGAACATAATAAAATAAACCCTCTACACCACCCAAAACCTAAAAAACCTAACCCTCCCCCCCCCAAACTAAATACCATAAAGTTAAACTCCCCACCCCCCAAAAACCTAACCCCCCTCACCCACCCAAGTTAAATGCTAAAAACTAAACCATAATGCTAAACCCCCCAAAAACCTAAAAAATCTAAAAAACACACAAATTTTTTGTAACTATTTTTTTTATAAAAATCGCTAGTTCTTCTCTCAAAAAAATTAAATTTTTTTTGACTAAAAGTAGAAATTTTTAATTAAAAAATTGTGTTTTTATTTTTTTAGGTATTTTTGGTTGTGTTCACATTGGTTCTCGCGGTTCTCGCAATAAGTGGTGGTTCCTAACAGATCCTTATCATATATATATACACATATATATATATATACACACACATATATATTCATTTTGACAAGCATGTCTTAATTTGGTTTGGTTCGGTTGGCTTACGAGACACCCTTAACCTTAACCATAAGCATAACTGATTAATCGGTGAATCAAATACCTTAACCATAACCATCGGTTAATTCCAGTTAGCGTTTAATTCGGTTCGGTGTAGGTCTAGTTATCGGTTAATAGTTTAGGTTTGCTCACCCCTGATATTTATTATATATTAATTTTTGACATGGATATTTATAATACATCTAAAGTGTAATTTATTATAAAATAAAATTTTATTATAGCTTTACCATTATTTTATATATTTTATTATAGCCATACCATTATTTTATATGAAAGCTCGAGATTGTTTAGCAAATTAGCTTAGATTTAGGCTCTAGCTTTTAGTGTATGTATACAATTATTTGCTCGATAGTAGAGGTGCACAAATCGAGGTTTTTTTAACACCAGTTTCAAGTGGTATGGAATAGGCTTCTTGTCTATTTTTGTTTTATCTCCTACTAGGTTAAAAACTTATGTATTATATGAATTGAATAAATATTTTTTTAATATTTTATAGTACAAATATGTTAAAATCATAATATGCATGTTTATAAAAGAAATTCAACAAATCTAAGATCCGAATTTAAATTTTTTATATTAATTGTTAAAACATTTATACATATTTAATAGTTTAATAGGTTATAATAACTACATTATATAAGTATTTAAGATTTAGAGTTAATAATTGACGTGAATAATATTTAGAGTTACAGTCTTGACAAGTTGGTCTAGTGGTTAGTCACTTGGTTTCTCTTCTTGAGGTCTCAAGTTCAACTCTCACTAGCATCACTTTGAAGGACATTGGTGGTGGCAATGAAGTTTAGAACTAGGCCTCTCTAGAGGTCGCCAGTTCGAAACCGATCCGAACCGGGTTTTACCACAGTGGGCCTTCGGGCGGCGGGTTTTCCCGGGAACTGGTGGCTTGGTGGCTCGGGTATGCATCCAACTCTGACCGTTATGATGGAGGCTCGATTGAGGGCATCCCAGGATGCTTATCCGGTGATTTAGTTGGCCGTTCAAAAAAAAATATTTAGAGTTTCAATCTATAAAAAAAAATTTACCGGTGCTAAAACTTATAAAAATCAGATCTTTTAAATCACTACTAAATAAATGTACAAGTATAAGTGTTTATTTATAAATAAAAATACATATAATATAACATAATGTTACAAGAATATAAATAAACCCATGAATCCAAAATATAATTGAAGTTTACTAAGTTAATTTTTTAACAATATTTACCAAGTCTAGTTACCTTGAATCATTTTCCTCCAAAAAAGAGACCTAAAAATAGGTCCAGGTGGCACCTAATAATTAGTTTGGATTGTACTTTATTAGAATAGATTTCTATTTTAAATTGTATATCATATTTCAATTAGCCTAGTCGAATTTTTGTTGTATTTTCTTTGTTTATAGCTAGCTAGTTGTTTCTTCATGTACTTATGTATAGTTCTTTTGATTCAGTAGAATAATAAGTTTACTTTCAATCTTTCATATAATCTTTCATATGGTATTAAAGCATGGATCAAACGTTGCCATTCTCATCAATTCTCCCCTTCCTACTCGTCCTTCTTCACCCTCAAGCATCACCATAACCGACGTCAATCTAAAAAACTTACACCTCTTTATCAACACTTCAATGAAAGATCTTAAGGTGGTAACGTTCCCAGCAACCCTAAAACTCGCATCCAACAATTACTTAGGTTGGAAGACTCAAATCGAGGCACTACTTTATGACCTTGATTTCTACAAATTTGTAGATGGTACACATCCGACTCCAAACCTTATTGTCGTTGTTGATGGCACAAATGTTCCTTATAAGGATTATGCTCAATGGTTCCAGCAAGGCATTCTCTTCTCTTGTACCCTTATGGGTAGTTTATCTCCTCAAATCATCCCATTAGTAACCAATGCTTCATCCTCGTAAAAGCATGGTGTAATGTTCCATATTTTCGTACTTTCTATTTTTAGAAAGCTTGTATTCGTATTCTATTTCAATCCTTGTAATTCGAGACTTTGATCAATGGAAAATGTATGTTATATCAATCTTGTTTGATCATAATTGCACAATATGTAATCGATCATAAATACGCACTTTTTATACAAAATCGAACCATACTTTAAGTGTATATACGCTTCAGGGTGTGATCATACATGTTTTATACTTACACATACTTGCATACACCTTAAATACCTAAAAACATGTTTAATTATGGGTTTCTAGCTTGAAAAGCCAATACAATCAACTGCAGGGGGTAAAATGAACATTTTACAAAACTTTGGAAAATAGGTCTTCTTCACGCCACGCGAAGAAGCACTAAATACTATGTCGCGTGGCGTTACAGAGCTTGTTTTTCAGCCAGATGTTTTAAATTCGTGAAAATTGGGTTTAAACCCCTTTTCCCTCCTCCTAACTCCCAACCACCTTTTTAATTACCCAAACTCTATGTAGAATCGATATACGACCTGAATGAGTCAATCTTAGTCAAATATGAGCTACTAGAGAGGCAGAAACACTCTAGCAACTGAGAATCTGTGTAAGAATGAGAGTAGAAACAGAAATACACACTTTAAACTGAGTTTCCATTGATTTTAGACTTGAATACACTTGGAGAAATTTTGACAGCACTTCGGTACGAAATCCAGAACCCTTACAAATGGAAACCCAAGACCCATATTTATAGGGCCACCATTTCGCACGAAACCAACATGTACCATTCCGCATGAAATGGCAAAGCCCATTTCGTGCGAAATGGCCATTACTAAACCATTTCGTGCGAAATGGCATTTACACAAAATAAACTTAAAATTTACACTTTCAACCCCTATACAAGCTACTTTGACACGACCTTGACTGTTGACGTAGGCGATAGACATTATGTATCAACAAACTCCCCCTTGGATATTGCCCGAGTCTTCAGTCAGGTTGTCTTCAGCACTTTCTTCACAGGGACTTGAATCTTTCTTCCCTCTGCTTCGGCTTTCTCTTCAGCAAACTCTTCAGCTTTTCGTTCTCTTTAGCAGCTTTCTTTTTCTCTTCATCCTGTATCTTCATCCATTTACCTTTAAGTTTTTCACGATCTTGTCTTTCTTTCTCAGCTTTCAGAGCTTCTTCTTTAATCTTCCTCCACTTGGACGACCATTCATTCTCTGAATTGATTCCTTTCTGGAAACATATAGTAGCCACTTTCTGGAACTGTAAAGCCTGATCTTTGTCTTCAGCTTTGTAACAAATCTTGTTTATGAACAAACATTCAATGTCTTTTGCTGAATAGTTGATAATCCACATCGGATCATACAAGCGGATATGTCTAACTTCATTCTCCACCTTGTATGTGATCACGGCTTCAGTAGACATACAGCTATATACCCAACACAAAAACCCTTTGTGAAAATCCTGTTCCATTTTTGGCAACGGGATATTCTTTAACACCCTGGGCTTCTTTATCTGCAAGATCGTTTCTTCAATACCAATGACTGGATCAACCCTCTTCACTTTCTTCGGTTGATGTGGCTTCCAGTGCTTAAAATCTTTAAATGCTTCAAACTTCATAAGACCCCATGTGGGCATATCATGTTCCCTTACAGGATACGTTAACGTTCTGACCTTCGGAAGTTCTTCTACATCCCACCATGGTATAGACATGATGTCTTGAATGTACGCGAAGTATTGCACACCATACTCTCTTCGTATCGCATACGCATTCACCTGCGGTAGAAACCCCAAACTGATAATGTCACCAAGTGAAACTGCTCTATCTCTCTTGTAAAACTTCAGCGGTCGTTTAAACTTTCTTTCAGTGTCTTTTCTAAACCACTTTTTATGCTCTTCTCGCTGCTCTTCCTTTGACATTTCATCAAAACTTTTATTCTTAACACATTCTTCAACTTTCCTTCTCAACTCATCTTTATTTGCCTGACTAAAGAATTCAGCAAGCGTCAGAAAGTTTGTAGTATCAACATTCACATCAGATTGTTCTTTGTCACTGCAATCTTCAACTTCAACTCTATCATAGTTGTCAGCATCTTCCACATACTTATATTCATATTCATGCTGCTGATTGATGTCGAACTCATTCAACTCTTCTTCAAAATCAAACTTAAACTCATTTTCATCAATATGTGTCAACTTGATGATCTCAGCTAAAGTATAAGAATGCCTGAATTCACCTTCTTCTACATCAGGTTCAAGGCGTAGAATCAATTTTTCACTTTCATCAACATTCTTATCATCAACATGCTCCCCCCCACCTTCAGCATTTTCTGGTTCTTCATTAGCATCGTCATGAAGATAATCATCAACATTTTCTTCAGTAGACGCTTCAGTAACTTTGATGCCTGAAGTACCTTGATCGTCGTAATCATCCCCATCATCATCATCATGACTACTAGCAGAATACACATCATCTGCATCATCTTTCCTGACCTCATCATCTTCATCATCATCATCTTCTTCATCGTCATACTCACCAGAAACAGATGAAATAGGGCAAGCATCAAGAATAATCTTTTCTGGATCAACTGTTGGTTCACATACTACAATTGCCCTTTCAGTTACTTCAGAAACACCTTCTATCGGAACACCTTTGCCTTTATTTTTCATTTAAGCTTCAATCGCAGCTTGACGACAAGCTCTCACCTCTTCAACCTGAATTTCTTCAAACTTTTGTTCAACAGACTTCCCAATCAAATTCTCTAACACTTTGTTCATTATATACATCTCGTGTTCTTTCTTTGCATTGGTAGCCTCTAACTCTTTGTTCGTTAGCTTGAAATACTCATTTTGCTCATCTCTCCGAGCCTTTTCCTCTTCTAACTCAGCAATACGTACTTTAAGAATATCAATGTCAGCCTGATCAGCTTCAACTCTTTTCAACAATGACGAGTTTTCAGCTTCAACTGTCTTTACACGCTTTTCAAGTTTCTTTTCACGATCTACCAACTTTTTATTCTCAACTAACACTTCTTCCACCTTCTGTTGCAGCTTCTTCACAAGCTCATCGTTCACAAAACTAAAGTCTCCAATATCTTCAAGACCAATATTCTCCGGAACACATGGAAAATCCTTGAAACCAGTAGAACCAGGAGTTGTTTGTACTTGTGGTTGTGAGGTTGGAGGTGTTTGAAGAATATGTGGTGAGGTGCTAACAGGTTGTTCATGTGTTGGTGTAGAAACATGAAGTTGTGATAAATGAGGTGGTGATGGTTGATTTGGTGGTGTTTGTTGTGGTGGTGGTGGTGAAGGTTGTTTTGGTGGTGATTGATGTGGTGGTGGTGATTGATGTAATGGAGATGGTTGTTTTTGAGATTCAGCTTGTGGTGGAGGTGATGGTGGTTGTTGTGGTTTTGATACAGGTTTTGATTTCACCAAGATTTTTAACTTTCGCACCTTGGGAGATACAACACGTTTCCTTGCATTTAACTTCTTTCTACCCTCAGACGGTGGTGTTTGAACTTCTTGAACATGCTCTGGAGATGGAATGTACAAATCATCATCTTTTTCCTCTCTCCTTTTTCTCTTTTTCTCTTTTTCTTTTTCTATATCAGCTTTTAATCTTTTCAAACTTTCAGTTTCATCAAACTCTGAATCAGAACTGGATGAACTTTTCTCTACATCGTCACCTTCCTCACCAGCTGCTTTAGCTGCTTTTTCAGCTTCAAAACTTTCTTTAAGAGCTTTCAATAATCGATCAGATTCAGGAGATAAATGAACTTGATCTCTTTCTGCATCAGCTTCAGTTTCATCTTCCTCTGGTTCATCGACCAGCAAAGTCTCAACAACTTTCTTTTGAAGCTTCTGTTTAGGTTGATAAGATGAACCTTCCTCTGCTTGAACTTTAGGAGTTGTCTTTCTACTCCTTTTCTTCTTCTCTTCTTTCAAGAACCACTCATTTCGAGTTTCTTTAAAATCTGCAAGCTTTGTTAACTCATCTGCAGCACTCTTTTCTTTCATTTCTTTTTCATTTCTCCACTTTTGATGATCAATTGGATCTGGATCTTTGTAATTTTTATCTTTGATGAATCCAAAGAATTCTGCCTTTGTTGTTGATTCTGGATGATTTTTGTGATACCTGGATAATACAGTCAGCGTCTCATTATCCATATGATACAATCCCAACAAATCATTATCTTCATCTTTCTCTAGATCCGGATAAGCATGATCTAGCATCATTTGTACAAATCTAGGATAGATCCAGGTTTTGCTGCCAGAAGTAATATTTTCCTTCATGTAGTGAAACACAATCTTTGAAAAGTTATACTTTTTGTTCAACACAAGTGCAGTCACCATGCACATCTGATAATCTCTCATCACATTATAACCTCCCTTTCTATGACTAAGAGCATGAACCACTGAATGAATGAAAAACTTGTAAGGCTTTGTGAAACATGACTTCAAATAGTTTGCACTGTTCAGTGGACCATTATAACCCATCCTCAACATGCATCCCTTGACCATCCTCTTTAGAAACTTTGTCGGTGAATTTTCATCATCCGGAAAGTCTAACACCTCACGGACGAGTTGTTCTGATATGACAATTTCTTTATCTTCACCATTTAAGCTCACAATCGAAGTAATCACTTTGCTTTCTTCGTCATACTTGGCATTTTTCCAGAAACGTTCAATGTGAGACTGAAAAACATTATGTTGATTTGTTAATGCCTTTTGGATTGGTAACCTCTTCATAATTTCCAGAATCTCTTTGAATACCGCCATTTTCGGAAGCTTTTCATCGTAAACACAACAGATGTTGTGTAATGGATCAAACTGAGCATTCGAAGCCTGAAATATTCAACAAAAACACAATGTTAAACATTTTGAATAACTTTCAAAAACAACACATACTACATTCACATGAAATGACTTTTCAAGCGAAATGAACATTTTCAAACAATATGACACTTCAAACGAAAAGGCATCTTCAAGCGGAATGGTGTTTTCAAACGGAATGACCAGTTCAAACGGAATGGCCAGTTCAAGCGATATGATGTTACAAGCGAAATGGTGTCTTGATGCGAAATGGTGTTTTGAAACGAAATGGTGTGTTGAAACGAAATGACGTGTTGAAACGAAATGCCCATTTGAAACGAAATGCCCATTTGAAGCGAAATGACTCATCATTTCGTTTGAAAACACTTTTTATTTCGTTTGAACTTGACATGAATGAACAATGATATTTCTCATGATCTGATGATGAAATTGAAAACCTGGACATGTTCTAGAACAAATTCCGACCACATGGGTGTGTTTTATTTCCATTTTAACCCACAAAATCGTCCTAGATCTAATGTTCGAATATCTGTTCTTCCGAGTACATATAAAATCGAAATGTCTAGATCAAATTGAAACCCTAGAACAGATCTTCATCACAATCCGATCACACTGAAGTGATTTTCATTCAATTTTGTCCAATATTAAACCCTAGATCTAAGTTTCAAAAGTCTGTTTATCAACGTTCATACGAAATCAACAGATCTGGGTAAAATCAAACACAATCTCACCTTTCCCATTATCTAAGTTATACCAACCAACTTAAATATGGATTACGAGCAACAATCTGACAAGAATTTGGCTAGAAATCGGAGAAATTTATGTTTCGTTTGAAATCGCCTGAGACAAGGTGTTTGAAGTGAAATGGAACAGATGACAATTTCAAGCGATATGAACACCTATTTATAGACACGTCCATTTCGTGCGAAATGGACATTGAGGCAGTTTTAAGCGAAATGATCAGTTGAAACGAAATGGCCATTTCGTGCGAAATGGTCATTTCGTTTGAAATTTCAATTTTTCAAACTTTTACAAAGTTTTACCTTTTTTTATTATTTTTGACTTTTTACCATCACACCCAGTTAACCAAGTCCAAGTTAATGACCTTGGTCAACTGTTTAGCCTGCCAAGTCCAAGTAAATGACCTTGGCTGACCAATTTATGAACTTGCTGATTTTCTGAAACAGATTTAAGTTCAAATTAATGAACTTTTAAACTTTCAAGCAATTACCAACACCTTTTCACAATCTTTTGCTTATCCAACCCTCATGATCCAACTTGTTCAGCATGTAAGACTTTAATCATCAGATCCCCAACGTCCGTTGTCGAAAATAAGATGAAAATCAAATCTTTTTGAATTTTAAATTTTGCTAAACAAACAGACAATCTTTTTGGATTTTGATAAACAATAAACTATACACACATATTTTTGGTGAGTGTGTTAGGGGATTATATCAGCTGCTGACAAGATACAAGCACCGTTAAGCTTTGATTTCATACTAAGCATTAAACAATTCACTTTGATTGCCGATATACTGGTCCTCTTAAGCTTTCACGCAATTTTCAATCGGTTCAGGATACGAATTTAGTGTTTTAAAGTCTTAACTTTTACGCGTGTACCACCTCAGAATATACTCCCGTATCCAGACCACTATATTCAGTCTTATAGGTGAGTGCACACTAATGATATCTGTAATGGGTGAATGCGAGGCCATGAGAGCTCAGGCTAGAACTTTCGTTCAATCAGAGAGATGATGGCTCGACTTTAGGTGGGTCCCCTTTGGGGATCTTCTTTACAACAGCACATGATTAGCATTTACAATGTTTCATCACATTTTATGCTGATGGGAGGCTTTATGAATAAAGCACTGCAGAGTATTATACGAGGACTAGGCTATTGCTTCCGCAAAATCAGAAGTCCTGGTATAATACCCCAGATATCATCACGTACAAAGACCTAGTATGTCAGAAATAGAGTCTTTCAAACAGGATTTCAGGGGTTACCTATATAACCGAGAGATGTTCCCCACGTAAAAGCAAGTTGTGATTTATGTTTATATCCCAAACAAACTTACTAAATGTGTAAAAACCTATCGGCACATCATCAGCGAGACTGCTTAACACAATTTAACTTTTCATTTCTTTAGCATATTGTATTTGTCTAGCTGATGTACTATCATTTCCCCTTTTTACACAAACTCTTTTTCAGTTTTTTTAATGTTTTTGGACTTTGAAATTTTATCATGTTTTTTGTATTTTCTGCAAACTTTCTCCCCCTAAAAACAAAAACATAGTTTTGTGTTTTTGGTTTTATCAAAAGCAGAAAATAAACTGTACAGAAACTTGACAACACGACGTGGATCACTTCAGATCACCGTCCTCCTCGGCTTCACACTCTATTACTCTCCTAGAAAACAAATTTTTCAACCCGTTCAATTTTAAAAGATAGTTAAATCTTGTTCTATCAAACGGTTTTGTGTAAAAATGAGCTCTCTGATCATCGGTGTGTATATGTTCAATTCGAATCAATTTCTTCTCGTAGCAATCACGGATGAAATGATGTCGAATTTTAATATGTTTCGTTTTAGAGTGGTTTACCAGTTTTTCTGTTATAGTTATTGCTGCCTCATTGTCCACATAAATCGACGTGTCCAAGAACTGCAAACCAAAGTCCCTCATCTGCTGCTGGATCCAGAGGATCTGAGAGCAACAGCTGGAGGCTGAAACGTATTCAGCCTCGTACGTTGAGAGAGCGACTGAGGTTTGTTTCTTGCACTGCCAGGTGACTAGTTGAGTTCCGAAGAACTAACAGTCTGCAGTAGTGGATTTTGCATTTTGCTTGCAGCTCCCAAAGTCCGAATCAGCATAACCAGTAAGAGAAAAGTCACCAGACTTAGGATACCACAAGCCGGTGCTTGGGCAGCCTTTAAGATACTGTAAAATTCTTTTCACAATCGTCAGGTGTGACTGTCTCGGGCTGGACTGATATCGGGCGCATAGACAAGTTGGATACATGATGTCCGATCTGGACGCAGTCAGATACATCAAAGATCCAATGATTAACCGGTAGTACGTCTCATCCACCTTTTCACCGCTTTCTTCCGGACATATCCCATGATTTTGAGCCAGGGGGTTGATGTTGGAGTAGATTCAGACATGTTGAACTTTTCCAGCACATCGTTCACGTATTTCGTTTGGTGAATGAAGATTCCTTCGGGCATTTGCTCAACCTGAAGCCCTAGGAAGAACTTCATCTCCCCCATCGAACTCATTTCAAACTTTTTCTTCATAACCTTCTCAAACTCTTTGCATAATTCTTCATTTGTCGATCCAAAGATTATGTCATCAACGTAAATCTGCACGATTAGTAGATGCCCTGCAACCTCTTTTGTAAACAAAGTGCTATTGACCGTCCCTCTGATGAACCCGTTGGCCAGCAGATGTTGGGAAAGCGTCTCGTACCAGGCTCTCGGGGCCTGGTGTAGTCCGTAAAGCGCTTTGTCGAGTAGATAGACTTTGTTTTTGTGCACTGGATCAGTAAACCCCGGGGGTTGTCCAACGTACACTTCTTCTTTGATTTTTCCATAAAGGAATGAAGATTTGACATCTAATTGGTAGACTTTGAATCCTTTCCAAGATGCGAATGCCAGGAAGATTCTAATTGCCTCGAGTCTAGCAACAGGCGCATACACTTCGGTAAAATCGATGCCTTCTTGCTGACTGAAACCTTGTACTACCAAACGTGCTTTGTTTCGAACAATGACCCCTCTATCATCCCGCTTACACTTGAAGACCCACTTGGTCTTAATCAGCTTTTGATTTTCTGGGAGATCCACCAATCTCCACACACCAAGTTTCTCAAACTGCAGTAGCTCTTCCTGCATAGCATTTACCCAGCTTTCCTCGGTTAAAGCTTCTTTATAATTCTTGGCTCAACCTACGAGATGAAACACTTCAATGAGAATTCTTCCTGTAAAGGAGCTACAGAAGAATAAAAACATGTAAGGGCTTTATTGATTTGATCTCGCGTTGTCACTCCATTGTGAAGATCACCAATAATTTGTTCTGATGGATGATAAGACAAAGTTCTCGGCATGACTGTGCCTGGCACGCTCACTTCCGATTGCAGATTTGTAATGTCCTGATCACCCGTGTGATCAACAGCTTCTGTCGTTGCAATATTTGGTTCCGCGTCAAAAATCAGATCGGCTTCCGATTCTGAGTCATCAGAATGATCAAATATTGGAGCTGGTTCCTCTGGAGTTTCATGTGCAGTTCCACTTGGACTGGCCACGTGATCGTTTGCACCCACGGTGGGCTGAGAAACTACCAACGGTCTTGGCACTTGATCTTGTGACATAGATGGCTGATGTTGGT
Organism: Helianthus tuberosus; assembly: GCA_030545235.1. NCBI lineage: Eukaryota > Viridiplantae > Streptophyta > Magnoliopsida > Asterales > Asteraceae > Helianthus > Helianthus tuberosus. The sequence goes on along the minus strand of CM060441.1, from coordinate 124,674,459 downwards.
ATAATAATACTAGTTCCTCTTCACTTGGCTCAGTCGGCAACTGGAATGACTCCCAGAGTTTGTTGTAGTCAAAAAGCAATCTTTTTCTGGGAAGTTGTGCCGGAGCTGTATGCCTCTGACAATCAACATGCTGGACTTGTATTATCTTCCCCAGGCATGGAACAAATACTCTCTTCAGTGGACTCGCATAACCTACAAAAAAACCTTCGTTAACCTTTCCACCAAACTTACCATCTGGATCAATGAAAGTACACGGTGATCCAAACGGTTCTAAGAATTTCAGATTTGGTTTATAGCAATGAAGTAATTCAAAGCAGGTTTTCTTGTATTTCTTTACCGTGAGAACACGATTTAACGTATAACATGCTGCAGCAACTGATTCACTCCAGAAGAATATCGGCAATTTGGAATCGGCTAGCATAGTTCGAGCTGCTTCAATCAGTGTGCGATTCTTTCGTTCAGCTACACCATTTTGTTGTGGAGTATATGGTGCACTAAATTCATGAAGAATTCCTTTCTCATTGCAAAACTCGAGCATGCGGTTATTTTTAAACTCCGTTCCGTTGTCGCTCCGAATTCTTCTGATCGGCAATTTGTATAGCGTCTCCATCTTTTTGAACAAAATCATCAACGAATCAAATGTTTGATCTTTACTTTCGAGACACATCACCCATGAAAATCTTGTGAAGTCGTCAGTGACCACAAGACAATACAGATCTCCACTAACGCTCTTTACATTTACCGGTCTAAAAAGGTCCGTGTGGAGCCTTTCGAGTGGTACCCTGATTGTGTTCAACAGCTTCTTTGGGTGTGTCTTCTTAGTTTGCTTCCCCTTTTTGCATTCTACACAATCATCATTCAGATGAAAATTTTTCAGATTAATACCTTCAACAAGATCATTGTGTACTAAGAAATTCATTTTTCTCACATGAATGTGACCCATCTTACGATGCCACATTCTTGATTCATTTTCAGTTGCTTTTGTTTTAGTTACAAAACATTGTTTCTTTTTGTCGGTTGTTGTTGCAACGCTCGTGTCTAGGACATATAAATCGTTTTCCCGTGGAGCTCGCATCAACACCATATCTTCTCGAATTTTAAAACCAGGTTTTATGATTAAACACTCATTTTTTGTAAAATGTACTGTGAACGACTTGTCACAAATCTGCGATATGCTCAACAGATTGTTTTCAAGTTCTATGATGTAGTTCACTTTATCAAACGTTACAACTCCATTGGTTAGAATTCCTTCATCAATGATTCTTCCTCCATGATTTCCCGCAAATCCAACATATCCTCCGTTAATTGATTTGACATCATAGAGTAATGCTAACATCCCAGTCATATGCCTCGAGGCGCCGCTATCCATGATCCACTTGGAGATGATCGACCTCGGAAGCACCTGCATACATCAAAAATATCTTCGTTGAATAATGATGCCCAAGATTTCTTCACATTTGGAACACTGCCATCATAGCCAGACCCTCACCAGGAATATATTTATCCCAACTAAACCCTTCAGCAACCTTCTCATCATCCTAATTAACTAAAAGCACCTTTTCTGGTTTGTTTTCAATTTGAGGTCTTGAATTGAATGGCTGTTGACTAGTTTTGTGATAGATTGCTTGTCGGTAGTAGTCATTTGTGAACGGATTCTGATGATTGTTGACTTCCCTGTTTGCTCTGATACCACTTGTAGGATCGATATACGACCTGAATGAGTCGGTCTGAGTCAAATCTGAGCTCACAATCAGGTCCTGACAGACTATTTCGATCGGTTATTTCCATGAATCTTTGTGCCCTTCTTACAAGACTTGCCATTCCCCACTTGATATCTATGAGTTCCAGCTCCTCTGGATCGATCTGATCGTAGTCTTCTTTTATCATGTCAGGATTTCCAATTTTCCCGGCAACAAGACTTTCATAAGACTCAAGCACTGAAGCAAGTAGTGATATATGATGTTTTGCTGCAGATTCTCTAAACTCTTGACCATTCTTGATGTTTACAGCTATATTGCACAGAATTCCTTGACCATGACTTTGATTGTTGGACCCTGAAGAGCTTTGAGTATAAGCTTGTTCTTGTGAACTCTGAGACTTAGGATTTGGTTCAAAACTTGTGAATGGTGAATGACTGTTACTTGGTGTGCTTTGAGAACCTCCAGATGTAGAATCAGCACTAAATGTTGTCTGAATTTTTGGGCTTAGGTTAGATGTTGCTGTTGAACTTCCTTTGTAGTACAATTGAACATCTTGTTGTACATTAGAAGCTTTCATTTTTCTTATCTTTTTCAGTTCTAGCTCATGTGATTCAATTTTCTCTATGAAAGTGCTTAGATTGAATCCAACATACTCCAAGTTATTTTTCAACACCAACAAATAAGTGCCCCACTCATCATACGGTAAAGCATCCGCCAGCTTGTCAACCCATTCTTCATCTGTTTTTCCAATGCTCAAATGCTTCATCTCTACAACCAAATGACAATATCTTTCGATCAACTCTTTTGTTGTCTCACCCTTGATACCCGTAAAAATATCAAATTCCTTCTTCAGCAATGCTGTTTTCCTCTTTATCATCGAAACACTTCCAAGAAACTTTATTTTCAATGCATTCCATACAGACTGCGAGTTATCCTGATGTTGTAACAGAACTAAAATATCTTCTTTGATTACTTGCTGCAAGATACTCATCATTTTCTTTTCAGCTTTGAATCTATCCTGTTTAAGCGGAGTTACCTGATGGAGTGCTTTCTCAATACCAGATCCATTCGTCGGAGGTACATACTTTGACTCAATTTTCATCCAACACTCAAAATGATTTGCCTGTACCCAGGTTTTAAACCTCCCTGGCCACCCTGAATATTCGTCAATGTTCATCAATTTTGGTGGCTTTTGCATCGTACCAAGCTCATTTTCCATGTTCACGTTATGCACAATGCTCGCTGGAGTTTGAACTGCTGTCATTCCTCCTCCGGAAAACATGTTATAAAATTCTTGGTTATCCATTTTAAACTTTTGAAAACAATTTCGAAAAAATTTCTAACTTTTTGAAAAATCACTTTCAAGCGAAATGGCTTCTACACACGGAATGGACTTTCAAACGGAATGAATCACACAAACGAAATGGACAGTTTTCAAGCGAAATGAGTTCAAGCGATATGGACTTTCAAGCGAAATGACACTTTCAAATGAAATGAAATGTCATTTCGTGCGAAATGAGTAAAACAGATTTCTTTTCGTGCGAAATGATCAAACGATATGAGTTTTCAAGCGAAAAGGTCCATTTCGTGCGAAATGAACATGTTTTTCAAACGAAATGGTTCATTTCGTATGGAATGGTTACAATTTTCATGCAAAATGGTACTCGTTCACACGAAATGAATTTTTTGATACTTTTTGATCAGATTTAGTCCGAATTTAGGTCTGAAACTTTCAAGGATTTGTTAAAATAGTGTTTTACACGTTATATTCAAAGATCAGTCCATTTTGTCCATGGAATCGTTCAAAAATCCAAGAATGAGTAGAAGTAGAGTGTTCTAGACCATTCAAAGCACTGATTCAGCCGATTTGACACATCCTGAGCTCTGATACCACTTGTAGGATCGATATACGACCTGAATGAGTCGGTCTGAGTCAAATCTGAGCTACTAGAGAGGCGGAAACACTCTAGCAACTGAGAATCTGTGTATGAATGAGAGTAGAAACAGAAATACACACTTTAAACTGAGTTTCCATTGATTTTAGACTTGAATACACTTGGAGAAATTTTAACAGCACTTCGGTACGAAATCCAGAACCCTTACAAATGGAAACCCAAGACCCATATTTATAGGGCCACCATTTCGTGTGAAATGGCCATTACTAAACCATTTCGTGCGAAATGGCATTTACACAAAATAAACTTAAAATTTACACTTTCAACCCCTATACAAGCTACTTTGACACGACCTGGACTGTTGACGTAGGCGATAGACATTATGTATCAACACTCGAATACCCACTTATAAATACACCTTCTCCGCACCTCCTAAACACTTTCCACTGTTAACATCTGAGTTTGATACTTGTCAATTAATTCAAGAATTACATGCAAGTATGATTGTAACACAAACCAAAATACTACCTAATCCAAAACCAAACCATGATACCAACCAAAATAATGGTTGAATGTTGTGGTAAGGTGGGATTTGTCTTAGTTTTAGTCTCCTCCTTTTGGACTTCCAATGAGTGCAACACTCATGTAGAACACTGACTAGAAATGGTGTCCAAATGATTACCTAAAGCAAGATACATTTTCGTATTTTATACTTTCTGAATTTATTCCTACCACCAACTCCATAAACTCATACACCTTGTTTATCCATTTTAAGATAACCTCGGTGATCCATCCTTCAAATTGTTCAAGCTCACTTTGTGGGAAGCAATTGCAAACCGTGGGTATACTTGACCCATTTATGCTTTAAAACACTTTGGGTTGCAACATGTATCATTACGAAACTCACAATCACACATACACAATCATGCTTAAATAAACACTCAATCCATCAGCATGCTACTTCTTATGCTATTTGTTATACATGCTAGGACACATTATATGCATTCTATCTATCATTAACTTGAATAAGCCTACTGATAAAGAAGTGTTATGGGTGATGCGGGGTGAAAATGGAGGGTGAATGGTGATGCTTGGTGGCTGAATTGGTGGTGGAGGAGTGAGAATCGTCGGAGTGTGTTATGGTTTCTTGTTTGGTGAATTGTGATGAATTTGGAGGAAGAAGCTGCTAATATCACGTCTTTTAAGGGCCATCGCGTGACACGACCGGTTTTTGGTTTCAGCTTCGCGCAACGTGACGTCGTTTTTGGCAAAAGGTTCAGGTTGAATGAGGCCTCGCGTGACGCGAAGCTCAATGGTATCCACTGATATGTACCAAATGAAACATATAAATTATATCAAATAAGGTATAAAAACAACCCTTTTTAGTACTAATGTTGGAAAAAGTGGGTTTCTTTGTTTACATTTGATTTTCAGGATTAAAAGAGCTTAAATGAACAAAAGAAACAAATTAACGTCAAAAACCAGCATAAATACAGAAGAAGGGAAGTTGATATACTATACCGACCCTCCAAGCTTCACCCCAAGAACAAAAACAACAAACCAGAACCCAAGCATGGGGCCGTGACTGCCAGGCATGGGGTCGTGCCTCACTCAAGATTCCCTGAAGAAAAAGACAAACAGAAGCAGACAAGGCACACGGGGCCGTGTCGCATAGGACACGGGCCATGGTGAACTCTCAGATTTGCAAATCTGGGTTCGTACAACAAGTACAAGGGCTATGGGGCCGTGTTGTTGAGACACGGGGCCGTGTAAACATCTGGACTGACAAGTGCATTAAATGAAGACAGAGAAGGAGAAGGGTACGTGGCCGTGCCTACCAGGCACGGGGCCGTGTAAACCTACTATTTTCAGCTATAAATAGAGGTGTTTGGCTCACTTGCAACTCATCCCTTGGCAAACCACCTCTCTCACACATGCCACCACTCCACCACCACAATACTATCATCATCCACAATATTCATCCATCATCCATCCTTAGAGTGTGTGTAGTAGTCTCGGGATCCAAGATTGATTGTAAGAGTTTTTGTCAAACAAAGGCCATGATTTGCTAATCTCTTACATCACTTGGTGAAGACAAATCATTTATGTATTACTTTTGTTTCCAAGCTTTGGTAACTTTTTAATTGGGTATGTATTAATGACTTTAATAACTAGTTTTTTATATTGAAAGTGAACTTTATTCTATCATTTCTTCATGTTTTGTTGATTCACTCATTCGTGTCTTTACGGTCTATATAAAGCGCGTTAATTGCCTGAAAGGGGGTTAGAAGGGTGGTTTGGGTAAAGTTCTTACTTCGTTCAGTGTATAGATCCCGCGATGACCTGATTCAAGCTTATTAGGACTTCCTTTGAGGCAGATAGCATCAAATCAGGGGAAGTTAGAACCGCTTGAATCCCTTATAAATAAGCTACTATTAAAACTTTAAACCGGCATTGCGGGACTGTATCCCTGTTGACTCATGCCAATATGGCTGAGGGTAGCATTGCCTCCAGAAGAGAGACATGCCACATTTTGCATTAATAACTTACGTAATTATCTTTCAATATTCAGGACTTGCGGGACTGTATCCCTGCTAACTCAGGCCAATATGGCTGAGGGTATCGTTGCCTCCAAAAGAGGGATATGCCACTATAACTAAGATAATCTCTTAAAAAACCCAAAGTGCGGAAATCATTAAAAACATAAATGACGAGTCGGAACCAAGTGATTCTATCTTGTCTATCTGTTCTTTTAATGATTTATTTAGTTTCTTTAATTTACTTATTTAAAAATCATTACTCAAAATTTGGTAAGATTAAACGTCGATAATATTCTAGTATTAAAAGCTCTTGTCTCCTTGGACGACCTCGGTATCTTACCATCACTATACTACGCCAACGAAGGGTGCACTTGACCTAGCGTGTTGTAGAGAGTGATAGTTTTATATTGTGTTTTTATAAATTTAAAATTTGATAAAAGTGTAAAAAGGTACTTAAAATATAGTAAAAATCAATACGCACTCCACACCACGTCAAATTTTTGGCGTCGTTGCCGGGAACACAAGGATTTTAAGAAAGTTTAAAATCGGCGGCCTAATAATTTTATACTTTTTTAATTTTTCTTTTTAGTTTTATCTTCTTTTTCTCCTATTTTTCTACTTTCTGCAGGAGTAACATGGGGCCGTATCAAACCTACAGTATCTAGGAAGAGATGTTTTCTTGTTACTAGAACAGCCACACGGGGCCGTGTGACAACCACACAGGTCCATGTGACAACCACACGGGTTCGTGTGACAACAACAATTCTTGAGAAAACAATAACCGTTTGATCCCAATGGTTAAAACTTATCTGGTAACCATGGATATTAATAATTATTTTTACCCCCGTCACTCTTACAGTGACTGGTGTCTGTTATGTAGAGGAATGCATAAAGAATTAGAATGTGTCATTCTAAGATTTAATCTCCACTACTTAGACCCATCATTTTCCTGTGATGATCACCTTAAGATGGGCGCGAGTAAAAACAATAACTATCATCCACCAAAATCCCATCATACCTCTTCAATAGGAGACATAAGCTCGGAAGAACTACGTCAAATAGAAAAGAGGATTCTCCAAAAAATCAAAGAAATAGAATCCTTGATGAAGGCGTGATATTCATCAAGGAATAAAAACGAAGGAGATTCGATGGAGCCACATTCAGGAATAAACAATGCCGAGGCCAACAAATCTGCCCTAGCCACTTGCGAAAACAAAAGCGATAGTCGTCCCTGTATCGACCTCGCAACGAAGGTCCCCTTTACAGAGCGAGTCGACTCACACCTTCTTTAACAAGAGCCTGGAAAAGGTAAATAAAGGAAGGTTTCGCCGTACTACTTTTAAACTAGGATTCTACCTTTCCGACAACCTCTTGTGTTTTCAAACCTCTCGCCGAAGCCTAAGGTACATCGGGAACTATGGTGTTGTTCCAACCAGTAAGGAACCTCTCGATAGAACATGGTTCCTTAAAACTTCCGACAAAACTTCATAAAAACCCTAAAACACGGGGCTGTGTTCCTCGAACACGGAGCCGTGTCCTATCTACTTCCAGACATGAGGGCGTGGCATAGGAACATGAGGTCGTGCCCCCCGTATTTTTCAACACGGGGCGGTGTCAACTTTGACATGGGCCATGTCTCACTAACGGACAACATTCTCTGACTCATGCAGGCGACAGAAGACCGTGCTTCCTGGACACGGGGCTGTGTCAACGTGCTGTCACTTTCTATAATGCCAGCCATGAGAAAAATGTTTTGGACCCATTCCAAAAAAGACTAAGATCCTTCTAGATCTTGCACACATACCTAAAAAGGTAGGTTCTTAAAAAGGTTTCCTTAAACCTTCTTATCTTTAACACTTTTAGTCATTTCTTCTTCTTCCTTCAACAACCTCCATTTAAGCTTGAAGCTTCAAGCTTAAAAGCTTCAATTGGTAGGTTAAAATCATTATTTTTAGCCCAATTTTTTTGCAAAACTACTGTTTTATAACATTATTTTAAGTTATATATATATATATATATATATATATACGTTCAGAAATGTAAGAAATCAAACAGTTTTAATTTAAAATAAAGGTTCTTGGGCTAAAATATCAAAGCAATTGAGACAACACAGGGTCGTGCCTCATAAGCATGAGGTCGTGTGGCTTGTCTATTATTCCAAATCTTTAATGGTTTGTCATGTTTAACTAGTATGTCGAGCCAGCAGAGCGGTACATCATCAATAAGCTCCCGGAATAACCGCAGGGGAGAAGACTCTCGCTAGAAGCCACTCTTGTCTGATACGTGTACGCTTTGAGAGAGTCCATTGAAGAAATGACCACAGTGGAGGAGGTCCTCATCGACTGAGTGAACTACCTCACTATGGCCCTGAAATATAGCTTTAGGGAGATCAACCTTCTTCACCAAAGGTTGGACATCTTGGTGATGCCCCCGATGGAGCCAATCTTGCCTCAAGATGATTGGAACATCGCCCACGAGGTGACTAATCCCACTGGATAGGACAAGATACCACCGGAGCCATTTATCTTCCAACCAAGGGAGATTGAGGAGATGCTCAACGACCTTTGAAAGAGAATTTCTGGAGAATAGATTAAGGCCCTCATCTTCCAAAGATTAGTCTCAGTTTCCACTAATCGTTCATAGATCTATCTAGGGAAAAGCTATTAGGGTTAAATAAAATCTCATAGGGCATCCACCAAGAATCTATCTATCTTAGGACTTTAATTTCTCTTGTATTTTTCTTTCTTTTTATGAATGAGATGAAATGAATTTGGTGTGATAAAAATAAAGTGTGCAAAAATGATGAGAATGGCCAAAGGACGTAGAAACAACACCCCATGCACGAAAACAGACGACCCCCGACTCAAAATCTTCAAAACAGTATGTGCAACACGGGCCCGTGTGAGGTAAGCACGCCCCCGTGCCCCAAGTCTACTGAGAAGAATTTTGATTCTGGAACCTTCACACGGGGCCATGTCCCATAGGCACGCCCCCGTGTTTGTCTTCTAGAAAATTTCATTACTGGCGCTTTTGACATGAGCCGTGGCTCCCACACACGCCCCATTGTTCAGTGTCTGTTTTTTGAAAAAAAAAATTGTTGTTTTTAACACACGTTTTACACATTTAATCATATCTGACCAATTTTGGGCACATTGAGGACAATGATTAATTTAAGTGTGTGGGAGGGGGAACTTGAATTTATTTGTCCTAAAACAAGCCTTGCACAAAACTCTACTTGAAACTGATTGTAACACCCCAAAAATATTAAACTATATATATATATATATATATATATATATATATATAATTATGTTGATTATAACCTTGTGAAATATAACTAGGAATATTTAACCTAGTTAATTATATATGGTTAAACAATAAAGCTTGTTTTAATAAATCGTTAAATGGAGGGACTAAAAGGGACAAATTAGAAAAATAATTTTAATAAATGTAAATTAGACATAAAACACATACATTGGTGTGTGTCTTGGTCGACATATGCAGAGAACAAAAGGGGGAGAATCTCTCAAACCCTAAACTCATAAGAATTCATCAAAATCAAAGAGGAATCGAGCTAAAAATCAGTGCTTTAACTAATTTCGTGATCACCCAAGTTAGGAGATCACAAGGTATGTTGAATTTTGATATTTGGTGATATTATGATTTTGTGATGAACATTCATAGATGAAATTCTAGTGTGAATGTTAGATGTTATAGTGAAATTGAGATGAGTACAAGTCTAGGAACAAACCCTAGATGAGAATTTATTGATTAAATGCCATAATCTAAGTGTTTGAATAACTAATCATGTATGTGCTTGATGGGTTTTGATGAAGTGATGAACACTTGAAATATGGTAGAAAATTGGTGGAATTTGATGTTATAATATAGACTCTAGATGTTAACTATACATACTAGATATAAAGGCTTGAAAAAAAAAAGATGCTAAAACATGGTTATTAGTTAATCATGAACTCGTCATTAATTGTGTAAAAATCTCGCCCACAAGACGCTCGATAAAATCCCTAAGTGATCTTGAAATATAGAGAATATGAAAGAATCACGTAATTGACTAGTATGGCAAATGGCGTGTGATATATTCTTAAATGAGTTCTAAAGATAAAGTTGATTGAACTCTATAGGCAAATCGGGTAAAGCATCAAGTGGGTAAGTTGGAACGGATGCGCGTTTGAAGGATAAGCTCTAAGGTACGTGACTTGTTTGTTTCGTTACATTTACATAGTCGAGTTTGACCATTGATATGTCTTGTGTAAGAAAATAGAAAAATTGGGTGCGTTTGTTATGTTTACAAAGTGATGGAACTCATTTAAACAACCAAACGGGTCAAAATAAAGAAGTTAGCTAATTGGTGGTTTTAAGTGATTTAAATCCCACGCAAACAAACCGGTAAATTGGATGCGTAAGCCGATTATCGGAAACGCTAAATTTTGATTGATGAACTTTAGATTGGGTTGAAACTTAGAGAATTAAAATTTCTTTAAGTTAATGATGGAAAAACTTATGCTTGAATTAAATTTGTCATGCGGACATTAACGCGTATGCAAACCATGCAGTGAGAGCGAGATACGCTAGTTTAAATAAGCACGGGGAATGGGTAAAATGGTAAAGGATTATTACTCGCCATAAGATATGAAAAATGGTTTTAACTATAACGGGTCGAATAATTTTATAAAGAAATTATAAGCCAATAGATTATAAATTAAGATTATTGCAAACCCCGAAAGTTAAATACGAAGGCAAATGTGTTACTGACATTTAGAAACAAGTTTCATGCAAAACGGATAAGAATTTTTGGAAGTTATGAGCTTTGAAGTGAAAAATGGAAATGGTGGGAGAATGCAGCTCCAGCTAACAAACTTTCTGTGAAAATTGGGTTGTCGCGCCCCGCGACGGGTAACACCATTTGTCGTCGCACCCCGCCACGGGCCTTCGCGCCTCGCAAACACTTAGCCACATCCTGTTGCGGCCTTCGACGGGCACCAGAACTGGCGAAAATTGTTTTCTTTGGTTATTTTGTCTTACGGACTTGTTTAGACATGTTATAAAACCCTCATAACTAACTTTTATGATGGTTTTGATTATAGGTGGTCGCTATAAACTTTTGGATGACGATCAAGCTCGCAAAAGAACCGAACACACATCAAATAGAAGCTTTCGCGTTTATCTTAGATCTTTTATGTTGGTGCATGCGTCTGTCGACTTCGTCTTGTATCGAGTCTTGTATTTAGATAGATAGATCAGGGCACGTATTACGAGAAAATGTCAAAATATAGGTTTGGTGTAATTTCGCACGAAATTACCATTGGGTAATTTCGCACGGAATTAAACATGGTAATTCCTCATGGAATTAGATTTCGTGTGAAATCTAATTTCGCTTGGGAATTTCATGCGGAATTAGAAACCTATAAATACCCATGCCTTGATTTCATTTGTAACTTCCAGCTTGTGTAACGAAGTGCTGCTGAAGTGTCGTCTCGCTGTAAATTGTCATCAAATCAATAAAACCGACAGTTAATGAGTATATCTTGCTGAATTGACCTCAATATGACTGTTTCCGCCTTTCACATTGAGCAAAAACTCTTCTGATCGACTCGTTCGGGTCTGAAAACGATCCTACAAGTGGTATCAGAGCTCAGGAAGAAGAGTTCATACCAATTCAGCTGCAAATTCTGATTTCTACACCTTCTTTTTCACAATTAAATAATTTTTACGGTCAAAATGCTTTGATTTTCACACATCATGTGCGCATTACTGTTTTAACAAACCCTTGAGAGTTTCAGAACTAAAATCGGCCTGTAACTTGATCAATTTGACAAAATTCAGTTCGAGATGATGACATCAGCATGATTTCGCACGAAATTAGGGTCTAATTTCGCACGAAATATCAAGGTTTAGTAATTTCGCACGAAATCACTTAGTAATTTCGTACGAAATTTGCTATTTCGCTTCTGTTTGCTATTTCGTTTGAAAGTTTCGCACGAAATAACATATTTCGTTTGAAATTATGTTATTTCGCACGAAATTAGTGATTTTGTTTCAGACTAATTTCGTTTGAAGAGTGTCTTGCAGGATTTCGTTTGAAAGTTATTTTCGCTTGAAACTGTTTGTTTGGAAATTTTGAAAACCGAAACATGGAAGAAGAATTCTACAACGCGTTTGCTACTCCGATTACCATGACACAGCACGCAATGTTGGAAAACGAAACGGGCACGATGCAGAAACCGCCTAAACTCATGAACATCAAGGAATATAAGGGATGGGAAGAACGTTTTGAGAATTGGGTGTAAGCAAATTACTTGGATACTTGGGAATGCATTGAAACGAAATATGTTAGACCAACAAATGATGACGAAGAGATGATTGCGATCAAAGATCTCAGTGTGGATGAGAAAATGATATACAAAAACGAAAAAATGATGATCAGCTTACTGCAACAAGCTGTTAAAGAGGATATTTTGGTCTTATTGCAACACACTGGAAGTGCATATTCAATATGGAAAGCATTAAGATCCAAGTTTGTTGGAAGTCAAGAAATGATAAAGAACAAAAAATCGCTTCTGAAGAAAGAGTTTGATCTATTTCGTGGTTTGAAAAGTGAGAGCACAAAGCAGATTATTGAAAGATATTGCAATCTGTTAGTCAACATGAAGAGAGTAAGCATCACCAAGGATAATGAAGAATTGATTGAAAAATTAGCTGATGCTTTGCAACATGAAACTTGGGGCACTTATCTCATGATGTTGAGGAACAAGAAAGGGTTCAACAATCTAACACTGAGTAAGTTCATTGAGAAGATTGAAGCACAGGAAATGGAACAAAGAAAGATTTCAAGAATGAAAGATTTTGATGGTGAACAAGATATCGGTCTTTATTACAAAGCAGGTATCAATGACAAGACCAACATGTCACCAAAAGTTGAAACTGCGTTCAACGCAAAGAGTTCATCAGGAAGTTCTTCTAAAGGGTCAAACAGCAAAACAAGTTTTTCGTCATATCCATCATTTGATCCAAATTTGTCAACAACTAAGAATGGCAGGAAATTACAATGCAACATCGTATTGAATCTTGAGAATGATGAGGATTATTCTGAAGAAGTTGCAAAAAGTCGCATGTCTTTGTTGGGAACTGTGTTGGAGTCATATGGGAGTTTAGTAGCAGGGAGGATCGGGAATCCAATGCTTACAAAAGAGGATTATGATCAAATAGATGCTGAAGAGATGGAATTAATGGACATAAAATGGTGTTTAGCAAGTGTGTTGAGGAGAGCTGAGAAGTTCAAACAGATCACTGGAAGAGATGATTTCCATGATGCATGTGTTTCTACTTTAGGTTTTGATAAATCTAAAGTTACTTGTTTTCGTTGCAGGGAAAAAGGACACTTCAAGAGGAAGTGCACTAATCGCGAAGCAAGTGGAGCTCAAAATTCGTTCAACAACAATGATTACTACCGGAAGGCCATCTACCATCAGGTTGCTCAACAACAACAAGAACCACAAGTGGCACATGGTAGAAAAGTAATAGAAGAGTCTTCAAAGAGAGCATGTATGGTGAATTATGATGAGAAGAAATCATCAACAGGATTCAGTTGGGACAAATATGTTTCAGCTGATGGTAAAGCATGTCTGATAGATCAAGATGATGAAAAGTTACCTGAAGGTTTTAGTTGGGAAAATTTTAGTTGGGATGATTACTGTCCAGATAAAGAAGTGCTAAAAGCCAAAGCTTTTGTTGCTCGAATTAAAGAAGATAGTGATGATCATAATGATTATTATGCTAAAAGAATGGCAAAGCATTTGGAAATGATGGCAGAAAGTGATAGTGAAGATGAAAAAGCGAAAAAGAAAAAGGTCAAAACACCTATCAGCAGTGATGATGAAGAAGTTCAAGTGGTCAAAAGAAAAGTAAAAGAAGTTCCAAAGTTCAAAATTGATGAAGAAGCTGATGCACGAAAGATTCCAGCGAATTGAAACCTGTGAGATTTTGAAGAAGAAAAACAGTGAATTGATTAACAACATGAACAGGTTAAAGGAATCTTACAATGTTTTGAACAAATCCATGAATATTTACAATCATACAAGCAATGAACAGGCAACAGCAATGAAGACACTTCAAGGAGCTTTCATGACAAAGCAGAAAATAGTAAACAATTACATTGAGAAGTGTGCTGTTCTAGAACAAAAACTGGAAACTCAAAGAATTGAAACAGAAAGAGTTAATTGATTGTTAAAAAGTTACTCATGTACATCTTATGTCATTGACAGGATTTATCCAACTGTTGAAGGGATAAAAGCATTTGAGGATGATGAAGTAACTGAAGAACAGAAGGCATCTGAAGAAAAGACTCCTGAAAAGAAGAAAGAAAAGAAGAAGGACACTGAAGTAAAGACTTCTGGTAAGAAACAAGGTGTTAGTTACAACAAGTGTCCACCCCCGCTGGAAGATGGATATTTGCCAAGAAATTCAAATTCTGAAAGAGTCGAAAAGGCAACCAACTTAGTGTGGGAGTCTAAATCATCAGTCAATTTTCCGGAAAATATTGACGTCACTTTTACGTCATCCGACACTGATCATGAGTCCGAGTTAATAAAGAAAGTGGTCGATCAGGTGTGGATAAAGATGAGTCAGCGAAGACAATGTCAGAGTCAAAGTCTGATTCAGACACGTCAAGTCAAATCTCCAAACAGGGCAAAAGAGTGTATAATAAAGAATTCCTGTTATCAAAATCTAATTTGAGTGATGAAACATTCAAAGTGGCATATACATTGAATGATTCTGACAAATTATATTCTGATGATGAATTTCCAATAAGAGGTGTCAAACCTGAAATGATTAAAAAGGTTTTCAAACTAACAGAAATTAACATTTCTGAAATAAAAGATGTAAATCTTTCTGAAAAACCTAAAAAATATACCTCAAGAGTTAAACAGAGAGAAAACAAGAAAAAAGGTTACAGTTCTGGTTCTGGTTTTCAAAAGAAACCAAACCATAATGGTAATTTTAAAAAGAAAGGTTTAGGTTTTGTTCCACCAGAAAATCATAAAAATGAGAAAACTTATAAACCAAAAACTGTATTTGTTTCAGGGACAAGTGCTGAAGAAGAACAAAAGAGTCCTTTCTAGAAGCAATAAAATAGGGAATTCCTTGCGAAGAAGCAAGAAGAAATGGAGAAGATGGTCGATCAAAAGAAGAAGGAGACTCGAACCAGTTTTAAATGTGGTAGAATTGGACATCTTGCTGTGAAATGTTCACAAGCAATTCATACCAAACAGGGAGTTTCTAAACTGAAAGAAAGAATGATTGAATTTGAACCACCAATTGAGAGAGCTAAACTTTTCAAAAATTCAAAATTTGAAATTGGTGAATGTTCAAACAGGTTCTACAAGAAAAGTGCAAATCTTGACAACCAAAAGTGGGTTGTTAAGAAATGTGATAATAGTTCTAGCAATGATTCTGATTCATCAAAATCAGAGGAGCTATCTTCTGGCGATGAATCTGATTCCACAAAGTCAGATGAGCCACAGGTTGAGGAAAAAGGTGAAAACTCAGTGCCGATTGTGGATGATGTGAATTTTCCACCACTTCGGGCTGAAAATTTTAAAAAGAAAATTGGTAAAGTTGAAATTTCAAACCAATTTTATTCTGATAAAAAGGTTTTTGATGTTGAAAAGGCCTTTAACCCCAAAGTAAAACATATCTTTGGAAAAATGGTTGACAGAAAAGTCAAAGGGGTTAAAGGGTTCTACGAGAAGAAGTTGGAAGGTAAGAAACCGAGTGTTGTTAACTCGGTATCACCCAAGGCTGGTCAGGCTTGGGTGGACATATTTTTTGATTAAAAAACCTGACTTGCCGGAGCTCCCAGGATGGTAAGAGTGGAGTAGGAATCGGCATCATTCTTTGTATCAGGTTTGATTGTGCATACTTACAAGTGGTAATTGGTTTGATCTACAAGTGGTAAATCAGGGACATTAAGTTGTACTTGATTTTCTACAAATGGTATGTTTGATTTGTGAACCTGTAAGTGATTGAAAACAAGGTGATGAATTGATCCCCAACCTACAAGTAGTAAAATCAACAAAACTTATTTTCCGGAAAAACCATTTTGATTAAAACAAACTTAAGTGTTTTGAAATCATAATGAGAAAATAGTTTGTTGTAAGGGGGAGTTCTGATTATTTATGCCAAGTGGGTGGCGAATTTGAAGCAATTCACAACAGTTGTCAATTTTATTGTATAGTTTGTTTTCAAATTTCTTTAAATGTTTTTGCATTTTAGGGGGAGTAAGAAAAATTTCAGAAAATCGAAAAACATTAGAAAATTTGAAAAAGCCAAAAACATGATAAAATTCAAAATTGAGTTTTGTTGTATAAAAGAGGAAATGATAGTACATCAGTGGACTATTACAACATATTAAGAATTGGAAAGTAAAGATGTGATAGACAATCTCACTGTGGATGTGTCAGTAGGTTTTTGCACATTTAATAGATTGTTTTCGAGATATAAACCTAAATTTCAAACTTACTTATATCGTGGGGAACATTTCTTGGATATATGGGTAACCCTCGAAATCTTGTTTGAAAGGTCCCTCTTTCTAAGATACTAGGTCTTTATACTCAGTGATATCTGGGGTATTATCCCGGGACTTCTGATATTGCGGAAGCAATGGCCTAGTCCCCGTATAATACTTTGCATTTGCTTGAAATATAGCATCGCCGTCAGTACAAAAAATGATGAAACATTGAAAAATGCTAATCATGTGCTGTTGAAAAAAATATTCTCTAAAGGGAACACACCAAAAGACGAGTCGTCATCTCTCTGCTGAACGGAAGTTCTGACCTGAGCTCTTACGGTTTCGCATTTAACCCTTTTACAGATATCATCTAGGTATACTCACCTGTAAGACTGAATATTGGGATCTGGATACGGGAGTATATTCAAGAGGTGGGACACGCAAATAAGTTTAAGTCCATTAAAACACTAATCTCGTATCTCAAAACAGTTGAACTTTGTGTGAAAATTTAAGTGGACCAGTATACTGACAATCTAGGTGAATTGTTTAGAACTTAAAATGTTTAAAGCTTAACGGTGTTAGTGATTTATCTCATAAACTGATATGATCCTCTTACACAAACACTCAAAAAGATTGTATGTAAATATTTCTTTACTGCATTTCTTTAAAATCAAAAATTCAAAAAGATTTTAAGTGTGTTTTAGCATAAACTTTTGAAAAATACAAAAAGATTTTCGACAACTGATGTTGAAAAGCTGACAAAAAGGCAAGGTGGCATAATTGTAATAATGAGAAATCTCATTAAATGCCTTGGACTATAAATAGGAGATTATGTCATAGATTAGGAACTTTTGGCTACATTTTGTCATTTGGAGCTTTCTAGATCTAGAGAGAGAATCTAGAGAGAGAAAGTGATTCAAGGTGCTGTACGATTTCAGATTTCTAATAGAATCACGTTTATATTACGTCACGTGTGTTAGGTCGCGTTCGTGTACGGATTCCGCACGTTATACATTCGTTTTGCAATCTTTTCGGAGTCAAAACCGGTCCTACAAGTGGTATCAGAGCAGGAGCTCGATTGCACTGATCTATCACACTTTTACGCGCAGAATATTATCAGATTCAGATCCGAATTTCATCTACTTCTTCATCTTTTTCACGGAAAATCATCAAATTGAACAGGTTTTTACGGTCCGAATCAGTTGATTTTTTGATATGTTGTGCGAGAACACTTGATTTACAACCCTACCAAGTTTCAGATCCTAATTCCTAACCGTTTAGGAGAAATCTGAGTTTTTGTGTCCGACATCGTTTTAAAATTGGCGTGACCGTTTGAAATTTGCCTCTGACCGTTTGAAAACTGGACTGTCCGTTTGAAATTGACACATGATCGTTTGAAGCAGTCCTGACCGTTTGAAAAACTTACCTAACCGTTTGAACAAGCACCTGACCGTTTGAACAAGCACCTGACCGTTTGAACAAGCACCTGACCGTTTGAAGGTGTGACAGTTTGAGGGTGTGACCGTTTGAGGGTGTGACAGTTTGAGAGTATAACCGTTTGAGAGTGTGACCGTTTGAGGGTAGCATTTGAAACACGATGTCCATTTGAAAGTAGTTCAGTTGTTCACGTGGATTGTTTTTGTGCAGAATCTCGAGATAAAGTTGTCGGCCACATTTAATTAAAAGATTCAATTAAAATCGAGTCTTGATATAAATACTTGCATGTGAAATATATTAAAGGGATAGTCAGAAATCACGTGTGTACAAGTATTTCGGAATTTTGATTGACAATTAAAGTTGAGAATTAAAGTGTACACATTGTTTCATCATTAGAATTGTCGGATAAATACAGTTGTGGATATCCAGAAAGCATGTACTGCCCATATTATTAGGTTGCGGCTCAAGTATTTCAATTTGTTTGGAAGGTTCATTAGTCCATCTTCAAGCCCATATTACGTGGCCCACACAATCAGTTTTCATTCGATCAAGTTTTCTTCGACACGAGTCCTAGACAAATTTCTCTCTCACACTTTTACGTATACAGTTCATTTAAACTGATTGAGTTTGTTTGTTTGATTCAAGGTGTTCGAAGATGTCAAGCAACGGTGAAGAATTCTACAACACATTCACTTCCGAATCGACAGATAGAAGATCCGAGATGAGAGAATATTCGAAGGAGATTTCGGAGAATTTGAAATTCGAGAACATGTATGGAAGTCAACAAAAACCACCGAAGCTAATGAAAGTTGAAGATTATAACTGGTGGAAAAACAGATTTGAGGGTTGGGTAAAAGCTTTCGCTCCTGAAAGCTGGTTAAAACTGACACATGAATACGTTGAACCAGTAAAAGAGGGAGGAGAGTTAATAGATGCAAAAGATTTTACAGAAAAAGATATAAAAAATGTTGTGGCTGAATATAGAATGATAACATTGATCAAACAGTCAGTAAGAGAGGATATTATTTCATTGCTCGAACAAGAAAAAACTTCAAAGAGTTTGTGGGAAGCGTTAGAGAGAAAATGTGTAGGAAGTAATGAAATTGTTAAAAACAAAAAGAAATTATTGCGTAAAGAGTTTGATTTATTCAACTGTATGAAAAATGAGTCTGTTTGTAAAATGATTGAGAGATTTGGATATCTAAAAATGGAGCTGACCAGACATGAAATTTTACCTTCTGAAGAGGAGCTGGTGGATAAATTGTTTGATTCATTGCCAAATGATCAAGAGTGGCAATATTTCGCTCTAATGTTGAAAAATACAATCAAGCCTGAAGATTTAAAAGTGGATTTGCTGATTGAAAGGCTTGAAAGCCATGAGTTGGAGATAAAGAGATCTAAAGTCAACAATCCGGCTTATCAGCAAAATGTGGAGCTTTACTACAGAGGAAATATACCACAGGCTGGATCTCCAAAAACAGCATTTTCCGCAGAAAGTTCAAGATCAGTGAACAATGAAAGTCTTCACAGTGGTTTTCACGGTGGATCTTCTTCAACAGTTTCAGACCAATCTGCTTAAAAGAATTTATTCCAGTGTAATATCGCAGTGGATTTGAAGAATGGGCAGAATTTCAGCGAAGAGTCGGCAAAACAATAGATGGTTTTCTTGGCATCTGTACTTGAATCGTATGAAAGCCTCGTTGCAGGGAAGATTGGCAATACCAACTTAACAAAAGAATATTATGATCAATTAGACCCCGAGGAGATGGAACTAATGGATATAAGATGGTGCACGGCCAGTGCGGTTCGTCGGGCATAGCGGTTCATGGAGATCACGGGGAGAAAGTCAATTGGTGGATTATCTACAAAATTGGGATTTGATAAATAAAAGGTGACATGTTTCAAATGTAAACAAAAAGGTCACTTTAAGCGCGAGTGCAGAAATGCGTATGCTGCTGATGATTCTGAAAACCCGTTCAACGAAGATTATTACAAGAAAGCGATTTACCATCAGAACAAGTCTGAGCCACCAAGATTGAAACAGCCTGAAGAAAAATCAAGGGCTCTTGCAGTTATATATGATGATGAAGGTTACGACTGGAGCCAAGTTTGCCCTGAAGAATATGCAGTTGGATATGCATTTGTTGCAAATGATGATCATGATACTTGGTGGAGAAGAGACAGTGCTAGATGGGAGATTGGCAAATTGTATGAACCATTTAAGGAAGCACAAAGAGCCAAGAGATGGAATGAAGAACTAGAGTGTTACATGGATCCACATGGTAATCCAGTAGTTGATCCATCAAAAGTGGATTTTGATGCTGTAACCAATGTGTTTCCAAGTGAGGGCACTTTCAACACAAGAAGGCTTTCTGATAAAAGCTATTTGCCAAATTTGATGAACAAGTTAAAAGAAGTTTTTGAAACAAGTTTACCGAAGGTGGTAGAATTGAAGAAAAGAAAAGAAGAAGAATTGAAGAAGATGATTGAAGAAGTGAAGACTGTTGCAAAGCTTGCTGGAGAGGAACAGAGAGCTGAAGAAACGCAGAAGAATAAAGAAGTTCAGAAAGAAGAAAAGGAGGAATATCAGAAAGTTGAGTCAGAAGAACCGGTGCTGAATGAGACTGAGGTTAGAAAATCTTCTGATCTATCGAATGTTGAATTGGTTGATGAAAAAGAAAACAAGTGCAGGAATTGCATAGAATGTGCAAAGCCTGTACTGAAAAAGATGACATCATAAAAACAAAAGACAATGACATAGTTAAACTTGAAAATGGTTTCACAACAAAATGTAAAGATATGATTGAAAAAGAAGAAATTTTGAAATTAAAAGTCGAAAGCTAACACAGAAATGTCAAGGTCTTGAAAAGGATAATGATGTTTATAGACAACTGTGTTCAGCAAAATGTGTCGATTGTGTTGAAAAAGAATCTAAATTTCAAGATTTACAAAAAACAGTATGATTCTTTAAAGTGGTCGAGTCAGAGAGTACAAGAAGCTTATGATACTTTGAAGAGCCAAGTCAAAAGTTTTGATCAAAGATTGTCAGAAACTTTAGTCACTAAAGAAATGTATGAAAGAAAGTTTAAAGAAAAGCAAATTGAATTGAACAAGTGTGTTGATGAAATTGCTAATCTTAAACAAGTCTTGGCTGAAAAAGAAAAGATTGTTACAAAACTTCAAAGTTATCATAACTCTTAGTACATTCTCGAACGCATTTTCAACATCACACCAGATGACAAAGATACTGACAATTGCAAAAAGGGTATTGGTTCAGAATTTCATCAGGTACCACCACCATTGAGAAACAATTATACTTTTTATGATGAGGAAAAGGTGGCAAAGGGTTTGAATATAGCTGACCAGTTACCTGAAAGTATCGATGTGACTTATTCCAAATCTGATGATGCTAATGATTCAGAGGTAGTAAGTAAGATTGTTGAAAGCGTTTTGAAAGATGAGTCTACAAAAGGTAAGTCTGAATCACAGGATGAAGATGAAGGAAATCTTTATGATGGATATCTGAAAAACACAAAATCTGAGAAAAATTTGAATGATGATTCAAAAGGATTGGTTTATACCATGATTGGATCGGACAAACTATTCTTAGATGTTGTATTCCCGATTCAGAATGTGATTTCAGAGAAGGTCGATAAAGTTTTCAAAATGGTTGAGATTGAGAAGTCGGAAATTTCAAAGTTTGTTGGTAAAGGTCATAAATCTTTTTATAACAAACCTGGTTTTAAGAAGAAAAACATGAAGGCTGGTTTGGGTTATAAAAAGAAATGGAATTGGAATCAAAGTAAAAAACCAAATTTGCAACAAAAGATGAGTTTTGTTCAAGGGAAAAGCTTGAAAGAAGAGGAAAAACTCAAAATTGGACAACAGTCTAATGAGGAGTTTGATGCTATGAAAAAGAAACAACAACAGGCCAAGGATGTTTCAAAGTAAGTGTGTTTTAAATGTGATCAAATTGGACATGTTGCACGAAAGTGTCCAAATCCAAAGCCTGTTGATGTTGAAAAACAGAAATCTGAGGGTGTGAAACAAAGGTTAGCCAGATTTGATTCAAACCAAACTTGGAGGTACAACACAAACAAGTTTGCTTTAAATCAAATTTGGAAACCAAAACAGACTAAGTCTGATTCTAGACAAACACAGATTTTTCACACACCCAGATTGAGAACAACACAAGGTTGGAGAACATCTGTTGATACAACAAAACCTCAAGAGTTTTGGAAACCTAAAAATGTTGTTCAAGATCAAAAGGTTCAAAAAGAGACAAATTTTTACAAAAGAGGTACTCCGAAAGGTCAAGTGTGGAGTGCTAAGAAACTAGTGACGTCAGTAAAAGATGAGAAAGTTGAAGTCAAAATTGAAAACGTCTTAAGTGATAAAGAGTTTCCAAAATTGAATGAACATTATTGTGTTGAAATGCCTAAGGTCCAACAGACATGGGCTAAATTGTTCAAATAGTTGATATAGTTTGAATGTGCAGGTGCTCAACGATGCTGAAGATTGTGAGAATGGTAGTTGGAGCAGCCTGGCACAGGAAGAGGTTGCAGGACCCTGGTTTGGTTAAACAGGGAGTTTAGTTTGATTGTTTTCTGTATATAAATAAACAATATTTTCAAAACCCTAAAAACTTGAAAAATTAAAAATAAAAAATATGTTTGTTTTTAATTTTGTTGAATAAATGTTGATTGAATACGCCGAAACCCTCACGGCTGAACAAACATGATTACTTTCATCAGATTGAAAAAACGGTTTTCAAACTGTAAAATATCAATGTGTTGTAAATCATGGGGGTGTGTATATTTTCTGCAAATCAGAGCACTTTAAGCAGAAAATGGATGCCGAGACAAAGCTATCAGTATTGTGTTGTCAAATTTTTTAATGGTTTTGCATTTTAGGGAGAGTAAGAATTGTTAGAAAATCCAAAAACAATAGAAAATTTGAAAAAAACCAAAAACATGATAAAATTTAAAAATTGAGTTTTGCGTAAAAAGAGGAAATGATAGTACATCAGTAGACAGTTACAGTATGCTAAAGAATTGTAATGATTAAATAGTGTTAAACAGTCTCACTGATGATATGTCGATAGTTTTTCGCACACTTAGTAAACTTTTTCGGGATATAAACCTAAATTCAAATACTTGCTTATTTCGTGGGGAACACTACTTGGATATATAGGTAACCCCTGAAATTTCGTTTGAAAGGTTCCTTTTTCTGATATACTAGGTCTTTATACTCGGTGATATCTGGGGTATTATTCCGGGACTTCTGCTGAATGGAAGTTCTGACCTAGTCCTCGAATAATACTTTCTGCAATGCTTGAAACACAGCATCACCCTCAGCATATATGATAAGACAATAAAATTGCTTAGCAATGCTGTTGTAAAAAACATCCTCTAAAGGGGACACACCCAAGTTGAGTCATGATCTCTCTGTTGAACGGTAGTTCTGACCTGAGCTCTCATGATTCTTCATAATTTATTAACCCCTTACAGATATCATTTGTGTTATAATTACCTGTAAGACTGAATATTGGGATCTGGATACGGGAGTATATTCAAGAGGTGGGACACATGAATGGGTTTAAGTTCTTAAAATACCTAATTCGTATCCTGAATCAGTTGAAATTTGTATGAAAATTTAAGTGGACCAGTATATCGACAATCTAAGTGAATTGTTTAATTCTTAATGTGTAATTAAGTTCGACAGTACTTGTGACTTGTCAAAAACTGATATGATCCTCTAATGCATACTCAAACAAAATATTGTCTGTAAATATGTTTGTACATATTTCTTTACTGCTTTATATTTTCAGAAAAGACAAAAAGATTTTTGATTCTGCTTTATTTTCGACAACCAATGTCTGAGATGCTGAGTTTCAAAATCTAAGTAAGCTGATTGTGTTTCTGAAAATAAAACAAGTTCATTAATTTGAGACTTGAAGTTTTAAAATCAAAAATAAAAAACAGTTTGTGATATCTCCAAGGTCATTAGTTTGGACTTGGATGATTAACTATGAGGGGTTTTGGATACTTAACTCTGCCAAATCTGTAAAGATTGTTGATAGGGGGAGTGTTTTAGAAAGATTGAATTGCCAGATTATGATTTCTGGAAAATTGAATGTTCAAAACGTTGTTACTTATAAATGTTTGAGAATTGCAGATGTTGTACCAGACTACGATCCCGACAGCCGAGTCTAAGGGGGAGTCTAAAGACGAGCTCAACGCAAAAGGAAGCGTGGATTCAAGGAGTCATGTAACTATCCTAAAGGAGCTTGTATACGGAAAGCAAGGTGTCGATCCCAAAGAACGGAAGCTTGACGAAAGGGGGAGCCTGTTGAAGAAAAGAGTCAACAGAAAGGAGAAGCTGAAGCTGAAGACAGATCCACCGAGATTCTGTTCAAGAAGATTCAAGGAGAGAGAGAAAAAGAAGACGCTACGAGTTTGACTCAATGATCAAGATTGACTGCGGCAATATCCAAGGGGGAGTCTGTTAGCACATTTATGTCTATTGCCTTCATCAATCCGAGCCGTAGCAAGAAACAGAAGAAAACGAGTCGTTATATTAGTGATAGCTAGACAAAAAGGCAAGGTGGCATAATTGTAATAATGAGAAATCTCATTAAATGCCTTGGACTATAAATAGGAGATTATGTCATAGATTAGGAACTTTTGGCTACATTTTGTCATTTGGAGCTTTCTAGATCTAGAGAGAGAATCTAGAGAGAGAAAGTGATTCAAGGTGCTGTACGATTTCATATTTCTAATAGAATCACGTTTATATTACGTCACGTGTGTTAGGTCGCGTTCGTGTACGGATTCCGCACGTTATACATTCGTTTTGCAATCGTTTCGGAGTCAAAACCGGTCCAACAAGGTTTATATGATCTAAATATGTTAACTAATATAACTTATCAGTGGTCAAGAGGTTTTGAATGAAAATTATGCTTTAAAACCATTTTAGGTGCAAAAAGGGCATTATCATCATTTAAGGACATAATTCAAGACCGTATGCATAAAATCAGTTTGTAAACTGAATAGATATCCCAAAATATCCTAATTATGATATTACATCAGCAAGCAATGAGTTTGGTATGAGAAATTATGCTTAAAACCGATCTACGCGCCTAAAGGGCATTTTGGTTAAACATGTTAACATATCAGTACCTAAATCAGTACCTAAATCATTTGTAAGCTTATTTACGACATTATACGCGAACTCAGTTTACGATATCAATATCCTAATTTAAAGCACAATTTACGACATTGTACGCGAACTCAGTTTACGATCAGATTTGTAACATCAAAATATGTTAAACATGTTAACATATCAGTACCTAAATCATTTGTAAGCTTATTTGTGTCTAAAACCTTATTTTTGCTTAAAAAGGGCATAATAGTCAAAGTACGGCATAACGACGGAACATGCGCAAAAACTCAGATTTCTAGTATGATCGTGTAATATAACCTTATAGGGTTATGCTACATCATATTACAATCATAACAGAACCTTAAATCAGTAGCAAATGAATCTAGTTCGGTTCATATTCGAAAGTCAACACAAAAGTCAAACTTCACGACTATCGGTTGCGAACCGACCCTAAAACTGGAATTGACGAGCCGAACATGTTTACACAGGTTCTAATAATTATTACTAAGTTATTTAAATGATAAAACATATTTTAGAACACTTCTAAACTTATATCGCAATTATTTCAAAAACTGACCCGTTGACTTTTTAAAACAATAATATGTTGACTCGTCAATTGACCAAGCAAACGTGATTCTTATTAGGTGCCCTTTTGAGGGATTAACACATACCTAATTACGATCACGTAGCCATGTTCGTTGCGAACAATGGCTTGACCATTTAAGGTCTAACCGAAAGTCAAAGCGTTTATCGTAAACGCTTGACTTTTCGGCTTAAAAAGCCTAATAAACGAACTAGTAACGAAAGGAACACGTACAAGTGGTCCTAGGGACTGAAAAGAACTCAAAGTATGCTCCCAATTGCTCAGGAACTTCCAAGATTGAGAGATAGGAAGAAAGAATGGAAATGGTGCAAGGAATTATGGTCAAGAACACCTTTATTTATAGTATTTGGAAATGATTAAGATCTTGCCATGTGTTTAGGGACTTCCTTGGATGATTACAAGTGTCTTACCAGGTGTAAAAATCAGCTAACAAGTCCGTGGTATTGATCAAATGGTTTGAAAATAAGTGTGGGCTTCAAGTAAATAACAAAACCATCAAAAAAATGTTGCTGCTGTTTTTGCTCTGGCGGCCCGCGAAGGGGCAGCCCAGTGGGCTCGCGGCTCGCGAAGCAATCTGGCCCAGCCTCAACTATTTGCTGCTTTGGCAGTTATGGTCCCTTGAGTTTTTTAGTCACTATTTAACTTTTATCACTTGACATTTTTAGCACATTAATGTTTATTCTTCTATAAAAATTGATATACGGCACAAAGGCGCATCGTAGCCACTAGTAGGCACACCCGAAAGTATGACCGAGCATCGCGGAGTTCCCAGTTCATTCAAGAGATCGCTCAAAGGTGTAGTTTCACATGTTGACGCTTTTGGCCCTTTTAACGCACAAACTTGTGCGTATTATCGTTTAATGGCATCAAAGTCCTGCATAGCCCATATTAGGCATTCCCGAGAGTATGATTGAACATCACAATGCTCCGGGTTCTTAAAAGGTCACTCAGAGGTAAGAATTAATATGTTGACACTTTTAACCCTTCGTTACACAAACTTTTGTATTATATCACAAACTGTTTCATTTATCCAACAAGTGGATCTATAAGAGAATACGAATACCGTGTAAGGTCATTCAGAGGCTAATTTTAAGCATGATGACACTTTTAGTCCCTCCACATTCAAATTTTTTGATTTTCACAAAAATAGTCCATCGTAGTCAATGTTTGACTTCATTAGGGTTTAGTACAGGTGTCAACACATCATTGGACACGATTTTATGAGGTGTTACATCCTCACCCCCTTAAAAGAAACCTCGATCTCGAGATTTGCTCAAAAAGATGGGGGTACTTCTGTCGCATAATGGACTTGATCACCCATGTATATTCAGGGCCTCTACGGGCATCCCGCATACTTTTATAATAGGTATATGCTTCCGTCGAAGGTTCTTAACCTTGTCGATCTTTGACCGATACTGGTTTCTCAACAAACTGTAGATTTTCATTAATATGTACATAAATATGTGACAAAGCTAGCGACTCATTGGCTAGATATTCTTTTAAATTACAAATGTGTAACACATTGTGAATTCCACCAAGCTCCTCGAGTAAATTTTTGCTTATAGGCTACTGATCCGATGTATTCGATTTTCTCGAATGGTCAGGGCTCGACTAGCCTTTCATACTGAAATATATCACACCCTTTCCAGGGTGGTACTTTCAGTAGAACTTGTTCCTTACTTGGAACTCTATGAGGGTTGCGCCTCTTGTCAGCGTTGCTCTTCTGCCCATTACTGGCTGCTTTCAGATGATCACGAATTCGTATGATCCTATCTGTCATCTCCAGGACAATTTCAGGTCCTGATAATTGGGCTTTCCCAACTTCTGCCCAACAACGGGCGTTTGACACTCTCTCCCATACAAGGTCTCCAAAGGAGCAGCCTTGATGCATATATAATAATTATTAGTTATAGGAGAACTTAATTAGGGTGAGATGGTCATTCCAACTACTACCCAAATCAATCTTAAGGAATAGCTACCCTCATGGTTAGTCAAACAAATCGACGATCCTGGGCAGCGGATAATGATTCTCAATCGTTACCTGTTAATCTTGAAGTAATCAATGAACAACTGCATTGAACCGTCTTTCTTAAATAACAATATCGGAGCACTTAGAATGATGAGCTAGGCTTTATGAGCCTTTCTCTTAAAGCTCAGTTGATTGGGGTTTCACCGGTGTGGAGCTTTTACAATAGATACAGCCCTGGTAGGATGTCAATCCTAACTCCGTTTGCTTCTCAGGAGGTAGACAGGGTAGTTCTTTGGAGAAGACATCAGGATAATCAGAGATGATAGAGATATTTTCAATCTCAATCTTCGGTTCATCTACCGCCATCTGTGCCATATGAATGACACAAGGAAAACTGATGCTATGATCAGGTTTATATGATCAAAATATGTTAATTAATATAACATATCAGTGGTCAAAAGGTTTTGTATAAAAATTATGCTTTAAAAACATTTTAGGTGCAAAAAGGACATTATCGTCATATAAGGACATAATTCAAGAACGTATGCATAAACTCAGTTTGTAAATTGAATAGATATCCCAAAATTTCCTAATTATCATATTACGTTAGCAAGTAATGAGTTTGGTATGAGAAATTATGCCTAAAACCGATCTACGCGCCTAAAGGGCATTTTGGTCAATTTAAAGCACAATTTACGACATTATACGCAAACTCAGTTTATGATCAGATTTGTAACATCAACATATGACAAACATGTTACCATATCAGTACCTAAATCATCTGTAAGCTTATTGGTGTCTAAAACCTTATTTTTGCTTTAAAAGGGCATAATAGTCAAAGTACGACATAATAACTGAACATGCGCAAAATCTCAGATTTCTAGTATGATCGTGTAATATAACATTATAGGGTTATGCTACATCATATTAAGATCATAGCAGAACCTTAAATCAGTAGCAAACTAATCTAGTTCGGTTCATAATCGAAAGTCAATGTACAAGTCAAACTTCGCGACTTTCGGTTGCGAACAGACCCTAAAACTGGAATTGACGAGCCGAACATGTTTACACATGTTCTAATAACTATTACTAAGTTATTTAAATGATAAAACATATTTTAGAACACTTCTAAACTTATATTGCAATTATTTCAAAAATTGACCCGTTGACTTTTTTTAAACAATAATATGTTGACTCGTCAATTGACCAAGCAAACGTGATTCTTAGGAGGTGCCCTTTTAAGGGATTAACACCTACATAATTATGATCAGGTATCCATGTTCGTTGCGAACAATGGCTTGACCATTTAAGGTCTAACCGAAAGTCAAAGCGTTTATCATAAACACTTGACTTTTCGGCTTAAAAAGCCTAATAAACGAACTAGTCACGAAAGGAACAATAACAAGTGGTCCTAGGGACTGAAAAGAACTCAAAGGATGCTCCCAATTGCTCAGGAACTTCCATGATTGAGAGATAGGAAGAAAGAATGGAAATGGTGCAAGGAATTATGGTGAAGAACAACTCTATTTATAGTATTTGGAAATGATTAAGATCTTGTCATGTGTTTTGGGACTTCCTTGGATGATTACAAGTGTCTTACCAGGTGTAAAAATCAGTTAACAAGTCCATGGTATTGATCAAATGGTTTGATAATATGTGCGGGCTTCAAGTAAATAACAAAACCATCAAAACAATGATGTTGT
Organism: Helianthus tuberosus; assembly: GCA_030545235.1. NCBI lineage: Eukaryota > Viridiplantae > Streptophyta > Magnoliopsida > Asterales > Asteraceae > Helianthus > Helianthus tuberosus. The sequence continues at coordinate 124,644,919 of CM060441.1, read as the reverse complement.
TGTTTCTTCTCTGGCGGCCCGCGAAGGGGTAGCCTAGTGGGCTCGTGGCCCGCGAGGCAATCCGGCCCAGCCTCAACTGTTTGCTGCTTTGGCAGTTATGGTCGCTTGAGTTTTTTAGTCACTATTTAACTTTCATCACTTGACATTTTTAGTACTTTAATGTTTATTCTTCTATAAAAATTGATATACGGCACAAAGGCTCATCATAGCCACTGGTAGGCACACCCGAAAGTACAACCGAGCATCACGGAGTTCCCGGTTCGTTCAAGAGATAACTCAAAGGCGTAGTTTCACATGTTGACGCTTTTGGCCCTTTTAACGCACACACTTGTCTGTATTTTCGTTTAATGGCATCAAAGCCCTACATAGCCCATATTAGGCATTCCCGAGAGTATGATCCAACATCACGATGCTCCGAGTTCGTTAAAAGGTCACTCAGAGGTAAGAATTAACATGTTGACATTTTTAACCCTTCGTTACACAAACTTGTGTATTATATCATATACGGTTTCGTTTATCCAACAAGTGGCTCTATAAGAGAATACGAATACCGTGTAAGGTCATTCAGAGGCTAAGTTTAAGCATAATGACACTTTTAGTCCCTCCACATTCAAAGTCTTGATTTTTTGCAAAAATAGTCCCTGATAGTCATTGTTGGTGCATACGTCTGTCGACTTCGTCTTGTATCGAGTCTTGTATTAGAATAGATAGATCAGGGCACGTATTACGAGAAAACTGTCAAAAATGGGTTAGAAGGTCATTTCGCACAAAATGACAGATTGTCATTTCGTACGAAATCAATCAGTCATTTCGCACGAAATAGTGATTTCGTGTGAAAATGATTTCGCATGGGCCATTCCGTGCGAAATACCTCAGCCTATAAATACTTGATGTGCCTTGTCATTTTTAACTTTCCGGTTTCAGTGCCGAACTGCTGCCGAAGTGTCGACTCGCTGTAAAAAGCTGTTCTATCAATCAGAAAGACATTTAAAGTGAACATCTAGCTGAATTGACTCAATACGTTTGTTTCCGCCTCTCGTATTGAGCAAAAACTCTTCTGATCGACTCGTTCGGGTCAGCAAACGATCCTACAAGTGGTATCAGAGCTCAGGAGGAAGAGTTCTTACCAATTCAGCTGCAAATTCTGATTTCTACACCTTCTTTTTCAAAATTAACAAGTTTTCACGGTCAAAATGACTTGAATTTTACACATAATGTGCGAAACAGTGTTTTAACAAACCCTAGAAAGTTTCAGATCTTAAAACGGCTTAAAACCTGATCAATTTTGATAAAAACAGTTCGAGATGATGACATCAGCAGCATTTCGTACAAAATAGGAGTTTCATTTCGCACGAAATAGCATATTCAGGGTCTTTTCGGACGAAATCAATTGGATTCATTTATTTCGCATGAAATCAACAGTGTATTTCGTACGAAATCAGTCATTTCGCACCAAGGTGGCATTTCGTTTGAGTATTTCGCACGAAATCACCTATTTCGCTTGAAAGTGTGGTATTTCGCACGAAAACAGTTATTTCGCATCAGATTGGTATTTCGTTTGAAAGAAGTCATTTCGATTGACAAGGGTATTTCGCACCAAGGGTCATTTCGTTTTAAAGGAGTTTATTTCGTTTGAAAGTCAAAGGTTGTGAGATTTTGAAACCGGATCATGGAAGAAGAGTTCTACAACGCCTTTGCTACTCCGATTACGATTGCACAACACACAATGTTAGAAAATGAAACGGGTACTATGCAAAAACCGCCAAAGCTCATGAATATCGAGGAATATAAAAGATTGGAAGAACGATTTGAAAATTAGGTTCAAGCAAATTACTTGGATGCTTGGGAATGTGTTGAAACGAAATATGTTAGACTGATGAATGATGATGAAGAGGTTATTGCAATTAAGGATCTTAGTGCTGAAGAGAAAAAGAAATACAAAGATGAAAAGATGATGACAAGTTTATTGCATCAAGCTGTTAAAGAAGATATCTTGGTTTTATTGCAACACAATGGAACTGCTTATTCAATTTGGAAAGCTTTAAAATCAAAGTTTGTTGGAAGTAAAGAAATGATAAAGAACAAAAAATCGCTTTTGAAAAAGGAATTCGATCTATTTCGTGGTTTGAGAACTGAGAGCACTAAGCAGATCATTGAAAGATACTCCAATTTGTTAGTCAACATGAAGAGGGTAAGTATCACAAAGGATAATGAGGAGTTGATTGAAAAGTTGGCTGATGCGTTGCCACATGAAACTTGGGGCACATACCTTATGATGTTGAGAAATAAGAAAGATTTTGGTAATGTAACACTGAGTAAGTTCATTGAAAAGCTAGAAGCTCAGGAGATGGAACAACGAAAAATTTCAAGAATGAAAGACTTTTATGGCGAACAAGATATCGGTCTTTATTACAAAGGAGGTATCAGTGATAAGACCAACATGTCACCAAAGGTTGAGACTGCATTCAATGCTAAGAGTTCATCTGGAGGGTCATCTAAAGGATCAAACAGCAAAACAGGATTTTCTTCATATCCATCATTTGATCCAAACTTGTCAACAACAAAGAATGGCAAAGTTATTCAATGCAACATTGCATTAAACCTTGAAAATGATAAGAATTACTCAGAAGAAATTGAAAAAATTCATATGTCTTTGTTGGTTGCTGTATTAGAGTCATATGGGAGTTTAGTTGCAGGAAGGATCGGGAATCCAATGTTAACAAAAGAGGATTACGATCAGATTGATGCTGAGGAAATGGAGTTAATGGATATAAAGTGGTGTTTGGCGAGTGTGTTGAGAAGAGCTGAGAAATTCAAACAGATCACAGGAAGAGATGACTTTCGTGATGCAAATGTTTCTACTTTAGATTTTGATAAATTTAAAATTACTTGTTTTCGTTGCAGGGAAAAAGGACACTTCAAGAGAGAGTGCACAAACCGTGAAGCAAGTGGAGCTCAAAATCCGTTCAACAACAATGACTACTATCGAAAAGCAATTTATCATCAAGTTACTCAACAACAACAAGAACCACAAACTGCACATGCTAAAAAGGCGATCGAGGAATCATCAAAGAGAGCTTGTATGGTGAATCAAGATGATAAAAAATCAACAAAAGGATCCAGTTGGGATAAATATATTTCAGCTGATAGTAAAGCGTTTCTGATAGATCAAGATGATGAAAGATTACCAGAAGGTTTTAGCTGGGAAAATTTTAGTTGGGATACTTATTGTCCGGATAAAGACATTTTAAAAACCAAAGCTTTTGTTGCTTGAGTTGCTAAAGATAGTGATAATGATGATGATTATTATGCAAGAAGAATGGAAGAGCACTTAAGAATGCTAGAAGAGAGTGATAGTGATGATGAAAAAATTCGAAAGAAAAAGAAGAAAGTGAAAAAACCAGTCAGCAGTGATGATGAAGAAGTTCCTGTGAAAAAGAAAAAGGTAAAAGAAGTTCCAGCTTTCACAGTTGAAGCAGAAGCCGATGCAAGAAATACTCCCGTGAAATGTGAAAATTGTGAAGCGGCGAAGAAGCAGAATAGTACTTTGATTCATAACATGAACAGATTGAAAGAATCCTATGATGTTCTTAACAAAGCAATGAATCAGTACAACCAATCCAGTAGTGAACAAGCAACAGCCATGAAAACACTTCAAGGAGCTTTCATGACAAAGCAGAAAGTGGTTAACAATTATATTGAGAAGTGTGCTGTTTTGGAACAGAAACTTGAAACCCAGAGGATTGAAACAAAAAGGGTAAACAAGCTGTTAAAAAGTTACTCATGTACTTCTTATGTTATTGACAGGATTTATCCAACAGTGGAAGGCATAAAGGCTTTTGAAGATGTTACATCTAATGAAAAGACTTCTGAAACAAAAGAAGAAACTGAAGTGAAAGATTCTGGTAAGAAACAAAGTGTCAGTTACAACAAGTGTCCACCCCCGCTTGAAAATGGATATTCACCACGAAATCCAAATTCTGAAAGAGTCGAAAAGGCAACCAACTTAGTGTGGGAGTCTGAACCATCAGTAAATTTTCCAGAAAACATTGATGTCACTTTCACTGCATCTGACACTGATCAACAATCTCAATTGATGACGAAAGTGGTGGATCATGTGTTAGATAAAGATGATATGGAGGAGTCTAAGTCAGAGTCAAAGTCTGAGTCCAGAACTTCAAGATCAACAGTCAAAAAGGACAAATGGGTTTACAATAAAGAATTCTTGTTATCAAAATCTAATTTGAATGATGAAAAATTCAAAGTTGCATATACTTTGAATGATTCTGACAAATTATATTCTGATGAAGAATTTCCAATAAGAGGTGTCAAAACTGAAATGATCAAAAAGGTTTTCAAATTAACAGAAATTAATATTTCTGAAATAAAAGATGTAAATCTTTCTGAAAAAACCTAAAAAATACACCTCAAGAATACACCAAAGAGAAAACAAGAAAAAGGGTTACAGTTCTGGTTCTGGTTATCAAAAGAAGCCAAACCATAACGGTAATTTCAAAAAGAAAGGACTTGGTTTTATACCACCTGAAAATTATAAAAATGAAAAAACTTATAAACCAAAAACTGTATTTGTTTCAGGAGCAAGCTCAGAAGAAGAGGAGAAAAGTTCATTCTGGAAACAATCTAACAAAGAATTCCTTGCGAAGAAGCAAGAAGGAATGAAGAATGTAGATGTTAAAAAAAAGAGACGAGAACCTATTTTCAATGCAAAACAATTGGTCATATTGCCAGGAACTGTCCTAAGGCAATTCAATCAAAACAGGGAGTGTCTCTCAAAATGAAAGAAAAGATTGTTGAAAATGAACCACCAACAAATCTTCTATAGTTTTCAAAAATTCAAAATTTGAGGTTGGTGAATGTTCAAAAAGGTTTTACAAGAGAAAAGCAAATCTTGACAACCAAAAATGGGTTGTTAAGAAATCTGATGATAGTTCTAGCGATGATCCTGATTCATCAAAATCAGAGGAGCTATCTTCGGGCGATGAATCTGATTCCATAAAGTCAGAGGAGCCGCAAGTTTAATCAAAAGGTGAAAAATCAGTACCTCCAATGGATGATGAAAATTTTCCACCATTGAGGGCTGAAAATTTTAAACAAAAGATTGGCAAAATTGAGATTTCAAATCAATTCTTTTCTGAAAAGAAAGAATTTGATGTTGAAAAAGCCTTTAACCCCAATGTGAAACATATTTTTGGAAAAAATGATTAACGGGAATGTCAAAAGGGTAAAGGAATTCTATGAGAAGAAGATGAAAGGAAAGAAACCGAGTGTTGACAACTCGGAATCTCCCAAGGATTGTCAGGCTTGGGAGAATATTCTTAACTGAAAAAATCTGACTTGCAGGAGCTCCCAAGTTGGTAATCGTGGAGCAAGAATCGGCATCTTTCTTGAGAAATTCACGTCTGTGATATTTCGATCTACAAGTGGTAAAATTCAAAATTGTCGTATTTTATCTTTACAAGTGGTATAGTGGTTAGCAAACCTACAAGTGGTTGACAAGAGGTTTGTTCTTACAAGTGGTTAATCAAGGACATTAAGTTGTACTTGATTTAACTATCTTACAAGTGGTGTGATTATTGGAAATTGTTTTTGTGATAAACCTACAAGTGGTTGAAAACAATGTGATGAATTAACCCCTATCCTACAAGTAGTTTATAGAATCAACAAAACTTATTTTCCGGAAAAACCATTTTGATTAAAACAAACTTAAGTGTTTTGAAATCATAATGGGAAAATAGTTTGTTGTCAGGGGGAGTTCTGATTGTTTATGCCAAGTGGATAGCGAATTGAAGCAATTCACATCAGGTTGTCATTTTATTTGTACAGTCTGTTTTCTTTAAATGTTTTTGAATTTTAGGGGGAGTAAGAAATTTCAGAAAATCCAAAAACATTAGAAAATTTGAAAAAGCCAAAAATATGATAAAATGAAAAATGAGGTTTGTTGAGAAAAAGAGGAAATGATAGTACATCAGTGGACTATCACAACACGCTAAAGAATTGGAAAGTCAAACGTGATAAACGGTCTCACTGCGGATGTGTCAATAGGTTTTTACGCATTCAGTAGATTGTTTTCGGGATATATACCTAAATATTATTACTTACTTATCTCGTGGAGAACATCTCTCGGATATATGGGTAACCCCCAAAATCTTGTTTGAAAGACTTTCTGTTTCTGACATATTAGGTCTTTATGCGTGATGATATCTGGGGTATTATACTTGGACTTCTGATTTTCCGGGAGCAATAGCCTAGTCCTCGTATAATACTTTGCATAGCTTTAATTTTAAAGCCCACCCTCAGTACAAAAAATGATGAAACATTCAAAAATGCTAATCATGTGCTGTTGAAGAAAAGATCCCCAAATGGGACATACCTAAAGACGAGCCATCATTTCTTTGTTTGAACGGAAGTTCTAGCCTGACCTCTCATGGTCTCGCACTTACCCATTTACAGATATCATTAGTGTACACTCACCTGCAAGACTGAAAATAGAAGTCTGGATACAGGAGTATATTCTGAGGTGGGACACGCGAATAAGTTTAAGTCTATTAAAACGCTAAATCTGGTATCTCGAAACAGTTGAACTTTGTGTGAAAATTTAAGTGGATCAGTATACTGACAATCTAAGTGAATTGTTTAGAACTCAAAATGTTTAAAGCTTAACGGTGTTAGTGATTTCTTTCATAAACTAATATGACCCTCTTACACAAACTCACAAAAATATTGTCTGTATATATTTCTTTGTTGCATTACATTTCATTCAAATAATCCAAAAAGATTTTCAGTGTGTTTTAGCATAAACTTTTAAAAAATCTAAAAAGATTTTACTTCATCTTATTTTCGACAAATGATGTTGAAAAGCTGATTTTCAAAATTCCAAGTGCCAAACATGATGAACAAAAGGGTTGGGAAAGTTTGTGTATGTTGAAAAATTGTTTTCGAAAAGAAAAATATTATTTCTACAAGTGGTTCATCAGAGATTAACATTTGTGAAATTTATTTTGAGGTAGAGGATGTGCAGGTAAGCCAGGTTTCGATTCCTGAGGAGTTCGTGTTTAGAGAGAGCCAGGTTTCGATCTCATAATCTGAGCAGAGTGTGAGCCAGGTCACAATCTTGAACCTGTGAAAGCCAGACTACGATCCCAAGCACAACTTACGGGGGAGTCTGCTAACAAAGGGGAATCTGAAGTTGTATAGAGCCAGGTTACGTTCCTGGTACTGATGATGCTGATGAACTTAAGGAATCAAGAGATCTGATCAAGAGAATTAGAGTGAGGTAAAAGCCAGGTTGAGATTCTGGAGATGAAAAGAAGACAGAGATTGAGGATGCTTTACATTGTCAGATATTTCGGAAGAGTTCGAGAAGACTGATAAAGACTGAAGATTGAAGAATCAACACTGAAGACTTCGTCAACATCCGAGGGGGAGTCTGTTAGTGCATACGTTTGTCGACTTCGTCTTGTATCGAGTCTTGTATTAGAATAGATAGATCAGGGCACGTATTACGAGAAAACTGTCAAAAATGGGTTAGAAGGTCATTTCGCACGAAATAGTGATTTCGTGTGAAATTGATTTCGCATGGGCCATTCCGTGCGAAATACCTCAGCCTATAAATACTTGATGTGCCTTGTCATTTGTAACTTTCCGGTTTCAGTGCCGAACTGCTGCCGAAGTGTCGACTCGCTGTAAAAAGTTGTTCTATCAATCAAAAAGACATTTAAAGTGAATATCTAGCTGAATTGACTCAATACGTTTGTTTCCGCCTCTCGTATTGAGCAAAAACTCTTCTGATCGACTCGTTCGGGTCAGCAAACGATCCTACAGTCATTGTTTGACTTAATTAGGGTTTAGCACATGTGTCAACACATCATTGGACACGATTTTATGAGGTGTTACACTGATCAAGCTGTGGAACAGGGCAAGCTGTCCAAGCATATCGGGGCTACTGCTGAAACTTCTGGAGACAACAAACGCAAATGGGATGGCAACAAGGGCAAGGATGCTAATCCCACACAAACCCCAGCTCAACATAGGAAGATTGAGAACAACAAAGGCCAACACCAACAAGCTAACCAGAATCAGGGCGGTTATCGAGGAAACCACCCCAAGTGCAACAAGTGTAATCAACACCACAATGGGCCGTGTGCAAGGAACCTGTATCAGTGATGCAACAAGATGGGGTATGAAGCCAAGGATTGTAGGAGCCCACATCCAGCGAGACAAAACCAGACTCAATAGCAGTAGCAGCGACATCATGGTAACATTAAGGGTTGCTTTTAGTGCGGAGCTGAAGGACACATCAAGAGAAATTGCCCCCAGTTGAATCAAAATAACAACATCCAAGGAGCTGGGAACAACAACAACAATAACAATGGCGGGAACGACGCGAGAGGAAGGGCTTTCATGATAGGAGCTGGTGAAGCAAGGAATGATCCCAACTTTGTAGCAGGTAAGTTCCTACTTGATGATCATTAGGTTTCTGTACTAATTGATTCTGGAGCCGATGCTAGTTATGTATCCCTACGTATTTGTAAGACGCTTAAGCCTATGCCAACACCTTCAAACTCTAAGCACGTCGTCGAATTAGATAACGGTAGAAACATCGAGGCCACACACATCTTCAATAATTGTAAACTTGTACTATCTGGTCAAACCTTCCTCGTAAACCTCTTTCCCATCGTTCTTGAAAGCTTCGACGTTGTCATTGGAATGGATTGGTTATCCAAACATCAAGCGGAAATACTCTGTCAAGAGAAAGTTGTTTGTATTCCTCGTTCTTTTGGCGAACCTGTGATTGTTCAAGATGACAAAAGTGGTGCTGTCAGTGGCATTATTTCATTCTTAAAGGCCCAAAAATGTTTTCGAAAGGGGCATACCGCTATTCTAGCACTCGTCACTGACACCTAGGAGAAAGAAAGGAAGATTGAAGATTTTCCCATCGTACGCGACTTCCCCAAGGTATTCCCTGAGGAACTACCTGGCCTTCCACCTCATCGTCAAGTTGAATTTCAGATCGAGCTAACTCCTAGAACGGCCCCCATAGCTCGTGCACCTTATCGACTAGCCCCAGCCGAACTGGAGGAATTATCTACGCAATTGTAGGAGCTGTTGGCTAAAGGTTTTATTCGCCCTAGCTCATCACACCGGGGAGCCCCAGTGCTCTTTATCTGAAACACCCTAACAGGTAATAACTTAAAAACGACGCAGCGGAAAAAGAGCCTTAAAATTTTCTTTCTTTATTAGACACATAACTTACATAAAGGCTCAAATATGAAATGTCAAACATTAACTAAAAGAAATATACAACATTCACTTTCGATTAACACTTTAAGGCCTTTCAAAATTAAAGTTATGTGACCGTTCTTTCCGTACAATCCTTGCTCTCGACTCGATCCATGCCCGCTTCTCTTTGTTCGTGGTAGAAGACATCCGTGTAATACTTGTGGACATCCCATACAACTTAACCATTAGTCGTTAACTACATCTTACGACATTTATTTTCATATAATTTAATATCAAATAACATTCAAGAATATACTTTGATTCATTCAACTATCCTCTCATTGTTTCTCGTTCCATTTTCGAGTTCGGTACCTCAGGAACCCGATGGTCTTTTACCTGCATACATTCCAACTTCAAGGCATACCATTAGCAATCGTTAATACCCAAATATAATGAAATCACTCTTTCATACATTTATAACATATCGCATTCATGCATGTATACTAATTCCTACATGCATTCATAGCGAATTACATTCATATATGCATACATTCTTAATTCATACATGCATACAAACATATACACCAACATATATACGCACACATTCGTACACGCACACATACATACGAGCTCTCGCTTACCACTATTATTCACATATATATATGCTTCTTGTCATAATAATAACCTTCCATAATATAGGTTCTATACCTATAGTCTCGCATACCTATTCGTTCCTAGACTCGGTTACATTTACATTTCCTTCACTGACAAGAAGAAAAATCCGTACTTTCACTATCCGGAGGCTCATAATATCACTTATGTACAAAAACCGGCTTTAAAATAAGTTATAAAACATTGAAAATCATTCAAACATCAAGTCCGGTTGCAAAATCAACAAGAAAAACCAAGATTTGCCAGCTGACAGGCCCTCGCGGGGCACGACAGCCCCTACCCGGGCGCTAGCGGGGTGCGACAGACGTCGCGGTGCGCGACGGTGAAACCGAATTGCTGTCGCGTAGCGCGACAGCCCTATTTCGACAGAATGTTTTCCTTTGCTGCTGCATATGGTGCCCAGCTATGAATTCTAACCAAAAAATTTAACTTAAAGTTGCATAACTTTTGATCTAGACATCCGTTTTACGTAATTCTTGTTTCTACGTGTCCGTAATTTAATTACGGATCCGTTTACCATCCTACTCACATCAAAAGCTGAATTATAAGATAAGGACCTATAAATCCTTCAAGCCATTAATCGACCCGTTTGGTCCTACTAGTTTACCTTCATTATAAATAACTCTTTTGTTATACTAAAATAACACATACCTTAATGCTCTCATTCATTACATGGTCCTTGCATAATTTTCCACACTTATAATTATTAAATTCTACATACATACTAAGAAGTGAATAGAAATCACTTACCTCGTGCGTCCGAGTTCGTGCATAGCATCCGTATTTACCTTTGACCCATTGCCCTTCCATGTTCGTGTCCATGTTGACATGGCTCCTACGCTTTCAGGTTATCATCAACACATTCTTATTAGCATACATCATTGTACTTGATATCGAGCATACATTTGTATAATTTCATATTCAACTTGCATTAATCATTCCTAACAAGCATACAACATGTACCTGATTTCACATCCTTTCAAACCCTTATAATCCATCATGTCATTCCATATATCACATATTTATATACCATGTACCATACGATTATCTATAATCTTATAATCACAACAACAAGTCTAGCCATGTTCCTTATGCGTAGTTGACTTTCAGAGTCAACGATTTATCATTTTAACTTTCGGCTTAATCTCATATACTCATGACATCATAATAGGCTGTTTTGGGGCGTCCGTTTACCGTATTTACGAGCCTGCAAAAATTACAATCTTTATATGTGACGTGCCCCTCGGAGGGTTTATCCTTGTATTAAATTTTTAGAGTCTAACTCTCTATTAAAAATTTATAAAAATTCATTTACTAAGCTGCAATCAGATTCGTCACTTCTGACTGCAGCTTACAGAAAAATTCATTTAAAATTTCTCGTTTATCCGATTGATGAAATTCCAGTTGGAGATTTTTGGAATCACCTGAAGCTACCTACTTTAAAAATTTGAGATCATAACTCAATTCCTATATTGAGTTATGATATTCGTAATGGGCTGCAAATTCTGCCAGAAAACGTAGCCTGAACCTTTGATACGGAAAAATTCATAAAACGTTCATTTTTCGTTGAAAAAATGCAATTCCAGTTGGGTTTGAAAGGTTTTTCCTGGGAGTTCATCACAACCTCAATAAAAATCAGTTTTTAACAGGATTTGACCCAGTTACAGCCGATTACATTCGGCTGTAACTTTCTGGACAGGTTTAGTTTCATCAAATTCCATTAATTTTACATAGCTTTCATTCTAAATCAAGTTCATTTATCAATTTACTCTAATACACAATTCATACTTTAATATTACATCAATTTTTTTCACCTTCATGATCATCAAGTTTCATCATAATCCTACATCAAGTGGGTTTCACTTCAAATCATTCTAGTGAGCAAAATTAAACATAATTTACCTTCTATATGATGATTCTAACCAATATTCATGCCTAATTTCATACAAATTCGCGAATTACTACATAACCCACTTCATACAAGATCACCAATCTAAATTTTAAAACATACCTCATGATCCCCTCATGTAGGTGATCATTAATTCATATTCATTCATGAATTTAAGCCTCGATTCACCCTTCAATTTGATGATCTTTCATAATTAGGGTTTGGCTCCCCCTTGTGTTCTTCTGGTCGTTCCAGAACACACACGAAGTGTGTGTTTGTGTGTGTTAAATTTTTTACTTTAATAATTCAACTTTCATCTTATCCTACTTTAGTCCCTCATGTTTGCCACTAAAACATAATTGGCCTAACTTTCATCTTTTTTATAGTTTTTACCATACACTTAACTAGGTTAAATAGCCTAGTTATTTATTTCATGTTATATTATACTAGAACATAAGGCGAATATAAACATTCGAGTTTTGGGGCGTTACATTATCAAGAAGAAAGATGGCACTTTTCGTATGTGTATCGACTATCGTGAGCTGAACAAAGTGACTATCAAGAACCGTTACCCACTTCCACGCATCGACGACTTCTTCGACCAGCTTCAAGGGTCGAGTTTCTAATCAAAAATCTATCTACGAGGGTCCGCAACGAGGACATCTCTAAAACGGCCTTTAGAACCCGTTATCGACACTACAAATTCCTTGTTACGTCGTTTGGAATGACAAACGCACCTGCGGTTTTCATGGATCCCGTGAACCGAATGTGCAAACCGTATCTTGAAAAATTCGTGATTGTATTCATCGACGAAATCCTGATCTACTCGAAGAATCGAGAGGAGCATGAACATCATCTACGTCTTATTCTGGAACTCTTACGCAACGAACAACTTTATGCTAAGTTTTCGAAATGCGGCTTCTAGCTTCGAGAAGTCCTTTTCCTCGGGCATGTAGTCAATGAGGATGGGATTCACGTTGATCCAGCTATGATTGACTCTGTCAAGAACTGGCCGACACCAAAAACTTCAACCGAAATCCGTCAATTCTTGGGATTGGCAGGTTACTATCGTAGATTCATCGAGGGATTTTCGAAGATTCATCGAGGGTATTGCTTACAAGTGGAATGATGCTCAGGAGTCCGCGTTTCAGAAGCCAAAGGAGAAACTCTGTAGTGCCCATATTCTTTCGTTACCTGAAGGCACCGATGATTTTGTTGTCTACTGCGATGCGTCTATCTAGGGACTCGGTTGCGTGTTGATGCAACGTGAGAAAGTTATAGCATACGCCTCTCGATAACTTAAGGTTCACGAGAGGAACTATACTACGCATGATTTGGAACTGGGAGCGGTAGTCTTCGCACTCAAAAAATGGAGGCATTACTTGTACGGTACCAAGTGCATGATTTACATCGATCACAAGAGTCTCCAGCACATACAGGATCAAAAGGAGTTGAACATGTGGCAATGCTGGTGAGTCAAACTCATAAACGACTAGGAGTGCGTGATCAAGTATTACCCTGGCAAGGCAAACGTTGTAGCCGATCCCCTCAGCTGAAAGGAAACCAAGCCTAAGCGTGTTCGTGCGTTACAACTTAGTATTCATTCGAACCTCCCTAACCAAATCCGAAACGCTCAAGTCGAAACACTGAAAGCGGAAAACCTCCTAGCTGAGTCCATGCGGGGCATGGAAAAGTAGCTCAAACTCATAGATGACGACATACACTATTTCATGGAACGTATCTGGTTCCGTCTTACGAAAATCTCCAAGATCTTGTGATGGACGAAGCACACAAGTCTCGATACTCGATATATCCTGGTTCTGACAAGATATATCACGACCTCAAGGCCCTGTACTGGTGGCCTAACATGAAAGCACTTATAGCAGGATACGTTAGTAAATGCTTGACCTGTGCGAGGGTCAAGATCAAATACAAAAAGCTGTCAGGACTACTACAACAACAAAATTGCCAACATGGAAATAGGAACAGATTTCCATGGATTTCGTTACCAGCTTACCAAGGTCCCAAAGCGGAAACGATACCATTTGGGTGATTGTGGATCGTTTAACCAATTCTGCGCATTTCCTCGCGGTTAAAGAAACCAACAAGTTCTCGAAACTTGTAGCCATCTACTTCAAAGAAGTAGTTGCTAGGCACGGGGTGGCAACTTCTATCATCTCTGATCGTGACCCAAATTTTACATCTGATTTGGGGCAGGCTATGCACAAATCCTTTGGCTCACGTTTAGACATAAGCACCGCTTATCACCCGCAGACTGATGGTCAAACTGAACGTACCATCCAAACTCTTGAAGACATGCTGAGAGCATGTGTCATTGACTTTGGTAACAGGTGGGAACGACACCTTCCACTGGTAGAGTTTTCTTATAAAAATAGCTACCACACTAGTATTCAGGCAGCGTCATTTGAGGCATTGTACGGACGTAAATGCCGATCACCTTTGTGTTGGGCAGAAGTTCGCGAAAGCCAAACCACCGGCCTAGAGCTCGTACTCGACACTACGGAAAAGATTGCCCAAATCAGACAAAGAATGGCGACGGATCGTGACCGTCAAAAAAGCTACACAGATAGGCGTAGGAAACCTTTAGAATTCCAGGTCAGGGACCGAGTTCTACTAAAAGTCTCACCTTGGAATGGTGTGGTGCGTTTTGGCAAAAGGGGCAAGCTTAATCCATGATATGTTGGACCTTTCGAAATTACCGAGAGAATCGGTAAGGTAGCTTATAGACTAAACCTGCCTGAAGAGCTAAGTGCGGTCACAACATTTTTCACGTGTCAAACCTAAATAAGTGTCTGTCAGTTGAAACTCTTATTGTTCCTATTAAGGAACTCACAATTGATGATCAGTTACGCTTCGTTGAGCAACCGGTTGAGATCATGGATCGAGAAATCAAAACCCTCAAGCGTAGTAGGATACCTATAGTTTGAGTTCATTGGAACTCGCGTCGTGGCCTAGAGTTTACCTGGGAACGAGAAGACCAGATGATGCGCAAGTATCCCTAGTTGTTTAACAATACTACCAGCACTGAGACTACTACTGAATTTCGAGACGAAATTCCAAACCAACAGGGGGATGATGTGACACCCCGCGAAAACATTTCAACACATTAGCTTTGAACTTGGGGATAATGTTACACTTCGGGTTTTCCTGTACGACCTATCTTACGTTGTAATTGTGTGAATTTAATGAATGAATATTTATAACATAATTGTTGTTTAAAATGTATGGATGTATGTATGAATAAGTATAAATGTGAGGGCTGTAAAATATGTATGTACGCATCAAGCTTAGTTGCATACTCAATACGAGGGTATACGACTTGTGGGACCCGGTCGCACAACCTTGTCTAGCCGCACACCCATCCTAAACCCTAAGGGACTGCACAGTACCAGAGGCCCAAACCCAGGCCCACATCTGAGTCCAATGAAGCCGCACATCCCTTTCATTTGGGGGCGCACTTGTAAATGTGCGGTATTTGAAAATCGTTATAAATATTCCTTTTGCAGCAAACCCTAGGGAATGTTTGTCCCATCATTGTTGGCGGGCGCTCACACTCTCACGCCATCACTCTTTCTCTAACCTTCTCTCTCTAGAAAAACCCTTAAAACACCAATCTTTCTCCTTTTTCTCTTGAATCTTCGACGGCAGCTTTGCACCTTGGATATAATCAGCAATCACCATTTTGGAAAGCTTTTCTCCTTCACTATTTCTCACTCTAGCACACTCTAGCTTAGAATCCAGGTTAGTACATTACTGTTTTTGGATGATGATATGTAATAAAGGTGCAAACTTGATTGATGGTGTGTATGTTAAATTATTGTACATGATTAATGATTGTCTAAATGATGAGCATGATGAATATGATGTAATATTACAAAAGTATGATAAATAACTCACTTGATTAAAAGCTTCACGAACACTACTTTAAGAGATTCCGTTTGGTGAATAATTGTTTCTGTGTATAGAAGTCATTCTGTAATGGAAGGTGGATATTAATTGTAAAGATTAGGGCTTTGTAGTAATGCTAAAGTTTAGGTCTTTATGAATGAGTATGAGATCTATTAAAGGAAGAAAGGTGTATCTGTGTTCGGATTGCCTGTTGGATTGATGCATGAGGAAACATTCTAGAGAATGATTAGACTGATAAAAGGAAGAAGTGTTGATGAATATGATGATTGTGTTTTAAATCTGTGCATTTTGATCTGCTGTGAATGGATAAACATAAATACATTCTATTAAAACCATACAATCTAAGCATGTACTACTGAGTCTGCGCACCGAACAACACGAGGCAACACACCGCACACTTGAATGACCGTACACTCATGTTCTACAAGTGATGAAAGCACAAGGTACTACATATCACACAGCATGTCCGCACACTCCTGAAAAGTGCATAATCATTGTACGAACCTGTAAAGCTCATGGTATAAACCAATGCTGCATGGTCGCACACAAGAAAGTTACACACCCTTATTGTACAAGCATTCTATGCAGAACGTACCACCGATTTTTGCGGGGTCACACACTGTGTGGACCACACAAACATATAATGCACATGGTACAACACACAGAAGCATGACCGTACAATGGTAAAAGTTGATGTTTAGCATATAGGGCCGCACACACACACATAGATTGGGCCATAGGATGGACCGCACACCCCTGGACTGACCGCACACTCGTTATTGGGTGTAATCTTAGACCGCACACTTAAGTAGCATGTTATTGGGCTGATGTGTTAACTATTCACGTATTTGGGCTGTTTAAGCTACTGTTTATCTATATGACCCATATGTGTGTGTTATGTGAAACATGTACATATGTGCTACTGGTATGAATACGTGAACACTTGTATACGAATCTGATCTCAACTTGGTAACCATAATAGGACGCATTTGACCAACTGTTAAAAATAAGTAAACTATCTTCCGAGCAAACCGAGGTTTGTTCACACACACTAAAAGCATGCGTCCCGGGGGGGACGCGGACGAACTGCTATCCTTGGGAAGGATACTTTTAAACTACTATTCACGGGGGGAAAACGGTTGAATACTATTTATAAATCATGACTTAGCAAGCTAAACGAAACTCTATCATTAAGTCCCCACTTACAATACCGATTAATCGCCGGGGGCAAGCGAGATATTAGTTGATAACGCTATTAGATTTGACAAACTTCACACCGTGACCGGGGGGGTCAGGCATGAACTATTATGCCTTGCTGCTTGGTGAATGATGATAGAAATTGACTTGGGGCACAACAACTTGACACTCACCAGTATTCGGTATCTTGCAGTTCAGTAAGCTTACAGCTGGGGTAGCTCCCCATAACATGATTATAAATACACAATCGAACAACTTACGTTTTTGGAACTAAAACTGGATAACTCGTGAACTCGCCAACTTTATGTTGACACCCTACTGCATGCTTTACAGGTAATCAGTAATGGATCAGGAGCTTACAGCTGGGGAGTGTAATGGTCGATTTGACCCGTGTTGGGTTACCTTAATAAATATAAACTTTGAAACTGATGTTTTAAACTGTTAAATTTATGCTTTCGCTGTTGACTTTGCTACTGTTTCTAAACTATGAACTTTGGACGTTAGTTACTAATTGTATTTGTTGTATTGAGAACTGTTTTATTATTATGTTGTTCAATTTGATTGGTGGCTTGATCCTAGACAGTCACACGCCTCGCGGTATTACTCCGCATGTGAAAATTTAGGGTGTGACACGTTAAGTTGAAGCCCTAAATAGGGCCCCTTAGACCTGATGATTTCTATAGCTTTAGCCACCTCTTTAGCATTTCCTATAATCGTACCATCATCCAAGTACCAACCATGGAAGAGTAACTTGCATCTATCTCAGATTTGGTGAATGAGTGGATGCAAAAGTAAGGCAAAGAGAAGAGGCCTCAAGTGGTCTCCCTGCTGAACCCTGGTGGTGGACTAAATATGATCGTCTCTGACATATAATCTAGCCGGCTTTCCATACAGAAAATCCACCCATAAAGAAATGGACGGGCATCGAGGTCTAAACCTCTAACAAAAGGGCGGTTCTAACCACGAGGTTGAAAGCATTATAGAAATCAACAATAATCATGGCCAATGACCCATCCGAGTGGAACACGTTCAAGACCTGTTCGCGCTATGGAGCACAGCCTCAGCCCCACTAGGAATACCCACCCTAAATTGAAAATCACTGAGATATTTAGCCATCTCCTTCCCAACCCCCTCATAGCCGCCTTAGAGACTAACCTCCTTTAAATTGAACCCATGACAATAGGCCTAATACCGTTGTCCAGTTTAAGTAAATTTGTGAGGGGTACAGAAGAAACAAACTCCGCCAAGACCCTAGGGCACCTCCCACCCAAGCAAAAGTTGACCACCTCAGAAATAGCCCTAAGCACCCCGCAAGCGAACACCGAACCCTCTTCACAAAAAGCATCCAAAATGTGTTGGGCACTCAACCCATCCCTCTCACAAGAGGTCCCTTTGGGGAAAGATTTAATGTACCCAAGGACGCTATCAACATCCACAATAAGGGGTGCCTCCGATAGTGAGGACCTAGGCATAGCCTGAGGGGTAGGACAGGATGTTTAGCCACCAAAGCTTTCATAGTATCCTCACCAAGAGGTGCACCCCTGAAGAACATAAAACTTTAACCGCTGCAGTGAAGTGGACATCTACAACTTTTCGTAAACATTACTTAACGTTGGTGCCCACCCTAGAATTATCAGACCTGTGTGCAGGCTCATCAGGGCGCGGAACCACCTCTGACGGTAGGACAAAAAGTGATAGGATGAGTTCAGCAAAACCATCCCAATTGCCCCCACACTGCCAGGGCCCACTGAACACTAAGACATTGTAAGGACTTTCTATTCCATGACCTGCACTCCAGACGGTTAGAAGGCCTAAAAACCCGCAATGTGCAACATGGCAGCAACAAAAGTCTCATCCACGCCACAACAGACTCTTGCGTAGCCACCACCTTGCACAAAAATGTCGTTAAAGCCTGGGAAAAGGCCATGCGAAAACTTTGAGGGATGCTCTTAACTATTTTTATAGGAAGCGTGAAGACACGATCAAGTAGACCCACATCCACCCCCATACCTCCTAGAGAAACAATATGCTTTCCAACATGTGGCGTAGGAATCCCCAAAATAAACTCCTCCGCATTTCATGTAACCAACTTGAACCGCGCACCCCATCAGCATGGTGGCACCCCCGACTGAGAGCATGTAAACACATACACTCCCCACATAACCATTGGCCTAAGACCTTAAGAGCCTCACCAACTGAAACAAACAAATCCCAATCCGCGTGTACGACATCCCGCATGGCCCACTTCTTGTCATCTGAAGGCACATGGAACCCCTTGATATGGGCCACCAACCCCTTAGCCCCTGACTGTCCATCGGGGCAACAGTGGAAGCCTTTAAAAGGACATAACCAGACACCCCTTGAGGAACCGACACCTCCTCCTTGGATGGAGCCCCACAAACAGTCAAATCCCTAGACAAAACCCTCACCCTAGACCCGGGCATCAACAATTCAAACTACTAACGAAGTTTAATGAAAACCCATGCCAAGCTTGGAAAATAAATGACGAAAACTAATGGGTTGGCAGGGGCAACAACAAGTTGCCCCACCTCCCTTTAAAGAAAACCATACTCAATCCATTGCGGGCTTACGAAACAGAAACAAAATAAATCCTAATCTATTTTCGGTGTTCCAAATCAGACATCAACTTCTTTATCACATCTAAAACCCCGATGGAAACTATTTGAAACAGCTAATTAGCAAACAACTGATATTCAACCTTAAAACAAATGGTTTTTCTTCTAGACATTTCATTGAACACCTGGGGTGCAACTTTCAATTACTAGTTTCTCAATGAATTTAAAACCAATGAGAAGTGTAGTGTTATGTAGCAGAAACAAGTGAAGGTTGAGTAATGAGCAGGTAAAATGACGATGTTACAGATGAAGCAAAAGGTCACAGTAGATGAGAGTAGATGGCAGAAATGATGGAGAAAAAGTCACAGCTGGAAAGATGAGGTTGCAAAAACAAGAGGGTTTGCTTTGGTAATTATAATGTATAAAAATTATTGTTAAATGGAATTAAAAAGCTTTAGTTACCGGATGTAATTACAAAATAGAAGAAAAACAGAACACCTCTTATATATGTTTAGGCAATTTAATGAATTGGGGACAATTAAATTTATATGAATGAGTTAATTGTCATTTCGTCCCTGCAGTTTGATCACTTATGTCATTTTAGGTCAATGTTCAAAATCGCACCAGTTTCCTCCCTAACGTCTCGAAACGTGCCATTTCAGTCAAAAAAAACTAACCCTAGTTAAAAAACTCAGTTATTACGTATATTTTCATTTTTTAAAGACTTATTATTATTACAAATAATAATAATAATAATAACATCAATAACAATTATGGGAACGATGATGAAGATACAGGCAGCGCCTGTGGTGATATGATGGTGTCGAAGGTGAGTATAAAGGGAATTACGGTGACGGTCGTGGTTACAGGAGGCAAGGGTTGTAATTATGGTGGATGAAGATGGTAATTGTGGTGGATGAAGATGACAAAGATGGTTGTTGTTTCCGGTAATACAAGGAAGACGAATAGGTGATGACGATGATGGAACCGCCGGACACCGGTCGCCTGAGATTATTGGATTTAATCCATTATGGTGGCTAGCGGATTTGAGAAAAATGATCGGAGCTAGATCAGAGGTGTAGCATTGATCGGAAAAGATAACCGGAAACTCGTCGGAGCAGCAGAGGTGGCCGGAGAAGGTGTTACTTTTCTGCGTTTAAAGGGGATACAAATGTGAAGTTGACAGTCATCTTCTGCAAACTAACGGAGATACAAACTTGGCAGGTTCAAACTGTGACCGACTTATGGCCGTTAACGTTTGTAAGTTTGTTTAGCATCATCGTCAAGCTCATTACCATTAAACAGCATACCTAATGATTCTTCTTGTACTACAAGCGAAATGCAGTTCGGGTGAGTAACCCTGTCAGCTCTTGTATACAAGTAAACAAAAGGCAAAAGAATTCTTACGGTTTGCGAAGAATCGAACAAGAAAATAAGAATAAGAAAACTCTAATTACGCTTCAAGGCGAAATTGGTAAAATTAAGAGGTGGTTATGGGTTCAAGGGGTTTGAATGAGGTTAGATGTTTGGGATAAATACCCAATTCGATCAAGAATGGGTAAATGGAATGATTGCGAGTTTGGGAAAAAGATCAAGATTTTTTTTTTTTTTTTGTTTAATTCAACGATCACAGGTTGTAATCGTGTGGGTAATCGATTCGATCTGGTGTATAATTGATTAAATTTGATAGTTCAAGATACACTTAAAACTATTTTACTTATATGTAAATGAGTGTAATTTGTGATAAGATTTGTTAACTATAAGACGCAACAACATTGCCATTGACCTTAGGTGGAGCTGGGAGATAGATGTGTGGTAATACTTGGGGAATCCCTCATGTCACAATTAGGCCTGTCAATTTTGATTGGATCTTGATCCATATCTAATCCAATCCATTTAAATCACTTATTGGATCATAAAATATATCTAATATTCTATTATATTGATTGAACCATGATCCATCCGGATAGATCCATTTCTAATAAATATAAGAGTAAATTACTGTTTTGACCCCTGTGGTTTAGCCACTTTAACATTTCAGCCCAAAAAGGAATATTTTAACATATCAGACCCCGAGTTTGCATTTTATAATGGTTTTGGCCCCTTACACTAGCTTTGTTACTTTTTTGTAGTTAAGTGTAAGGGTAATTATGTCTTTATGAATTTATATACCTTAGGAGCTGTTTTTGATAATTATAAAGTTCTTTAAACATTTAAGAGATTATTAATTAAATTACTCAAGTTTTTTTTTATTATTTCGTTATTTTCACAATTATTATTTAGTAAAATATGTTTTATATATACGAATAAATATTTATTTTCATTAAGCGTTTGTTTTTTATAAACGTCGTTTTTAAAATCATTTGTTTTGTAACCTTTTTTAAAGCTGTATATCGGTTTTAAAATTATTCCTTTTCAAATTGTTTGTTTATTAAAATCGTTCTTTTTAAAATTGTTTGTCTTTTAAAGTTTTTTTTTAAACAATTCATTTAACACCGTTCCTTTTATAATCATTTTTTAAACTTTTTTAAACAATTTTTTTTTAATTGTTGATTTTTAAATGCGTTTCTTTTTAAACCGTTCCTTTTAGAACCGTTTTTGAAATCGTTCATTTTTGTATTCATTTTACTTATAGCCGTTAGAAAAAATGAACTTTAGAAAATGAACGATTTCAAAGTTGAAGAAATTTAAAAACGATCAATTTTAAACAAAGGAGTAGTTTAAAAAACCAAGATTTAAAAAAGGACGTTGATTGAAAAGCAAAACCTTAAAAAATAAGTTAACAAGTGTAAAGTTTTAAAAACAACACAAATTTATGTCGATGATTAGGGTTAAAAACAACTTTCGTTTTAGGTTAAAAGGTTGTGGTGAAGAAATATATTAGATTATCTGCACCTTGCCAGGGCAATCCGGATGGTTATGTTCTCACATTGCAAACATTTAATTCCATGTATAATCACCGTTTGTTAATATAGCCGATATGTAAATTACATTATTTGACTAACCTTGGCCAAATCAATTTGCAAATTCAAAACACTTGCAATGGCTATATTTGTATTATTTTGTGGACCTGTGGAAGTGTGATGCATTAGTAATCTTCTGCATTGAACCCTAGTCATACTCGGGTTACAACAACTTGGAGCTCCAATGTCATGAAGTATGTACCAAATATGTTATCAATCTTTTCATAGTTATAGTTTAACTGTTGAGGCATTGTTGTTACAATCGAATATGCACTAGTATTTACCATAACATGTTGAAGCAACAAAGATTTAGTCCAGCCTTGTTTGAGAATGAAATTGTATTTTAAACATGTGGTGTTTGGGTTGACCGATCATTTGCGGTATTGTTTTGGGACAATTTTGGCGATTGCTTAAATCACGGTCGAAACAGATTTTTGCTAGTATATTTTGGCATGACTTATTTTAGAACGTGATACCGGTTTTTTGCTTTAACCTTTTATTTTTACCTCTTTACATTTAGAACGCGATACCGGTTTTTTGTTTTAACCTTTTAATTTTACCTCTTTACATCAAGGTATTGTATTTCTTTCTATAATTTGTGACTTTGCTTATGTCGAAATCATTTTCAGTAAATACCGGTAAATACTAATGCAATTGTTAAGTCGGTAATTGGCCCTTAGTGATACTCATATGTTTAATAGTGTATGAGTATGAAAATTCATATGGGATTAAACTACAAATTGCCAAATAAAGAGTCAATATTTGAAGTTACCACACATAACAAGAAAGACAATAGTATCATGATGTCCAATAATACAAGTTCCAAAAGTCACTCTCCTACCTTTCAATACTATGGACTAACTTCACGTACTATCAACATCAATATACATTATATTTCGAACAAAATTGTTTATAGTGAATTTCCTTTTTTCGCCAAATATGGGTAAGTATGTCGAGCTGAAAAGATCTACCATGAGGGGAAATTGTAGGCCAACAAAACACACAATGGGAATGATAGCTAATCCGCAAATCGGAACAAGCATCCATGGTTTTCTGTCACAGAAGACAAGGAAAAGGGTTGCACTGAAGGCTACCATCATGGATGTTGTAGAAAGTAATAAGGAAAAAAGTCCGATAAACAATTTGGATGGCAAACTGACTAGAAAGTCTTTCTCGGAAAAACGTGCAGTTAGGATAGACAAGAACACTAGTAGTGCCGTACTAGATGAGAATAATGAGATTGCATCTGATACAGCAAATATAATGAATGCAACTTCTTTTCTAAACAAGGGGGTCCCATTTTCTTGATGGCTTCCACCTGGTACTGTAATTGCAGCTGCAGCAGTGATGCTACATGACTCCGATGTGGTCTTCATCCATTGTTCTCCTTCCTTCACCAAGTCCTTGTGTTCCCTTGTGAAAACCATATCTGGTGTCTCCTTAGAAATGTTCTCCTGATTAATATATGTAGGAATCACAAGTTTTTTCACTTCCTATAAAATTAGTTGAACTCTGTTATTCTGCAGAAAAATAACTTAATACTTCACTTACCATAATAGTTTAGTTACTATGTACCTCATGCCATTGAAGCTCTCGCTGTAATTGTAATGCTGCACCTGTTCTCTGAATGAGTACACTTGAAGGCGCCAATCTTCCGGCCAAGTGCAAGATATTGTTCTTGGAAGAGTCTTTATACACTTTTTGAAGATTCTTACACTCGTCGAAGTCATAGATAAGGTTGTAAATTTTTTCTGAACGGTTTATTATTGCTAACTGAATTATGTCATACCCATTGTTATCTTTACTTCGAATTGCTTCAGGTGATCTAGATAAAATCTCATCGACAACGTAATAAGCATTTTGACATGCAGCCTCAAGAATTGGTCGAGTATAAATGCGGTGATGAGTATCCGAGCAATTTAACTTGTCTATGTCATCACATAGCTTGAAAAGAAATTTTTTTGCTTCTTCCTGTTCAATAATCTTTTTCTCGATTTTCTTGATGGGTGGAACTAAAAGTAAAGGAAATTCAGTTTAAAAGATTATCAATTACGTTAGAAGATAAAAATATAATACTAAATTAGCAAGGAGTGAATTTACTATATAATTTTACAAGCTAGTACATTGCCGCCCTTCCACAAGAGGTAATAAAGCAGAAGCAATGGGAAACAAGCGATCACTATGAAGAGACATATAAATGCCATGGCCGAAACAACTATCAACAATATCAATAGTACTGTACACGCAAATAAGATAATTAAAAAAAAAGTATAATTCACTTTTAGATCAAATATACTAGTGGAATTCCCTAGCATCTTGTGGTAGAAATTCAATTGGTATTTGGTGTTCTATACGGTATCAGTACGGTACTGCACTTTGTATACCAACCGAAAAAGAAAACCCAAAAATATAAAGTCATGATATATAGCTAAAAGAATATCAACACGTGTTTACATCCATAAAAAACCATATAAATGAGTATCGGTAGCGGGTCCGATAATATAGGTACCAATGTTGTTTGAGCGGAATTGATTCGGTTCATCACAAAATCGGTACATCATCGGCACTCACTTGCTATAGTGTATGATTAAAAAAAACTATATTAAATTTGGGCACAACTTTGTTTTAACATTTAGTGGCATGCTACTGAAGTTGTTCGGTTCTAGTTATTTCGGTTTGGTTAATTCAGTTATGTGCTCACTCCTAGAACAAAAAATCAATTATGTTTGACCTGTTTGATTTTGAATAATTTTTTTATTGGAACGTAATAAAAATAAGCATGTCGTAGCGGTATATTTGGTAATTTATGTTATTAGAATCACGAAAAGGGTAAATTTAACACTTAATTAAAAAAAGAAAAAATTACTATTCGAGTCTCTATTTTTTTTTATAAAAATTTAAAATTTAATTTTATATATGAACTGGCCGAGTTACATCAATATCGCAGGTAAGCGAGCAACAAGCTGCGCCACTACCCCTTTCTTAATAGCAAACCCTAGCCTATTAAAGACAAACCCCTGCCCCCTGTTGATGAGCAACTGCTGTGGACAACCTTTTGGACCCTAGTCAACAAACGGATAGCTTCTGGAGCTAGGGATCCAAAGGTGTCGAAGGCGAAGGGGACAAATGCATGTTGGTTATCAGCACAGGCTTTAGCGTGTTTATCCACCTTTTTTTATTCCGCTTTCCTTATAGCTTGTCCTGCTACAAACCCGCTTTCCCTTAAAACAGCTAAGGGGGAGACTCATGTGAGATCCACACAAGCATGTTTCCCTCCCGCCCAGCCAAAGACGAGCAGATCTGCTGGCCTCAATGTAGATCTCCCTTCCATGGGATCTGTAAGGAAATTCACAGGGGCCTCCTCTTGGCAGAAATTCCCGCTCTCCTCAAGATGTCCCCTAAAACATCCCTCACCCAGTCATGCCGATATTTGAACCCAGGGAGCTCCTTACAATGAACAGCATGCTCCCCGTATTTATCCATGCAGGCTTTATGGCAGATTGGGCAGGTTTCGTCTTCTGGATACATAGGGATCATCAGCCGGTATTTGAGGATAGCCCTATACTCAACAGCCGACATGCATTGCCCCAGTCCCTCGATCGGGATAACAGTCAAAAAGTCTTGCGCATGGGGGCATTTCAAGCACTCAATCACCGCCTTCTGGCGGGGAGACAAATCAAATGCTTCTCCCAGACTCCGAGCGATTTTGTCAAATAGGGCATTCGCCAAAGTTTTTTGTGGCTATGAGGGGGCGGTGTCCATATTAGAGAAACCGCCAATATCAAAGTCTGGAAGAGAGACACTTAAGTACTCAAGGGCTTGTTGGTAGTCTACGTCAAGCTTAACAACCCCACTGTTCCGAAGGATATGGTCTTGCAATACACACGACTGAGCTCTAGACGCCACAAAAGCATAAACTCCAACATCCCGAGCTGAGAGGAGGCCCAAACCACCCAGACGCATCGGCAAAGATGCCAAACACTGAAGGTCACCGAAGTAGGACCCCCCACAAACAACAATGTCTTCGATAGCCTCTCGAAGACCATCGTCAAAACAGGATACCGCATTTGCCATCAAGTGGGGTTGGCAGGTCCGCAGCCCAAACAGTAACTTAGCTACCCCCATGCATGACCTTAAATGGAGAAGCTCACACTAGGGGTCCTAAAGGCAGGGCAAGAGTTTCATAAGGTCAACCGCTATCAATGCCCGCCGCCCTGCTAATTCCCCGATAAAAACAGAATCTCGGCTAACCGCCTCCCCCCCAAGGAGCTTAACCCCCCACTCAGGTCTACCTATCCCTCTCGGGAAAAGGTCGTCTTGAACCTTGAGACCGTCACACGATGGCCAGTACACTTCCGTTTTCTTAATATTGAGATGGAGCCCGAGGGATGGTCCCTCCGTGTTGATGATGTCCAAGGCTTTAGCAACTTCCACTGCATTACCTATAATCGTGCCATCATCCAAATACCAAGCATGAAAGGGGAGGTTACAGTGCTCCTGGACACGGAGAACAAGGGGGTGTAAGGCTAGGGCAAAGAGAAGGGGCCCCAAGGGATCACCTTGTTGCACTCCAGTGGTAGCCCCAAAACACTCGCTGCCAACATATAACCTAGCGGGTTGGGCGTACAGAAATTGGACCCACCGATAGATAGATGGGCAATGCTGGTGGACCTGTTGGAGGAACGTTGAGCGGTCAACCATGTTGAAAGCATTGGTGAAGTCTACCGTAAGCAGGGCCATGGACCCATCCTCATGAAAAGAGCTCAGGAACCTGTTCGCACTATGAAGCACCGCCTCCGCCCCATTTGGTGTACCAACCCCGAATTGAAAATCCCCCAAATACTGGCCATTTCCTTCCCAACCTTCTTCATAGCCACCTTAGAGACCAACCTACGCCAGATGCCCCCCACGGCGATAGGCCTAATACCGTTATCAGGTTTCAATAAGGGGGTGAGGGGGGCTGAGGCCACAAACTCGGCCAACACCTTAGGGCAAAGCCCCTCAAGCCATAGGTTGACGACTCCAGTAATAGCTGTGAGTAGACCCGAGGAACTTAGCGAAGCCTCACAACCAATAGCGTCCAACAAGTGTTGGGCCCGCATCCCATCTCTGCCACAAGATGTCCCTCTAGGGAAGGATTGGATACATTTAAGCACGCAATCCCTTGCTGCAATAATAGTGGGTTGGACAATAGGGTTGGAAGGCAGTGATGGGGGTGGCACCACAGGATGTTTATCAATAAGAGCTTTCATGGTCGATTCTCCAAATGGGGCAACCCCACTGGAACACAAAACTTTGGCGGCCGCCGTAAAATGCCCATCCCTGACCTTCCGCAGGCATTGCTTGATATTGGGGTCCTTTTTATTGTGTTCGCCCCTTCCGGAATCCCTCCTAGGAACCCCAGCGTCCCCCTCACTATTCAGGAGAGAAGATACCAGATCTGTGAAACCAGACCCCTCTTTCCACAATGCAAGCGCCTGCAAGATGCTGCTGCACTGCAAGGATTTTCTATTTCCTGATCTCCGCTCTTGCCTGGAAGAAGGCCTGACAACCCTCAGTGTACAACACGACAACAAAAGCAACTGAACCCAGTTTTCAACAGAGCCCGGAGACGCCACCACTTTACGCAGGGCACCCGTTAAAACCTGAGCGAACGCCAGTCGACAACTGGGGGGATGCATTTAACGGTTTGAAAACGGAGGGAAAAAACACGCTCGAGAAGGGCAACATCGGTTATCACCCCTTCCGAGGAGATTGTAAAAGTGTCGGCTACCACTTGACATGGCTTCCTAATCCCAACAATGAAATCGTCCACGTCCCCCGAGATTGGAGCAAAAGACACCATCTCATCACCATGCTTGCATCCCCTACTAAGGGCATGCATAACCATGCACTCCCCACATAACCATTTGCCTCCAGCCCTTAGGACTTCCCCCACATCTAGAAAAAGGTCCAAATCCTTAGTTATAGCCTCTTTCACATAAATCTTCCTGTTTTCAGTCTTAAGGTGGGTGCTTTGCATGTGTTCAAGAAGGCGAAAAAACCCACTAGACCCCGGTTTACCATCCTTGCATTCGTAGAAATGCTTAAGGGGGCAAGCCCTTAACCCATTATCACACGCTGACGTCAGTCCAACGGTCTTGACGTTTCTACCTCTACGCGCGGGGGCCATGCGCAGAGTCAAACGCAAACAAAAAAAAGACACAATAAACGGCCAACTCGAAGGGAGTTAGGGGTAGAAGAAAAACAAACACAGGGAGCAAAAGAAAAGACCCTTTATAAGACGGGGGAGGGTAGCAACCCCAAGTTGCCCACCCTCAAAAACGCCCCCTGTCCAAACGCGTCACCCCATAACAAAATCAAAAAGATATAAAACCTATTTATTATTATCTCAGCTACCGTTTTTTTTTTTTTTATAATCAATAACAAGTGAAACTTGTTTTAAAAACCAAGCAACCCTATTGTTGAAATCAAAATTTATTTTGAAATGCTGGTAACCCTAATGCCCATATACAGCCGCCAACCACAAGCTATCTCTTAATCAAACCCTAAATATGAAACTTTTTCAACAGCCGTCACCCACATAACACTCTCTCTGTTCTTCTTACTAATACCAACACTAAAAACAAACTTAAAACCAGTTTTGGCGGAGTGCCGATGAAACTGAAATTGGGTGTGACAAAATGGTTTCACGGTGGTGTTTGAGGGATTGATGGCGGTTGAAGTTGGTGGTGGACTATATAAATATATTGGTTGACTATATGAAGTTGGCGGTTGAAACAACAAACAAGAAACTAGAATCCTAATAATCTGCTTCTACGCTTTTTCTTAAATAAAATTGCCGAATTTGAAACTTGGCTGGAATAATTTCGCCAGAATAACGACCCCGGAAAAAAGTTAACTTACCGGCGTATTAGTCAAATACGCCGGCAACTTGAACTCTCGTTCAAGATTTAAACAAGCCGGAAAAATTAAACTTGCCGGAAAATTGAAAATTTGCTGGAAAAATGAAAAATGAAAAAAACAGTGGAAGATTGAGAGGTGTAAATGAAAATTTGCTGGAAAAATGAAAGGTAGACGAAAATTTCAATCCCTGAGTCCCTAAACGTTTTTTTTTTTTTTAAATCTTTGAGTCCAATTTGTTAACTCCGTTTGAATTTTCTATTAGTGTTTCATTAAAAGACCAAAATGCCTCAGTATTATTATTATTATTAGTGTTGAACTAGAGTACTTTTTTTTTGTGTACTTACTTTAGTTTAAAACTACAATTACTGTATTTATTTGTATTTTTAGTAGGTTAATCTCAATTACATTAGAACACATGTAATGTTAATTTATTTAATGAGTTGTGTTTACCTGTAGCTAGTACAAGGAACATTGGCCACATAAATACCAGCTCAATACATACTGAACAAATGTCTTGGCTATCAATACTCTCACGTAACAAGCGTAGACAGCTGGTATATTCTCTTACTACAACCAAAGGTGTTTTACGCAGCACTTCCAGAGTACTTTTCAAAGCTAAAATGTAAAACCACAAACAATTACCCTTAAAGTACAGATAAAAAAAAAAAAAAAAAAACCAAAAAGAATAACAAATCAGGAAGTTTATAAACCATTAGAAACATACAAGGATAGAAAAGTCTTTCCCCATCGTTTAACCCACTTGGAAAGGTTTTGGCTAACGCCATCAGTACCTCGTCACTTTCTGAAGCAGCCTTGGGACACTGATGCAAAAACTGAGTTGCTAAACCTGCCAGCATAAACAAGAAAATGTCATTGTTCAAACCAGTATGTTTTTGTTTATTTTATATATTAACTAGTATACTTACTGTATTTTTTTGCAAAAATAGCATTAACAATAAGGTCTACGGCAGTACTGGATGAAGAAGAAATTGTGGTATAATCATTGGAAGCTTCCAACAAACATGCAAGGGTATCAAGATGCATATTACGATGAGCTTTATCCAAGGGGAGATCACCAATATTATCTTTAATATGTAACAGATTGTCGTTTTTCTCAACCAGGAGTTTCGCTGCTTCTGTGTTGCCAACAATGGCAGCAATTTGAAGTGCTGTGCTTCCATCAGAATCTCTCTTTATAAGTAATTGTTCCTTATCTAGTTTACCACGACCAAGCCAATCTTTCATGATCTGATTACGTCGACGTAATCCAACAGCAAAGTGAAGTATGGTGCTACCATCACTACTGACTGGCTCTGTTGTTAGGCTTTTATCTTCGTTTAGCATTGATTCTATATCTATGGAATCCCCCTTTATAATAGATGATTTGAGTTTCTTCAATTTCTTCTTGCGTTTAATTTCTTCATTCTTTGTTCCCATTTCTATTGAAATTGTGTTTTCACGCGCTATTTCTATTGAAATTGCGCCTTCATCAGTTGTGTTTGTTTTTATTGATTCAACGTCTATGTCTTCTTCTTCGGTTTTTGCATCTGAATCTTTTGGAGCTGAATCTGTATACCATTTGAAAATTCCTTTGTCATGCATGGTTAGATACTGTACACAATTAAATTTACACCAAGTATTTACCTTTTCTAGAAAAATTTTGTTTGCACTAATTTTGATATTTTTTTGAACGGTAAAAATTTGGATCACTGGCGTATTATCGTGCCACCAGTGGAACACCCGATCATACACTACTAGAGAAATAGGTATTTGCTACCACATTTTCGGTCGCAAAACGGTAGCAATTGCTCTTTTGCCACCGTTTTGCCACCAAAAACTCGGTGGCAAAAGCACACGTAGCAAATGCCCTGTTGCCACCTATTTGCTACCGTTTTATTTTTTGCTACCGTTGATTCGTCACCGTTTTGCTACCGCTTTTTGTCACCGTTTTGCTACCACATTTTGTTTTGCCACCGTTTTGCTACTGCTATTTTGCCACCTTTTTGCTACCGCTTTGTCACATTTTACCACCGTTTTGCTACCATTTATGATATTCCATTCTATAAATTGGCTATTCCATTTCATAAAAACATTACAATTTATAACTTGTTGCCATTCCATTAAAATGTAAAAATTTATAAATCCAATATAAACATCCAAAAATCCAAACTAGCATCTTACAGTTCAGTTCCTTTCCATCCAATTGAAGTAACTAAACTACAATCTTTTTGCAACACTTTGTTCTAAAGCATTACAAGCATTGAAACTCAAAACAGAACTCACACTACCATTCTATGGTTTTCTGATGTTTTAGTTTTGATGAAGGGAACATCGTGACCGCCGCCACCGACACTGCAAAAAGAAGTTCATTATTCACTGATTAAAGCATAGACTTATTCTAATTAATTTATAAAACGCATCCTGAACAGAACTTACAGAGGATAAGCCAAACTAATCACCAAGCTGCAACACAAAATACACAAAACAAAACAAAATAAGCAAGTACCTTTAAGGCGGGTCTGAGTTATCAGTCCATGAATGTGAAGTAAAGGAACCTCAAAACAAAATAAGCAAGTACCTTGAAATGTCATTCCCACAAGTCTAGACAAATGTTGACCAGGTTACCATGTTCTTGTACTACAGAGTAGAGAGATATTGTAATTGTTCAAAAGTAGAGGGGTTAGTATGAAATTGCAAGTAAAGACCTACCCATGAAGTGGGGCTCGTATGTACCTGCAAGTAGATAACTATCATAACAGAATCACGAAAATGGTTAGCTTGTAACAGTTTGTCCTTAGCAGAGGTACATAAACCCGACTTTTAATTGACATGCTGATCATATATCTCTCCTCGATCTTATTTATTCTTTATCCTAGATATCTATATAATCAAGTACCACGACAAATATAAAAAAAACATGACGGTAATCACATAAATTAGAACAGATACAAAAAAGAAGATATTTCTAGCATTTCAATCCAAAATGCTAGCCGTAATCGAACATAACCGTGGTATTATTTTTACTTACAAATGACGTCGTTATTGTTTACTTACACGATGACTGTCAATAAAATAGCCAAACTGATCATGGAGGCAACAAATGCTGCAGTTCCCAGTTCGATCCAACAATGTCATAGATGCTTGTACTGACAACTGCCAAGGAGCCAGATCAACGGAGGTACAACTTCATGTCATTGCTTGTCCTAAAAATTCGTCCAAAAGCAATAAATATTAATGACAAATGAGTAACTTTACATGCCCTGATATAGAAAACAAGAAATTAAGGTACAATAATAGAGATGTCATTAGGGGTAACGAAGAGAATTAGAAGTGGAACTTAAAATACACATATTCTTCTATTATTTTGTATATCTATTCTTGGCCTACACCATAAGGTTATCCAACCCTTTCACTAACATCCAAAATCAGTCCCAACATGACCCACAAGTCAGAAAAGATACCACACAATATCCATCATGGTCCTCTGTCCGATTCCGTCTTCAAAGATTACTCATTTTATAGATAATGTTGGCTTTTAGTTGAATAAGCAAACTACTCAATAACACGAAAAGAAGTTTCTTACATAAGAGTGGCTTCCCATCCAACCCAGAACATGTCGCGAAAGAAGAGCAATATATTGTTCCATCGCGAACGAAAAGGTCTCGACGAGCCATCATGTGGCAAATGGCCATAGGCGATTTGAGCCAGCTATCGGACCCGAATTCCATAATTCGTCCCAATTTTGGTGATTTCAATTCTTTCCTTTTTTACTATAAAGCGTGTAAATCATTTCTGTTCTATGAATGTACAGATATATAATAAAAAACTGAATAAGGTGATAGCGAAAAGTTTATACCAACTGGCGCGAGCAGACACCTTGAGAGCCATCGGTTGCGGCTCAAAGCAAGACCCTTCAATGGCAACCCTATGAAGCCCATATAACTCTACCTTCACTTCATTATCAATCAAACTCACAACACCACTATTAACCTTAGCAACAATCTGTAAAAAGTAAAATCTAGGGTTTGAAAAAGTAAAATCTAAGGTTAATAGTGGTGTTGTGTGTAATTTGAAACCAATACAATTCGGTCATCTGTTTTCGTACGCAGATGACCTAACAAACGAGCTAACACATGCATCTTCCCAGATAATTCGACCCATGCTCCATCTCCACCGGTCCAAGATCCAGATCTAACAAAAGACATAAAGTAAGATGAATATAAAATAATTATAATAATCGTGATATACTATTAATAACCAGCTTACCTTCTGGCAAACATTTCTGGAGGGAAAAAGCGCATACAGCCCTCAAACTCATAACAAGATTTAGTTTTTGTAACAAAACCATGCAAGAAGTAAATGGACAGTCGTTCTTGAACTACTCGAGACCTTTAAGAAGTACTTTTTTGCTCTTTAGAAAACGCTTTTGTTAAAACACTCGTATCCACACCATAACAAGATTTAGTTTCTGTAACAAAACCATGCCAATCATCCATACGAGCACGGCTGGGATACCTACAATTAAATACAAAAACAATTTAAACATAGACTTGAGGAATCAATATCATACAAATTATAAAACTTGTGAAATAACTTACATAACACCAGTTGGTTTCAGCCAACGATCATGTGCCCAAATTATAGAATCAAACATAGATTCTCGCAAAAGAAAATATCGCATCCACTTGAAGATGATTACATCAAATATAAATTAGTTTTAAATATGAGAAAAATAGTCACCAATGCATATCTGTATGACTGTAGCATTCTTACAAGACTCAATTCGATCAAAACTCTAATAACAAAAAGTTGAAAAGAATCTCAGGTATGAGTAAACGTTAATGGAATCAAACTTTTCGATCAAAACTCATTATGCCTCCTAATTATCGTGGCACTCTTTGACTCTGAACCAGGATCCTGTACACACCCTACGGAACAAATACAATTTAATAGATTATAAACCCTAGCTAATCTAAGGATCAAAATTCAAGCTATAAAAACGGAAAATAAACTATCTGTGAGCTAATTTACCTGATAACTCAAAATTCACCAGTAATCAGCATAAACCGACAGTAATCTGCTCATTCAATCATCTAAATAACAAAAAAATAATTCAAACGGCATATAGACTACGATAACACATAAATTTTCCATTGAAATCAATTGAAACTGATGAAACAAATACAAATTATAAACCCTAAAACATCAGTCATGACCAAAATATACAATCAATTAAACCTAAAACCTAATAAACCCTAAAACATCAGTCATGACCAAAATATACAGCCAATTAAACCTAAAACCTAATAAATCAAGTAGCCAAACAACAACAAATCAATTTCAGTGTAAAAATCTGCTACAAATTGATAGGCAATTAAACAATTATCAACGAAATCAACAGTCTAAATTCTCAACAGATTACATATGTACAGTTTTCGGATTAACAATAGTCTCAACGAAATCAATAGTCAACAAACCCTAACTAATTGATCAAATTGAAGATCATCACCTTGCTAAACCCTAATATGCGAAAATGATCTGATGCAGATTGTACTCGTATCATCATTCATCAATGCATCGACATGATTTGAACGAATATAAACGTATATAAAGAGAAAGTTGTAACCTAGAAATCAAAAACAGGTGTATATTGAACCAGAACTTTAAGATTCGACTGAAATTACCTGATTGAAGAACGGTTCGTATCGTGTTCAAATTCGATTGACACTTGTCGCTACCTAATCGTGTTCGAGATTCAGTCGTTTAATAATGACCTAATCGTGTTCGAACTCCATTGAAGGAGGAGATGAGGCGGAGGATATAGGGCGGAGGAGATGAGGCAGGGGAGATAGGGCTGAGGAGGCGGATCGATTTATGCGTGTGATATAGGAGGGGTAAATGAACATCTTGCCACACTATAAAAGCTTCCGTGGGAAATTGGGGCTTAATTTGCTACCATCGTTTTTGGTAGCAAATTTAGGTGGCAGTTGCCGTTTATTGTAGTAGTGATATCCATCTCTACTAGGCAATAATGCATATACACCAATTAAGGAGAAAACCCAATAAATATGGGAAAACTTCACCCTGTAGGAATCAAACCCAATTTTGATTTAACTCGAATGTGAAATAATGAAAAATTTTAAAGTGGTCGAACCATAAGAAAGTTAGAAGATAGGGTTGTGTTTCCGAGCTTATTAGTTATATTTATCAATTAAATGGTTTTTTTTTTTCATGTTTATCTAGGAGCGTCCGATTAAGAGATTAACGTTGTCTTTCTGAGTTTACCCGACCCAACCCTAACCGAAAAACTCAATAATTATCAATAGATGACCGACAGTAAAAAATTTTGACCCGTGTGAAAAAAATTCCTATATCGATCCACGCCGAATCTCAGCAACTTTCCCCTCTGTAACCTTTAATTCCCTTACAACCCCATATTAATTCCAATAAATCCAAAAAGAAGTAATTCCCAGTTTAAGAATCATATCAACCAAAGAAACAATACTCGTTTGAAGAATTTGGCAAGACTTTTGACCAACAATATTAAAGAACACGACTGTTGTGTTTCATTAGCGTTGAGGGAAAATTACCTAAGGGCTAAGCGGGAGGCTAAGAAAGTATTAACGGAGGCAAAGAACACAGCTTATAAACAAATGTTTGATCATTTGGAAACAAAGGAAAGAGAACATAATATGTTTAAGATCGCCAAAGCTAGGGAACGTCGAAGGCAGACTCTAGGAGTAGTGAAGTTTATAAAGGGTGAGAATGGACGTGTTTTAGTAAAGGAAGATGACCTTAAGTTGTGATGGCAAACCTATTACCATAATTTTTTCAACGAGGGAAGGGCTTGCCAACAAGAAAGTAACAACCACACTACTCAAAGGAGAGAACAAAATAATTGCTACTGTCGGAGGATCACACAAGGAGAAGTCAGTAATGCGCTTAGGAAGGTGGGAAGGGCTAAGGCAGTCAGTTTAG
This sequence comes from Helianthus tuberosus, assembly GCA_030545235.1. Taxonomy (NCBI): domain Eukaryota; kingdom Viridiplantae; phylum Streptophyta; class Magnoliopsida; order Asterales; family Asteraceae; genus Helianthus; species Helianthus tuberosus. The sequence continues at coordinate 124,608,569 of CM060441.1, read as the reverse complement.
ACAACATACCGATTGAGGTGTGAAAGTGTCTAGGAGAGGAAGGAGTTCAATGGCTAACTACTTTGTTTAATCTTATTTTTAAATCTGGAAAAGTGTCAGACCAATGGAGAAGTAGTGTTGTAGTACCTCTATATAAGAACAAAATGGACGCCCAATGTTTTGGGAACTACAGAGGGATTAAGCTGCTAGGTCATACTGTAAAATTATGGGAAAGGGTTATTGAGACTAGAATTAGAAAAGAAACTCAGGTTACAGTAAACTAATTTGGCTTCATGCAAGGGAGGTCAACTACTGAAGTTATTCACATTTTGAAGAGATGGATGGAAAAGTATAGGGAGATGAGATGGGATCTACATATGGTGTTCATTGACCTTGAAAAGACATACGATAGTGTGCCACGTAGACTGGTTTGGGATAGCTTGGAGGTTGGAGGGCTCCCAGGGAAGTATATAGACATAATTAAGGATATGTATGATAAAACTGAAACTAGGGTACGTGCTCCTGCAGGGGATACTGTTTCCTTCCCTATGGAGGTATGACTCCACCAAGGGTCTGCATTGAGTCCGTTTCTTTTTGCAGTTGTCTTGGATGAGTTGTCCAAGTCGATCCAGAAGACAGTTCCGTGGTGCATGTTTTTTGCAGATGATATTGTGTTACTTGCGGAGACTAGACAAAGCCTGAATACAATGCTAGAGGAACGGAGAGTAGCTCTAGAGAACAAGGGTTTAAGGATTCGCAGACCTAAAACGGAGTACCATCACTGTGATTTTAGTGGTGTAGGCAATGATGAGGACAATCAGATCATTATTGCAAGTGGTTCCACAAGTAACTAAGTTCCGATATCTAGGATCGTTTGTGCAAAGAGATGGGGGGGATCGATAGTGACGTAACCCATCACATCCAGGCTGGCTGGTGTAGGTGGAGAGCAGCCTCTGGGGTTTTGTGCGACAAGAGGTTCCCATCTAAATTAAAGGGAAAATTCTATAGGGTGACGGTTAGACCTGCTATGTTCTACGGGATAGATTGTCGTGCCATCAAAAAGACACAAGCGCGCAAAATGGAGGTAGCAGAGATGAGAATGCTAAGGTGTATATGTGGCCACACAAGATAAGAAATGATGTATTAAAGGCAAGGTTAGGAGTAGCTAGTATAGCGGATAAGATAAAGGAGAGGAGATTGAGATGATTTGGTCATGTGAAGAGGAGGTAGTTGGCAGAGCTAGTTAGCGCAGTGGAAACCCTCACTTTGGAGGGGAAGAGTAGAGGCAGGCATAGGTTGACCTGGGATGAGCGGATTAGGCAAGATTTAGTAGAATTGCACCTCTCTGAGGACATGGTCAAGGAAAGGAGTATGTGGAGGCATACGATTAAGGTTAAAAACTTTTAGGTAGCACTATTGTGTCCTAACTCTCTCTTAGGGACTTAGATTTTTCCTATACTTTAGGGACTTTGCATAGGATTGTCACCTTGTATTTTATGCATATTTACTCTTTTTGTTGATATATCTAGCTTTTTTACGTGTGCACTTCTACCACTTCCTATTGATAGCTTACTGTGTATTGCATTTTCTAGTTTTGTTTATTTGCTTGTTGTTTGTCTTAGAGTCGTATGTCTCTCTTGAAGCAGCCTCTCTATCCCTAGGTATAGGGGTAAGGTGTGCCTACATCCCACCATCCCCAAACCTTATCAATAGCTCTGCTATGTATGTGATTTACTGAGTATGGTTGTTGTTGTTGTTTACTGCTATGTTTCATTAAAAATCTGGACTAAAAAAACGTACCTTCTTGCAAACAAATAGCAGGACCATAGTTGGATTGTAGTTTTTCCCAAACAGCTTTGACGGAATCGAGATAGAAGACTTCTAAAAGTGCATCTTCACTAATAGAACCAAAAATCCAACCTCTGACAAGATTGTCATATTGTCGTCTTACCGAGATCTCTGTGCCATAATCTCTTGGCCCAACAAATGTGTCATCAAGTATGCCACACATATTAATACTGTTCAACAGGCAAAGCATTTGCGCTTTCCATAGAAGGTAGGTGTGTTTGTCTGAAAGTTTCACTGAAACGAAGTTGGATACATTAGTATTTGATGCAATCAGAAGAGCGTTTGATGAGCCCTCCATTTGAATAGATAGATGTACAAGTTTGTAGATCTTTGATGTCTATTTAAAGGTATATGAGAAGAATGAGGGGATTTTATTGGATACATTTAATCCAATCAAATTTAACTTCAAATTCAATAAATTTTAACAATATTAACGTTAGTTGTTGATTGTCAAGTACCCACCATGAGTAGTTGTTGCTTGTCACTACCCACAGCGAGTAGTTGTTGCTTGTTTTGCAGTGTGGAAGTCTTCCATGACGGCTAACTAACTGAGAGCGACTACTTGATTCATGAATTAAAAACATAATAATCTCAAACTTCTAGAAAAACACGAGTACATACTTTCAGTTTTTTAAACATCTTTCAGTTTTAAGAAAAAACAGTGCAGTTCATTTTTCCAGTATGTCCTTGCCATTAAAACTGGATCCCACTTTTGGTACTAATATTTCAGAATAAAGTTATGTATCTAATAAATCACATCTTTATTTAAGAGAATGTAAACAAATATGTTAAATCCTATATTACATAGTTTCAAATTAAATAAACTTGATAAAAAGATATCATATTACATAAGTTGGAGCAATCTACAAATTGGTGTATTTAAGTAATATCATTCATTAATTTCAGTATTCATTCATGGAATGGAAAGGATCATTATATATATTAATATAAAGTGTTCATGAATAGTAATCTAAATTTTAAATATTATTATAACTTTTTTTTAATCTTTAATATTTTATTATTATAACCTAATTTTTAAATATTACTATAGCTTTCTTAATCTTTAATATTTTATTATTATAATATCATACTTGGATAATAATAACATATAGTTTTTCAGTTATTTTGTTATTATAATTAATTTAGTTTGTTTTCTCTTATAGCTAAGATATGATATTTTATATATTAACATCGTTTATCATTTTATTTATTCTAATAATATAGTGCAATGTTTTATAAAACTTCGAATGTACTATTGCGACATGTTTATTACATCTGTGTTTCGTTAAATTGAGCCGATATTGTTCGAACAATTACTTTTTTACGACTTTGGTAGCGGTATTGAGTACCTTTTTATATCATATGCTATAGCGAGTGTCGGTGATGAACAAAACTGATACCGTCCAAACAACATCGGTACCATGTCGATTTTGGCCGAACATCGGTGTTGATATTTGTACTTTTAAAATCTTATCAATATTCATTTTTATAGTTTTCTATCAATTTAAACATCTGTCGATATCCTTTTGGGCATATCATGACTTTTTTGGGTTTATCTTTCGATCGCTATACAAAGTGCTGATTACGGTACCGATACCTTATTGAATCGAACCGATGCTGACCGACTTTACGCCGCAACGCGCGGGGAAGTCCCCTAGTTTAGGATTATAAAATTATGAATGTGACGTTGTCACCCATTTATTATTGTCTGTATTACGATATAAATTACTATATATTATTACTATATATTATTATATATTAATAAACGAATAAAAATAAATAAAAAATTTAATATTATAATAATATATATTTCTTTTAATATTTTTATTATTTTAATATTATAATAATTGTTTTCTTCACTTTTTAACTTTAATTCTTTTTTTAATATCAGGGGTTGGGATAAGCTTGGTGTCAACCGGTATCGAACCAGTACTGGTATCGAAAATACCGGGACGGTCCTGTTCATTATCAGTACATGACGGTAAAAACCGGCACTAATACAGAAAATGCCAAAAGTTGGTGCCGATTTGATATTGGAAATCTTTTGGTTCGGGAAATTCAGTGCTGCTACCCGGTATCATTTGCTCATCCCTGACTACGGTTACCATACGAACAACGGTATCGTACAACTTTTTTTTGTTGATTTTCTTCAACTTTTAATTTTTTTCTTTTCTTAGTTTCAGGAGTAGGGATGAGCTCGGTGCCAACGGATACAGAATCGGTACTGATACCGAAAATACCGGTTACGGTACCCGAATATGAAGGTAAAAAACCGCAGTGAACCAGTACCATGAACGCCAAAAGTCGGTACCGAATTGGTACTTAAGATCTTTCGGTTCGGCAAATTTGGTACCGGTACCCAGAACAATTTCCTCATCTCTGACCACGGGTTTCATACGAACAACAACGTTACCATACAACTTTTTTTGTTGATTTTCTTTTGGTTATCTTTTAGTGTTTTTTTCTACATTTTCTTTTTATTCTTATCAGCAATTCGGTTCGCAACACGCTCATAGTTATTTCAAAACACATGTAAACACAGACTAAATAACAAAGGAAATTCACCGCAACACGGCGAACTTTTTAAAACCTAGTTGTATTTAAAACTAAACCGCCATGATGCGCGGATATAATTTAGGGTAAATTACACTATTCGTCCTTTATGTTTGTATCAGATTGCAATGGATAGCCTTTAACTTCAATAATTACGATCACAATCCTTTATTTGGAAACTTAATACATCATTCGTCCTCTACACTAACAAGGTTAAAATTTTCAGTTAAGTCTATTCACTCATGGCCAATTTAGTCTTCTTACCAATTTAATGTAATTGTAAAATTTAAAACAACACTTAATATTTACCCTCACTCCCTCCATCTCTTTCTCTCAACTCACACTCTCCCCCTCACCCTCTTTAAATCATGGGAAATAAAACCACCGCCTCTTACCACCAATAATCACCACCAAATCGGCACTGGCTTTTTTCCGGTCAGGTGAATGTGACTTACTAGATCGGTGACGCAGGGGCGGACCCACGTTAAGCGGAACGGGTCCCAAAAAGTAGTATAAACGGTATATAAAATTTTCTATGGACCCCATAAAATAATTTAGTTGGACCCCATAACAATTAGAGTGAGCCTGGTGCATTGGTAAAACCCCTTGTTTACATTCAAAAGGTCCTGGGTTCAATACCTGTTTCTTTCATTTTTTTGGGGTTTTTTTTAAACTTGACTTTAAAATTCGGTATTTTAATAGCTGAATGTGTAGTAAATGAATGAAAATTGACTTTAAAATTGGGTATTTTAATAGCTGAATGTGTAGTAAATGAAACTTGTAGTTTAGTTATGATATTGTTTTCTATTATGTTTCTCGACCCGACCCGAACAACGACCGATCCAAAAAATTTGAACACCGGAAAAATGGGACCCCATTGTCCAAAAATCCTGGGTCCGCCACTGCGGTGACAGATACGACACAACCGTTTATGCAACAATTGGCACCACCAACCGGAGGAATAGGAGAAGAACCCAGGATCTAGATATGAAAATCACTTCGGTTCACGTAACATTCCTCTCACCGGAAAAGGTGTTCCGTTTCGTTGCACGGATCTAGATCTGAAAATCACTCTGGTTCATGCAACAGTTGTCACTGCTGCAAGCGAAGGTACGTGAATCACACGCGCCACCGTTTCTGCAACATATTGCATTTTCCGGCAGCTATAGCACTGACGCAAGTTTTTAGCAAGGGGCAATAGCGGCCAGCAGCTTCAATATCTTCTTCTGATACGTATACTCCAACAAGGCTGAGTTCCTCCAATAATGATAATTTCTTCAAAGCTTCACTAAATCTTTCACCAACGTAATTTTCTGGCATTTTCCTTGGATTACGTACGTTGAAGAAAAATATTCAGAATGTGAAGTATGTCTTCCATGGTGATATTAATTTGCAGTATTAATTTTAAGAGGGTTGAGGGAAAGAGTGTGAGTTGAGAGAGAGATGAAGGGCGTGAGGGTAAATATTAAATTTTGTTTTAAATTTTAATTTAAATAAATTGGTAAAAAGACTAAACTGTCCCTTGAGTGAATAGAATTAACTGAAAATTTTAACCTTGTTAGTGCTAAAGGACGAACAATGTATTCAGTTTTCCAAATAAAGGATTGTGACTGTAATTATTGAAGTTAAAGGTTATCCATTGCAATATAATACAAACATAAAGGACGAAAAGTGTAATTCACCCTATAATTTATTAGTTATTTTAAACTAAAAGCAAATAAAAAAATTTAAAACCCGACTAAAATACAGTAAAACAATAACCTACTAGTAGATACACTCGCGCGCGTTGCGGCGTCGGTACATTGCAAACATCAAACGGATTAATCCAAGCGTTATATGATGCGTAAGACATATGAAGACACATGTTTTGACGTCTCCGATTTAACTCAACAACATAGCAGTTGAGTCATGGTTTTTAGTATAGATATATAATAATAATAATAATATAGTATCAATTTTCGGTCAAAAAGTAGAGTAACTTTAATTTATAACGTTGAATGGAAACTTGTTATATTTAACTCACTTGGGTCTAAACAAAATGTATGCGAAAAGTTGGAGTTGCTATAAATGTACATAAAATAAGCACGGACATGTATTATATTTGGCGTGATATGTATAAAAAAATACGCATGTAGAAATTAGTTTTTTTAAGTGAAAGTACGAAAAGGGGTAACCTCGTAACTTTAGAAACTCGAGGGGATAAAAATGCGATTTTACAAAAAAAAAATAGTGAACGATTGGAAACTTATTATATTTGACCCCATCTGGTTACGTGGAAACGCGGACTCGCTAGAAACGTACATAAAATAAGCACAAAAACATATTATATTTGACCTAATGCGTACATAAAAATACACACATAGAAAAATAGTTTTGTTAAAGTAAAAGTACGAAAATGTATAAACTCGAAACATTAAAAACATGAGGGGATCAAAATGAGATTTTACGATAGATAAATTAGTGAACGGAAATTATTGAAGAATAATACATTAGTAAAAACTTAATAGGTTTAAAGTGCCAATTCTCAAACTTAGGGTGTGGTTTTGTGGGTGTAAACAAGGAGGGGTTAAGGAGTGGTTTTGTAAGTGTGTAATAAAGGGATGGTGAATTTGTCAAAGTGTGGAACATTAGAGTTGGTGGTAGAAATACCACCGACATTGTTCTTTAATGGTATATAAATTTAGTTTTGGCCTATTTAAAGAATTTAGGGCCTAATTTTTTACTCGTTCTTCAAAGGCACCTGAATTCTTAGGGACGATTCTTCGTAGAACGCACGCCACTCACATGGATGTTTTGCAATCTTGCTAGCTTTTAAAATCTGACTCACAATATCTATACATATAATGAAGTAAATCAACGTGTGACACAAGTCATTGATCGGAGGCATCTAATTTTTTGTTTTCCCGCCTCCTTTTCATGCTAATCTTATATTAATATTAATTAAATGGTAAATTAATACTAAATCTTATCCTGTATATTTAAAATACGAAAAGAAAATTATAAAACTAAAAAAAGGAAAAATCTTTAAATATATATAAGAAGAAAATGATAGATCTTTAAATATATTCAAATAGTCGAAACAATATATAATAACCTAGAAAATAACTTTTTTTATTTGGAAGATAAAATTAGATTTATTCAACCCAAGTAATACATGAAGTTATTAAAGATATAATTTTTTTATTATTTACTATATAAAATTACATTTATTAAACTTGTGCAATACATGTGGTTTTTAAAGATACAACTTTTTTTATTTGGTATATAAAATTAGATTTATTCAACCATGCAATACACTAGGTTTTTTTTTTTAAATATATCACTTTTTACTATTTAGTATATAAAATTACATTTATTCAACCCGTGTAATACGGTTTTTAAATATATAACTAGTTACTATTATTTGGTGTATAACATTACATTTATTCTACTCGTTCAAAACATAAGATTGTTAAATATATGTATATATATATATATATATATATATATATATATATATAGGGAGGGGCTCATGCGAGAACCACCCTTATTGTGAGAACCTTGAGAACCAATGTGAACACAACCTAAAATAGCTAAAAAAACCTAACCCCCACCCCCCCCCCCCCCAAAACCTAAACCCCCCACCCCCCCCCCAAAAAAAAAAAACCTAAACCCCCCTCCCCCACCCCCACCCCCCAAGCTAAAATGCTAAAAACTAAACCCCCAAAAAACCTAAAAAAATCTAAAAAAAAATTTTTGAATTTTTTAATATTTTTTATGTTAAAATCGCTACTTTTAAAAGCAAAAAAAAAAAATTTAAAAAAAAAAAATTTTTTTAAATTTTTTTTTTTTTTTGCTTCGAAAAGTAGCGATTTTTTTATAAAAAATATTAAAAAATTAAAAAAAAAAATTTGTGTGATTTTTAGCTATTTTTAGGCATTTTTTGTGTGTTCACATTGGTTCTCGCGGTTCTCACAATAAGAGGTGGTTCTCGCATGATCTTCTCCCTATATATATATATATATATATATATATATATATACATTGAAGATCCTGTACATTAATTCAAAAGTGTGAGAAGTGTGAGAAATATTGTGGAGATGACATGTGTACTCAATCTAAATTAATTCAAAAGAATAAAAAGGTAATTTTCTTATTGATTTAATTAATTGATAACTTTCTATAACCGCCACCCTTAATTATAGAAATACGAATTAATCTACGAATTTGTGTCATCTCGTTCATCTTATTAATTCTGAAGATCGCAGAATAAAAATTTATAGTGTTATATAGTGATAGATGCAGAATGAAGGTTTTCATATAACACTACAAATCTTTGTAAAACACTGCGAATAGCATATAATACCATATAACTCTTTTATAACTTTATATATATATATATACATTGAAGATCCTGTACATTAATTCAAAAGTGTGAGAAGTGTGAGAAATATTGTGGAGATGACATGTGTACTCAATCTAAATTAATTCAAAAGAATAAAAAGGTAATTTTCTTATTGATTTAATTAATTGATAACTTTCTATAACCGCCACCCTTAATTATAGAAATACGAATTAAGAATTAATCTACGAATTTGTGTCATCTCGTTCATCTTATTAATTCTGAAGATCGCAGAATAAAAATTTATAGTGTTATATAGTGATGGATGCAGAATGAAGGTTTTCATATAACACTACAAATCTTTGTAAAACACTGCGAATAGCATATAATACCATATAACTCTTTTATAACTTTATATAACACTACAACATTATATATAAAACACTGCAACCACCATTCAGAACTGTATAGTGTTATATATTTTTATATAGTGATACATATCGTTATATGGTATTATATAGTGTTTTTTGGTGTTATATAGTGTTATATGATGGATGTATAGTGTTAAATATTGTTATATAGTGTTACATAGTGTTATGGTGTTATATAATGTTATACGGTGTTATATGGTGTTATATATTTCTTGTAGCAGTTAAATATTTCTGGATTTTTTAGAATGTTCGGATTTTAGAATATGTTTAAAATTGAATCGCTAGAATTTAGGAGTGAATCGCTAGAATTTAGGAGAGATTACCTAATTTGAAACATATACAAACACTGTACCCGTACAATTTTCAAATCAGTCCAAATAATTAAGACACAATTTATAATTTGGTCCCTATTGATCTCAACCATTAGATCAAAAATCTAATGGTTTAAAACACTTCTTACACTTCTCACACTTTAGACACTTTGTACACTAGTGAATGGTTCAAATGAGAAGAAAAATTTTGTAAGAATAAAAAGAATAAGTTTTAAACCAATAGAAATGATCCATTTTACTTCATTTAATATGTATATTTAGGTGCTGTTTGTTTTTGCAGACATAAATTGTCTGTAAGCTGATTTCATCTGTTTTCATGTCTGCAACTAAAGATGTGGTCTGAAGCTCTTCAAGCTGAAAATATAAGACTGTTTGTTTTTATAAATTGATACCGTCTGTACAAACTACATAATTTTGTTTTATTTTCCAAATCAAAACATCCTAAACCAATTATCTCCAAAATGTTTTAAGTTCAGAACATCCTAAACCAATTACCTCCTCTCCGCCTTCTCTCTTGATCCGGTCACCGGAGCTGGTTCCGGCCGGCACTCCGGCGCCTTTTTCTGGCAAACACACCCACCCGCAAAACACCCTCCTTCCCTGATTCATAAAAAGTTTGAACACCAAACACACCCACCCGCAAAAACACCATCCTTCTTTATGGTGGTGGTCCATTTTTTGGTTCAAATTTGAGTTCGAAAATTATAGCATATAAAAGTTCGTTATATTGATCTAGGTCTGTTTTGTCAACTTTTTAGTTTTATATTGGGGTAAAGAAACATACTAGCAGGTTTAGAGATGTTAAAAGTGATGAAATTGAAGAATTAAAAGATGAAATCGATGATTAGTTATGGAGGTTACCTGTGGAAGCAATCAAATTGCAGGTCTAACAATGGCGGAAGCACAGATGCAATTGAGAAATCGAATTGCAGGTTAACAGCAACGACAAAGAGAAAATTAGGGATTCTTCACTAATATTGGAGGGGCAATTTCATCTAAATTTTAAAAGAGAGAAGATAGTTATACGATTAAGGTATATGAGGGAGGAGGGTTTTTTTGTGAAGATGTTTGAAGAAAGAGTGTGATAGCTTTTTTTTAAGATGAAAAAAATCATTTTCAGATCTCTTTAAAAGAAAAAAAACAAACAGTCTTCAAGGGTAACGTCTGCGCGCATGCAGACATCAGCTCCCTTGAAGATGTTTGAAGAAAAAACAAACACCCCCTTAATGTTATTAATAGGGGCATATAGGTAAATTTCTATTTGTAATTAATTAGCTAACTAATTAAACTTGTAACTCACTTTTAAATATACTCTTTCAAGATAAAATAATTTAGGGTGAAGGACAATTTTTGACATGTGTAGAATAAATTTTAGTATATGTGTAGGATAAATTATTAAATGTGTATGATAAATTTAGATATGCGTAGGGTAAATTTCTGTAAGTGTAACATACATGTAGCATAAATTTTGAAAGGTGTAGGATAAAATATTTTTTGATGTATTAATTAGAGATAACATAATTAATGGGAGCAGCTATAAACTATTTAATGTTTTACCATTATGTCATTTCTTCTTTTTCTTCTCACATTAAATTTCTTCTCAAATGAACCTTCCCCTTGTACACTATCCCTACCATATATATATATATATGACAAAATTGCAGAAAACAACCTTTATGTATACCCCAAACTGCACTTTATACCTTTCACTATGAAATCCGCCAAAACCAACCTTTACGTTCATGTTTTGCTACAAATTCAACCTTTAACACAAACTCTGTTAATATTCTTGGTTAAATCACCTCACATGCTTTGCATGTGAGGGTATTAATGTCTTTTCAACCTTGTTTTTTTTGTTTATTAAATCACATGGTCATCATCTTCCCTCACATATTCAGACATGCAGTTTTAACTTGTACCTTGAGCATATAAGTTTGTACCCTCCATGAAAACACAGATTCAAGCATGACCAGGTTGTACTCTGCGCACACACAGTTGTACCCACCAAGAACACAGTGACAAAACCAAGAATCCTTTTATAACTTTACATCAGTGTTTTTCTCACAAGTAACCATTGAAACATGGAAACCCAGATTCCTACTCGGATTCAATATAAACAGAGCGAATCATCAACATCAAGTTTTACACAGATTTAATATCAACATTAATAGGAATATCTTCATATACCCAGTTTGAATGATGTGTTCTTAAATCTGGGTTTACTTTGAGTGCATGATGTAGTGTTTTCATGGTGGGTACAACTTGCAGGGTTTAATATACCCAGTTTGAATGATGTAGGGTTTAATTCGATCTCGAACAGATTCAATTCAACGAAATCAATTAATCTTTGAGCATGTTTCTCTCAGGCATTTGAACAAACACTTGCAGGGGGTGTTCGTTGGACCTAAAATTCGAACAAAAAGCTCAAATCTTTCCACCTAATTTGGATCAAAATTATTCAAAAACTCAATAATCAAACTCAATTTGATGAACCCAGAATGGATCAATCAAAATCTTTAAAGAATTATGAGAATTATTGAAAGATTGAACAAATCTTTTTAAATTAAAGAAAGAAAAAACGGGAAACATGGAAAAGGTTGAATCGATTGAACAAAAACTAAAACATTACCTTTGTTGTAGGGCAAAACCGATCAGGTTGACCGGGTGGGTCACCACCACGAAAAACCACACCACCACCACGCCCTACAACCAACCACCTCCGGTCACCTCACAACCACCGTAAACCCCAAATATTCACCATCAACTTCCACCCCGTCACAGCGTCACCACCACGAAACAACACACTCGACAACCACCTTCTCCATCCATCACCTTAACCACCTTCTCCATCCATCATCTTAATGACCGTAAGGTAGTAGTGAGGTCAGGGATGACAGTGGTTGATCAAGGTTTTGAGCTTTTTGAAGATTTGTGCAGGTGTAAAACAGTAAAGGGTAAGAGGTTTGATATGGGTTTTGTGGTTGGTTACTGGATATGAAGATGAAGACTAATGCTGGGTTTTGTGGGTTCTTTTAAATACATATTAAAAAGATGGGTGAAAAGACATTAATACCCTCACATGCAAAGCATGTGAGGTGATTTAACCAAGAATATTAACAGAGTTTGTGTTAAAGGTTGAATTTGTAGCAAAACATGAACGTAAAGGTTGGTTTTGGCGGATTTCATAGTGAAAGGTATAAAGTGCAGTTTGGGGTATACATAAAGGTTGTTTTCTGCAATTTTGTCTATATATATATATATATATGGGGCCGCTAGAATGAGAACCACCACGAGTTACGAGAACCACGAGAACCAAGTGCCACGGAGGGGCGTTGACCACGAAATTTTTTTTACACCTAGATCCGTATATTTTAAGATCGGGTGTAAAAAAAAATTTCAAACGGCGTGCCCGAGGGGGTAGTTTTTTACACCCAAAGTTTGGTGTTTTTAATTTTTTTTTCTTTTTTCTTTTTTTTACAAACTTTGGGTGTAAAAAACTACCCCCTCGGGCGCGCCGTTTGAAATTTTTTTTTACACCCGGTCTTAAAATATACGGATCTAGGTGTAAAAAAAATTTCGTGGTCAACGCCCCTCTGTGGCACTTGGTTCTCGTGGTTCTCATAACTCGTGGTGGTTCTCATTCTAGCGGCTCCCTATATATATATATATATATATATATACATATATATATAATCATTTATTCAACCGTGTAATAAATGAGGCTTTTAAAAATAAATTTGTTTTATTATTTAGTATATATAAAGTTATATTCATTTAATCCGTGTAATACACGGGGTTCTAATCTAACCAAGTATATAAATATACAAACACACACAAGGAAAAAGAATTCTAACCCTATATACATATAATAAAAAGATGAATTAGGCCCCAGGAGTTTGGGCCCCGTGCGGCTCTACAGGCCAACCTGTCAACCTAAGCATAGCCCCACTTTCACATAGTGGTTGTTTGCAAGCGCTTCCGTAGTGGGGCGCTATCTTTGGGTTTTTTGTCCGATCGCGCCCCATAGCGCCTCGAACACCACGACGGGCAGTGCTATGGGGTCAAATGGGGGTGTGGCGCCATGTTCATAGCGGCGTTGTGTGATGTTTGTTTTCAAAATAAGACCGTTGAACGGTCAAAATTAAAAAAAAAATTAATTTCCAATCTATAAATACATCCCAAATCTCCCTTTTTTTTTACAATTCATCACATCTCATTCCATTCTTCTCTATATTTTTTTTATAAAAATATAGAAACTACACCCACTTTATTCTAAAAATAAAAATGGGTTCCCCATTGGAAGATTCATTCACCGATATTTACCGAAGATTTTTTTTTCACCCGAAGAAATCGCGGAGGAGGAAGAAGCGGTTACAAGTGCATGTACTCTCGTGATACAAGCAATGGAACACGTTCGGCCTTCTCCTCCTCCACGCCCCATTTTGAGGCGCACCTATATCGTGCGAGATTGTGAAGCCGCGAACGAGGGTTTGATGAAAGACAATTGTGATCCCACACCGGTTCATGAACCCGATGTTTTTAGACGGTAGTTTTGGATGAGCCAAAGGTTATTTTTTGCGCATTAATAATGATTTGGAAGCTAAGTATGATTTCTTTAAACAAAGAATGGACGCGAGAGGATATTTAGGATTCACCTCAGTTCAAAAGGTCACTTCCGCTTTACGCATACTAGCCTACGGAAACACGTACGACATCAACGACGAGTACTTGAAGATGGGGTAGAAAACAACGCGAGATTACGTGGAACAATTTTGCTATGGTATTTTTAATCACTTTTATTTATTTATTTTTCTTTTTAAGTACATCACTAGTAAAACTTTTATATTTTAAATTAAATTTTAGGTATATGCTAGTTATATGGAAAACGTTATTTGAGAAATCCCACTTGGAACGACCTTCTACAAATATACGAGGTGCATCTAGAAAAGCATGGATTGCCCGGCATGATTGGTAGCTTGGATTGTCGTCAATGGCGTTGGTATAATTGTCCAACTGCATGGCGAGGTCAACATACACGGGGTGACCAGAAAGGCCCAACTTTGTTTTTACAAGCGGTTGCGTCATACGACCTTTGGATTTGGTTGGCTTTCTTTGGTGTAGCCAGGTGTATGAACGACATTAATACGTTGGAGGCTTCACTATCGTTAAAGAGCTACATTTCTGGAACGATAACAAAGGCTGGTTTTCATGCAAACGGGAACGACTAAGAGCATGGCTACTATCTGGGCGATGGTATATACCCAGAGTATTCGAATATTGTTAAAACGTTTTCTGAAACGTTCGATGAGAAAAGACAGTATTTTAAAAAACTACAAGAGTCTTAGAGAAAGGACATCGAGAGGTGTTTTGGGGTTCTACAACAACGATGGCATTTTATCAGAAATCCTTGTCGTGTGTGGCATAAGGATAGAATACGAATGACCATCTATGCTTGCATCATTATGCATAATATGATCATAGAGGATGATGGAAAAGCGATATGTCAAAACTATATTCCGGAAGATGTGGAAGATGTAGTTGAAGGAACCCAAGCAACAATGGAAGAGAGACTCGTAAATGCTCAACTATTGCGATCTAAGGATATACATAACGCGTTAAAGGCGGATTTGGTCGAGCATGCTTGGGCGATTCACCCAATTCAACACAATGGTGACGACGAAGAAGATTCCGAGGAAGAAGAAGTTGAGGAATTCGAAGCCGGGAACTTTGAAGACGTAGGTTTGGATGCTGTAGAAAACGAAGAGGAAGAAGGAGAGAATGACGATGAAGACGAAGAATAAATGTATTGTTTTTTTAGTGTAATGTTTTTTTTAATGTTTTTTTACTTTATTTTAATGTTTTTTTTTTATTTTATTGTAATGTTTTTTTTATTTATTGGAATGGTTTTTAATTTTAAAAAGTTAGAAATTAATTAAAAAATCAAAATTAATTAATTGAGTACTGATGAGGTAGGAGCTTTATGACTACGGGCTCTAGTGACATAACGCTCCATAAAGCCCATGTGTGACGTGGCACGACACGTGTCGCATAACGCCCACAAAAGGGCTTTATGACTACGGATGGCCTAACTATCCACAACGACTAGTTATTGCTTGTTTTTTAGTGTAAAAGTTTTTTTTTTTATTTTGAACGGCAAATTTGGATCACTAACGTATTGTTGGAGTATAATAGTGTCATTAGCGGAATCACCTAATCATATCCATCTCTATTAGGCATAATGTCCATACACCAATTCAGAGAGAAATCCTATAAATATGGGGAAAACCCCATTATGGGAATCGAACCCAGAACTTATTGTTCATAAAGTCTTATCTCACCTTTAAAATGTCACTAAGCTATAAAACCATATGTTTTGTAGTGCAGAATGATAAGACTTTTATGAGTCTCCCGCAATCGCCAACTAAGTGAGGGCTACTACTTAATTATTGAATAAAAATATATAAGGAATATTGGATTTTAATAATCCCAACTATTTGTCGTTGCCCGCCAACAGTCCCAACTTTAAAAATAACCATTGGTAGTCCTAACTTTTAACATATTGGCCTCCAATGGATCCTGACTAATAGAACCCTAACGCCGTTAGTCTCCGGTCACCGGAAAAACTTTTTTTGGCCGGAAAACTCATTTTTGGCTAGAAAACTCAACATTTTTTTCCCGAAACTCTTTGTAACCTTATTATGGACCTTTGGGAACCTTCTTCTAATAAAAGCCCTAATTATTAAAGTCGTCCGGAAAACTCCTTTTTCGCCTGAAAACTCAATATTTTTGTCCCAACCCTCTTTTTAACCTTAGACCGGACTTTTAGAAACCTTTTTCTGACAAAAATGGTTTTCCGGCGACCGGAGACTAACGACGTTAGGGTTCTGTTAGTTAGGGTCCATTGGTGGCCAATATGTCAATAGTTGGGACTGCCGGTAGTTATTTTTTAAGTTGGGACTGTTGACGGCCAACGACGAATAGTTGGGATTATTAAAATCCAATATTCCAAAATATAATATTAAATGCTTCTAGCAATGCCAAGTCCATTCTCTGAGAAGAAAAATGTTTACGGAATCGAACGTCATAATTTACTTATGAAAATATACTAATATTACATAAAATACAGATATTATTAGAATGTGAAATAATAAAATATATAAAATAGAAAAGAAACTTTTTAAAAGAAATTAATGTGTTTAAATGAATTTGGAATGTATTAATACTTAAAATTATGTTATCAATATCTTGCTAGTATATCTTGAATCCTGATACTTTAAAAAATATGGTTAATGGATTTAAACATCCCCAAATATTTCATTTGTCCGCTAGCACTCTCAACTTTGACTTTGGCTCCCACCACTCCCAACTTAACACTTGGGTTGCTGTGTCACCCCGTCGTTAACCAAACACTAACTTGGTTAGTTTTGTTGTCCTACGTGGCTAATTTTAGATGATGTGGCGTTTTTTTAATGAGGTGGCATGCTGATGAAAACTTATATTATATAAAAATCGGTTTACATTCACCCCCTCTCTCTCACTTAACACCACCACCATCCACCCACACCACCGTCGTGCCTTCCACCCCACCATAATCCTATGCTGCCATCCACCCTACCACCATAATCCTTGTTCAAGAACCATTGGCCACCACCCACTGCGACCACCTACCCCACACCACCAAACACTGCTTAATCTGGATCTAGAAGCTTGTTCGAGATGATATCGAAAACAAACGACGATGGGTTTTGATTTCGGGGGAAAACGGGGTTATGATGATGATCAGGTGATGTTGAGGAGGGGAACAGTGGTGCCGTCGCAGGGGGGTGGTGTGATGTTGAGGATGGGAACAGTGGTGCCGTCGCCGGTGAAATCCGCCGTTTCACCTCCACACTTCCACACTTTCTCTCTCACACACTACCACAAACCTGTTTTCACCGCAAAATCTCCGGTGAAATCCGCCGTTGAAACATTACATTACAGTTGATCTCGAGAGCTAGCTACTTTGAAGTGTTGAGCACATTCAAAATTACACCTAATACCCCCAAACCTGTTCGATATACAATATAGTACAGATATATCATATATGTGTGTATACAATTATTTCGATGGTGAAAGATGAAAATGAGAAGGCGATGATGATAATGGTTTGTGTACGGATTCATATCCGAGCATCATAATCAGTCACGGGGTCAACATCGACGCGTATCTTGGCAGGGCAACCCAGATGGTATGTGAGAGCACCGACAAGGGCTTTTTATTTGCTCTTACGGTGCAACTGGTGTTGCAGCCATGGCGGTGATCGTCCCTCTTGTCTGATTTCATGTTACAGATATGAGCCGCTTTCTCTTTGCTTAAACCATAGATAAAAATGCCACTTTCTCTTTACTTAAATCATCTAGGGGTTCATATGGTTTTCTGTTTGGGGGTATTAGGTGTTTTAAAGATGATGAATCAGGTTTACATTACACGTTATACATGCCACGTCAGATTAATATGACATGTAGGCTAATTTTCCTAACCCAGTTAGTGTTTATTTAACGACGGGGTGCCATGACAAACAATGTGTTAAGTTGGGTGTGGTGGGAGCCAAAGTCAAAGTTGAGAGTGCCAGTGGCCAAATGGCAATAGTTGGGGGTGTTTAAATCCATTAACCCTAAAAAATATTATATAATAGTTTTCAAAATAACAAATAAGGGTGGAAGGAGTAGAGTTTCCGAATCCTTAAACGGGATGTGCGAGAGTGGAAACACCACCCAGGGTGTTTAGGAAAGGTCATTTTCTCCATGCCATGTGGTGAGTAATTCCTTATCGGGGAGCACGAGTTTGAGCCGTTTATTTGTTTTTTTATTGTTTACCGGAATTGTGTCCGTGTGATACATCGGGAAACACAAACACTGCAACGATGTGCATGGTTTGATTGGTTTGATTCCTCAATCGAACTCGAAACCAAAGTAATCGGTTAATCTATCTTATTAATCAATCTATTTTCAATTAATCAGTTTGGTTTATTATGTTAGATTGATGGTTTTTGGTTCGTTCGTTTAATTTCAGTTAATAGGCAAACCCATAATTGGACTAGAACTTTTGTTTAGCAATAAATTAAATGAAAGTATAAATATATGAAATAGAGTTATATATTATAAAATACATGAAAAAAAGGTATAAAAATTGGAAATATATACAAATATAAATTATTCAATTCGGTTTGGTTCAATTAATTTTGGTTAAATGAGGGTAAAAAACAAATAACTGGTTTTTGATTAATTTTTTCGGTTAATTGGTTTTCAGTTATTTCAGTTTTCGTTTGATTTCAATTCGGCTTCCTCCGTGTTTCGTTCAGTTTTAATTAACGATTCAGTTATTGTTACATGATTAATCACATAATATATCATTTTTTTAATTAAACAAATTATAACAATACTATATCCATATTAAAAAGAATAAATTCTCATTTTTATTGTTTAACTTAAAAAATATTAACGTAAATAAAAGTTATGCTATTTAATACACTTGGGGTAGTTAGTGTTTTATAAATGGATATACTCTGACTACTAATTAATTAACACTCAATTTGATTTGTTTATTTGTTTAACACTCAATTTGATTTGTTTCAAATAATGTGGGCTAGTTATTGGAAAAAAATAACGTTCCCATTGGGTTGGTTGGGCCGGTTCCTCCTTTGGGAGGTCACCGGTTCGACTCCCACTCGTGGTCTTAGGGGGGGGACGTCCCAATGATAGACCGTATCCTACCGAGGCATGGTGCGGTCTTGAGGGCAACCCGGTTTTACCCAGCTGTTACCCCAGCGAGTCTCTCGTGTGGGGGCAGTATGGTTTCCGGGCGAAAGTCAGCTTGCGCAGCGGCCGGGGCCCAATCGAACATCGCGACGTAGGCGGGGCTGACGGGGGATTGTCTTTGACATGAACCCGGTGACCAATTCGGTCCAGTACATGAAAGTCACCTTTCAAAAAAAAAGTTATTGGAAAAAAATAACTGCATATATAGTCTTGTTTTAAATTCTTTTACGAATGGTAGTGTAGAGGAATGTAGCAAAACTCCACATCAGCCACTCCACATGGCAATAAGGGATTTGACAGTGTAACTTCTTATGGTGAAATCACATGTAGGCAATCCTAGTTCATCTCCACATTTAATAAATGCCCCTCCACTAATCAGGGAAAGGGTGACACCAACAAATTCATGCACATCACTACACAGGGTATCACACTCCCATCGGGTGATAGACATGACAAGTGTCATCCAAACTGTTAGAAGAAGCGGGGACCATCCCACCGTGCATTGGGGTTTTTTATTGGATATGCTTCAACAAATGGGATTTCCCCCGCGATGGTGTTTATGGATAAAAGGTGTTCTTCACTCAGCTAGGGCGTCGGTTCTGGTTAATGGTTCTCCTACTTTCGAGTTCGATTGTCAAAAAGGCATTCGCCAAGGTGATCCTTTGTCGCCTTTTCTATTTATTGTCGTGATGGAGGCTCTTTCAAGTTTATTAAGGAAAGCTAAAGACATTGGCGCTTTTGATGGTATTCGTCTTCCGAATGGCGGCCTTGAGGTAAATCATTTTTTATATGCTGACGATGCTATGATTTTGGGGGAGTGGTCGACTTTTAATTTTAATAATCTGAGAAGAATATTGAGAGTTTTTTTTCTCTGTACGGATCTTCGTATTAATTTACAAAAGTCGACTCTTCTTGGTTTTGGTGTGGGAGAGGAGGTGGTTTCTAGTATGGCCGAAACTCTTGGGTGCAAGGCGGGTCGTATTCCGTTTGTTTATCTAGGAATTAAAGTGGGGGCTAATATGAACCGGATTTCTAGTTGGGAACCGGTTATGGAGGTTTTTCGAAGTAGGTTGTCGAAATGGAAGGCTCACGTCCTTTCTATCGGTGGTAGACGCACTCTAATAAAGTCAGTTTTAGAAAGTTTGCCATGTTATTATTTTTCGTTATACAAATCCCTAAAGAAAGTTATATCTGATTTAGAAGCCTTAATGAAAAAATTCTTGTGGGGAGGTAGTGAGGAGGTGAAAAAGCTCCATTGGGTGGTCTGGGATAAGGTGGCGTTGCCTTAGACAAAGGGGGGTTGGGTGTCAATAAATTGGAAAATTCAAATATAAGTCTATTGTTGAAGTGGTTATGGCGTTATAGATGCGAGGAGAATGCTCTATGGAAGAAAGTGATTGATTCAATCCATATATCTGCTCGACAGTGGGATTTATATCCGGTTCAAAATAGATTCAAAGGCACTTGGTTCAATATTGTTAAATTGGGCCGGTTGATGAAAGTAGGTATCGTGGGTTTTAATAATTTGATTCGAGCTGATATTGGTGGAGGTGACAGTATTCGGTTTTGGTTGGACCCATGGATTTGTGATATACCTCTTAAAGTGCGCTTTCCTAATCTATTTAGAATCGAAACCGAAAAATTTTGTAAGGTGTCGGAGAGAGTGTTAAAGGTTGGAGGTGCAAGTAGTTTTGCTTGGCGCTGGAGACACGACCCGACATCTTTAGATGAAACTTTGGAATTGACGAATTCTTTTAATTTGCTTGCGTCCGTGAAACTTTCTGAAAAGAAAGATTCATGGACGTGGCATGGTACCAGCTCCGAGTTCAATGTGGCGAATCTGAAGGCATGGATTACGACTAATGAGGTGTCAAATACAGCGGCTATTTTTTATTGGTGCAAATGGCTTCCGCAAAAATGTAATATCTTCATGTGGAGGGCTAGATTGGAACGGTTACATACTAAGGAAGCTTTGAGCCTGAGGAACATTCACGTTCAAGATAATTTATGTGTTTTTTGTGAAGACAGAGCAGAGACGGTAGAGCATATTTTTACAGGTTGCATTTTCTCTTATGTGTTGTGGCAGGCTATTGCGAGATGGTGTCGGCTCCCGGTGTTTTATGTTTGTGATTTATAGGACCTTACGAACATTTATAAAAGTATGAGAGTAAATGCGACTACGAAGAACATGGTGCACGGCTTGGTGATCATCGGGTGTTGGAGGATTTGGAAGGCTCGGAATGACCTTATCTTCAATAATAAGAATACAAAGATTGACGAGGTCATTTCGGATATTAAGGCTTATGGGTTTCTTTGGTATAATAATAGGAATACAAATGTAAAATGTTCTTGGGACGAATGGTGTAACTGTGATATGTTGTAATTTGGTCGTCTAGGTCCTCGCCTTGGGAATCTAGCGGTTTCTGTTTTTTGGTGGTTATAAAGTTCAATTTTCAAAAAAAAAAAAAAAAAAAAAAACCATGGTTACTATAAATAGAATAAGATCTCATGCTCAGAAAGTAAGTGGGCTCTCTAAACTCTCTCTCATACAAACCCTAATTTCTTCATACAAGTACTTATCCTCACACTCAAGGTGGTTACAGGGAGGAATTCCATCCTGTGGCAAGCCTAACGGTATTCTGTTTTGTAGTGGATTGTACCCGGAGCCATTCGTCTAACATCTCACAAAGAGCATCTACCGATGGAACAAATCCTAGTATCATCGTCTAAGATTTGATCCTTCATTGGTGCGGTGAACGTGGAGTACACTTTCCTCGTTTAAAAAAAATTTGTTGGGTAGATTTTCTTTGAGAAGAATGTGCCATTCCTAAATCAGCCTCAACACTAGTACTAGTTCAGGCCCCATCAGACGACGAAGAATATGATATGCTGGAATATGGTGGCTGTCCCAGTAACGCTTTACTGGCACATAAACCATAATAAGTACCAAAACAATAGATGTCACCAAATTTGAGCATCAAACACGTATCTTGTTGTACCCCCAAACGACACCTACGCATGTCTCACTAGCCAACATGACGCACACACCAAGTGCTCCTATCAGGTCGATGCCCCCGTCGTCTGTGTTTGTAGGAGTAACCGCTGCGCAGGGTTACGCTAGCGGGCAACATATACTCCCCTTGTTTACTGGCCCGTAACACGCAACTTCATATGTCACTTCAATGCCCTTTTCCATGCGTCAATGAGTTTATCAGGCACAAGCTCCAACTTTTCGTCCCTTATGCAATCAGGATATCCTTTCATTTCGCAATCTGATATATGGGAACACGATCAAGGTACGCACATGCGTTCCTAATTCAACAATACAGATACCAACCAGTAGGATTGTATCCTCCTATAGCACCGAACGCGCAAGGTATGTTATAAGAAGAAAAACAAAGAATGTCGGTTTCCCCCGAGCAATGGGCAAGAGAGTACAAATTGGGAAGTTTACTGACGCATCTCGATTTCAATGAAACCACACCTTAAGTGGAAAACGTGCAACAGGCATCGACAAACTACGTACTACACGCGCAAGTAAAGTCGTCAACCCCGGACGGTTCAAAGGACTTCACGCAACTTTATAAACTGGATGTGTTTATAGCCAAGTAAAAATTCACACCACGAATAACGCAGGCTGATGTCCCACCCCGAATTTCTAACACAATCCCGGCGGGCCTGGGTGGGGAGTATCGTGACGTAAGATTGGTATCATCATAGTTAAATATTAACAGATAGCACAGCGAAAGTCTTAGAGTATAAATTATTATTACAAACCAAATGTCCAAAAGTTGAAATAATATACAGACGACTCGTAATAATAAAGATCCATAAGCGGATATAAGGGAGATTCAACAGACTACTAGGCTTTATGCAAAGGAGTTGCAAATTCCTCTTCTAGCATTACTGAGTAACTTCCAGCCTCTTTCGTATTTGCACATGTGACTTAGTCTTTTGAAAATACGTTAGTTTACACCGGTAAATACAATCAATCGACACATTTTGAAAACATTTTCAAAATTGATTTAAGTGCACAAGGCACACATTATTATAAATAACTTGGGACAATTCAAAATGATAATGTATACGGTTTTACATGTCTGTCAATACATATGGGGCCCAGTACTAAACACCGAGACATGATTAACTGACACACCACTTAAACCCACGGAGGGGTGTCCCCATGTAGTGGGCAAGAAAAACACTTTTATATTAGCATTAAGCATCTGTTCGGTGTATGCCTACACCCCGTGCTTGGTCGTGGCCATTAGTAACTTAAATGAGTCGAGGATATCCAGGACACGGTTGCGTTACCCCCAATGTTTAAGTTATCAGACAAAACAGATTAAAACGGGTTATGAAGATTTTGTAGCCACAATCGGCATATGATCCCATACCCAACCAAGCGGTAATAATTTACCGTATCGCAATCCCATATAGGGAAAATAGGTTAAGAGTATTTACCTGAGCTAATACTTGTCTTAATATGCAAGGTTTATAAATAACTCAATCGTTAATCAATTGACAAAGAGTAGGTAGCAATTTACTGAGAGGCTCTAGTCTGGAATGATGGTATAAATAACCAATTAGAATGCTAACGGGTCCTATTTAAGTTCGTAGACTTGGACCGATTAACTTTAAATATCAAAAACGGTAAGATATGCTTGATTAAGTGATGACCGGAATAGAATGTAGTTTAAACCCAAAAAGTGCTAAGACTTGTATAATATGGGTAAACAAATAACATTCTGGAATTTGAGATAAAAAGGACAAGGTTTGACCCATTTCGGTAAACTTATGTAAACTAGTCACATAAGCCTAACCGTACGCGTATAAGCGATAACGGGTAACCGGGTGAGTCATGAACAAGTTCTATATGCCAATATACTTTAAATAAGTTGTAATATCAGTAGGATATCAACTTATATGCCATTCAAGGTTTTAAAGTCAAACTATGCCTCCTAAGGGCGTTTTAGTCATTTAACGACGTATTAAAAGAACTTGAGTATAAACTGACGTTATAAACATAATAATTCTGTAAAAATATTATACTTATAATATAATATCAGTAAGTAATCAAACATATATTAATTTTATGAGTTAAGACCAAACTATACACCGAATGGGCATTTCGGTCAATATGTACAAAGTTTGAGAACTTGTTTATAAATCTGAGTTAAGATCATGTACCTACTGTAAAAACATTTTAAATATGTTATAATAGTAAGTATCAAGTTTAGTTGACAGTTATGGTTTAAAACCATACTATGCGCCAAAAGGGCGTTTCGGTCATTAAATGATGATATTTGCAGTCTTTTATCAAAACTGAAGTTATGAACATATTGTTAGTGTCAAAATATGTTATTTATAATAACATAATAGTAGGTAATTAGTTTCGTATAAAAATTATGGTTTAAAACCATGTTATGTGCCAAAAGGGTATTTACATCATTTTAGGACATAATTCAAGAACTTGAACATAAACTCGGATTATAAACTAATTTGATATCCAAAAATATGTTAAGTATGATATTGTATCAGTAGGTAATGAGTTTGAAATGAGAAAATATGTTTAAAATCATTTTATGTGCCGAAAGGGCACTTTGGTCATTTTAAAACATAATTTACGATCTTTTATGTAAACTCAGTTTATGATCAGTTTAGTAACATCAAAATATGTTAATTACATTAACATATCAGTACATAAGTCATTTGCAAGTTCATTAGTGATTACAACCTTATTATTTGCAAAAAGGTGATTTTAGTCAAAGTATTGCATAATAACGAAACTTGTACAAAAACTCAGAATACGATTATGATCTTGTAATATAACCTCAGAGGGTTATGCTACATTAAATTACCATCATAATGAAACCTTAAATCAGTAGGTAACTAATCTAAATTGGGCCAGAATCCAATTTGTTTATGTGTTATACCATATTTTATAACATCTGTAAACTCGGATTATAACATCGGTTGCGAATCGACCTTAAAACTGGAATTGACGAGCTGAACATGTTTACACATGTTCTAATAATTATTACCAACTTGTTTATGTGTTATACCATATTTTATAACATCTGTAAACTCAGATTATAACATTTATCAAATCTGGTCCATTTGATTTTTTTTAAAACAATAAACTTTGACTCGTCAATTGACCAACTAAACGTGATTTTCAGGAGGTGTCATTTTGATGGATTAACACCTACCTAGTTACTATCACGTAGCCATGTTCGTCTCGAACAATGGCTGGACCATAAAGGTCTAAACCAAAAGTCAAGGCATTTATAAAAAAATGCTTGACTTTTGGCTTTAAAAGCCTAATAAACGAAAATAGAACAGAAAGGAGCACTTACTAGCGGTCCTTAGATGAAAATGCACTTGATTAGGAAGTTCTTATAGCTCAGGAACCTCTACAAGTGAAGAGAGGAGAGAAATCAAGAAGGTGCAACTTTAAACTGTTGCAAACACTTCAATTTATAATTATGGAGGATTGAGGAGATGATTCCAGGTGTTAGGAAGGGTTGGGAGATGAATACACATGTTCACAAACGTGTCTAGTGCAGCCATGCAGCCCATGGTATCGAAATTAGAGGTTTTGGCAGCATTGTGTGGCCACCAAGCAAAATCTGGTCTCTGGGTATGGCTTACGGATCGTAAGGCCTAGCCTTTGCGGTCCGTAAAGGGGTCTTGCCACAACAAAGAATTTTGTAACTCGGCATGTATAGTCCCTAAACCTCCAAACTTATATGTATCATCATATTTAGCATAAATAGCCCCTCATGGCCAATGTTTGGCACATCCGAGAGTATGAACGAACATCATAAAGTTCCCGGTTCGTTAAAGGGTCACTCAAAGGTTTAAATTAACATGTTGACACATTTAGTCCTCCAAGTATCAAACTTTCAGATAAATTTACAAACGGTCCCTCTCATCCAACAAGTGGCTTATTTGAGAGTACGAACATCGTAAAGGGTCACTCAGAGGCATAGTTTCAGCATGTTAGCACCTTTACTCCCTCCACATTCATACTTTCCACAATGGGCAAAATTAGTCCCTCCTAGCCAACATTAGGCATAATTAGGAATAGGGACACGTGTCAATACATTACTGGACACGATTTTACAAGGTGTTACAGCTGACTTCACCGAGAAGACAAAAATGCCTTTGACTGTCAAAACGTATGATGCTAGTTCAGACCCGGATGATCATTTAAGTGTCTTCTTAACCGCGGGGAAGATTATGCGTTGGAACCTTCCCGCATGGTGTCACATGTTCGTCCAAATATTGGTGGGCCCAACGTGGCTAAGGTTCGACATCCTACCACCGGGCGAGATAAAAAATTTCAAAGAGCTATTAGACAAATTCAAGTTACACTTCAGTCAGCGGAGAAGATATACCAAAGATGTTGGAGACATAATGTACATCAGACGAAAAGACAGCGAGTCCGTGGGTGACTTCATCACGCGCTATAATCAAGAGGCATTACAAATTGAAGTCACTGATGATATTATGAAGTTAGGTTTTGTTCAGGGAACTAGGTCTAATGATTTGTTGCGATGTTTAAATGGGCGCGATGGTATGCCCAAAACAGGAGCGGCGTCATAGAGGCAGCCAAAGTGTATGTGCGCACGAAAAAAACGATACCAAAAAATTAAGCATTTGAAAGACCTGATAGCCGACAAGATAACCACAAACACAACGATCACGAAAGAAACAATAATCGATGAAACTCGACATGGTCACGTCCCCAATCAGTGGGTCCCATTGTGTTTTTAAAGCTAGAAGGATCGACACAGAATGATGCGCACGGTCGTGGTAACAGACAGAGAAGTTCTTATAACAATCGCTTGCGCGACTCAAGCAGGAATGAGCACAAGAAAGAGTCTTCAGACAACTCATCAAAATGTTGTTGGAAGTACTCATGACTAAAAAGTTGTCATTACCCGCGTTATACCCAATGCGAGCAGGAACCAAACGGGATGAAAATAAGTACTACGCGTATCACAAAGATATATAGGTCATGACATGGACGATTGTTTTCAGTTGAAGAAACAGTTAGAGTGCACCGTAAAATCCAAAAAGTTGTCTCACCTTGTAAAGTAAATTATCAACGACCCACAATCAATAGATGCAAATGCACCCACCCAACTTGTAAAAAAGACAAAACTATTACACATGATAAGTGCAAGATATAAAAAAAACAAAAGAAATTATGAAGGCCATCATGAAGCAGCGAACACAAGTGGTGTTTCCCTCGGTGCATGGTGGTATGTCACGCATGGGATTAATTGTAATCTCTGCTAAGCTGGGACATTATCAATCAAAATGTATTTTTGTGGATGGTGGGAGCAACTCCGACGTCATGTACGAGCAATGTTTCAAACAACTGGATCAAGAGGATCAATGGAGGTTAGAGCACTACGATGTACCTATAGCCAATTTTTTCAATGAACTTGTAAAACCAATGGGCCAAATAACGTTCCCGGTCACCCTCAGCGATGGGGTCAGATCGTGCACTGAGATGGTCACATTCTCCGTCATACCGCTGATATCATATACAACGTCATACTGGGTCATGAGTCTTTGGCACTCTTTAACATAGTTGCCTCAACAATTCACAGA
The DNA here is from genome assembly GCA_030545235.1 of Helianthus tuberosus. Classification (NCBI taxonomy): domain Eukaryota; kingdom Viridiplantae; phylum Streptophyta; class Magnoliopsida; order Asterales; family Asteraceae; genus Helianthus; species Helianthus tuberosus. Next base: position 124,580,680 of record CM060441.1, on the reverse strand, counting down.
GCATTCAGTTTCCCAACAAAGAAGGGGGTAGCAATAGTATGGTCTGCCAAACAATGCGTGATCGTTGAGGACGTAAAGCAATTGAGAGTGTATGTGATCACCTAAAGCAATTACAGAACAAATTGCGACCTTAGGAACCTCTTTAATGGAGAGCGTGTGTGATCGCCTAAAGCAATTGCGGAGATCAAACATGGACGTATTTACATGGCAGCCTTCTGACATGCATCGCGCGCCGCGAGCCATGATTGAACATAAGCTCAACGTGTCCAAGGATGTACACCCGTGGCGCAAAAGAGACGTATGATTAAGGAAGTCAGGTACCAGACGTGGGTATCAAGTCCAGTTTGATAAAAAAGAAGAATGGGTCGTGGCATATATGCGTTGATTTCTAGGACTTTAATCTTGCATGCCCCAAGGACGCATACCTGTTACCCGAAATCGATTTCAAGGTGTATTCACTTGTATCATTTGCATACAAATGTTTCCTCGACACGTATAAAGGTTATCATCAAGTTCAAATGGCGGTAGAAGATGAAGATAAGACGGCTTTTTGAACCGATTCAAGAGTCTACTACAATACCAAAATGCCTTTTGGCGTAATAACGTGGGCGCAACATGTCAACGACTGATGGACATGGTGTTCAAAGTCAAATTAGGAGAAATATGGAAGTATATGTGGATGATTTGGTTATTATAAGTCGAGAAGAAGGCCTGATATTGGCAGATATCAAAGAAACTTTCATCATATTGTGAAGTTTCAACATGAAGCTTAACCCAAGTAAGTGCCCTTTTGGAGTAGAAGAAGGAGAGTTCTTGGGAGTCATCATTAAAAAGGAAGGATTTCAAGTGCATCCCGAAAAAGTCCTATCAATCACACAAATGCCATCGCCAAAATACTTTAAAGAAACCCAAGTTCTGAATGGAAGGCTGGTGGCCCTCAACAGGTTCCTTGCCAATCACACAGATAAGTTAATACCATTTATCAAAACCCTAATGAATTGTCTTAACAAAGAGCAATTCCAATGGTCAGATGAAGCCGAGTTAGCTTTTTAGCAAATGAAGACGTACCTGGCTAGATTGTCGATGCTTACAACACCCGTGGATGGGGAACCCTTATAATGTATTTAGCAGCTTCCATCATGGCAATAGGAGTAGTACTATTACTTAAACGTAACAAGGTGCAAACTCCCATCTACTATATTATTAGGGTTTTGATTGACCAAGAAACCAGATACTCCATGATGGAAACGTTGGTTCTGGCACTGGTCCATGCTTCTATGCAGTTTCGCAGGTATTTCCAGGCACATGTATTAATGTATATACAAATTACCTTATCAGTCAAGTCTTGCACCAGCCATAGTTGTCAGCTAGATTAGCCAAATGTGCAATTGAACTAGGAGCTCACACCTTAGTATTCAAGGCGAGACCCTCAGCTAAAGGGCACATTTTGGCCAATTTCGTCTCAGAAATCCTGGAACGAAGGTAGGCGTCAGACCTTTAGGATATGTGCAACATTGAGACACTCGAACAAAAGGATGGAATGTGGAAGCTTTACACCGATGGCATCTCGAATGACGAAGGAGCGGGCGCATGCCTTAGATTAATCAATCCGGAAAGGGTAGAATTCACATACGTAATACAGCTTTGATGTCTTTGCTAAAACACAATGTATTTTGTATAGTTTTGCATCTGTTTTTGTGTTTAAATACGTTAAATCAGTATGGTATGTCGTGCTTATCAAGTTGTTGGTTTTTCAGGTTTAACGGAATCTAAATGAGGTGAAAAGAACATCTAAGTTGGAAACGGGCTTGACGGTACCTAGAAGTAGAAGAAAAACATGGCGCTGGAAACCATACCTCGTCGCACCATGCGACGGGGAAGGAAAGGATGGTCGCGTGGTGTGACCATGCCAAGTCAACGAAAGTCAATTCTTTGTTTCCTCACACCACTCGACGGAGAGAAAGGGCTTGGTGGCGTTGCGTGACGATGTAAGGCGCTGAATTGTGTTTACAAGCGATCCAAATTGCATGGAAACCTTATCTTTTGTTGTTTTACCATTTTGGATGATTTTGGAGCTGTTTTTTGGGCGATTTTCTCAGTATTCTTCCATCTTTCATCTCGTTTCTTCATGTCTGATCGTTTCAAATCAATGCGCAGCTAAACGCTCGGTGACCTCTGCCTGGATTAATGATTATTTATTTGTGCACGAGTTAACCCTTGTTGATGATTATTGTAACTAGTTCTTGACTACTTGTGTTGATTCCTGGTAAACTTTTACTGTATTTGAATTATTTATCTTTTATCAAGCGTATTGGCAATTTCTTGCATTGTTAGCAGGTTGGTAAATTAGTGGGTAATTGGTATAGTGCAACGGATTGTGAGGTCGTTATGGTTTATTTAAAAACTATCTTTAACAATTAATCAGAAACATTAATTCCAAGGCCATGTTTATGTGGTGTTCTAATCAGTAAACAAGTTTTTAAGTGTTAAAACGGGTAATCGGGTTTCCGGGTGGCAGTTACTTCTTCTCATTCTAATAACACTTTTCGTGACAAATCTGTTTTCTTTAAGACCAACCAGGGAAGAGTAACTTGCATCTATCTCAGATCCGGTGAATGAGTGGATGCAAAACTAAGGCAAAGAGAAGAGGCCTCAAGGGGTCTCCCTGCTGAACCCCGGTGGTGGACCAAATATGATCGTCTCCGACATATTAAGAACCTGTTCGTGCTATGGAGCACAGCCTCAGCCCAACTAGGAATACCTACCCCAAATTGAAAATCACTGAGATATTTAGCCATCTCTTTCCCAACCCCCATCATAGCTGCCTTAGAGACTAACCTCCTCCAAATTGCACCCATGACAATAGGCCTAATACCGTTGTCCAGTTTAAGTGTGAGGGGTGCAGAAGCAACAAACTCTGCCAAGACCCTAGGGCACCTCCCACCAAAGCAAAAGTTGGCCACCTCAGAAATAGCCCTAAGCACCCCGCAAGCGATCACCGAACCCTTTCCACAAAAAGCATCCAAAATGTGTTAGGCCCTCAACCCATCCCTCTCCCAAGAGGACCCTTTGGGGAAAGATTTAATGTACCCAAGGACACTATCAACATCCACAATAAGGGGTGCCTCCGATAGTGAGGACCCAGGCATAGCCGGAGGGGTAGGACAGGATGTTTAGCCACCAACGCTTTCATAGTATCCTCACCAAGAGGTGCACCCCAGAAGAACATAAAACTTTAACCGCCACAGTGAAGTGGACATCTAGAACTTTTCGTAAACATTACTTAACGTTGGTGCCCACCCTAGAATTATTAGACCTCTGGGCAGGCTCATCAGGGCGCGAAACCACCTCTAACGGTAGGGAAAAAAGTGACAGGATGAGTTCAGCAAAACCATCCCCATTGCCCCCACACTACCAGGGCCCACTGAATACTAAGACATTGTAAGGACTTTCTATTCCACGACCTACATTCTAGACGGTTAGAAGGCCTGAAAACCCGCAACGTGCAACGTGGCAGCAACAAAGTCTCACCCACGCGACAACAGACTCTTGCGTAGCCACCACCTTGCACAAAAATGTCGTTAAAGCCCGGGAAAAGGCCATGCGACAACTTTGAGGGATGCTCTTAACTATTTTGATAGGAAGTGAGAAGACACGATCAAGTAGACCCACATCCACTCCCATACCTCCTAAAGAAACAATATGCTTTCCAACATGTGGCATAGGAATCCCCACAAGAAACTCCTTCGCATTTCATGTAACCAACTTGAACCGTGCCACCCCATCAGCATGGTGGCACCCCCGACTGAGATCATGTAAACACATACACTCCCCACATAACCATTGGCCTAAGACCTTAAAAGCGTCACCAACTAATACAAACAAATCCCAATCCGCGTATACGCCATCCCGCATGGCCCACTTCTTGTCATCTGAAGGCAAATGGAACCCCTTGATATGAGCCACCAACCTCGGGAACCCCTTAGCCCCTGCCTGTCCATCAGGGCAACAATGGAAGCCTTTAAAAGGACACAATCAGACACCCCCTGAGGAAGCGACACCCCCTCCTCGGATGGAGCCCCACAAACATTCAAAGCCCTAGACAAAACCCTCACCCTAGACCCGAGCATCAACAATTCAAACTACAAACGAAGTTTAATGAAAACCCGCACCAAGCTTGGAAAATAAATGACGAAAACTAATGGGTTAGTGGGGGAAACGACAAGTTGCCCCACCTCCCTTTAAAGAAAACCATACTCAATCCATTGCGGGCTTCCGAAACAGAAACAAAACAAATCCTAATCTATTTTCGGTGTTCCAAATCCGACATCAACTTCTTTATCACGTCTAAAACCCCGATGGAAGCTATTTGAAACTGCTGATTATTCAATCAGTTGTAGCAAACAACTTATATTCAACCTTGAAACAAATGGTTTTTTCTTCTAGACATTTCATTGAACACCTGGGGTGCAACTTTCAATAATTAGTTTCTCAATGAATTTAAAACCAATGAGAAGTGTAGTGTTGTGTAGAAGAAACAAGTGAAGGTGGAGTAATGAGCAGGTAAAATGATGATGTTACAGATGAAGCAAAAGGTCACAGAGTAGATGAGAGTAGATGGCAGAAATGGAGGAGAAAAAGTCACAGCTAGAAAGATGAGGTTGCAAAAACAAGAGGGTTTTCTTTGGTAATTATAATGTATAAGAATTATTGTTAAATGGAATAAAAAAGCTTTAGTTACCAGATGTAATTACGAAATAGAAGAAAATATAACACATCTTATACATGTCTAGGCAATTTAATGAATTGGGGACAATAAAATTTATATGAATGAGTTAACTACCATTTTCTTCCTTGTGGTTTGATCACTTATGTCATTTTAGGTCAATGTTCAAAATTGCACCAGTTTCCTCCCTAACGTTCTCGAAACGTGCCATTTCATTAAAAAAAAACTAACCCTAGTTAAAAACCTCAGTTAGCTTAGGGGTAAAATTGTCATTTTACGTTTATTATTATTACGAATAATAATAATAATAATAATAATAATAATGGGAACGATGATGAAGATGCAGGTAGCGCCTATGGTAATATGATGGTGTCGAAGGTGAGTATAAAGGGAATGATGGTGACGATCGTGGTTACAGGAGGCAAGGTTTGTAATTGTGGCGGATGGAGATGACGAAGGTGGTTGTTGTTTCCTGTAATACAGGGAAGACGATGTTGGACTCTATATGCCCATGACACATATTAAATTGATGTGGCTAGTACGTTATGATCCAAGTCGAGTCATACCCAATAAGAAGCTAGACAAACACTTATAATATTTATTTATGATATGATCAAACAAATAAATATTAACACTTAGAATATTTAGAAATTAGTTTTCTAAATAATTGCACTTGAGAAATTAATAAATTATAGGGATAATTTATTTTGAGAGAATATTTTATTTTGTTATTTAATAGGTTAAATAACATTATAAAAGTTATCATTTGTTGCATAAAGTCTTATAAATATGTGAAGTTATATTTATAAAAGTTATAATATAAATACAAGACATAAAAACAAGAAGGAAAATTTTGATTGGTTGAATTTGGTGGCCTTTTGGCCGTCCCCCTTTACTTCCAAAAGTGGGTTTCCACGAATCAAATTACATGCAACATTTTACAATTTTTTAGGCACAAGATTTGGTTATCTTCTTACACATTCTCTCACTCATGAGTATGACAAGATTCAAGTTGCAAAAACTCTAAAAAAACCTCTAAAAAATTTTGGCCAAGGTGGTTGTTTTATGAGGGATGGTGTCGAAGGTGAGTATAAAGGGAATGATGGTGACGGTCGTGGTTACAGGAGGCAAGGTTTGTAATTGTGGCGGATGGAGATGACGAAGGTGGTTGTTGTTTCCCGTAATACAGGGAAGACGATATTGGACTCTATATGCCCATGACACATATTAAATTGATGTGGCTAGTACGTTATGATCCAAGTCGAGTCATACCCAATAACAAGCTAGACAAACACTTATAATATTTATTTATGATATGATCAAACAAATAAATATTAACACTTAGAATATTTAGAAATTAGTTTTCTAAATAATTGCACTTGAGAAACTAATAAATTATATAGATAATTTATTTTGTGAGAATATTTTATTTTGTTATTTAATAGGTTAAATAACATTATAAAAGTTATCATTTGTTGCATAAAGTCTTATAAATGTGTGATGTTATATTTATAAAAGTTATAATATAAATACAAGACATAAAAACAAGAAGGAAAATTTTGATTGGTTGAATTTGGTGGCCTTTTGGCCGTCCCCCTTTACTTCCAAAAGTGGATTTCCACCAATCAAATTACATGCAACATTTTACAATTTTTGAGGCACAAGATTTGGTTATCTTCTTACACATTCTCTCACTCATGAGTATGACAAGATTCAAGTTGCAAAAACTCTAAAAAACCTCTAAAAAATTTCGGCCAAGGTGGTTGTTTTATGAGGGATTTTCAAGTGAGTTTATAAGTGTAAAATCCTAGCTAAAATCAAAGTGTTTGTTGGAAGGCTTGGGGTATACAAGCTTGAGGTCTTCTACACTTGAAGATTACCATTCAAGAAGCATTATCTTCTTCATATCTTTTACTGCTTGGAAGGTAGTATTCTTGAAACACCCTATGGTTGTGTTTTATTTTGATAGCATGCATGTTCGTATTTGGATCTGGGAATTGAGTTTTACATATAAAATGGGTTTTATATCATGAAATTAACATGTTTTAAATAAATATTCCGCTGCGTTTTTATTTTATATGGATAAAATAACTTTGATAAACATGTGAAAACCCAACAATGGCATCAAGAGCCGCTTATATGAATGCATGCTTTTGAAATTTTCGGGTTTCGGGTTTGGTTAAACCCTATGGACGAAATTTTCACCATGGTTCTTCCTTTTGTTTTTTCAAGATTATTTTCATACATGCATAAAAGTATCTTGAAAAATTATGGCATTTGGATGATTGTTTTGTTTGGACAAAAACCCACTTTTTTCGTTTTTTCATTCTTGGCCGAAAAATGTAGGTTGTAAAAAGGGAACCATTTATGCTTCTTGAATTATATATATATATATATATATATTGGTGTTCATAACCTAGCCATGACCTTGTGTTTTGTGTTTGTGATTTATATTTAATTATTTCAATGGGTTGTAATAATTAGTTATCTTTGTTCTTCCATTTGTAAAATATGTAATTTATTTATTTTCATTTGGAATGTAAGTAAATAGATTAGGTGCATTTTATTTTTACTAGAAAAATGTATTAGGATACTTTATTATAAAAGAAGATGCACACAAAAATGCGTTTTTGGTTTTGGCTAATTTTGGGCCTAAAGGACTTCATAGTTCTTAACGTGATTTTAGCCCAATAACCAAAACACAATTTGAAGCCCAAAGGAGTTTGGAGCTGAATTTAAAAGACATTTGGAAGCCCAAAGAAAATGAAGAAATCACAACACAAGAAGAAGACTTGAAGCATTTGGATGCGGGATCAAGTGGGAGTTCAACGACACATTATTTGTGTCGATATTCACCCTTTAGGAAGGACCTTTTGGCACACTTGTTTCGGCTAACAAGTGTTGTAAAAAATAGTTGGCTATGGTTATACACATATTGATATGCGTGTTATGCTTGTGTCGTTGCTTATTTATGTTGTTTGGATGATATGTCGATATGCATGCTTAACAAACTAATAATCAACAACAAGCTTAAAATGGTTCTTAACAACATCATTAAAGTGGTTAATAAAAGGTTTTATTAAAGGTTAATGATTTTATAACAAAATGGGTTTTATTCAAAGAACCTTGAAAATTGGTTTTCACTAAAGTACCATTGATTTGAATGCATGCAAATATATGGTACATAAAATTTTTCTAATCTAGAATTTTGAAAAATGAAAACCCCTTTTATAAAACAAGTCAAACACCATCCTTTTATACAACATTCGAATCACTTGGGAACTTGTTTGTGGGATAAAGTTCACCTAACCACATTTGAGGGAACTTGTATGTTCGAGGTGGGGTTACCATGTTTGTGGGATAAAGGTCACCTAACCACTTATATGTGTAAACTCACATGTGTGTGTAAGTTGGACGACTTGATTTGGAAACCATGAACATATGGGATTAAACATGCCAACTAAACATAGAGATGTTTAACCGATCCCATATGGCTAGAAGTTGCAAAGGGTTGCAATTGTCAAACGTTGACTACCTTGTTAATTTAAATAAAGGGATAAAGGTCACCTAACCGATATTTAAATGTAACGTTGGATTCTAGATTTTAATTACTAATTGTCTATGACACATAAAAGGGTATTAATGAATAAAATATAATAATATCGAAAAAACTAAAATTGAACCTTGTAAAAATTTGTAGACGGCCGCTAAAAATATTACCCAAACCGTCTGTAACCTATCACTAAGAACAATCCTTGAAAAGGATCGTCTCAATCATAACACTTCATGGATTGGCATCGAAACTTGAGAATTGTTCTCAAGCAAGAGAGGATATCCTATGCGTTGAACAATCCTATTCCCGATAAACATCTTATGGAAGATGTGGATGCCTATAACGATTGGATTAAGTATACCAAGGATAGTATGCAAGCCTCTCGTCTCATGTTGGGAACTATGATTCCTGAGATTCAAAAGGATTTTGAACATCATGAGCGTACGACATAATTACCCAATTGAAGGAAATGTTCCTACGATAAGCTAGGGTAGAACGCTTCGAAACGGTTCGAGCACTTCATGCATGTTGAATAGAAGAAACCCAATCGGTCTCATCATATGTCTTTAAGATGAAAAGCCACATTGATCGCCTCGAAAGGCTCAATATGGGTAAAAGGGCTTTATCCATTCTGACGATCAATGAGGATGGAAACAAGAAAGGGCATCACCCCGACACCAAGGCAAGTGTTGCAAATGAAAGGGATAATTCAAAGGGAAAAGAAAAGAAAGTCTAAAGCGAAACCACCGAAACCAAAAGAAAAGAAGGCAAAGGTTGCCACGAACGATCCATGCTTTGAGTGTGGTGAGATAGGACATTGGAAAAGGAATTGTCCAACCTATCTCAAGGAGTTAAAAAACAAGAGAGATGCTGGGCAAACCTCAGGTATAATCTTTATGATACATGTTGACCTTTATGTTATTTCTCCAAACACATGGGTATTAGATACCAGATGTGGAACTCATATTTTCAATTTGTTGCAAGAGTTCAAAAGAAATAAGCATTACAAGAAGGGAGACATTAGTCTATTCTTGGGAAATGGAGCAAAACTTCAAGTTGAAGCCCTAGGAGACTATGTTTTGAAACTTCCAAGTGGTTTGGAATTTGTTTTAAAAATGTTATGTATGCTCCTACTTTGAGTAGGAACATTATTTCAGTTTCCCTTTTGAGATAATATGTTTTGATTTAAATTTTGTAAACAATGACATTTATATTTCGATAAATGACATGTTTTACTTTAAAACTATGCCTTCAAATGGTATTTGTGAATTGGTTCATAATAATACGTCATTTGATAGTTCAATGTACCAAGCAATCACCAAGAGACTCAAAATGGATTTGAGTGAGACCTATCTTTGGCATTATCGCCTTGGTCATATAAACAGAAGTCGCATGCAAGCACTTCAAAAGAATGGTCTTTTGGAAACAAATGAAGTTGGTTCATTTAATACATGTGAATCTTGTTTACAAGGTAAAGTGACCAAGAAACCCTTTAGTGGTACCAACCAAAGGGCAGGATTTATTAGGTATCATACATTCGGATGTATGTGATCCTTTTAAGCCAATGACTAGGAATGGCGAGAGATACTTCATTACCTTTTACCGACAACTATAGTAGTTGTGGTTATGTGTACTTGCTGAGACACAAAGATGAAGTTTTGAAACGTTCAAAATCTTCAAAAGTAAAGTAGAAAAACAACTCAATCAAAGTTCTTCGTTCCGATAGAGGATGAATCGAACTCTATTGGATATGGTTCGATCTATGATGGCTAGGAGCACATTACTATTACGTTTTGCTCTCCATGGCCTGTATATTAAATATGGCCCCAACCAAGAAAGTGGATAAGACACCTTTTAAAATATGGCATGGAAGGGCTCCATCATTATCATATTTGAAGGTATAGGGTTGTGAAGTTTATGTGAAGCAATACACCCCTAACAAATTGGAAGTACGATCCACTAAGTGTATCTTTGTAGGATATCCTAAAGTAGTTATAGGATATTATTTCTACGATCCAACAGAGCAAAAGGTATTTGTTGTTCGAAAGGCTAAGTTCTTGGAAGCTAAGTTCCTTGGAAGGAATTAGTATAACAGTGGAACTTGATGAGGATTGAGAACCACAAGCCGATGCACGTTTGGTTGATACTAGCACTCAACAAAAGGTTGTTGAAAAACGATCAAGTGGTTGATTAATACACACAAAACATTTGTAGATCTGGTAGAATTAGTAGTCCGCCTGAAAGATATGGATTTTTCATGGATGGATGCTACGTGGTAGATTCGGGTGAACCAACCACATACCATGATACAATGTCAAAATTCGATTATGACAAACGGCTTGAAGCCATGAACGTAGAGATGCAATCCATGTATGACAACCAAGTATGGGAATTGGTTGTGCCACCTCTTAACTCCAAAGTAGTTGTAAGTAACTGGTTTTCAGGAAGAAAACGGATATGCATGGTAACTTGGATACTTATAAAGCGAGACTTGTAGCAAAAGACTTCACTCAAACTCAAGAGGTTGATTATGATGAAACCTTCTCGCCTGTGGCGATGCTAAAGTAAATTAAGATATAATTTGCCATACCTGCATAATATGATTATGAGATTTGGCAAATGGATGTCAAAACGGGCTTCCTTAATATATATCTTGAGGAAGATGTCTATATGGTTCAGCCTGAAGGTTTTGTCGATCCAAAACATCTTGACAAAGTATGCAAGTTAAGGAAATCAATCTAAGGATTGAAACAAGCATCTAGAAGTTGGAATCACTGTTTTGATGAAGAGATTAGGGAATATGGATTCATCAAGAACGGCAATGAAGCTTGTATGTATAAGAAAGCTAGTGGGAGCACCATCACTTTCTTAGTATTGTATGTCGATAACATTCTACTATATGGAAATGATATTCCAACCATGGTAGGTGTAAAAGCCTGGCTTGGAAGTTGTTTTTCCATTAAATATCTTGGAAAAGCCGCCTATATTTTGGGAATAAAGATCTATAAGGATAGATTAAGGCGCATGATTGGTTTAAACTAAAGTGCATACATTGACAAAGTCTTGAAAAGGTTTAAGATGGAGAACTCTAAGAAAGGTTTAGGTACCTATTCAAGAGAGGACAAAACTGAGTGCGTCTCAATGTCCAATCTCAAAGGATGAGCAAGAAAGAATGAAGGGAATCCCATATGCGTCTGCTATAGGATCCATTATGTATGCCATGATATGCACTAGACCGGACATGTCATGCGCTTTAAGCATGACGAGAAGATACAAGTGAATCCAAGTAACGGTCATTGGATGACTTTTAAGAGCATATTGAAATACCTTAGGAGGACTAAGGTTATGTTTCTAATATATGGATCTAGTGAAGAGGAACTCGTTGTAAAGGGTTACAAGGATGCGAGTTTCAGAACTCGTTGTAAAGGATTACACGGACACGAGTTTCCAAACTGATCAAGATGATTCTCGATCACAATCAGGGTAGCATTGTCCACTACAGAATCAGAATACATCACCGCTTCATTGATCGAGATGATTCATGTGGATCTGCCACTTGAATTATTGCCGAACTAGGGGTAGTCCCTACCATTCAGGACCCAAAGAGATCTTTGTGATAACGATGGTCCAATTGCTCAAATCAAGGAACCTCGTACACATCAAAAGACTAGGCACATTGAGGGAGTTTCAACTACATAAGGGATGAAGTTGAAAAAGGAAAGATATGTATTCGCAAAGTTCACACTGATCAAAATATTGCGGATCCACTCACGAAGCTCCTTGAACAGGCAAAGCATGAAAGGGTCATACTTGTGCCTTAGGACTTTGATATTCTAGTGATTGGATTTGATCTATTTTATATTTGGATATTGGAATAATTATTATTTTAACTCTCTCACATGGTATGTTGAGTTATGTTCCATTTTAGCATGTTTAAATCCGTGAATAAGTTACTTATTCTAAATGTCCGTAGTCGATCATACTTGTGGGAACAAATATGAATGTAAGACTATTATGAACTTGGATTGGTGGATATTCATTAGGTATGAATATATGCCAAGGTTCATAGATATTTGTGGGATACAAATATTGGACTGACTCGCTCTCAAATATTACTGCATGGAATCATTTGTGATTGATCATAAGTAAATTTTGAATATAGGCGAATATCATAGTATCCTCTCACTTGAGATACATATTGGGTCTTGATATTCACCAAATATTATACCTTGACTTATTTCTTCGCTGTCTGTAATAAGACAGTACATAAGGCTAAGCTCAGGTGTGGTACAAGGTGATTGTGAGAGACGTATGTAGTCAAGAAGGGATTTGTTCCTCTTATTCGTTGAGAGTAAGATGTCTAAGGCCTGCTAAAGTTAAATAAAACAGAGAGTGATCACTCTATGTCTCTGGATTTAACATGACATCTGTAATGAAAGGATAAATGATAGATTCACATAAATCATGTTCAAGTAAAGGACTTGAAGGGGATGATGTTATTGAATGACACATATAGTCATACGTATTAGGGGTAGTAAACTGTAGTTAGGTGGTCTTTACTACTTGCATCAATCTTCTATGTATCTTGTGCAAGTGGGAGATTGTTGGACTCTGTATGCCCAAGACACATATTAAATTGATGTGGCAAGTACGTTATGATCCAAGTCGAGTCATACCCAATAACAAGTTAGACAAACACTTATAATATTTATTTATAATATGATCAAACAAATAAATATTAACACTTATATAATATTTAGAAATTGGTTTTCTAAATAATTGCACTTGAGAAACTAATAAATTATATGGATAATTTATTTTGAGAGAATATTTTATTTTGTTATTTAATAGGATAAATAACATTATAAAAGTTATCATTTGTTGGGTTATGATATAATAGGAAGTTTATTTGGCTAAGAAGGCTAGAAAGTAATCTTGAACATCCATTTAGTTAATCAAGGGCTAAGATTAAATGAGAGAAATTGAAAGGAAGAAAAGAGACGCGTGGGTTTGTTTATGGGTATTCTAGTCAATCCAAGGCAATAGTTTATCTCTCCTCCAACTCCCCCCATTTTTTAAACATTAATAACTCTTTCATACGACATTATTTTTTTTTATAAAAATTGCACCAAAAAAACGAGCGTTTTTTTATCTTTAAAACAAGTATACTATTGCTATATTTTCAAAAAAAAAAATTAAAACCCAGTTGCGTAAAACGCAATGGAAAAACCCAGTTGCGTAAAACGCAATTAAAAAAAACCTAAAAAATGACATTTTTCTAAAACGCAATGCACCAAAAACACAAAGAAATATCTTATTTGTAAAACGCAATGGCCAGAAAACACAAAGAAATGTCTTATTTCTAAAACGCAATAGCCTAAAAACACAAAAGAAAGTGTACTTTCTAAAACGCAATGGACTGAAAACACATAAAAATATGTTTTACCTAAAACGCAATGCACCAAAAACACAAACAAATATCTTATTTCTAAAACGCAATGACCAGAAAACACTTAAAAGGTCTGTTTTATAAAACGCAATGGACTGAAAACACATAAAAATGTGTTTTACCTAAAATGCAATGCACCAAAAACACAAAGAAATGTCTTATTTATAAAACGTAATGACCAGAAAGCACTTAAAAATGTCTCCTTTCTAAAACGCAATGGCCTAAAAAAATAAAAGAAAGTGTTCTCTCTAAAACGCAATGGACTGAAAACATCTAAAAATGTGTTTTACCTAAAACACAATGGCCAGGAAACACATAAAAATGTCTTAGTTCTAAAACGCAATGGCCTAAAAACACCAAAGAAAGTGTTCTCTCTAAAACGCATTGAACCAGGACAATAGTTTTGTCTGTGCTGTGAATTGTCTGAACCAATGCAGTTTAAGAATGCAGTTTTCCAGAGGCAATTTACAGAAAATTAACTTTTCTGATGCATTTTTATTAAAGCAATTTAATCGAAAATAAATAAAAATGTCTTAGCTCAACCCCAACCAGGGGCTCTGCCCCTTGGACCCTACCAGGGGCTGCCGCCCCTGGGACCCTGCTACTAGGGGCGCTGTCCCTGGACCCCCGCCAAGATCGTAAAACGCAATGACTAAATCAAAAACCCAGATAATAAAAATGAAATTAAAAAATTTCTTACATGGATCGAATTCGGTTTCTTCAACGATTGACGAAATTTGAATGATTGAAACACCTATCAGAGATCGAATCGAACAAATCGAGTGATTATCTTCACAATCACCCGAAAAAACAAGATTTTGTATGAAATTAAACTGGGTTTTCTTCAAAAAAGCTGAAGAACACGTTGATCGGGTGTTTGAATCATTGATTAGCGACGAAAATCGCACTATAATGTAGTGATTATTGAGATAGAAAGTGAAGAAATGGTTGAAGATGGTGGGTTTTGATGTTACTGGGAAGGAGAAGGAAGAAGAAAATGATAAGATTGACTAAAATAACCTTTCTCTTTATTTTAAATTTTGCCACATGTCCTAATCCTATTGCTTCATATACTTCCTAGCCAAAATAAACTTCCTATTTGATTCTCACCCTTGTTGCATAAAGTCTTATAAATATGTGATGTTATATTTATAAAAGTTATAAATATAAATACAAGACATAAAAACAAGAAGAAAAAAAATTGATTGGTTGAATTTGGTGGCCTTATGGCCATCCCCCTTTACTTCCAAAAGTGGATTTCCACCAATCAAATTACATGAACATTTTACAACGTTTGAGGCACAAGATTTGGTTATCTTCTTACACATTCTCTCACTCATGGGTATGACAAGATTCAAGTTGCAAAAACTCTAAAAAACCTCTAAAAATTTTCGGCCAAAGTGGTTGTTTTACGAGGGATTTTCAAGTGAGTTTATTAGTGTAAAATCCTAGCTAAAATCAAAGTGTTTGTTGGAAGGCTTGGGGTATACAAGCTTGAGGTCTTCTACACTTGAAGATTACCATTCAAGAAGCATCATCTTCTTCATATCTTTTATTCCTTGAAAGGTAGTATTCTTGAAACACCCTATGATTGTGTTTTATTTTGATAGCATATTGTTCGTATATGGATCTGGGTATTGGGTTTTACATATAAAATGGGTTTTATATCATGAAAGTAACATGTTTTAAATAAATATTCCGCTGCGTTTTTATTTTATAAGGATAAAATAACTTTGATAAACATGTTAAAAACCCAACAGACGAATAGGTGATGACGATAATGGAACCACCAGACAGCGGTCGCCTGAGATTCTTGGATTTAATCCGTTGTGGTGGCAAGCGGATTTTCGAAAAAATGGCTGGAGCTAGATTAGAGGTGCAACATTGATCGGAAAAGATAACCGGAAACTCGTCGGAGCAACAGAGGTGGCCGGAGAAGGTGTTACTTTTCTATGTTTAAAGGGGATACAAATGTGAAGTTGACAGTGATCTACTATAAACTAATGGAGATACAAACTTGGCAAGTTCAAACGGTGACCGACTTATCGCCGTTAACGTTTGTAAGTTTGTTTAGCGTCACCGTCAAACTCATCACCATTAAACAACATCCCCAATGATTCTGGTTGTACTATAAGCGAAATGTAGGAATGGCAATGGGCCGGGTATTGGTAATCCCAGGCCCGTACCCGGTTCTAATTCTTTGGCCCATACCCGGCCCGTTACCCGTCGGGTATTTGTCGGGTAATTACCCGTCGGGTATCGGGTTTACCCGCGGGTATCGGGTATACCCGTTAATTTCTTAAAAATACCCGTTGGGACAAATGTGCATTTTTTACTTTGATGTTTATATAATTTACAATTTTAATAACTATAACAAATGAAAATATGATTAAATACTTTCTTATCATATTCAGACCACATATACCAAACTAAATCAAAACGATTACTTAATTAATTAATTGTATTAGAACCACCTAATTGCATAAACATCCACATAATAAAAGGTGCTAGCTTCCATATCCAATATACATGCTCAAAAATAACTTATTTGTTCACTTAGTAAGCTTATACATGCTTAAAAATAAGCTAGTACTTCCATATCCATATGAAGTAGTAGCTTCCATATCCAATATAATTTTAAAGAGATGACAATCGGTAAAGAGAAGACTAGACGTTAGTACTATAGAGAAGTTAATAAGTGCATGTACTAAGTTCATATATATGGAAATTTATAATATGATACTTTCGAGATTATTCGGGTAAATGGGCCAAATATCGGGCCGGGTATCGGGCGGGTATCACTAAATCCCATACCCGTACCCGTACCCGATTTTTTTCCCTTCTTAAGCCCATACCCGGCCCATACCCATCGGGCTTCGGGTATACCCGGCCCGTATGTTTCGGGTTTCGGGTTAACCCGTCGGGCTTGGGCTTTTTTGCCATCCCTAGCGAAATGCAGTTTAGGTGAGTAACCCTGTCAAGCTTCCGTCACCATCTCCTGTCAACCTGCTACTCCGATCAACCATCTCCGGTCATTGGAGTTTACAACAATCCAGTTCCCTTTATTATTATATTTGATAATAATAATAATAATAATAACAACTATATAGAAGTTTAAAAAACTGAAAAATAAAAATATACATAAAATGACAATTTTACCACTGAGCTAACTATGTT
Organism: Helianthus tuberosus; assembly: GCA_030545235.1. NCBI lineage: Eukaryota > Viridiplantae > Streptophyta > Magnoliopsida > Asterales > Asteraceae > Helianthus > Helianthus tuberosus. The sequence goes on along the minus strand of CM060441.1, from coordinate 124,563,775 downwards.
TTTTAACTAGGGTTAGTTTTTTGGACTGAAAGGGTACGTTTCGAGAACGTCAGGGGGAAACTAGTACAATTTTGAAAATTGGCCTGAAATGGCATAGTGATCAAACCGTAGGAACGAAAATGACAGTTAACTCTATATGAATAGTAATAAAATAAAATACTAGGTAAACAGAACAACAAACTGGCTTTTGATCACTTTGAAACCCTAATTCCCCAAATTCATTAGATATAAACCCTAATATCTAAACTCTAAGAATCAAACATTCAATACGTAATGAAAACATAAACTGATATGAAGCTTTTAGCTCTTGTATACAAGTAAACAAAAGGCAAAAGAATTCTTACGGTTTGCGAAGAATCGAACAAGAAAATAAGAATAAGAAAACTCTAATGACGCTTCAAGGCAAAATTGGTAAAATTAAGAGGTGGTTATGGGTTCAAGGGGTTTGAATGAGGTTAGAGGTTTGGGAAAATGGAATGATTGCGAGTTTGGGAAAAAGATCTAAAGATTTTTTGGGTTTATTTCAATGATCATAGGTTGTAATCGTGTTGGTAATTGATTTGATCCGGTGTATAATTGGTTAAATTTGATTAGGTCAAGATACACTTTAAATTATTTTACTTATATGTAAATGGGTGTAATTTGTGATTTGTTAACTATAAGACGTAACAACGTTGCCATTGACCTTAGGTGGAGCCGGGAGATAGATGTGTGGTAATACTTGGGGAATCCCTCATGCCACAATTAGGCTTTTCAATGGATTGGATCTTGATCCATATCTAATCCAATACAATCCATTTAAATCACTTATTGGATCATAAAATATATCTACTAATCCATTATATTGATTGAACCATAATCCATCTGGATAGATCCATTACTAATAAATATAAGAGTAAATTAATATTTTGGCCCTTGTGGTTTAGCCAGTTTAACCTTTCAGCCCAAAAAGGAATATTTTTACATATCATACCCCGATGTTGCATTTTATAACGGTTTTGTTCCCTGACACTAACTTTGTTACTTTTTGTTAGTTAAGTGTAAGGGTAATTAAGTCTTTATATACCTTAGGAGCTGTTTTTGATAATTATAAAGTTCTTTTAACATTTAAGAGATTATTAATGTAATTACTCAAGTTTTTTTTATTATTTTGTTATTTTCACGATTATTATTAATAAAATATGTTTTATATATACGAAGAAATATTTATTTTCATTAAGCGTTTGTTTTTATAAACGTCATTTTTAAAATCACTTGTTTTTTTAACATTTTTTAAACCGTATATCGTTTTTAAAATTATTCCTTTTTTAAATCACTTGTTTATTAAAATCGTTATTTTTAAAATTGTTAGTCTTTTAAAGTTTTTTTTTAAACAATTCATTTAACACCGTTCCTTTTAAAATCATATTTTAAACTTTTTTAAACAATTCATTTTTTTAAATTGTTGATTTTTAAATGTGTTTCTTTTTAAACTGTTACTTATAGAACCGTTTTTGAAATCGTTCATTTTTGTATTCAGTTTACTTATAGCCGTTAGGAAAAATGAACTTTAGAAAATGAAGGATTTCAAAAATTGAAGAAATTGAAATCGTTCATTTTTGTATTCAGTTTACTTATAGCTGTTAGGAAAAATGAACTTTAGAAAATGAACGATTTCAAAAATTGAAGGAATTTAAAAACGATCAATTTTAAACAAACGAGTGGTTTAAAAAACGAAATTAAAAAAGGACGTTTGTAAAAAGCAAAACCTTAAAAAATAAGTTAACAAGTGTAAGGTTTTTAAAACCACACAAATTTAATAAACGAAAGGTTAAAAAATAACGAATTTTGAATAAACAAACAGTACAAAGAAATGGAAGATTTGAAAAAAAAATAAACCACTCTAAAAAAATTTGAAAAATGAACCATCTTTTGCAAACTTTTTATTAGAATATTTCATCCTTTTTCAAATACAAATAGCTAATGAAAGTACAAATTTATTTGTATATCTAAAACGTATTTTGTTAAATAATAATCATAAAAAGAACGAAATAATAAAATAAAACTTGAGTAATTGTATTAATAATCTCTTAAACATTAAAAGAACGTTGTAATTATCAAAAACAACCGCAAGGTATATAATTACCTAATTACCCTTACAGTTATAAAATGCAAACTCGAGTTCTGATATGTTAAAATATTTCTTTTTGGTCTGAAAGGGTTAAACTGGCTAAATCACATGGGCCAAAACAGTAATTTACTCTTAATATAAAGTAGGAAAAAGAAAATAATTTTAAATGGATGGATCACTATCAATCGAAATATAATAAAAAACTCTAAAAAATAAAAACAAATCAAAAGAACAGTAAAAAAACTCAAAAACTCTAAAAAGAAAATTCAAAAATATTCTAAAATATCAAAAAAAATCTAAAAAATAAAAAAAACCACTAAAAAATTCTAAAATTTTCTAGAAAATAAAAAATTCTAAAAATTAACAAAAAATCTAAAAATTCAATAAAAACTTCGCTAAAAATAAACAAAATTCCAAAAAATTTTAAAAAATTAATTTTATTTTTTATTTTTTTAGAATAATTTTTATTTTTATAATTTTTTATTTTTTAATTGTTGTGACTTTTTTATTTTTTTACAAATTTTTTTTATTTTCTAGAATTTTTTTGGTTTTTTTTTTTAATTTTTACACTTTTATTGAATTTTTTATTTAATTAGAATTTTTTTTGGTGATTTTTTTTAGGTTTTTGAGTTTGTTATTATATTTTTTGAATATGGATCAATCCGGATAGTGATATATCCATTTAAAATTATCTGGATATGGATCGGATCACATTCTATCATGGATCGGATCATGATCCATTTAAGTTAGATCATTGATGGATCGGATCAAGTTTTAATTGTTTGTTTTTCTTTTCGGCCAATTTTTGGTTTTGGGTTTGTTTTAATGAAGGTTTCTTTTAAAAAAAACAAAAAAAAAATTAATGGATCGGATCATCATCCAATTCATATCAAGAAACCCACTTCATTGTACTTTCGGTTTAGGCAGCATCTTCTGACAACCACTCTACATTGTAGTTTGTAGACTTTGAAATACTTGGAATGAGGATGTATCAAGCAGTAGGATTGGTTAATGTACTCGTTCTGTTATGTCATTTACATTTACTATATTTTGTTGTGTCATCTGTCTAAAGATACGAGCTCACCAACTTTTAGTTGATGTATTCTGAGTATGCAATTTCAGGATCATGATCAAGGTGGTTAGCATAATTGTTTGAATACTTGTTTCTAGAAGAAGTTATGATGTTTAGGGTCTTAATGTAGAACTTATGACTACTTTAAGGTGTTGTTTATTTTTATAGACATAAACTGTCTGCAAGATGATTTTATCTGTTTTCATGTCTGCAACTGAATATGTGGTCTGAAGCTCTGCGAGCTGAAAATATAACAGTGTTTGTTTTTTAAAAAGATAATGTATGTACAAACTCCCAGGTTCCTCTCTTCCACCACCAAAAGCCGGCTTCCAGCCGTTTTCTTTTTCCGGCAAGCCAACCACACACCCCCAGTCATGTACCACCTTATACACGCACCCATCTGAGACCTGTAGAGAGAGAGAGAGAGATCAACGAGAGAGAGAGAGAAAGTTCGGGGAAAGAGAGAGAGCAGCAGGAGAGAGAAAGCGGCCGGCCACCACCGACGGTGGCGGCGCAAGCGGCCGTGGCAGTACCCCACAGATGACGACGCTGTGGGGGTGGCGTCGGGTGGGTGTTTCGAGCAAGAGAGAGGAAGTTGTCGAGGGAGAGAGAGAGGACGGTAGGAGGGAGGAAGGGCCGACCACCGCTCGCGGCGGAGGTGGCGGTTGCCATGGTGGTGCTAGTTGTGGTGGCGGTGGTGGAGGAAGAAGTTAAAGTGGGGGTTTGGAGATTTGTTGAGTTAAGGGTATATGAGTTTTGTGAAGATGTTTGAAGAAAGGGTTCCATAGTTTTTTTTTAAGATGAAAGAAGACATTTTCAGATCTTAAAAAAAAACAAACAGTCTTCAAGGGTAACGTCTGCGCACCTGCAGACATTAGCTCACTAGTAGAAAAAATAGTTTTTTAGGCGTTTTGTGAATGTATTTTGGGTGGTTCATCTTATAAAACCGCCCAGAATCTTTATTAATTTTTTTTTACTATAAAACCGCCCAGAGTATATATAAAAGCGCCCAAAAAACCTTTTTTATTATTTTTTATTGTTTATTGAATCATTTTTGGGCGGTTAACACTACAAAACCGCCGAGAATATGTGTACAAGCGCCCAAAAACGTTTTATCATTTTTTATTGTTTACTTTAGGGGAATTTACAACAAACTACCTACGAATCTTACTCTCCACCTCCCACTTTCAAACAAAATATCAAAATCAGGTGCCCCTAATTTCTTCCTCTCATCATTTTCTTTTTCTCTGTTCAATCCTCCTCCATCAAATATCAAGGTATAGTTACATATATTTATCATTCATATCTATACATGTATATATATTGTTGATTTATAATATATTAATTGGTTATATTTTTGTTATTTGTAGTTATAACTGAATTATTCTAACCTTTTTTGTTCTTCATTCAAAGAAGTAAAGGTAAAAAAAAAGTTATATTCATGTATTCTATTTTTATAAGATTATTTATATGCATGTATTACGGGTGTTCATGGTTTGGTTTAAAACCGTGAAACCACCCAAACTGTGAAACCACACCGTTAGTAGCGGTCTGGTTTTAAATTTCAACAGTTTGGATTTTGATTTTCATAAACCGTTACTAACGGTTTCGCTCACGATTTGACCTAAAAACCGTCAAAACCGGATCGTGAAGACCCCTAGTATGTTGGATATTTTTGTGCGAGTGTGTGTGCGTATATGAATACCTATGCATTTGAAGATAACCTTGTAGAGTATACCCGTCCAAAATTTATCTAATAGAGATAAATTTTGGATTGTCCCCGTTGGGACTGCTTTTTGAATATTCTATCTGATTAGGACATGTGTACATTTAACGTGTTGACTATTTAAGGAAAGAATCGATAGTTGTTTCCCCTACTCCTTCGGGTTTGCGGTTTAACTGCATACTTGGGGAGTTAAGGGGAAACGCTGCCGATTTTTTTTCTTAAATAGTTAACTCGTTAAAATGTATACATATGAGATAGAATATTCAAAAAGTGGGTTAGGATCCACCGCCTTAGAGTACCTATTAACAACTTTTACATAAACTGGATATCACTTATTTGATTATTTTAATTTTCAGATGGAAGAAAGAGAATATTGGATGTACAAAAGTGGGCGT